>OZ038509.1:8124859-8127359 GCA_964036315.1 Acanthosepion esculentum | reverse complement strand
GTAACCGTAAGTTCTATGCTAACAGTCTCTTCTATCGAATGATGAAAGATGAATGGTGGGGGCACCAGACCACATATGGCAACAGCATTCCATGCAAGGATGAATGGTAGATTTGTAGATGCGAAGGATAGACTCAGACGAGAAAAAACCACCTGTCGCGTCACAGCGAATCAACTTTCCTTGCGGTAGATGTAGCTATTAATTCAATGTATTTGTTCCACCTCAGGTCAGTGAAAAATGTCAGACGGAAAAGGCGCATAGTGGCGCTCTCGTTCAGAATCAGCCATGCTAATAAGACGCAGGAAGTTTTCTTTATGGTGGCTAGATGAGAACAATTTCGTTTTGGATCCATTTAGCCACCATTGATTAAAGCCAGGAAGTCTTTGCTGAAGAGTGGTAGGAGACTGATAGGACGGTAGGTACATGTGTCAGACGTGTCTCCAGAATTCTTAAAAACAGGAACAAAAAATGAGGACTTCCAAGAAGCTGGTAAGCATGTGTCAGCGAGGGAATGGTTATATAATTTAGAGAGAACTGGCGCCAGCTCAGAAGCACATATCTTTAAGACTTCAGCTGGTATCTCGCCACCATCACTTGATTTATGCTTTAAAATTTAGAGATGATGTCCAATACCATCATCGTGGTTATGCTCATCTCACTCAATAGAGACTCAGTTTTTTGGGGGGAAATCAGGTGTGAGTACCCCGGACGAGCCGAGTGTTGAGTTGGATGAGAATTTCCGAGCAACGCTTATTGTGTGAGCGGTAAAGGTTATATTACCAATCATTCTTAAGGCGATTGAGTGGAAATAATTGTGGATGTGATACTGTTATTTGTAGTTATTCATAGCATTCTATAACATTGCTCATATATATATATATATATATATATATATATATATATATATATATATCTGTGTGTGTGTGTGTGTGTGTGCGTGCGTGTGTGTGTGTGTGTGTACACTCTACTCCGATGAAGTTTTAATCAACAAGACGCTGATACGAATCTATTTCCACTTTGTCACAGATTTTCCTAAAATTGTTTCGGTATATACATATATATATATATATATATATATATATATATATATATATATATATATATATATATATATAAGTATATATTTAATTACATATATATATATATATATATATATATATATATATTTAATTACATATATATATATATATATATATATATATATATATATATATATATATATGTGGAGAGAGAGACATACATACAGAGACAGAAAAAGTAAAATAAAGCTGCCTAACACTTTTATACCGATCAACATTTTTAAATTTAAGTTGCTTTGACAATTACTGTCACATATACGCAGGTGCTCCTGCTATAAATTTAGAGATTCTTGATAAATTCCAACGAATCTGCAACAACAGTGGTCCTGATCAGCCATCTCGACTTGTGTCACTTTCCCACTGCCGTAAAATAGCTGCCTTTTTCAATAAATGCTTTCATGGTAATTATTCTTATGGACTTTCGGCTATGGTAACTAGACTCTAGGAATTTATGCAAAGTACTAAATTCAAAATTTAAAAGAATTATTCCATTTCCGTTTAAATTTAAGAAGCTGACCAATAAATTCTTTTCCATCTCATTTGTTAATACAAAACATTCATTAATGTTTATCAGTTCCTCGTAAAATTAATATATCACTTTATCGGGTAGAAACGTATCAAACATGCAGAGAAAACGCAACCGCTGTAGCTACTAGGTAAGCCCAGGTCAACAGTTATATACCGAGAAGTGATTGAATTTGTATCAGTGTTTATCTGTGTTGGCACAGTAGATTGCCAACCAAATAGGATTATCGATGCAGTGCCTTCTTTGTCAATGAACGCACGAAATCCTGACTTTTGTATCGAAGCGTCATCCTTTAGCAAACCACTCTATCCACATTAAATTGAATCTCCCTCTCGAAACTACATTCTCCGCTGATTAGAACGAGATAGACGTCCACGTTGATGGGCCACATCGCGGTACTAGTGCCAAAGAATCGTCAGGGGATGACTTTTAAGCTGGATATCTCTAAATTAAATCAATATAATCAATCATTTATTTTCTCACGAAACGGGCCTTTTTCGGCGTTTTAGCACTTTTCAAATGAAGGCCTGAATCGATTTCAGCCCATCGAAATACGATAACATTTATGGTTCGTTTAATTGACAAACAGTATGTTCTTTCTCCTTGTGCTTAAAGTGAAAGGTAGCACATTGGTTTTGTCCAAATAATTTGAGAAGGCACAAGCAAAAGGAAACTGTGAATTGCAATTAAGAGATGTCAAAATCAAACAAGTGCAGTGGGAAATTTTTTTAACAGTATGAGACTGAAAAGCGAAGGTGCATTGGAATAGCCAAAGAAGCATTTCAAAAGCTAAGCAGACGCGCCGTTGCCTCGCTCTGTCTTTTTTACAAATACTTTCACGGTAATTGCTCTGACGAGCTGCTTTCGCTGGTTCCCAGGCCTCATGAATTTAAAC
>OZ038509.1:8082359-8119859 GCA_964036315.1 Acanthosepion esculentum | reverse complement strand
AGCGTGTAGCATGCATGGTACTTAACTGACTGATTGATTTCGTTTCTAGGTGGTGGCTTTCATTAAACAGTGTGGACAAAAATATGGTGTCTGATAAGAAAATTAATTTTTAGCGGAGATAGACTTCTGAGATGGATGTGGAGGTAATATAACGATAAGGCAACAGAGTGAGTTCGTATTCATGTCCAGATTATTGCAATCACGTTCACGCAAATACACTTTGAAAACTATATCTCTTCGCTGCTTACTTAAAAAATATTTCCTTTAGAAATTTGTTGAAATCTCTGCGAAAATATATTTTTCTCTAATCATATTTTTTTTTAAATAACCCTAACAGAAAACAACAATTCTTCCCAGCATTCCCTCCTTATTCTTAAAAAATAATAGTCCTCAAAACCCTTTTTGTTTCTTTGCATCTGTAAGATTTTTCTTCTTTTATGTACAATGTCCCTTCAGGACGTAGGCGATCATGGATCTCCAATTCCCCCTATCGCTTGTAGTTCTCAATAAGATTTCTCCCTTTGATACTTCTCCCAAACGCTGTTCTGTCATCCACTTGTTTAAGCTCACTGGGTATGTCGCTCGTTGCTTTCCATTGTCTCTCTTTCCCTCTATCCGTCCGGTGAGTATCAGATTTCCGAAGCCCTCCTAAAGTGTCCCAGTAATTTTAGATTCCTCTTCCTGATTTTAAGCATAAGCTTCCACTTAGTTTGCTACCTCTCCAAAACCTCATCGTAGCTCATATGCTCCGTCATTGATATCCTTAGCATCCTTCTGGAGAACCATACCTCTGTTACCTCGTGTCTGTTCTCCATCTTTGAGGGGACCGTCCAACTGTGGCTGCCGTAAAAGAGGACTGATATTAAGTAGAAGTCCAGTACCCTTTTCTCTGTTGCCAACGAAATGCCCTTGACCCGTAATACTCTGCCTAGATTTCGAAATGCGTCTTTGGCTATCCCAATATGTCTCCGAAGCTCAGCGTCGCTCTTACCGTCCTCTGTCAGAACATTTCCCAAGATTACGGAAATAATAAATGACAGTGTTGTCACGACAGCAGACGGCCCTCAAAACTCCCAAGCAGAGGCCTCGCTGCCTGATGGAGTTTATAGTCATACCCAAGACGAGACATATCTGGGAAGGATATTAGAATAACTAAGAATATACTGGCAGGAAACTGCTTGCATGCGGATAGAAAATGAGTTCAGCAGATATACAAAAAATTAAAGTGACGTAATACAAACACGTGTTTTTTTTCACCAGACCTATTGAACCTATACAGCAAGGCAATTGTTGATATAATTAGAAGTCTTACCGAGAATACCACCTGACACAGATACAGACCTCAGTCACTGAGTCAGCAACGCAGCAAGAAACTCCTATTATTTATCTTAACAGGATATATCATAGCAAGCAAAGAGGAGTTTTTAAGAAAACTAGAGACAAAAAGGACACAGAACCAGAAAAAAATACAGTTGGGATTTCTGGGACAAATAATGAGAAAAGAAGAGAAAGAAATTTGAACACTCACAGGACTTATTGAAGACAAGACGGACAAAGATAATTAGCAATTTATATACCTGACGAAATTGTGCAAAATGATGTAGAACAAGGAATGGAAGGGACAGTAAAAAAATATAATGCTTAATCAGAGCTACAGAAAATAGTAAGTTGTGGGGTGCCATGCTTACCCACTTCGTGAAGGGACGCAGCACGTATAAATATATTTTCAGTTGATTTATGCTGATATATAATTTACACATTTCCGTAAATGATAAACAAAGGAATGAAATACTTATTCCCAAATATCCCAAACAAAGCATAAGGAAATTTTTTTTTCATTCTTCTCGGAAGTGAAATTAATGAAGAGACATTTTCTAAGATAAGCAGAAAACAAACTGAAATAACTGTCTATATTTCTGAGATGAGGTATTTTTCATTATTGGCGGCCACAATCTTAAAATATATACAGGTGACCCAGTGTTGATATCAGGCACGGAATAAATCTACAAAACACCTGCATGAATTATCGATAAAAATCGATAGGAAACGATTAGAGGTCAACTGTAAGAAAACAAAAAAAATATAGTTGTTAGTAAAAGGATGAGCCCATATCGGAGATATGAAAATGAAAGACATTCCAAAATTTAAATATCTATGAAGTGTTTGAACAGAGGACGGAATGTGCAACATTAGAATTCAAAGGCGTATTGGGGTAGCCAAAGAAGCATTCCAAAAGCTAAGCAGAGTATTAAGAAATATAAAAAAAACATCGCTAGAAACCAGGAAAAGAGTATTAAACTGTGACGTCGTATCTGTCGTCCTGTATAGCAGTGAGCGCTGGACAACACGTGAACGAAGAGAAATGCTGCTCTACAGAAGGATGGTGAGGATAGCATGAACAAAACATGTGAGCCACGACGAGGTTTTAGAGAAAATAGAAACAGAACGAAAACCTATACATAAAATCAAGAAGAGATAGTTGACATTTCTGGAACATGTCATGAAGATTGAGCGCTTGGAAAATTTACTCACAGGACAAACTTAAGGCACGAGAGACAGGTGAAAACAAAGCATAACTTCCTTAATGAGCTGGAGTAAATGGATGGTGCAACAAGGATGAGGAGAGATAACAAAAAATAAAACATTCATTAAGAACTACAAAGGACAGGAAGTTGTGGAGAACCGTAATCGCCTACGTCCGGTGGGGAGTCGGCACATAAAGTAGGAATATGTTGATATATAGTTTAGACATTTCCGTGAGAAAAGAGTTATTTTTCGAGTGTGAAGAATTAAACGTTATGATTTCTGTTATTGAATGTTTCCAAATAATGTACAATATATTCCCTCGGAATTTAATATGTAAGTCAGGAAGCGAGAAGTAATGAAGAGTGTTGAGTCTTGACTCAATGTTGAATCTCGCCTAATGCATGGAATAATAATGCAACACAAAATGTACTTGGAACAAAGAATGTATTATAACAAGAATGTATACACAATAAGTACATATAGTATTTCTGTATATTTCTGGGAAGACGTTCCTGGAGAATGTGTTGACTAGTCGCAGTCGATCAGAGTCTCTAGTTGGATCTCGTGATTCCTTCTTCCTCGTCTTCCGGTATCAACCATTATTTATATAGTTGGTAGTCACCTATGCAGATTAGGTGGATCCCACCACAACAAAGAGATATTTTTTAAGAACAGGAAAAAAATGGAATGAATTTTCATGGTTTTCGCTTAATATTGCTGATTATGTATAAAAGAGACTGGAGCATGCGCAGTACGAATGTTAAAATGTTAGTTCTTTTGGGCCGATACAATGGACAAAGACGGATGCAAAATCTCCACACGTCACGATAACATCACCTGACAAAGATACAGCCACTCAGCAAGAAACTCCTATTATTTATCTTAACAGGATATATTATAACAAGCAAGGAGGAGGTTTTAAGAAAACTAGAAACAAAAAATGCCACTTATACACAGAATTAGAAAAAAAAGACAGTTGGGAATTCTGGTACAAATAACGAGAAAAGAAGAGTGAAAAATTTGAAAACTCACAGGACATATTGAAGGTAATTTATATACCTGACGAAATTGTTTAAAATGATGTAGAACAAGGAATGGCAGAGAAAGTAAAAGAATATAATGCTTAATCAGAGCTACAGAAAATAGTATGTTGTGGGGTGCCATGTCTAATGGATGTCAATTCGTGAAGGAACGCAGAACATATAAATATATTTTCAGTTGATTTTTGCTGATATATAATTTACACATTTCCGTAAATGATTGTGACACCCGCCTTCTTTGGTCACGACGCCAAATGTGACGTCGGTCCTTTGTGACGGGCTAACCCTGGAACATCGGTTGAAGTCTTGCTGGGTTCTAGTACCAACTTGTCGTACCCGGCTCCCTTCCAACGCCTGGTCACCGAAGCATCTGCTTTGATCTCGATTCAACCTACCCACGTTGTGATTTGATCTTAGATTGACGAGATCAATCAGACGTCGGGCCGTAGTGCCAGCCGAATCCGGGTCAAGGTGATACTGCACAATAAATGTAGACAAAAAAAAGCACAAACAACAACTTCAAGGCGAGCGACTGGTTAGGAATAGTGATTAATTTTATGTCGGTTTGTTGAGTTACAGGAGTGCGTCTCTCTCTTTCTCTCCCAGCCCGAAGAAAAAAAAAAGTGGATTGTAACACTTTTTGCGTTCCTTAGCTACTTCTAGATATCTGGGTTGTTTTTCAATAAAGTCGTCTCTGGTGGAGAATATAAGTCAGACTTCTATAATTTGTTCTTGGTTAGAAGTCTAAGTCGGAAACTTGTTTTGGTGGGAAATCTAAAGTCGGACTTCAACGAAATTGTTCTTGGTTAGAAGTCTAAGTCGGAAGGCATGGAATCGTGCGGTCACCCGTGCGAGGCGTTATATTCCGAGTCCTGTGTCTTGGGCTCGACTGGATCTCTCTGCGGACTGCACTGCACTGCACTGCTCTCTCTTACTGTACTGACCGTACTCTCTCTCCACTCACTGTCTAAAACACCCGAAGACGTTTGCTTATATGGACGCCGATCAAAACTTGGCGTGGGGTCGGACGTGGTGTGGCGATCACGTTGATTTCAAATCCCCAATAAGGATTTCCTTTGTTTTCGGTCAGAAATATTTATCATTTTCCATTTTTGGAAATCTTCTTCCACTCCCACCCTCTTCTGCTCTCATATCTCACCATACTTTAGAGGGCGTCAACGGTTTTCCCACTTCCTCGCAGTAACATCTCATACCTATCCTCTCAATGGGCGGTGGCAGGCCTCCTCCCTGCGTCACATGATCACTTCCGCCTGGCTATTCGGCCAATAGGCGTCAAATGATAAGCTCAATTTTTATCCAACTTCACGGCATATGGAATTCCTCAATCAAGTTTTTCGCCAACATTAAGTGGACGGAATTTTTGCGAAAATTGGGTTAACAATAACATGGCTTTTGTTATCACAAACGAATTTCAACAGAACACAGATGCCCTGTCCAGCCGACCTCTCCTCGATCCAGGGCCGGGCTCCGTGTGCGGCCGGCAGACGACCCACCGAATACTGATAACACAAGTTCGCCATCCTGACACAGCCAATGTTTTATCTGCCCAAAAACTCTGGGATTCATCAACCAACCCCTACGACAATGACCATCAGAATTTTCGTGGGTGACCTTTTTTTCTTTAATCATCTAAGTCTTGTCCCTCTGTTTCTTTCTTTTCTTTCTCTTTTTCCTTCCTTTGTCCTCGCAGAGAATTTGGCATATCTAAGCATCAAACTTCAGCGAGAAAGTAAAAATGATTATCTTGATTCGCACTTAAAAATAACAAAACAAAAAATCTTTTTCACCGATCCTCTGTTTTGGGAAAATAACAAAACAAAAAGAATATCGCTCAGTATGTCTTTCGTTATATATCTATCGGTCTATGTTATCGCTTGAGGTGGGGCAAAAAAGGGAAACACTCTCGTCAGAGCAGTTGTCATGAAAATGTTTATAGAGAAGAAAAAGGGAAGTCATATGACATTGGTGAGAATGTTATTGAAATCAGGATTGTTTATATTGTGTTGGTGCATAATTATCAGGCGTTGTTGCAGGCGAGATATTTGTTAATAAAAATTGTAGGTTTGCTTAATTTTGTTAGTAAAAATATTATTTCATTTTAAGGTTATAAAAATACATGTCGATAATCATACGCTCCGGAATAATCATTTTAAAATGTTATTGTTGAATTGTCATGCTTCTTTTTTCATAATAAATATTGTTTAAAAACGCCTGATAATTATGCACCAAACACTATTACAGATCCTGATTTGCATTTTATCAAAAGCCACGAGGTGAATAGCAGAAACACCAGACTAGATATGCTAGCCGTATTCAATGCACTGACTAATGGTATATTTGTAAATGTGTAAGATAGTCTCTGACGAGAAAAAACTTCTGGCACAACACAATGACCGCAAATTCCTTGCAGTAGATGCAGCTATTGATTCGATGTAATCACTCTACTTCAAGCCAGTTGAAAACGTGCGGTCAAGAAGGCGCAATGTTTTGATCTCCAGGAGTCTAGCATTAACATGCTGATGGCAGGCAGAAAAGATTCTCTATGCTGGCTGAATGAGAGCAGTTTTGTTTTGGAGGCTTTAAAGTTTACAAGCCATTGTTTGCCAAAGACAACCACAGATTGGAAGTCATTTTCAGGAGCAGCAGTTACTTTCTCATCCCTGAGAGATTTGCTACTGAGACAGGCGAAATGGTAATGTCAAATGCATAAATACCTACTCGGGAACTGATGACATCAGGAAGATAATTGATGAAGGTCAGAGCCAACGTAAGTTCCAGGATAAAGCGTTGGTGGATACCGACGTTCATGGGAATGATCTGAAAGTGAGCCTCTTTAAAACAACCTTCGAGATATGTAGAGCCACAACTCGAGCGTTGCCGTTATTATCAAGAGCTTGATATACATATTCAGTGATGGCCGTTTACACAGCAATAGAACTGGCGAAAAGGAAACAATATTTTTTGTCCGAGACGTGGTTGTGAGAAATAAGATGGTTAACCACTGGCCTCGAATAATTTTCCGAAAAGTGGTAAGAGACTAATAGGGCGATAATTTGAAGGTTCTCCAGAGTTTTAAAAACAATTACCATGTTTTCTTGAAAACGATGTATGAGTGAATTACCTGATCTAGATGAACGAATTACCTTATCCACGGTCTGTAAATCAGCCTTTCCTTTTTGTCAGAACGGCAAAGGCTAGAGAACCCAGTCTACCCTGCAATTTAACACATAACCGCGTTAGGAGTGACATATTCATGCCTTTCCTTTCAACATTTCAACATACTCTTCCCAAATTTGAATCCGTCTAGGTTACTCAACTTTCCGTATCGATATCTGTTATACAAGATTTGCTATAAAGAATTATCTACCCGGAATACATACATACATACATACATACATACATACATATATATATATATATATATATATATATATATATATATATATATTGGGGGCTTATCGGCTGTCTGTGAAGAGATTAGGTATTTGATGTTTGTCTTAGCAGGCTTATGCGTATGACTTTATTAATAAAACCTCTGCTGTTGACAGTTCTGACGCCAATGTTTCATTCGGCTATAATTCCTGTTAATATCGAGAGAGAGAAAAAGGAATAAGAAACTTTACAAAATTAATCTTATTATTTCTGCTTTCCAAGCATTTTTCTGTTGCTCGCAAATTTCGGAGATATCTTGAAGCACTGCGTGTCCATAAAACGTTGGACAGTTCAGTTAGAACTATTGATTGATTTATTGAGTTTTTTTACAGCTTATCAACACTTTCCGGGTTATTTAATAATCCTCTTTTTGAGAGTGAATATTGCATTAACGGCTTTTTGGTCAGACTGGTCTTTCCAGATAGAACTTGTTACTATTTAACAAGTTTTACTATTTATGGAGAAGAAGAATACATACAAAGAGGATTTGTGTGTAGGTATCAAACTCGACTGCAATTCGAAATCGACTCACCGAATTCTCATTCTGAGTATATATTCTATACACCACCCGCACATACTCAGTTAGAGCTGAAGTCGTCATCATATTATCTCTCATATCATAGTCAGATTAAATAAAATCAATGCCGAAGTAGAATAACAGAATGTAACGTTAGGCAAATAAATAACAAGGTGGAAAAAATGTATGTAAACGCGTTTTGACGCCTAGAAGGACTTCATCGGATTAAATCAATGGTTCTGTTTTATTGCATAAGTGTAAGAACGGGAGCGGAGATATAAAAACGTCGGTCATAATTATGCACCGATAGGAAAATCTGAATAGAATGAAAGGCTATTTATATTATTCGGATTATTATCCTCATCTTTGTCGCCATATTTATCACAACGTTTCGGCCGTTGTACGCTCCGGCATCTTCAGGTGGTTGGAATGTCGAACTGAACACTTTATTTCGCTCACTGGGGTAGACGCTTCTCGTTCCACATGCCATGTCTAATGGATGTCAGTTATCAGTTATTTCCCCTCTCTAAGTTCTCCACCGCCTAAACCAGGTATTGAACTCACACACTTTTGGCTCATGTCACTGGATCTAACTAACGCCTTTATCTACTGTGCCATGTATCATCTCAGAAATATAGACAGATAGAGCATGGATTGCTGATAGTTAATATTTTTAAAATTATTTTCGGTCGGCAAATACGAGCGGGCATTTACCCCCAAATCTAGCCGTGCCGGTGGAAAATGCCCAGGATTTGCGCAGTGAACTTACTTCCACATAGCCGACCGATCGTAGTCGACTTGAAACGACGGCGGACGCATTATCAGCTCCGCTGCGGTGGTAGCTATGACAGAGTGGGAATCTAACTGATTTATGTGTATTTTTATTACATTTAATAAGTATTCTGCTTTTTGATATGTAAAGCTCATTTCTTTCATTCATTTCACCTTAAACAAGGCGATAAAGCCATTAAGACGCTTAGCGGTTTACTGAGTGTGAAAGAATATAAGAAAAAGATTAACAACTCTGCTTAACTCTTTCCATTCATTTATGTTCTATATGACAAAGGCGTAGCTGCCAGTCTAGTAAAGTGCTTAAATTCCTGAAGTTTAGATACCACAGAGGAAATTCATCAGAACAATTACCATGGAAATATTTATAAAAAAGGCACAGGAAACATTCTATAAACCATTTAACCCAAGCAAGGCAATAAAGTCGCTAAAACACAAGGAATCACTAAGTGTGAAAGAATTATACGGAAATGTAAAACATTATTGAAGATCGAGAATGATATAGGAACAAGAATTAAGAAGACAGAAGATGATGATTGACATTGAATTTAAATTTTCGAAGATCAAAGTTGACTGAGAAGCAAGAAAGTGGAAGAGATAAGTTAGCATATAACTTATGGGGGCATCTAGTCAGTTCAAATGGAAAATGAGGAGACCTTACAGCTAATCTAGTAAAGCGCTTAAATTGCTAAAGTGTAGGTACCACAGAGGAAATTTCATCTGAATGATTACCATGAAAATATTTATTGAAAAGTCAGCGGCAAGCTATATTACGGTGGTTGAAATGTAACTGCAGTCGAGATGCCAGATCAGGACCAATGACATTGCAGATTGTTCATGGGATATTATCAAATATCTTTACTATCAATTGAAGAACTTTCTATACATTTTCGTCTTAGTAAATTGCTTTCTCTTTTAAATAAATCAGCATTTTTTTATCAAAATTACTGTCAGTACTGTACAGTAAATAACTCATACATTAAGAGTGTTGTGAATTATTTCTTTCTTGCATTCATATAATCTTCTATTTAAATCGTTGAGGTTTCAATTTTATATTCGTTATGGCAATTATTACAGGAGTTAAAATAAATTCTTCCTTCAAGTTTAACTTATTATTTTTATTTATTTATTTATTTTTCGCATTAAACTAATTTACTTTCTCGTTGTGATAGATTTAGTATATAGTGTAATATATATCTTGATTCATTGGATTTTCGGGAATTGTGCATTATCTTATTCTGAAATAATTTACGTTGAATATCAATTAATTATGGTATTAGAAGAATATAAAAGTATTTACACAGAATAGTTTTCGCTTTGTTATTACTTTGCCTGACTTTGTATAAATTTCTGTATCCCATTCTCCCCTATTGTCATGTGTATTTCTGTGTTTTGCGATATAGGCTCTATATGAAATAGTATGTAGTCACCTACGAGATATCAATAGACACAGATATCTGTATACTTGTAAGTTCATGCGATGATCACATCAGTTCATTGTACGAGATGTGACCATTGTTTGATTACTATTCCTTCTAATCATTTCACGATAATGCCACTAAGACGCAAGGGCTTAATTGCAGCGAAATAGAATGAGATGATTTTAGTGAGGAGAAAGGACAATTTAGGTATCACAGAGGAATTTCATCAGAACAATTAAAGGAATATGGTTCCGAAAGAGAGAATATGGCGATTGATAACGTACCTAAATTTTTGAAGAATGTATTTTTTAAAATACCACAAGTACGACAATGCAAAGGTTTACTGAGTTTGAAAAAATACGAAAAAAGAAGATATTATTATAACGAGAGAGAAAAGTCAAAGACAATGTTAACAAGAGTTCTTGTAGATTTATGATGAAGGATTTGTTATGAGTCAGTTATTGTAAGGGCGTTGTATTCAAAGTGGTTATATTGATTTTTTCAAATTATTTAACTGAATGCAAGGCGATAAAGCCATGACACAAGCATTTACTCTGCGAGAAAGATAACGAGACGGCTTTAATGGGGGAAAGGACAATAAAAGAACAGGTTTTAGGAAGACATGAGATGACGATTGGTGATGCATTTAATTTCTTTCACGTTGCAGGTGGCAGGGGAGCAAGGAAATGGAAAAGAGACATGCGAGCAAAGAAAATATAAGAATAAAAATGATGATAACACATAGCTAGATCGACAATAAAACGGCAAAATCTAATTACCAATTTAGTAGTACGCTTCAATTCATACGGTCGAGGCACCAAGAAGGAAAGCGAATCAGAATAATTGCCCTTAAATATTAGGAGAGAACAACAGACGGAAGTATCATTACATCGGTGAGGTAGTGAGTGAAGTCGAGATGCTAGGTCACGTTAGATACCATTACGGTTCCATCAATGAATTTTGTGAAGAATCACGAGATAAATTACAGGAACACCAGATCAGATTTGGCAGCAATTAAAACTATAGATAAGATTATATTTTTTATTTATTAAGCTTTAATTAATATCAGCTTTTTCTTCATATAATTAATACTGGATGTTTATTTTAATGGTTATAACACTGTATGTTATGGCGGGAATTAATAGACTCACCGATCGTGGAAAATCCAAGCATTTTAAAAATCATTTCAACCCAAGCAAGACAAACAAGCCACTAAGATGCAAGAAGGTGTTATAGAATGTATATGAGAAAAACAAAAACATTATTAAGGATAGAACACATTAAAAGAAAAGCAATTAAGACGATAGTAGATAATGATATGCATAGCGTTTCATTTTTTAAATTAAAATTCTCTAGAAAGCAAGAGACTGGAAAAAGATTTCTTCAAGCGATTATTGTGAGAGATATAACTGTTAGCGTGGAACTTACGGTTACTTCTAGCCATTTCAACTAGCTGCCAATCTATTATTTCGCTTAAAATCGAAGTACCAAAGATAAAACTCATTATAACGAATACACTGAAAATATTTATATCGGTGGCAAAGTGACTGACGCTGGGTTATCAGGTCAGGATCGATTGCATTACAGACTTGTTGTAACCTAGGTAATGTTACTGAATAGAATAATCGCACGAAGGTTGGTAATGAACGATAATACTTAAGACAAGAACAACACACATAAGATTCGTCTGCGGCACGTAGAAAAAGTAGTCAACTTCTAGAAGTGAGTCAAGTGAATTCCAATGAATCTCCAACTGCAGGATATCTACCAACCGCCCCACGCAGTCAGATGTGGCACAATGCCAATTTTATTGTGGGGTATCCGAAACCGTAGGCTCGACCAAAAATTCCCCGTAGACCCTGTATGAAACGGGGTCGGGTAGCTGTTTCCCGAGACGAGACTCTGAGGATCGTCTGAGGATCGTCTCTGCCCGGAGGCAGAGGTTTTGACCAGCAAAGCTGGAGACGTATCTCAAACTGCAGACCAACATACAGTATTTACTACTGTATTTTTGCTTATTGAGACATATCCATTATCGTCCGTATATAATAAAACAAGACCCTTCTTTGCATTTTGTCAAGAATATACTCACCGTTTGAAAATATTCTCTTTCGCATGAAAAACATTTTTTTGTTGTGGGGGGGTGCTTGGGATAACTTCCGGTAATCTAGTAATGTGTCGCTGAATGCCAGAGATATCATCACATCTTTTCTTTTCACGAGATCTCTCAGTTTTGGAATTAAGTAGACATCACAAGCAGTGCTCTTCTGATGAATCAGATGAGTGGCGTATTTTTGTTATGGGGTACTTAGAAAGAATCCCGCGAAATCCTAATGCGTCATCTTTCTCATTCCCGAGTCTTCTGATAGAATCAGTAAACACAGTTGTCCTATTCGTAGTCCGTTCTTCTGCTCTCAATTACAGAGTTTTGCCAACGTTTTGCGTCATCGTACGCATCTCTTTCATTCACTAAACAATCTTTGACACTGAAGACGTTCGATTTCTTCATATCATGTTTACTGAAAGCCAATTTTAAAGAGTGCTAAGGTTTGACTAGCACTTGTACAAATCTTCATACCCAACTTGATGTTAAAACGTCACACAAGGTTCCTTTCACGCATTTCCCGCCAAAATGGACACGTGCAAGTTCCTCTATTACTCGGCAATGAATGTCTTATCTTTCTACGTGTCAAGAAAGAAAGTCGAAGTCGGAACATATCCAAACATGTTCGTGCTAAAATCCTTCCCGGCTAATTATATCAGCTGGAGATATGTTGCGAGTTAAGTGTACGCACCATACACTGCATATAACAGTTCAGTGTAACGAAAATAAATCTTAGCATGAAATATATACAATGTATTCGAAAAGCCAATATAAAAAATGACGTACAATCTGTCGTTTACTGGTTCAAGTAATGACTTATTAATGTGTAAGCCTTCAAATAAAACTGCTTTCTTTAATCGTTTTAGAGGATTTTTTTTAACCTTTCGTCAGCATGGCTGATGCCAACCTCTAGAGAGAGTTTCAATGCTCATTCTTGGTCTCATGTTTTCCGTTGAGATTATGTGGGAAATTATATTGAATCAATTACCAGGTATGTTGAGAAGAAGATGGGTTCACTATGTCGTGTTAGACAATTTTTCTCGCCAGAATCTATCTTCAACATTATAAGACTACCATTCAACAATGCATTAAATATGTCTACCACGTCTGTTTCGGTGCTTATGCTATGTATTTAGACATTCTTTATAAAATCCAAAGAATCTGCAATATTATGAGTCTTAACATGACATCTCGACTTCGGTCACACTCTCATCGTCCTAACGTAGTTTCATTGATAATTTTCATGATTATTGTTCGAAATAGTTTTTCTCTTTAGTACCGAGATTTTCTGAGTATAAGAGCAGTACTAGATTGGCAGTTTGGTCTCATTATTTTAAAGTTGAAATGGCTAAATGTAACGGCCAGTTCTATGTTAACAGTTTATTCTCTCGCACTTCTTTTGGCTTTCCAGTCAACTTTGCACTTCAATATTTTAAATGCAATATCAACTGTGTTCTTAATTCCAGTTCTTTACTATTCGTCCTACGAGGCTGGCATCCTGTTCCCACCCCTTCACCGTTGAAACTGTTAGATGTAGACGTCTCTTCTACTCCAATAGCTTCATGTCTCGCACATCTCGCCTGTGGAACTCCCTTCCTTATTCCTGTTTCCCTGACAAATACAACCTCCAACTATTTAAGTGTAACGTCAATCGACATCTCCAGTTGCCTTGATCCATCCACTTCCCTTCTCCACATCCTTTCACCTTTCATTCCTATCTGCTCTCGCTCCAAATCTTCTGTAACCGCCTTGCCTTGATCGATCCACTATCTTTCTCCACATCCTCTCCTTTAGCACTCCTATCTGCTCTTCCTCCAAACCTTCTGTAACCCCTTGCGTGCTAGTGGCCTCCAGTTTTGCTTGGGTTGATGATCTTAAAAAAAAAAATTCCCTCTCCTTCATAACGTTTACTACTAGATTGTCTATTAGGTTTCACTGTTCTAATGTTGATCTAGCGAAAATATAGGCTTACGTTCTTTTCGAATATTTTCTATGCTCGCCTTTGGAATTCTGTGGAATTCGCTTCTGTTTCCTTGCTTCCCTGTCAACAATAATCTTAAGAAAAAAAATTAATTGCATTACCAATGGCCATCTTCTGTCGACCTGATAACTGTTCTCTTAATTTTCTTTTCCACATTAAAGTCTTCCCATTGTCTTAGTGGCATTATCACCTTACTTGCAGTTAAATAATAAAAACGAGCAATGAAGGTACTACAAAAAAAGTCCTTACAATAACTGATTCAATACAAATCCTTCATCATATATGTAGAAGAACGCTTTCCAGATAACTTTAATTTTTTGAAAGTTTAAACGCTATTCAAATCATTATCAACTGTCGCCTTAATTGATATTCTTTTAATGTGCTTTATCATTCATAATGATTTTACTTTTATCATATTCTATCACATTCAGTAACCCCTTCTTGCATCTTAGTGACTTGATTCCATCGCTTGGGATGAATTGATTCAAAAAATTCTTGGACTTTCCACAACTGATGAATCTATTAATGTCCATCGTAACATACAATATTATAACAATTAAAATTTTTCTTTTTTTTTTAAATATAAGAATAAAAAGCTGATATTAATTAAAGCTTCCTAAATAAAATATAATCTTATGTATAGTTTTAATTGCTGCCAAATCTGTTCCGTTGTTCCTGTTATTTATCTCGAGATTCTTGACAAAATTTATTGATGGGACTCTAATGGTATCTAACCCGACATAACATCTCGACTTCACTCACTACCTCACCGATGTAATGTTACTTCCGTCTGTTGTTCTCTCCTAATATTTAAGGGCAATTATTCTGATTCGCTTTCCTTCTTGGTGCCTCGACCGTATGAATTGAAGCGTACTACTAAATTGGTAATTAGATTTCGCCGTTTTATTTTCGATCTAGCTATCTGTTATCGTAATTTTTATTCTAATATTTTCTTTGCTCGCATTTCACTTTTCTGTTTCCTTGCTTTCCTGCCACCAGCAATCTGAAAAAAATAAATGCATCACCAATCACCATCTTATATCTTCCCGAAGTCTGTTCTCTTAATATACTTTCCCACACTAAAGTCTTCTCATTCTCTTCCACGCCCAGTAACCGCTGGCGCCTTAGTGGCATTATCACCTTGCTTGCCGTTAAATAATAAAAAAAAGTCAATATAAATACTACAAAAAAGATGTCCTTACAATAACTGTCACAATACAATTCCTTCATCAAAAATTTACAAGAAAACATGTAGTTAACATTGTCTTTGATTCGTCTCTCTCCTTAATACTTTCTTTTTTCAAACTCAGTAACCCTTTGCATCTTAGTGTTTTCATTGTCTTACTTGGGTGGGGGTTATTTAAAAAAATTCATTCTTCAAAAATTTAAATACGTTATCAATCGCTATCTTCTGTCTTTCTGAACCATGTTCCTTTATTGTCCTTTCCCACACTAAAGTTTTCTCATTTTCTTTCACGCTCAGTATGCGCTTTCGTGGAATTATCACCTTGCTTGCAGGTAAATAATAAAAGAAAATCAATATAATTACTACAAAAAAGATGCCCTTACAACAACTGACTAAATACAAACCCTTCATCGTAAATCTACAAGAACGTTTTTAGTTTTCATTTATCTTCTTAATTTCTGTTTATTCATTGTTTTTCTCTCCTTAATACTATTTTCATTTTCTCTCTTTCTTTTTTTTCAGACGCAGTAACCTCTTACGCCTTAGTGGATTTATTGCCTTGCTTGTGGTGAAGTTATTTAAAATATATGTTCTCCAAAAATTGAAATGCAACTTTTGTTGTCCTTTCTCCTCTCTAAAGTCTTCTCATTCTTGTTCCCTGGCCGAAAGACCGTGTGTCTTACAGCAATAATCGCCTTGCTTGGGTGTAATTATTAAAACCAAAATTGAAAATACAAAAGAATCGAAAAAAAGTGCAAATTGATGTAGTGATTTGGACCAGTAAAGAAAACCGTATAATATCAAATAGGATCAACAAGATTTACTTATCATTTTGTCTATATATTCAACAGAGAGGAACTGGAACAATTACTGGAGGAGGCGGTTTACATGAATGCTTCCTTGTTAAAACATGACTACGTTTCTTACTCATTAGGAGAGCATTATTACTGTAAAAAAATTAAAAAATGCAAATACTACGTATCAGTTAATATAAGACATTATGTAAACATAATCCAAATATTTACTACCCTGACTTACCCTAGAATCTTAGATAATGACGTGAGGTTTTGTATTAAACAAATAATAAAAATAATAATAATAATAATTATTATTATTATTGTTGTTGTTGCTGTTTTTATTATTATTATTATTATTATTATTATTATTATTATTATTATTATTATTGTTTTTATTTCCTTTGATATCTGGCGTTTACACATTTCTTTCCGGGTCCCGCCCAGGGACCTAAGGTTAGAAATGGCATCATGACACTTTCGACTGCAAAAAAAAAAAAAATAAATAAATAAAATAAAATAAAAAATAATTACATAGATAAAGCCCTTCGTAAAGTGTGGGCTGTACTTGTCAGAACAATTTTTTGTACCTCTTTGTTATTATTATTATTATTGTTGTTGTTATTATTATTATTATTGTTGTTATTATTATTATTATTTAAAAATGTTCCGTATATTGAAGTAAAGGGAGACAGAGGGAAACACTGATTAACTTACCTGAAATACTTTTGAAAAGGGATACAGTACAGGGAGTGAAAGGGAGAGCAAAAAGATATACTTTACGAAGCTCCACGACGGATAGTCTACGACAGGTGATGAGGAAAGTACGATCAGATATTTCGACACTCACAGGACATACTGAAGGCTAGAGAGACATGGATAAACAATGATTAACTTACTTGATATACTTGCGAAAACCGATACAGAACAGAGAGTAGAATGGCTTGTAAAAGGAGAAACCGTAGTAGAAGATACAGAGGAAACCTTGTCCCTTCAGATCGTGCATTTTCTGAAGGGACACCCTCATAAAAATATAATACTTTTAGTTATTTTATATTGATATATAATTTAGACGTTTTCGTAAAAAAAAAAAAAAGAAATGAAGTATTTACTCCCCAAATATCCGAAACGAAATATAATTAATGCAATTTTATGTTCTTTTGTGCGTTGTTCTTAGAATTATACGTGTCAGTCAAGAGAAACGAAGGGACATTTTCTAAGATGAGGTAAAAAACAAAGAAAAAGTAATCAACCATTTTTTTTAATGTTGTCGCTTAATATTGACTGTTATGTAAAAAAGAGACTGGAGCATGCACATCACGAATTTAAAAATGCTAGTTCTTTTTGGCCAATCAAAATCTTCACACTTTGCAAGAATAACATCTGGCGCAGACAAAAACACAACTCTCTGATTCAGCCACTCAACAAGAAACTTCTATTATACATCTTAACAGGATATGTCATCAGAAGCAAAGACGAGGTTTTAAGGAAACTTAACAACAAAATACACAGAATCAGAAAAAAGACAGGATTTCTGGGACACCTAATGAAGAAAGAAGGGTAAGAAATTTGAACGCTCACAAGACATATTGACGGCAAGAGGGAAGGAGGGTAACAATAATTAATAAACCTGACGAAATTGAGTCAAAGGTAACTGAACAGAGAATGAGAGAATAAAAAAAAATACAAGGATTACTCTGAGCTACAGAGAAGAGTAAGTACGGGAGAGTGTCGTTCACCCACTTCGAGAAGGGACACGGTGCAAAGAAATATATTTTCATGTCTTTTATGTTGATATATAATTTAGTTATTTCCATAAAGACAAAGCAATAAAATAGTTATTCTCCAAATATCTCAAACGAACCATAAGGAATATAGTCTTTTTATTTTTTTATTTTTTCTTCTCAGAATTTAACCCTTCGAGCCTTGCGTTCCTGAACAGTTTTAACCATTTTGCCTGAGCCCCTGAGTCAAAATTCGCAAATAATTGGTATGTAATATTTCACGGTAGATATAAAAATATTTGTAAGTGTTTAAGCACCGGTGCCTGAGCGGTAAAGCGATGGTCAGGACTCACAAGGTTAAACGTAGAGAGTGAGCGATTCTGACAGAATTAGAAGTCCTGCCAGGATTCAGGTCAGTCTTGCAGACATATCACCACGGCCTTCCAGTGGGTCGTGCGGGAGCCAGCATGTTATAGTATCAGTGTCAATCTCAACAAGTTTTTGTGTTTGTTAGTGCGGAATATTAAAATTAATCAGTAGACAGTAAATACTAATCAGACAAACTTTTTCATATCAGTAAGAATGACAAAATGTTTTCTTACATGATTTATTAACCATTTGAGCCCCGCGTTCCTGAACAATTTTAGCCCTTCTGCCTGATCTCCTGAGTCAAAATTCGCAAATAATTGGTATATAATATTTCACGGTAGATATAAAAATAGTTAGAAGTGTTTACGCACCGTTCAACCGGTGTCTGGGCATTACGTCATTTTTCTCTACCACCGTTTAACCGGTAGCTGGGCATTACGTCATTTCTCTACCACCGTTTAACCGGTGGTTGGGCATTACGTCATTTTTCTCTACCACCGTTTAACCGGTGGTTGAGCATTACGTCATTTTTCTCTACCACCGTTTAACCGGTAGCTGAGCATTACGTCATTTTCTCTACCACCGTTTAACCGGTGGTTGGGCATTACGTCATTTTTCTCTACCACCGTTTAACCGGTGGTTGGGCATTACGTCATTTTTCTCTACCACCGTTTAACCGGTGGCTGGACATTACGTTATTTTCTCTACCACCGTTTAACCGGTGGCTGGGCATTACATCATTTTCTGTACCACCGTTTAACCCGTGGCTGGGCATTACATCATTTGTCTCTACCACCGTTTAACCGGTGGCTGGACATTACGTCATTTTTCTCTACCACCGTTTAACCGGTGGTTGGGCATTACGTCATTTTTCTGTACCACCGTTTAACCGGTGGCTGGGTATTACATCATTTTTCTCTACCACCGTTTAACCGGTGGTCATGGCTCAAAATTTTAATGTGCAAATCAAGAGGAGAAATTGAGGAAGATAAATTTTCTAAGATATGCAGAGAAGAAACTGAAAAAAAATTAAAAAAAATGACAGTAACATTCCTAGCATGACTTTTTAAAAAGGGTAGATCTTTTGGTCAACATCATGAACAAGTGCAATTCTTCAACTGCCAGAAAATATCACTTCGGGAAGACATTTCTGTCACTCACTCATTCAACCAGTCACTTAATTCAACAAGTAAATTTACCTATTATTTATCTTTCATCAGGGTCTGTCATAAGACTATTTCATAGTCACACTTTCAGGAAATATCTGAACACAGACTTTAAGAGATAGCTCGCTCCATTATGGAACTTGTATATTCGTAACATTACTTATGATTCTGCAGAAACAGTCCGTTGCTTGTATCGTTTTAGCAAGTACACTAGTATATGGTGCACCGCCAAAAGCTCCTAACTCCAGAGCTTGCCAGCTGATCTTAACAGCTCAGTGGGATAAAATATGGCTTCTCACATTAAATGTCTCAAAGACCAATACATTGACTTTCTATCATCACCGATCGGACCCAGAAATTGAACGGATGTTGCATCATGGAAGATCGGTAACTGGGACAATATCAATCCAGAACTCAAGTGGAACTCGTAGATACGATCCATCGCAAAACGGAGCCCACATCTCATTTTGGTCAGATTTTTGCTGATTGTGGAACAGTACTCTGATACTCCGCTTGAAAAACGGTTACGAATCTTTTAGGCCGATTCCATTAAAAGAAAGCAAAATCCACTACAGTGTAACCCGAATATAAGAGAGTTGTCGGGACCGGAGATGAAGTATCTTATATCCGGGTTTCTCTTATATCCGGGTTTGATCTATTATATATACACTAACACAGGCTCTAATTTGGGACCATATAAAATATCTCTTATATCCTGGTTTCTCTTATATCCGGATCCCTTATATCCGGGTTACACTGTATAATTAAAACGTGTTTCAATCTTGCGAGCATGAGTTAATATAGATTGGAATTGGATTTTCTGAAAGTGAAAAATGGAAAAACAAAGAGGAATACAAGACATACAGTCTGAATTTCAAAACTTTGAAAATCTCAAGATCACTGAATCTACAAATCGTGCAATTAGGATCGCATAGAATTGTTCAAAGAACCACCCATCCCGGAATTCAAAACAATCTTTCAGATAACATTTGATAGCTACAAAAGGAATATAATAACTGTAGTTTCCGTAATCGTCGATAAGTGGGTGCGTTGAACCATAAGTTTAATAAGTGCTTTCTATTAGATTGAAGGTTCTAACTCTCAGATATATTCATCGTCAGCCTCTATCAGCTAACATGGCCATTTTTATATAAATTACGAAAGTCTAAGTGCTTGTAAACACTCCTTTCACTCCGTTATATTGAAAGAGTTGCATTAATGGAATATTCATGAAATTACCTTTCTGTTCTGTGACGTATGAACAAACCTCGATGTAGAATTACGCTATCAGATCTGTACGCGAAAAATAAAAGCGAACCAATTTAATCAAATAGGTAACCGTGAATAGAAAAGAGGGATCTGTGTCTGTATAAATATATCTATCAACGTCTACCAATAACAATCTCGCTGCATTGTTGTCCCACGGCAAAGAGGGAAAAATAGGAGGCAATAATGGCAGTTATTACATTAATAGAAACATGTGTGTAATGATGTGATTATTCGGAGAGGATGTATCGGTTTTCAATAAAATATTAATAATACAAAAACTTTTGCAGAAATTGTGACGAACATTCATATTGGACGTGGTAAAAAAAAGCCTGGACAAATATTGCATGCTTGATAGAGTTATGAACTGTAATAAATATTTAATGCTCATCCACACGTGGATTTTATAACTGTTTCAAAACAAAGGAAAGAAAACCCATACATACACTCAGGCAATCATATAGCCCCACACTGACAAAACTGAAGACTGAGTGACATATTTATAGAAATATAAAATATATTTTAAAAATAGGAAGCATACACATACACACGTACTGTTGCATTTGAAGAGTCAAAATGAACAAACACTTTTTAGTATTAATGTATAAATTTAAACATCAGAATATTTCCTGTCCGTCAATTTACGGACGCACCACGTTGAAACACCAATTTCCGTTAAGGAACGTCGAACCTTGTCAGAACCTTGATGGGTGACCGATTGGCTTGGGAATACCAGATACTGTAATTTGGGATGTGAAGGTCACTCAAAATGGTTAATCGGAGAGCCGATTCCAGTTGGGTTCGTTATATTCACTTACGTGCAAATCCCATTGGATAAGGTATGAATTCATCTCTTCCACCAGCTATGGGTTAATTAGTAAGACTTGTATCACAAAACCATTATTATCTCCCTCTACTTCGAACAAAATTCTTAGAATTTAAAAATATATTTGGACTTTAAATAACCAGCAAATTGTTGCTAAGCAGTAGAAAACAAATCAACGAAATACTGATTAGCTACATAGTATTTTTTTAAATGAATTTCATTCTCTGGAATATACATTTATAGAAACACATGTGGCCAAAAAGCGAGGGATCAGTTTATATATTAGTTATTATATAGAATTGATCCCCTACTTTATATCTACATTATAATTTCTTTATAATTTAATTTATCAAATTCTGATTAGGAATGACTCCCCCGAATCTCCTTCCAGGTATGGGCTAATTAGTAAGACCTGTATCACTAAACCATTATTATTTCCGAAAGAAAAAATCTTAGAATCTGAAAATATTTTATGCTTTTAAATAACCTGTAATGTTTATTATTTTAATGAAAAAGTGTAGATATATTTTCTACAAGAATTTTTCTAAATTTCCAATGTGGACAGGATTTGAATGTTTAGAAATTTTAGATGCATCATTCAAATGAAAAGTCAACATCCGAGACAACGTAGTTGTAGTGCGACGAACATAAATATTATTCTTTTCTGTTGGATGCACAATCTCCCAAGGGACATTTAAATTTACTTATAAAGTTGTTTTTTTTTGCTTATAGGTGGGGCGGAGTCTTTACAATGATTAAATTGAATATATTAAATTTAGCATAGTATATAATTAATTTAATTTAATTATATATATATATATATATATATATATAAATGCGTTTTTGTGTGGGTTTACGGATGTGTGTAGAAAAGAGATGAAAATTGTTTTTTATAATCAAATTGGAGAAAAGGCAAAATGTTAATCATTCACTGAAAAGCAAAAACAAGAATATAACCGGTACAATTACAGTGCTGTTTCTATTATGCTACGAAGGACAAAGCCAGCCAGAACGAAACTGTAAAGAAACGAAGTGATGTTTGCCATTTGAAGCAATTTTCAAAAAAAAAGCGATCAACACCCGTTAATCAGTAAGGCATGACATTCTCATACGATTATTCAATACAACATAATCCACAAGTTACCCAGGAAAAGTTTGTTTCTTAAATACGGAATTTTATCAAACACTCCTTACTCTCCTAGCCTTGCTCCACCTGACTATCTTATTTTCAGATTTATATTTTTAAAGCAAAAAGCTTTTATTAATTGTAAAAATGTTAAACCAATTTTAAGCATTTCTTGGCATTGAAACCTGAAAAACATTACACCCGATTGAACAAGAGTTTACTTTCATACGCTAATTTAGATTGATTGATTGATTCGTTTTTTTACGGATAATCAACACATTACAGGTTATTTAAAAGCATAAACATTTTCAGATTCTAAGAATTTTTCATTTGGAAATAATAATGGGTCAGCGATAGAAGTTTTGCAGGTTACTGATATGCACAAAATATTTTCAGATTGTAAGAATTTTTCTTTTGGAGATAATTGAAGTCGTGTTTCGATGCGTATCGATGCTTCTCATCTGGCGATTGTAAATTTCTGGCGAATGAACGATTTATTTAGATTTAAAGGCAAAATCCAAACTTTTTTTAACGAAAAAAGAAAAAAAGAGCGTTAAAATCCCAAATACTTTATAACCCTTTTTCTCTATTCGTAAAAAGAGGTTTTATATTATGTATGAATATACTTTCCCACAATGTAAAAAAAAAACACAACAATGTCTTGCATAGGATATACCACAACCACTCACTCACAAAGTTTGACCTGTCACCTACCATGCTATTCAGACAACACATTAATCAGAAACGTAAGTATCACACTAACAGCAGATAGATACTCATAAACAATATCAAAATACTAGCAAAACCCTACAGCAAAAAAAAAAAACAAGGTCGAAGCAATATTCATAAAAACAAAAACATCCATCTATGAATAAAAACGATTAAAAAACCCTCATCCTCATATGTGTATACGATGTTTCGGCTCGCTGTACGTTCTGGCCTTCTTCCGGATCTGTCTATATTTATAAAATGAGCTATTGTAATTATTTATATTATTTATATTGTTCGGACTGTTGTCTTCGTTTTTATTGTAATATTCGCGATATTTCGACCGTTCTACCCTCAGCTCATCTTCAGGTGATATTTGTTGGAATTTCGAACGGAAGCCTTTATTTAGTCCACTGAGGTAGATTGTTCTAATTCCACGTCACATGCCTTTGGATATCTCAGCTTTTAGTTAATTCCCCCGATATCTCTCCAGGTGAAGTCACGTTTTGGAGTAATCAACCAAAGCTTTTATCCTCATGGCTCAGCGTTGGTTGGTTGATATAAAAAGTGAAGGTGTTAAAGACGTGGACAACAGACAGAAGAATGTTAATTTTGTAAATAGTTACAGGTATAGACAAACAAATAAAATAAACACACCCCACACACGCGTTACACCACGACTACATCACAACACTCATTGCCTACGTAACTACTCTCACTCGTTCTAAGGAAATCGCCAATTGTGTCTACCTACAGTGATGCTGACTTAAGAGATTCGAAATTAGTATATTTTTGTACTATATATTTTTCCGAAAACAAGTTTGGGCAATTTCTCTCGTAAATTCCTCGTTTCTGTACTAATATTCACGCAATTCAAGGCCCAAAAGACCCTCAAGTTAGAGGATTCCTGTGTAGTGTTGTATTAGAAAGATCTCAGAAAGGTCAAGGACTGGAGTTCTTGAGGTTTTACAGGAAATATAACAGCAAGCTCTATTCAGGAAGTGGTCAATTAGAGAATAATATTTCAGTATTCAGTCTGGAAGTAGACTTTAGAAGGAACCGGAAGCCCAATCCTGAACATGAAAGAAGAGATAAACCTCTACTCTTCTTCAAAAGACCCTGAAGGAGTGAAAAGAATTATTCGTAATTTGGAAATATATATATATACAAGGTAACCAAAAAAGCTCTGTCCGTTTTTTGATTAGTCATTGAATGAAGTTGAAATATATACGAAATGTGTGTAGCAATTGTTTTCAAATTCGGAGCGCCGGAAGTAGAAACATCAGACGTTATAAATACCACGCGCACTATGCCCGGCCATCAGTTATAAGCCAGACAGGTGTATTTTTCCTCCATGACAACGCCAGGCCGCATGTCGAGTGAGTGATCAGGGATACCATACAGTAACTTGGGTGGGAGACTTTGTGCCATCCACCTTATTCACCTGACCTTGCGCCATTCGATTACCACCTTTACACTCCCTGGTTAATCATCTTCGTGGGAAATCCTTCACCAATGAAGCAGACTTGCGCAAAGCCCTCACGGACTTCTTTGCGTCAAAACCCCCCGATTTCTACCGCAAGGGCATTAAACAGCTGGAGACACGTTGGCAGAAGGTGCTGGATGGCGATGGCGATTACTTCGAAGATTAAATATAAGTTACACATACTGTGAAGCATTTTCTTTTTTTCCTTTAAAAACGGACAGGACTTTTTTGGTTACCTTGTATTTCCCAGGTCCCAACACCAATCTACGAGCTATCAAAATTCCTTAATAACATTATTACCCCATATCTACCCACTAGTTACAGCATCACATCAACTCATGCCTTAGGGATGACTTTCTGTAAAACGTACTGGCAACATATCAGTAATAGATGGTAGAATGAATGCCACATCATATCAAAGTATTTTTGAAGCAAATTTAATGATTTCAGTTGAAAAACATGAACTTCATCCTGATTGGATCTTCCAACAAGATAATGATCTTAAGCACACCGAAAAATCTATGAAGAAATGGCTTGTTGAAAATAATGTAAATATCCTGGAATGGCCAAGTCAGTCCCTAGGGTTAAACTCAATCGAGAATCTGTGGCATTATTTGAATATTCAATTCCGATCGAAAGCGCTAACAAATATTCCGGATCTGAAGTCCATATGTGAAGTAGAATAGAACAAAATACCAACTAAAATTTGCAAATCATTAATTGAGAACTACAAGATGAGGTTGCTTGCAGTAGAATTAAATAATGGCTATTCTACAAATTATTAAATGAAAATCATGTATTCTTTTTGTATTATACGAATATTGTTCAAATGCCTAAATAAGATTTATTACTATTATTTTTTTTTTGTTTTCTATGCATATTTAGCTGTTATGTATTTGTGTACAGTTAATTATATGGGAAATGTACTTGTTTATTCGATAGAAATACAATAAATAAAAAAATTGCTATCTGTACGAATATTTGTTTCTCCAATATATATATATATATATATATATATATATATATATATATGTGTGTGTGTGTGTGTGTGTGTATTGATGCATACAAATCTAATAAGCTTTGTATTGACTTCAAGTAGCTCCGCTTATTTATTTAGATAGAAATACAATAAATTAAAAATTTCTGTCTGTACGAATATTTGTTTCCCCCTATATATATATATATATATATATATATATATATATATATATATATATATATATATATATATATATATATATATTGATGCATACAAATCTAATAATATCTGTATTGAGTTAAAGTAGCTCCGCTTACTGTGTTAATTCTCTCGCGTTAAGCTGTTTTTTTCTCTTTGTAACTGTCAGACTGTTATTAAAACAATTTAAAGGCGTTCGTTTTATAGTTGCAACGACTTTATTGCTAGTTATTTCACTCATTTTCATTTTCTATTTCCGCTAGCCGCTCTGATTACCTATATATGTAAATCGATACATATATAAAACAGGAAAAATGCAGGTGAAACGAGAGGGAGAGAAGAGATCCAATGCTTGGGCAAATGTTCTTCTGGGTTTCAAGGCGAGTGACTTGCTTAGAAATTGACCGCAGGCTACAACAACGAACCTTCCGCGCATGTGCGATTTGAGACATGAAAGACGTGAGTCTTTCAACTTAATGGATATCCGATAAATCATATATGGCTTTTATCGCTACTCCTTGACTTTAAAAGATCGCTAATTCGTTTTAGAGCTCTAATTCGCGCCAGAACCTTTGAGGGATGACATGCTAAATTATTCAGTTAATTCAGACTATTTAAGCTCTGATACAATTCGATATATTTATATCGCAATAATATCAGGGGAAAATCTATGTAGATGTTTATGTTATGCCGGTTTCCCAGGTTTCGAAAACCTAGCTCTCTGAGGAATAAAAACAGCATAAAACGCATATTGTTTAAGGTTACCCATTATTAATATTTATCTGGAGGAAAACCTTGATTAGCCTTGAGAAGGCCTCAAGAAAATACGTTAGAAATTTCAACATATTCTTCTTCGTCTATGTACCGAATCCCTTCAGAACGTGGGGGGACTATCGCTCTTCACTACTTCTTGTCTTTCGTATCTCTGAGTAAAATTTGCCTTTGCGCTATACATCTTAGGGTACTAATCATTTACAACACTGATCGTCCGATTACCGAAGTTAAGCAAAGTTGTGCCTTATTTGCATTAAATGGGCGACCACTTTGGGATACCAAGCGCTGTAATCTGGGATGGTATAATGGATAACAGCACAGAATGAGAGCCGTGTTCCAATTCCTGTCTGGTTCATTATATTCACTTACGCGAATATAATGATCTTAAGCACACCGAAAAAATCTACGAAGAAATGGCTTGCTGAAAATAATGTAAATATTCTGAAATACCCAAGTCAGTCCCCAGGTTTAAAATCAATCGAGGATCTGTGGCGTTAATTCAATATTCAAATCCAGTCGAAAGCTCCAACAAACATTCCGGATCTGAAGTCTATATGGGAAATAGAATGGAACAAAATATCAACTAAAATTTTCAAATCATTAATTGAGAACTACAAGAAGAAGTCGGTTACTGTAGAATTAAATAATAGTTATTCGACAAATTATTAAATGAAAATCATGTATTCTTTTTGTATTATATGAATGGGATTTATTAGTATTAAATCATTTTTGTTTCCTATGCATATATAGTTATTTTATATCTGTGTACAGTTAATTATATGAAAAATGTATTTATTTATTTCTTAGATAGAAATACAATGAATTAAAAATTTCTATCTCTATAAATATTTATTTTCCTCACTATAGATATATATATATATATATATATATATATATATATATATATATATATATATATATATATGAAGAAATATAGTGTTAAAGTATGCTATATTTATGGGATAAATTTCTCAATATCAGAGATAGAGTGTGTATAAATATAAAAGTGAATATAGAAGTCAACACTTAGAGGCGACAGTCTGTTTCATGCTAGATGCAATCATCGTGGCCCGATGATTGCATCTAGCATGAAACAGAATGTCGCCTCTAAGTGTTGACTTCTATGTTCACTTATATATATATATATATATATATATATATATATATATATATATATATATATAAAAATAATCGACTCTCCCGTCGAAATCGATGTATGAGGGTCAGGCAGATCAGTTCCTAGAAACTGAAAGCCCGACACCGACACATGAGATTTGACTATAGTGGTGAAGGGTTTGTGCAGGGCCATCCACACTTTTTGGAGGGACGAATACAGGGACCTAGTGCAGCGAATGCCACAAGGTCCCCAAATGACCCTCCGCAGGTTTTGAATTCAGAGTTGTGCTTCTCCTAGACCAGTTGCCATCCAAAGCTATAGAACCCCTATATATATATATATATATATATATATATATATATATATATATATTGATGCATACAAATCTACTGTTGGAAAAGGCATGAATCTAACTCTTCCGCTATAGGTTAATTTGTAGGATTTGTATCAGTAAGTAATTATTATTTCCAAAATGTCTTACAATTTAAACACATTTCGTAAAACACAAATGAATCAATCAAATGAATCATTTGCACCTTCTCGTTAAGAATGTTATTCGTTGCGCTCTTATGTCGGTATTGCATTCAATATACCAGTGATTGACTCACTCCTGGCGCTACACTGTCCTATGCTGATTTGCATAAATTATGTTATTTTGATATTTTTCCTAAAACTTGTTCCGCTCTGCATTTACTTAAACTCGCTAGGTAGGGTCTGCGTTGTTTTCCTCTATCCCTCTTGCTTTCAATATGCCTTGTGAGTGTCAAATTATCCAAACCCTCTTTCTTCATTATACACCGTGTAAATATCAGTTTTCCCCTTCGGATTCTAAGTATAAGTGTACTTTCGCCGCCCTTCTCCTTAAAATGTCGTTTTATTCTCAGCATCCTTCTGTAGAACCACATTTATGTTGCCGAAAGTGTCTTATTCATACGTGAAGAGATTGACCAACATTCAATACTATGTACACTGATTGATATTGCATAAATGTTTAGGATTGTTTTCTGTATTTCCGAAGGAATTTTTACATTTCGTATTACTTTTCTTGGCTTTTGGAAAGCATCTTTCAGTGTAGCGTCGAATTTACCGTGTCACTTCTTCCGCCGTCGGAATTTTGATTTCTTCTAGATTTTTGTAGAGGACAGAAAATGGCTAACACTCTCCAGTTTCGACTTTTTTAAAAGTCTAACTAGAATTTTTTGCTGATGCATGCTGAAATCTTCACAGGAGTCAATAGTGTTGAAGTTAACAATACATATTTTGTCGAGATTTAAAAACTCGACGTCACGTTCAACTTCGAAAAGCAATCGATGAAATTTATAGAAGCTGATTTATTTTGAAAAATAATTTGACGAAAATTATATTGCGCACACTATTTACATTATTCGGACTATTGTCCCCATCTTTGTCGCCATATTTATCACAACGCTTCGGCCGTTGTACGCTCCGACATTCTTCAGGTGGTTGGAATGTCGAACTGGACCCTTTATTTCGCTCACTGGGGTAGACCGTTCTAGTTCCACGTACCATGTCTAATGGATGTCCTCAAGGACACATGGCGCAATGGATAAAGGCGTTAGTTAGATCCAGTGAAAGGAACCAAACAGTGTGAGTTCAATACCTGGTTAAGTGTTGAATCTCGACTAATGCATGGAATAATAATGCAACACAAAAATGTACTTAGAACAAGAAAGTGTACACAGTATTTACATATAGTATTTCTGTATATTTCTGGGAAGACCGTTCCTGGAGAATGTGTTGACTAAGTCGCAGTCGGGCAGAGTCTCTAGCTGGATCTCTGTATTCGCTCCTCGTCTTCCGGTACCAACCATTATTTATATAGTCGGTAGTCACCTATGCAGATTAGGTGGATCCTACCACAACATTAAGTCGGTGGAGAACTTGGAGAGGGGAATTAACAAGAGATAACTGATATCCATTAAAACATGGCACGTGGAAATAGAATAGTCTACCCCAGTGAGCGAAATAAAGGGTTCAATTCAACATTCCACCCATCTGAAGAAGGCTGGAGCGTACAATGGCCGAAACGTTGTGATAAATATGTGGGCAAAGATGAGGACAAAAGTCCGAATAATGTAAATAGTGTACATAATACCTCATCCCAGAAATATAAATCATACTGCGTAGTTTACTAATTTCTTTAATATAATTGAATTTTATAGGATGTCAAGATAAACAATATCTTTTAAGAAAATGTATTTATTTCCTTTTTAACAGCAAAGAATAAATTTTTAGGGTCTCTTACCCTTGAGCATGCAACATATAACTTGCAGTGATTAAATATTTCTTTCTGGAGTCAAATTCCAACTTATTGAAAGTTTGACCTTGTGATTTTTTTACAGTTCTCTCAAACGCAGAGCGAACTTACAATTGGATTCATGTTTATATATATTAACTTAATGATAATATATTGTTTTTGAAATAGTGGGAGTATATTGCATGTCAAATAATAGAATTTTTAATTTTTCCAAAGAAATTAATGAAAATTTGCAGTACGAAGCTACACATCCTACAAAACAAACTGTACTTTGTACCCCCTTAACTGTTTGTAATTCTCCCAAAAATTTGGTATCGATCGGTCGTTGTAAGGTTATTTTAGAGGGCGTGACAGACAGACGGACTAACGGAAGTCCCGGAATTTTATATATAGATTCCAAGCCCTCACTTTTCTGCACGTTGAAAAATCTGCAACTATATCATCGGCATGGCAACACAAACTTAGTTTGGCCAAAAGTTATAGAAATAGGGTAAAATGTGGCAGTTGGATATAGTTTCGCTGGTCTTGCAAGCGCAGAAGTCCCTGTTTGCAAATGGAGATTCCAAATGTTTACTCTTTCGTGGGTTAATGCACAGACCTCGCCAAATGTTGGGAACTTAAAATTATCTGCGCTAACTTCATAGTTTCATGATTCGTTTTTCTTGATTTACACATTTTTTGCGAAAGAGTAACCGAATAACTAAATAACCACTTTTGACATTTCAATGTATCTCCGATTTGAAATAGAGTTTTGCACTTGTTAAATATTAAATAATTCTTAAAAGTTAGTTTTGAAAATGAAGGGAAAAATAGTATAACAATACTGACAAAATGATTGTTGCTCTTTTCATGCGTAATATAACGAAGACATTTGATAAAGCAAAGCGTAGTCTTTGTTGTTTTTTGATTAATCTGCTCCCAAACTCTGAAATCAGGCCCAGCAAGGTACTTGTATCTAGCTGCGAAATTCATTTCCTCTTCGGTGGTATCCACGTAAAGTTCAAATACTTCTTCTCAAAGTGTTCTCAGCTTGCGTTCCGCTATAGATCACCTCGAAAAATATTTTTGTGCGAATAACTTGTATTACTCATACGATATTACATATATTCTCTGTCGAAATTAACGGGTTTATATTTCCATCTCTATTTATGTATCTATCATTCACAAAATGCGAATGCTATTATTTCTATAGCCAGTCTCTGCAACGATATACAATGATTTTTTTAGAGAGAGTGTAGGGTTAGATTTATAAAAATGCCATTTGCAACTGAAGCGTGCATGCATCGTCAGTTTGAAATTATTTTATCATATTAATTCCGAATGTATCTATAAGTTTTTTATGTGGGAAATTCTATCAGGTATGTCCGCAGAGAAAGAAATAATACAGAGAAAGAGGTGAGTACGTGTGTGGCGGGGGATGTGGAAAAGAGTTATTCTTGAAAACGCAGCTCTTTCTCGTTTGCAAATGAAGAAAATATTACATTATCACAAAGGCAATGTTTTAGTTCAAATATTCTTAGCGTTTCACTTTAGGTTAAAAGTAACGGCGCCGGATGTGGAAAAAATAACTTTGCAAGAAGTGAGCATGCGCACTGCGTGATATCTGTACACGGCATTAATATTTTTCTCGGCCAATTTTTTTTTTGTACGAAAATGTATAATTGTAATAAGTTTCGTGATATATGTAAGATAGAATTTTTTAGGTTGCAATATATCAAGAGGATCACTCTCACTCTCTTTTTAGCAATTTCTCTTTTTCTTTCATTCTCATTTTCTTTCTTTCTGTTTCGTTTCTTTCCCTTTTTCCTACACACACGCTTTCATTCATGAAATTGCAATATACTCTGTACTTGGTGTACGACGCGTCTCGATGTTATATTTACAGTTCGACTCTGAGGAAATTTTACATTTTAGCCCAAAAGAATTGGCAATTTTTTTATTTATGTTCGAATATTTATTTAATATTTATTGAAGAAAACACACACACACACACACACACACACACACACATATATATATATATATATAAATATATATGTATACATGTAAATATGTGTATGTATATATCTGTATGAATATATATAAATATATATGTATATATGAATATATATATATATATATATGTATATATATATATATATATAAATATATGTAGGTATATATGTATATATATCGATATATATATATGAATATATATATATATCCATATATATAAAATATATATATAAATATATATATATGTATATATAAATATATCTGAATATATAAATATGTATATATATATAAATATATATTTGCATGTATATATAAATACATATATATTATAAATTAATAGATTTAAAATATGGTTTTACCGCTACACAGTGATAACCATGTTTCAGAAATGGAAGCTAAAGCCCCTGAATTTAATTTTGTTATTAAATCAAAGACATTAGTTCCATTTCCTCATCAAGCGAATTTTGGAGTAACTTACTTTTTAAAATTTACGGTTGTTAACGGCACAGGAAAGATTCATAGTTTGAGGGTTTCCAAGGTTACCGATAAATCCATTCATCTAGACAAGGGGTGGTAGAGGGTTCAATTTTTAATTTACGTTGTATCAGTTAATAGTTACATTTGAAAGCGGGGTTATGTTTAGGGATGGGTAGGGATGTATCTTTTAACAAATTCTGACATCCGCTAAATTCATGTCATCTGGGTTTTTTTCTAACGGCAAAAATTCTTATGGTATTTTTTCTATTTGTATATTTAAAGATTTTGAGGGACTGTTTAGGTTAGAATATGTTTTATCCACCTTTCTAAAAAATTATTTTTAATATTTAATATACTATACTCCTAGTTAAAAACCAAGTAAATGTATTAGGATTACTTACAGTATTTAAAATTATTTATTCTTATCGAGTATAAGTAAATATTATTTTATTTTATTTTATTTTATGTAAACTTTATGACAATGACGGCAAAGGTGGTTAAATTATTTCACTAATTCAATAAACTTTTATTTATAAATTTAGTATTATAAATGTATATATGTATGTATAAAGGACATTTAATGTTCAATATTATATTCTAACTTATTAATTTCATATGACTTTCGGTGTTCACTTGGATTCTTTTCAGTGTTTGAATTGCTTTGAGAGAGGTGTTATGGTTAGAGTACGTTTTATTTAATTACAATTTTAAAAGATGTTTAGGTTAGAATCTGTTTTATTTAATTTCAATTTTAAAACATTTTTAAAATTCTACTTTCAAATTTAACTTTTTAATTTTAATCGGCTATATTTCTTTATAAACCAAGTAAATGTAATATAATTATCTACATTATTTAAAATTATTTATACCCATCAAATATGAGTATGCATAATAATCAGGTAATTTTTTTTTTTTTTTTTTTTTTTTATAGATTATTTAAAGATTATTTAAAGAAAACTTTTGGCAATGACGACATAAAATAGCTATTTCATTTCTCTGATTCAGTAAATTTTTATTTTTTATTTTTTATTTTTTATATATATATTTATGCATATATATGTATATATATAAGTATATATGCATGTGTATATATATGTGTGTGTATATATATATATATATATATATATATATATATATATATACATACATACATACATACATACAAATATATATATATATATACATACATATATATATATATATATATATATATATATATATATATATATATATATATATATATATATATATATATGTTTGCGTGTATATGTGAAAATGTGTAAATATGAGATAAGGTGAATAAAGTGACCAGGACAAATACATAATCGACGCGTTGTATCATCCAAAGGACTTTACCAAGGCAAATGTAATGATTTTATTTTGCAAGAAGTATCAATAAACAAAATAAAATTGTTCTTTATTACTGAATTTTTTAATTAAAAAATTATACATATATATATATATATATATATATATATATATATATATATATATATAAATACATATATGTATATAAATATATATATATAAATATATATATATATATATATATATAAATATATATATATATATAAATATATATATATATATATATATATATATATATATATATATATGTATATATATATATATATATATGTATATATATATATATATAATGGGTTTTGTGTGTAGAATATTCGCTTTCTAACCATGAGACTCTTCTCGAATCTCAACATTGTCGATTTGTCAGGAAGGAGATTTCCTGATATTATCGGTCCCAGCGTGTTGCAAATTTGAAAAGTGCGTGAAAACCATAGCACGGGTTGACACAAACCTTATCAGGGAAATTGAGTAGGCTAAATCTCACGCGATCCTGACCGAAATTCTAAGTGTGCTATTCCTTTTCAGATTGTTGAGCACGCTAGATAACACGCTCTTTCCCGGAAACTGTGAGGTTCACTCAGCATTGTTCCAGTATAAACAATAGGCTTGTGTTGAACAAGCACAAATGTGCCTGCGGGTTAACCGCCCTAGTAGACACCTATTATTATTTATCACACACACACACATATATATATATATACATATATATATATATATATATATATATATATATATATATATATATATATATATATATATATATATATATATATATACACGTACAAACACATATACACGCACTCACACGCACACACGCACATATATATATATATATAGACATACATACATATATATATATATATATATATATATATATTTAAACATATATTTTAAATATAACAGAAAAAGAATGTCTATCATATCTGACCATGAGCCGTTCTAATGTTCATATGTTTGCTTTAATGTTATAGTGAAAATGAAGACAAAAATTGTCCAATATTTGGAATTGCTTTTATTAAGTTGGTGGTTGATCTAAGCTTTCGACTTACATGAGCCATCTTCAGTTTGGTTATACGGACATTTTGACAAAGATATTCACCATCAAAATAAGCATAACACTATTAACATATATTATTGTAACCAAATGCATAATAATTACAAACATTATGAAACAACAATCAAAATCATAATAGTTAGAATGTTAAACGCATTAATAATAATATTTATGCTCATCATACATTATTAAAAAAATTTAAACTGTTGACCTCATAGTCTCTAATAACAACCATGCAACTAAATCCTCTCCAAAAGACCAATATCGTGTATCAATTTACATGCCCATTCGGAGATTGTATCTCTAATACTAATTATAAAACCAACTAAATATATTGGTTTTACTACAACAACGCTCTCCCGTAGACTTACCTGTCACCTTTCTGATCTTTGTTCTATTAAACAACATTTCTTAGAAAAAAACATAGCCATTATTTTTATTTTAATTTTCCAAATACTTTCGATCTTCTTCCAAGATCATCTTCAGTGGTGCAAATAGTAAAAGAACTATATGGTCTTCATTAGTATTTATACAAAGTTATGCGTTGTTACCCATTACGTAATTTCTTCATTATGCTTTTAAATGAAAAACGCTTGACAATGTGCTGATAATTCTTCACGTTCTAACGAACGCTCAGCATATTGTCAACCGTTTGGAATTTGAAAGCACAGTGAAAACTTTACGGAAGAAGATCGAAAATACTTGGGAAATGTAAATAAAAAAAATAAACAACTATAGCACATTTCTCTGTTTAAAATCGATACACGGAAGGTTATTCGTGAGTATGAGCGGATTTTATTAAACATTAGCAGACATAATGTCTGTAATTTATTCAATCATATATATATATATATATATATATATATATAGAGAGAGAGAGAGAGAGAGAGAGAGATTTATAAAAGAATTATTCTTTTTTGTGGAGGATGCATTTACATTTAGCAGATGACGTTATATCATTTTTTTCACAGCTTTATTTTCCTTAATACAGAGGCAAGCATTAACAGATTCTTTTTGTGCATATTTTTCGTTTGCATATATCGGTAGAGAAACAATATTCAATATATACAACCTATACGAAGAAAAATACAATATCTGAACTTCTTCCTTCTCTATGTCAGTGATTTCCTTCCTTTTCTAAATTCTATTTTCATCACCTTTGGTCCCAAACAATTTCCCGCTCGACATTTTCATCAAACAGCTTTCATTATATTTCTTTTTTCCTCCCTCGTTTATTTTCCTGGATCCCTTGATGTTATAGTGGTCAGTCTCCGACTGAAACTTTTTTTCTTTTCTTTTTTTTTTTTGTTGTGTTCAATCACTTAAAACGTTCGTTTGCTGACATATTTTGATGGAGTGTTGTAGCACAAAATGCTGGCATAACAATGGAAATATAAAAGAATTTTATCACTTCGTACATAAAACGGTCGTGGTCGGCAGCAAGATGAAATAACAACGGAAACACACATATATTGACTGTAATTATATCGGAAAAGCAATGAAAATCGGAAATCCTTATCATAAATCGTGTGTTGCTAAATCTGTTGGATTAGCAAACGCTGATGCTGTAGCTATTCTATATTACTTTTTAAGGAGGAATTCTTCAAAAAACTACCTTTCTCTTTCTTCGAGCAAGAGAAGAGAGGCTTAATTAATTTATTGTTTGAATCTTGTCGACAGACGCTATAGAATCCCAAGCAAAGAACAGTATCAAATAAAAGAAATCACAACACTTGAGGACTACCAGTACAGCAACAACTAAAATGGATGTGTCTCGAAGAGAAAATAATGACATAATCATGATGTCGACATTCCACACTACTTCAGATAGAACGTTAGCAAGGACTCCCCACACCACCAATACTAGAAAGAGTGATAACATCTCCTGGACTAGAATAAACTATTTACTTGAAAAATTGTTTTACCTTACAGATTTTATAAATTTAAACAGAAAACTGTACTAGCTGCTCGGTCAACGAATGTCAAATGTTTCCTTACTGGGAAACGGCTATTATGACAACTACCATTATTAGATATGCAAATTAAATGGCGATAAATGTGTCTTATAATGTGTCATGTATCCTACTGTATGGCAGTGAATGCTGTATAATTCCCTCAAAAATAAAGAAGAGACTTGAAACAATAACAAAACAAAATTGAATACATAAACTGAGCCACTGCAGTTTCTACACATTTATATTCCAGAAAATATAAATAAATCTAAAATACATGCCTTTGTAAATAATAATTTCATTGACTGAGTGATTTGTCTTCTAAGGTTTATCAACTCTTTGCCGATTATTTAAATCTAGAAAATATTTTTACATTGTAAGAATGTTTAAAAAAAATAACGGTTCAGTGATCCAGGTCTTACTAATTAATAATTAATTAATAATTAATAATCAATTAATAATTACTAATTAACTCATTTACTAGTGTGGAAATAGGTAGCTTCATACCTTTCCTTAGGAAATTTGGGTATAAATTTATCAACGTTTTGTTTAGGCGGTCTTCTCGGCAATCGATGAATTGGACGTGCAATGATATCATAAAAGCAACCACTCTGCTAGGCGAATTCGTCAGGAGACGAGTTCGTTCAATCGTTTCAAAGTGAACCACACATTGGAGTATCCCTATTTCACTTCTTCAGGAGTGAAACCATTTCTATACAGTTTTCCCAGTAACAGCGGCTTCTTTGTACGCGACATAAATATCACTAGCAGTTTTGGTAGATCTGGAATCTTGATTGGAAGTGAATAGAAACAGGTATTAAAATTCTAT
>OZ038509.1:8059859-8077359 GCA_964036315.1 Acanthosepion esculentum | reverse complement strand
CGAACTAAATAATACCTATGTTGGTCACACCACAAACACGCTTTCACGACGCTTGACACTACATTTGAATGATAACTCTAACATTTTTAGGCATTTAAAACAACATGCCTGGCCGCATACAGAATTCCGGAAAATCCTCGTCAAAAACACAACTATAATTAAACATGAAAACAATAAACAAAAACTAAAAATTCTTGAAGCTATATACATTAAAATAACGAAATAAAAAAATAACGAAACCATGTGATAATTATCAATGTGTATTTATTTATATATGTCCCGTCCTATCAGTTTTGGAAAGAGAAGCCAATCAATTGAAGTCCTTTTTAATAATCTATACGAATAAAATATTAATTTGGATTGAGACTAAATTAGATCCCGAGCTTGGATAGTCAGTTCCTTTATTCCAACGTTTCTATTTTGCAGTCTTATTTGTTCAAGTCTTTTATGTGAGGCACACAGATACCTTTGTCTATTAACTGATCATCTTAGTTCAGCACGATCTTGAAAGTGCTTTGTCATCGTCGTCTTTGTCGTTCTATTGCCAATCTGTTTTTCCAATTTAGATTTTCATTTCACACTTATATTAAACACAAAATTCTTAACATATAAATATATTGAGCAGAAAGCGGTTTATATAATTCATGGAGTAATCAATAAATCATAGATACCATTGAACGTCTAAGGAATATAAAGGGAACGGTTTAATTAAACGGTTCATCGGACTCGATTTTAGTTGGGCATTATTTATCTCTACTTTACTGAATTTTCCTTACAGTTCTTCAAAATGTTTGTGTGGTTAATTTAGTTCGCCTGTCATTTGCGATAACTGAAATTGATTAAGGTACTTGTTTTCAAGCAACAGACCTCTTCCTACTTCTCTTGTTCTCGTTCGTCTGTACGACGTTACGCAAACCAAAGTTTATCTGTTATCCCCCCTCACAGACTCTCTATTTATTATGTGGGGACTAATGTTTGCGTACGAGACACAATTCTCTTTCAAGAGAGACTTCCTATTTTCTAAATTTAAAAACTGGTTTGAATTCTTAGTTTTTTTTTTTCATTATACATTTGCACACGAGATAGGAATTTCGGAATAATCCATTTCACTTTTAATGGCTATTGCGATCTTTCAACAAGACCTGACACGCCAAGGAAATTCGCTTTGCGGGAGGTGAATTTTCTCGTTCCTCACAGTTTGTTCAGTGCATCTCACTATAAATCTTTCTAACAATTGATATAATTTAAGACGGCCTTGGTACAATAATAATAATAATAATAATAATAAAGAAACAATGGCAAGATAAACCGCTCCATGGCCAATACTCTGCCCGTACCAAACAAGCTGACGTAGACCAAACCGCACCCATCAGTGGTTACGTAGTGCAAGGTTGAAAGGTGAAACTGAAGGTTTTATCATTGCTGCACAAGACCAATGCTTGTTAACTAGGAATTATCAAGCACATATACTAAAATACTGTGTTAGCCCAAGATGCAGATTCTGTGACAAATATCCAGAAACCATTGATCATCTTATATCAGGTTGCAAGATATTGGCACCCACTGAATATAAAACCCGGCATGACAGAGTGGGCCAATATCTGCACCGGAAAATTTGCAAGTCCTATGGGAAGGAAAATGAAAGAAACTGGTACGAACACCACCCTGACCCGGTTACGGAGATAGGACCTGTTACAATTCTATGGGACTACACAATGCACACTGACAGAACAATCAAAGCCAACCGGCCAGACATTGTTATTAAAGACCACAAACAAAATAAGTGCCTCCTTATTGATATAGCAGTCCCTGCAGACTGCAATGTATCTTTGAAGATATTCGAAAAACTGTCAAAATACAAGGACCTTGTAATAGAAATCTCAAAAATGTTGCACATGGGAACATCAACAATCCCTGTTGTAGTTGGAGCCCTTGGACTGGTTGGAAAAGATTCCAGTAGGCTGATTGAAGGCATCCCTGGAAGTCCTTGCCTCAAAGAGATACAAGAATTTTTTCTGACAAGTACAGCCCACACTCTACGAAGGGCTTTATCTATGTAATTATTTTTTTATTTTATTTATTTAGTTTTTTGCAGTGGAAAGTGTCATGATGCCATTTTTAACCTTAGGTCCCTGGGCGGGGCCCGGAAAGAAATGTGTAAACGCCAGATATCAAAGAAAATAATAATAATAATAAAAATAATAATAATAATAAAAATAATAATAATAATAATAATAATAATAAAAATAATAATAATAATAAAAATAATAATAATAATAAAAATAATAATAATAATAATAATGATAATAATAATAAAAATAATAATAATAATAATAATAATAATAATAAAAATAATAATAATAATAATAATAATAAAAATAATAATAATAATAAAAATAATAATAATAATAATAATAATAAAAATAATAATAATAATAATAATAAAAATAATAATAATAATAATAATAATAATAATAATAATAAAAATAATAATAATAATAATAATAATAAAAATAATAATAATAATAAAAATAATAATAATAATAATAATAATAATAATAATAATAATAATAATAACTTGGTATGCTAGAGAAATTGTTAGTCCAAAATGCAGATTCTGTGACATATATCCAGAAACAATTGAACATCCCGTATCAAGTTACAGGGTATTGATATCCACTGAATCGTTTCGAATCTCGTCGCCAGTTGTTATGGTCGGCAAGAGAGAATTTTTGTCTTTCCTTTCGTGCGGTCTTTTCGAATCTCGTCGCCAGTTGTTATTGTGTTGAAACCATATAAAAATAACACAGACTCGGATATAAAGTTTAACGGTATATTATTCACGGAAACGTAGTACAAAGTAATGTGGACTGGAGAGTACTTTCTCTCACTGGTGTCATGACTCACTCATTCATACACTCGCTCAATGATACACTCTTGGTGACTCACAACTTGTAACTTCCCCTTGGTGACTGACCTTACTCAGAGTTGGTAGCCATATAGGTGTGGAAGAGTCCATTTGTAGGTAAGTCCCCACAATAGATAATGCTGAAAGTTTAGAAGAGTTGAAAATGTGTGATCTTAGTCGCTCACAAGACTGAAATTGCTCTATGGGCCACTAAGATATTAACCCCGAATTTACTATTTTTTGTGTGTGTGGATTCCGATTAATGTGACAAAGACACAAACTCTATATGGACCCCAGTTGAGAAGCGCACTGATGTACACAAAAGAATACTTATGTATAAATACGTGCAGAATTTAACTGACTTTGAAATATTTTCGAATTATATATTTCTCACCTGTCTTTTTCGTAACGATTTACAATGCTGGTCTGAGAAATAAACTTCATAATTTTCATCTTTTTGATCATTAATTATCTGATTCATTAAACACTAAACGTTTAATGAATCAGATAATTGTAACTTTGTTCAATAATAATGTGAACTACTTTGAAAGTATTCACTTTTTCTAAAATCTGAAGAAATACTTTTCGTTGTGTCATTGAATTAAAATGTACATACGCACACGCAAATTTACATACACACACGTGTTAAATAAAATTGAAGTTGATAGTTTCCCCCTAAGTCTAAAAAAAAAATCGTTAGCAGAAAGAAAAGGCGGGAAAACGACAGATAATAACTTAACCGTCTAAGATTTGCTGATTACAGAATCATTTTGACGAACAGAGTCGGAAAATTGCAAGAAATTTTAGTCGAGCTCGATACAGGCAGCTTAGAAGCCGGCATCAGTATGGAACTCGGGAAGAGGTATTGTACGATGAATTCCTTTGGAGACAACGTCACAATCATCACCACAGACAACAACGAAATTGAAAAACTCGATCACGACATCTACCTTTCAGAGACTCCACTTCAAAAGTGCAAGAAATCAAACGTGGCATTACGTTCCTAAACATCACATAGTGTTAGGGTCACCCATTAAACTGAAATGGAAATGTGCTCGTTGTACGCTCCGGCCTTCTTCAGGTTGTTGGCATGTCGAACTGAACCCTTTATTTCGCTCGCTGGAGTAGACAGTGGATAAAGGCGTTGGTTAGATCCAGTGACAGTGTGAGTTCAATACCTTGTTAAGGCAGTAGATACTTGGAGATGTGTATTAACAGGAGATAACTGATAACTGGCATCCATTTAATATGGCACAAAACTTTATCAATGCTAATTAATAACCCCAGTGAAATTCCAGAATGGAAAACTGAAGGTATTACATATCTACTACTAAATCCGCTGAAAAGATTATCCAAAAATATATAGGTTCTTAAGATGTCTGTCTACCATATATAAATTGATCGCGTCCGTCCTGACGAACTGTACTTACCGTTTTCTCGATACTTAGAAAAGAAGGGATGTCGGGGAGGTCCATATGTTTGCACTGATCAACAATTGATAAACAAAATCATACTGGAAAACTGAAGGAAAAGAGGCACAGCATGGATAGATGACCGTAAAGTCTTTGATAGTGTGCCACACGAGTGGATTCGTCATTTTCTTCGTCTATTTGCTTGTGTAACGCAGAAGGAAAATGGTTTCTATTTGTTCCTCTGCGTGTGTCTCCTCTAGGTTGTTGGTATTTAGACCTTCCATGTTAACGTTTCATCCATTTTTGATGTTTTCGAGTTCTATGTCAAGTATATTGTTTTCCTGATGATGTCACGCCTGACATTGACTAGTTTGTTGGCATCGATGTTTAGTCTATTTCAGGTGTGTTTTTTTTTCTCGCTGGATACTATATCTGTCTTTGGTCGTTGCTGTCGTTGTCGGATTTATCGTAGCAGAGTAAAAGACTATCATTACTTCAATATACCCTTCCATAGACTATTTCTTTATTGTTCTTTTACGGGACTTTCTTTTAATGAATAAAGAGGACCTCTGTGAATCATGTCACTTGCATGGTTTTCCTTTAGTTTCGTTGGGTAGAGTTTGTTCCAGTCGCAGACTTTTCAATCCCAGTATGGTTCCTCCTTGTTGACCTGCGTGAAGACCGATACCATTGAACTTTTTTTTTCATTGTGTCAGCATTATAGTTACTTTGTATTTACCCATATGTGGAGGCTGCACGTATTATTATTATTTTATTACTTTGCTTTCTGGTGTGTACTCGTTTCTTTCCGGGTCCTGACCAGAGATCTAGAAATGGCATCATGACATCTTCCACTGAACAATTAAAAAGAAAATTAAACAAACAAACAAAAAACACATATTTTACATGCCCTTCGTAAGGTGTTGTCTGTATTTGTGAGAACATTTTTAGTAGTTAAGGCATGGGCTATCAAGAATCCCTTCAATGAGTCTATTGGAACCTTTTCCAATCAATCCGAGGACTCCCCAACTAGAACAGAAATTGTTGATGTTCGCATGTGCCACATTTTTTAGATTTCGATTTCATTATTATTATTATTATTATTATTATTATTATTATTATTATTATTATTATTATTATTATACTATACACAAACATAACAATCAAAGATAATCGCCTAGACATTGTGATTAGGGGCCACAAGAATAGAATATGTTTTCTTATTGACATGGCAGTCCCTGCAGATTGTAATATATGTTTGAAGATCTTCAAAAGACTATCAAAATACAACGATCTTGAAGTGTAATTCTCAAAATTGTGGAACTTGAGGACATCAATAATACAAGTTGTGGTTGTAGTCCTCAGATTGTATTGGAGAAGATACTAATAGACTCATTGAAGAGGTTCCTGGTAGGCCATGACTTATAAATATAAAAAAGAAATTGTACTCACACGTACATCACGCACATTACGAAAAGCAGTTTTTTTTTTTGTTTATAAAAATGATAAATGGAAAATATCACGAAGCTATTTTTGACTTCAGGTCCCTGGTTGAGCGCCGGTAGGAAATATGTATAGAGCAGTAATGCAAGGAAATAATAATAATAATAATAATAATAATAATAATAATAATAATAATAATAATAATAACGACAATAATAATAATGATAATAATGATAATAATAATGATAATAATAATAATAATAATGACAATAATAATAATGATAATAATAATAATAATAATGATAATAATAATAATAATGATAATAATAATGATAATAATGATGATAGTAATAATGATAATGATAATAATAATGATAATAATAATAATAATAATGACAATAATAATAATGATAATAATAATAATAATAATAATGATAATAATAATAATAATAATGATAATAATAATGATGATAGTAATAATGATAATAATAATAATGATAATGATAATAATAATGATAATAATAATAATGATAATAATAATAATAATGACAATAATAATAATGATAATGATAATAATAATAATAATAATAATAATGACAATAATAATAATGATAATAATGATAATAATAATAATAATAATAATGATAATAATAATGATTATAATAATAATAATAATAATGATAATAATAATGATGATAATAATAATAATAATGATAATGATAATAATAATGATAATAATAATAATAATGATAATAATAATAATGATAATGATAATAATAATAATCATAATGATAATAATAATAATAATAATAATAATAATAATGATAATAATAATAATGATAATAATGATAATAATAATAATGATAATAATAATAATAATAATGATAATAATAATAATGATATGTCTCCCATTATCTCATGCTACTTCAGATTAACAAACAAATGATTGACGTAACTCTTCTAATATTTTTCAACAATTAATAATCCAAGGAAATAATAATAACAATAGACGCGATTTAAGAAAAGATAAAGAAAGGAAAAAATAAAACAGTGTTTGGCAATGATAAACAATATTTCAACGGAATGTCTGTTTTCTTCAAGTTATATTTAAACAATTTTTTCAAGTACTGAATTATATAAATCTACAAAGAGTTATAAGCCTTTTTACAAGCGATGCTTGTCTTGTAATAATAATGATAATAATAATAATAATAATAATAATAATAATAATAATAATAATAATAATAGGACCTGTTAAAACTTTATGGGACTACACAATACACAGAGACAGAACAATCAAATCTGACCGGACATTGTTATTAGAGACCGCAAACAAAAAAGGGCCTCCTTATTGATATGACAGTCCCTGCAGACTACAATGTATCTTTAGAGATCTTCAAAAAGCTATCAAAATACAAGGACCTTGAAATCGGAATCTCAAAAACGTGGCACATAGGAACATCAACAATCTCTGTTGGAGCCCTCGGATTGGTTGGAGAAAGATTCCAGTAGACTCATTAAAGAGTTTCCTGGAAGCGCATGCTTTAAAGAAATAGAAAAAAATGTTGTCACAAGTACAGCTCACACCTTACAAAGGGGTTTCTCTATGTAAAATATATATGTGATTTTTTAAAAATTTGTCAGTGGAAAATGTTATGATGCCATTTCTGGCCTTAGGTCCCTGGGGGCATTGAGCCGGAAAGAAATATTTACGCACAACAAATGAACGGAAATAAAATAATAATAATAATAATAATAATAATAATTTAATAAAATACGAATTTATTGTTACACACTGTCTTCATGACTGTCAAACACGGTCTGCAAATAATGTTGCATATGTGTACGTTATTTCTAATACTTATGTCTGCTGTTATCCATATGAATACGGTTGTGTTATTTTAATGTTGTGTACATTCACCTATGAATACGCGTAGAATTTGACCAAGATGGAACAATATTGTAATAATAAATCTATACAACCCGGTCAAACAATTCACACCATAATTTTAAAAGGAAAACCGTTAATATATTAAGCCTTAAAAACATCAGATAATCGTAACTTTGATCAACAACACTGGGAAACAAATTTTAGTTTTTTATCTATTGAATGACATTTGACATTTCTCTGTATTTTGGGTGCGCTGAGCACGAATATTTAATCGGTTTTGCTCTATCAGTTCATGGTTTCTCTCAACATATCTTCTCTTTCGTCGTATTCATAATTTTATTCCAATAATCACTAAGTCTTTTCGGTGTTAAAAGTTATGGAACTATGTTTTTATCTTGGTCTTTGTACTTATTCTTGTGATATTGTTGTATTGTGTATACTTTTATATGCAACACCCTAAAAATATTTTTAATTTTGTCATTTTTAACATATTTTAATATTAGGAAATTAAGATGAAAATATAAAAATACCGTAGATATCTAGAATTTTCTCGTGAGTCCCTGTTTTGTGTAGACTATTCTAGAGAGACAAGTAAAATATTTTAAATCGATTCTTATCCGGAGTTATTCGGCCAATTAAATCAGTAGGCCAGTCTGTTAATTAAGTTCGAATATTAACATAATTTCGAAATGGCATATAATGTATTGATTAATTTTGTCATTGTGATTTAATAGTTGGTTTAATTAAATGTAATTTATATTGTACCTACGCATCCATGTTTCTAGTTTACTTTCATAGATTGTTAGTACCTATTTTATAATAGGTTTTTATTTAAAGTAATTTCTATGTTTAAATTACACATTCCCTTAAATTTATATGGCTTAAGGGCATTGAACACCTTTACAAATTGGCATATCAATCAAGCAATATGGCATCAAGCACCAGAAATTTCAAATGCAAAAACAACCCTGATACCTTTTGTTTTATATGTGCATAACAATCAGGCAATATGACATCAAGCACCAGAAATTTCAAATGCAAAATCAACCCTGATACCTTTTGTTTTATATGTGCATAACAATCAAGCAATATGGCATCAAGCACCAGAAATTTCTAATGCAAAATCAACCCTGATACCTTTTGTTTTATATGTGCATAACAATCAAGCAATATTGCATCAAGCTTCAAATGCAAAAACAACCCTGATTTCTTTCTTTTATAAATGAAATTTTATACTTCCGTATCAGCGAGTAAATATAACTCACTTCGTAAAAATGTTTTTGCCACAATGAAAGCTTCATATATGCTTATTTCTATTTTATGCTATTTCTATCGTTATAATATAATTTACTGTAGTTTGAACTGCTTGTTTTTATTACACTTGGAAAAACAACACGTCACGTAATTGTTTAGTTATAACTTGACCAATGTCACGTCGGCTGTTGACAAGAATCAGGACGTGATAGAGCCAAACCGAGTTGAAATTCCTATTCAGCGAATTTCTAGAATCAAACGCCAAATATCATTCAATTGAATACGTGTTCCTTTGTGTAATTAATATATGGTAGGTAGTAGTAATGAAGGTGACTCTTTGATAGTTACTGAATCTTCAGTTTGAACCATGAATCTACCTTTCAATGAATCAACGCATGAAAAATAATATGGCGGAAAGGATTCAGGACCGCTGGGATTCCCAGTAAATCCCAAATGGTGCATGAAAAGAGACCTGCCGTCAGCAAGCAAATACGCTAGTAAGTCTCCTAAAAGTATATTTGCAACAGTGAAAGCTTCACATCTGTTTGTTTATTTATTATTTTAAGCCATTTCTATCGTTATAATGTAAGTTTATGGAATCTGAACTTCTTGTATTCATAGAACTTGAAAAACAAATCAAGTCAAAATTTAATTTTTTAGTTATAATATGAAACATCTAGCATATCGCACATAGGCTGTTGGCAAGAATCGGGACGTGATAGAGCCAAACCAAGTTGAAATCCTTATTCAGCGAATCCCAAATTACCTAGAATCAAGATATCATTCAATAAAACTGATGTACCCCAGTGAATCCAAGGAAATAATAATAACAATGATAGCCATAAATTTATTAATAATAAATAAAAAGGAAAACTTTCACGATGAAATCTAATTTCAAAGTGTCAGTTTTCTAGCCCTCAGCCTAATAGCAAATTTTCGTTATCGTACTTGGTGTTATTTTGAGAGAACGCCCGCCATCCAACTCGGATGAATTATGAAGTTCGAAAGGTTACTCGGTAGCATTTCGATCGATAGAAAAAAGTAGGACACATATCAATGAATGCGATAAGACAGAAATTCTTTTGAATCTTGTAAACTAAGAACCCTTCCCAAACCTTCGCGTCTTCAGCTCACTCAGCGTTATCCTTTATTTGAGATATTCTGACCAAGGCGAACGCTGACTTTTCGCGCCTCAGCGGTCGGTCGGTCGTCAAAGAGAAAAGAAAGTTGGTCAATTCATTAAAGTACATGTAACATTTTTCTATCTGTTCGTTATGGCGAACACCAGCGGGAATTGAAAAAGCTCTGCGGCTTTTTGTAACTGTCATGTCTGCGACTGGGAGGACGAGGTTGAATAAGAGAGTCAACTAAACGATGCTAGAAGAAAACAGAAATAAAAAGAGAACAAAAGACGAGAGGAAGACAAAACCAAAGCGAAATAATCAATTCAAATCAAGATGGAAGCCGAAAGATTTTGACGTGAGGGAAATTATTACAGAACTAAGAGAAAAAGAAAATTATTTGTCAGAATCATTGAAACGAGAAATGATCATTATTATATGACTTGCTATTCAAACCAGCATGTATATCTTGATTGTTATGTACACAACATTTCATCCTGGTTGTCCACAAGGATTATTAGGATATTTGAGATCAAGAATTATCAGTATTATATGATTTACGATTAGTACAAGCGTACTCAAAATAGTTCTTATACTCAAAACGTTTGTCAGAATCTTTGAAATGAAATATTAGCATTAATACATACTTTGCTTTAGAACAAGCATGGTCGTTATACCTACAATGTTTAACATGATCTTTGAGATGAGGATTTATTGTTAATATATGATTTGTTATTAGACCCACCATTCAAATCTTGGTCGTTATACGCACTGCATATCTCCTAATTTTCGACAAAGGTATGGATCCTCTTCGTCTCCCCCCAACTATGGGTAAATAGCAGGACAAACCGGGTTCTGTAGCCTTGGATTGCAACTAGTCTACCGGAGACAAAAATGGCAAAAAATCTGCCTCGGGAAAAAAAAACTGCCTCGTCAATCATGTATCTTTCGATACATGATCGCCTTAGCGTGTATCACGCATGGTACAGAAGTAACTGATATCATCTTGGTTGTTATATGCACTGCATATCTCCGGATTTTCGAGACGTTGAATTATCATTATTATATGTTTTGCTATTAGGACGGATTATCTCAGATAAGAAGGAAGCAATATGAAGAAATGGATTGCGGCTCGGATTGAGAAATAGGAGAGCCGATTTCGAATTCCAACCAAATCCATTACATTCACTTATGTGCTAATACACTTGGGAAAGATATGAATCTTCTTCTTCTACCCTCCCCCCCTAGTTATGGGTAAATAGCAGGACAGACCGGGTTATATAGCCTTGGATGACAACTGGTCTACCGGAGAAAGAAATGGCAAAAAATCTGCCTCGGGGGAAAAATAATCTGCCTCGTCAATCATGTATCTTTCGATACATGATCGCCTTAGCGTGTATCACGCATGGTACAGAACTGACTGATATCATCTTGGTTGTTATATGCACTGCATATCTCCGGATTTTCGAGACGTTGAATTGTCATTATTATATGTTTTAATATCCGGACCACTTTTCTCGTCTTGGTTTTCATATGTACTGCATTTCTCCAAATCTTTGAGATGTAGATTTATCATTATTATATAATTTTTATATTCGGACCAGCATCCTGATATTGGTTCCTAGCAGCATGGCCCGGCGTTGCCCGTGCTTGATTAAAAAATCGTACTTTTAGGTAGTTTCCTCTTAGTTTTCAACGAATATGTGTAAACTGATTTGCAGTACAAACGGTAGTTACACTCACCAAGCGTTTCATGTGACAAAACATTCTGCCTCCGTTGAGATTGACCGGGAAGCCTCAAAGAGGCCTCTACCTCAGTTTCCTCCTCTCGCTTTCTCTTTCCCGCAGAGGCTCTTTTAGAACGCCTGCTAAGATTGCCTGGCCATGGTATTTTAGCACGCTTAGCAAAGCTACCGTGTCGGTCATCGCCACGTCACTCAGAAGAGTGCAAAGCAGAGGTTGAAGTCGACGCCAGCCGCTTCTCCCCCAAAGAGGGGCACTCAATGGAATCCTACTCCCGTTTCCCCTTAGCCGGTGAGGCTTTTTTTAGAAGGCCTGCTAAGGTTGCCTCACTCACTCTCTCTCTCTCTATCTCTCTCTCTATCTCTCTCTGTGTGTTGATTGGATGTTGCTGCCGAGGTAAGCAATTATTAACCTCACAAAATTTGTTAGAATCTTCAAGATGAGGCGTTATCTCATGTATTCTGGGGTTTTATGCTTACATTATAGCCACTTGCTAGTGACTGTGTTCGTCCTCGGGGAAGGTCTGGGGAAGCACTTGTACACTAGAAAATTTACTGAGCACACCGAGCATAGACATGAGCAGCATCTGGGTGCCACCGATTAAGAATAGACGATTTAGATATTCCAACAATTGAGGATACTTTTATAGTTATAGCCTTGGTAATGACATCAAACTCCATCCGACAGCAAGGACAGTGATCGGGAGAATGGATGTTTTGAGGAGCCAAGAACCAACTCTTAGTCGCTGTTTTGTTCCAGGTCCCCGCTAAGCGAAGGTGATAGCATCTGTTATTGCCCCATCTATGAGCAAAATGTTGACCCTCAAACAAAAAGGAAAACAATGTATATATAAAAATATACAGCAAAAATATTGGCAGATAGCAAACAGTGTAGTTGGGGGATTTGAAAACGGCTCGAATACTTTACCTGCTTCGCGCAAATTGGAATTATACTGAATATATTCCTTAATTTAAAAAAAAAAAAATATTACCAGGAAAAAAAAAGTTGTCGGCATTAAATAACCCTATGAGGTTGATATTTCGTAAAACAAAACAATCCAATCCGAGTCGCTTTATTGCCTTAGATATGTTTGGAATGATTAAAAAATCTTCTTCTGTTTCTATGAACGGGACGGGAAAACCTTGTCAATTTTAAATATTTGCATTTTTGCCCAATTAATTTTAAAATAATGTCTAGCATTAATATTCATGAGTATTGATGCAAACTTTGTCAGAGCTGAAATACCTCCTCCAATATATACCTCCGAAAAATACCTACAACATAAACGTAAGATATTAGTGGAAATCGCGCCTTCATCTAGCTAATATCATACCTTTATGTAGGAGATATTTCTGGAAGGTATATGTGCTAGCTAGTTTTACCCCATCCTGTATTTAAAGAGGTGATATGCACGAGTGTTCCTAGGTCGTGGAACGCGCAAGAAGCTTCTTCAATAATTAACCTAAGAATTATGTCGTCACACGCAGCTATAAAGCCATAGGAGACGTTTGACGCGTTGTCACTTCACTGGTACCCACCTACATAAAAAGGCTGGGTAGTTTACTCGCATTTCCTACTGAATTCACTGATCCATGTGAGTGTTTAATTCTCTATGTCATCTTTCCTTTTTTATGTCTCAAACATTTCAGATGTCTCCTTCTGCTTTTACATATCGGTTACATTTTAGTTCCTAAAACCTTCCATGGTTCTATGGAGCGACGACGGAAATAAAATGCACGAGCGTTCCTAGGTCGTGGAACGCGCAAGAAGCTTCTTCAATAACTAACCTAAGAATTATGTCGTAACACGCCAACACAAACTGACGTGTGAGAACTTTAAAAAAATCATTATTTGGTATGATGATGTTGAAACATGTTAACACATTGACACCTAATTTCAGAAAAAAATACCAGATTTCTTGTAGAGATTATTTCTAAGTGATTCGTCACCTACTCACTCAACTCCAAGGTAGGACTGCCGACCTGTCAGGCCAGAAGCTCTCCATATCGGGGCCTTCCGTTAGTACAGGGTGCGACAGATATACATACTCCGACAAATACCTGCCACATAACGGTAAGACATCCTTGCCACTAATGTCATACCATTTTATGGGTGGTATTTCTGGGAGGTATATGTGGAAGGAGGTATTTCTCCCGTACATTATATGTGTAACGATATTATATCCATCGCCGGCTTTCGAGGCCTCTCGCATAAATTACAACAGCTGTCATTCCCCAACGCTCACCCAAGTAACTGCAGACCAGTCACAACGTTGCTTAACTCATCGGACTGGTGTTTCAATTTTATAGGGGCCGCAAGAACCAAAGAGTTATATTTCTAGTACATGAAAAAGAAACAAGTGATCATCTTTTGTCTTGGTGGATTTAATATTTTGAAAGTTTTTTTTTTCTGTTGTTGTAATGTCTTTATCAAAATAGCTGACAATAAAGAAGGCCGTAGTGGAAGCGAGTATCGAAGGAACAGATGACTGGGGAAGGGAGACAAAGAAATAGAGGTTTATTAAATATACGGTGACCCAAAAAAACGGGTATTTTTGTAGTGCGTATTGCCAGACATGAGCAAGTGGCAGCACTGCGAGACAGTGACCTTGAGCAAGTAAACATTTCGCCATTTTAGTAACGAGAATGAAATTCACAGTACCCCAGCTGAGATATTGCAGCAGTCAATGAGGAATCTCAACAGCAGATTTCAAGAATGCATTCGTACAGGAGGACGCCATCTACAGGACCTCATTTAAAAAAAAAATGAAAATTCCATCATTGTTTCTTAAATGGCATGTTTTAAGTTTTCAATTATTATGAATTAAATATTTTTCTTCCATCACTCTTGGTTTTATTGGATTGTTAAAAAGTTCCCGTTTTTTGGGGTCACCCTGTATTTATACATAGGACGGACCACTTTCCTCATCTTGGCTGTTATATGCACTGCATTTCTCGGAATCTTTGAGACGTAGGATTATTATGTAACTCGAGTAAATCAACTACTCTTCAAATGCCAATCTAATGTGGCTATTCACCATATTGATAAATAGGAGTAGTTCCATATCACAGATATAGGTAATAGAAGGAAGTCCTATACTGCAACACTTTTTTTAATTATTTTTTAATCATTTCACCCCAAAGAAGGCAATAGAATCACTAATTCACAAATTGGTAATGAGTTTGAAAGAATAAGAAAAATCAAAAACATTATTACGTAAAGAGAACAATTAGATTGGGAAGTAAGAAACCGAATGAGAGTTCCACGAACAAGTACGAGAAAAAAAATACAAATTACGACATAAAATACGCGTCTAATTTCCTGCGAAAATGTGCCCTTTCACGTTTTTATAATTGCGCAGACCTGTACGAAATTAAAGATTTGATCACTATCACCTATCGTAAAAATTTCAGCGAGAAAAATTCGCAAAGAGTTTTTGACACTTGCAGTTATCAAAATTATCTTCTTCACACTACGTACAGCATGTCATATCTATCAAACCTAGATGGCAGTGAATGCTAAACACTTTTTACAGATGCAGGAGAGACACAAAGGGACAGCGATGTAGATTCTCAGACGGATGATGAGAATACCATGGACAAAATATGCGAACAATGAGGAACTGTTGCGGATTTGAATCAACCCAAATCAAAGTAAAGAACAAGAAAGGTTTTTAAATATAAAAACATTTTTATTTTCGTGTTTTTAAAACTAAATCTTTCTCAGCGTTTATGAGCGTTAAAACTCCTTGTTTGTAGTTGTTTGTTAAGATGAAAAGGTATGTGATTTCTTCGCGTTTATCTGTGAGAAAAAAAGAGGCAAAGGAGAAAGTGAAGAGAAAAGTGCAAGTGTCACGTAGCTTGGTGAGGAAGAGTGTTAATGTCACGTAGCTAGGTGAGGAAGAGTGTAGGCGTCGCGTAGTTTGGTGAGGAAGACGAGTGAATTAGTAAGTAAATCTCTTTTTAAGCCCCACCGTCTATCGTGAACTACTGTCATATGTTACCGTTTCTATCTCCTTACTGGTTCTGTCCGTGTAGTGATATTGCTTAAAGACTCTTCAAAGGGATAACGTTGGTTAGAAAATGTTAAATATTTGTTTTCAAAGGATTAATTTATTAACTGGAAGTATGCGCGAATCCTCCGACTGAGAAACCATTTTTTTATCATTTGAGGATTGACTTTCTTGGTTTTTATTTCCGTCATCGCTCCATAGAACCATGGAAGGTTTTAGGAACTAAAATGTAACCGATAGGTAAAAGCAGAAGGAGACATCTGAAATGTTTGAGACATAAAAAAGGAAAGATGACATAGAGATTTAAACACTCACATGGATCAGTGAATTCAGTAGGAAATGCGAGTAAACTACCCAGCCTTTTTATGTAGGTGGGTACCAGTGAAGTGACAACGCGTCAAACGTCTCCTATAGCTTTATAGCTGCGTGTGACGACATAATTCTTAGGTTAATTATTGAAGAAGCTTCTTGCGCGTTCCACGACCTAGGAACACTCGTGCATATCACCTCTTTAAATACAGGATGGGGCAAAACTACCTAGCACATATACCTTCCAGAAAAATCTCCTACATAAAGGTATGATATTAGCTAGATGAAGGCACCATTTCCACTAATATCTTACGTTTATGTTGTAGGTTTTTTTCAGAGGTATATATTGGAGGAGGTATTTCAGCTCTATTTGATATTAATGACAAACTTTGCATCAATACTCATGAATATTAATGCTAGACATTATTTTAAAATTAATTGGGCAAAAATGCAAATATTTAAAATTTACAAGGTTTTCCCGTTCATAGAAACAGACGAAGATTTTTTTAATCATTCCACACATATCCAAGGCAATAAAGCCACTCGGATTGGATTGTTTTGTTTTACGAAATATCAACCTCATAGGGTTATTTAATGCCGATATTTTTTTTTTTCTGGTAATATTTTGTTTTATCAAAAATCTATTTCTGGTATTATTTTTTTTTCCTAAAAATGTATTGTATAGCTGGTAATATTATTTTTTTTAAATGTATTGCTGGTAATTTTTTTTTTTCAAAAATGTACTGATGGTAATTTTTTTCTTTTTTCAAAATATATTGCAAGTAATAGTTTTTTTTCTTCAAAAAATTATTTCTGGTATTAAATTTTTCAAAGTATTTCTTTTTTACACTTTCATAATGCTTTTTACCTCAGTTATCGGGGTTACCTATTTGCCCATAGCTGGGACCATAACAGGTGCTACGACTCCGGGTCAGGGTGGACCTGGGAACACCAGCAATTAAGAGATGATTTCACGCTCCTCAAAACCTCCTGATCAGAGTCCTTGCTGTTGGAGGTAGTTTATCGTCTTACCCTGAACGCGGATGTAGTTTATTGTCATACCAGGATTAAGAGGTGGTTCCATGTTCCTCAAAACCTCCCAATGTAGCTGCCGGATTCAGTTTACGGTCATACCCAGGTCGAAAAACCCACTAGGATGTAAGATGTAACTGAGTGTTAGAGAATATGAGAAAAACTACTGAAACTCTTGATCAGAGATTTACAGTTGTCACTTCCTCCGATCAAACACTAACTCCTTAATGGGGGAAAAAAACTCGCTGGTTACATTCGATGACTCTAAAATCGTATTGGTTACATTCCATCACGCCGATCAGACCCAGAACTACCGCCAGTTACGATGGATGGATATCCCCTCGAGGTGGCCCCTAAAACTCACAACCAACCTCA
>OZ038509.1:7977359-8054859 GCA_964036315.1 Acanthosepion esculentum | reverse complement strand
TAGGATTTTTGAATCGAGCAGGGGAAACGCCGGGCCATGCTGCTTGTATATATATATATATATATATATATATATATATATATATATATATATATATATATATATATATATGAAGAAATATAGTTTTAAGTTGTGCTATATTTATGGGATAAAGTGCTTAATATCAGAGATAGAGCGTATGTAAATATATAAATAAAAGTGAACACTGAAGTCAACACTCAGACGCGACAGGCTGTTTCATGCTAGACTCCAGGCCGCCCTCACTTATATATATATATATATATATATATATATATATATATATATATGTGTGTGTGTGTGTGTGTGTGTGTGTGTGTGTGTGTGTGTGTGTGTGTGTGTGTGTGTGTTTGTGTAATTGTATATGATGAAATAATAGGTTCCTACTTAATAAATAACAAATTATGCTTAAAAATGAGATATATTAAAAAGATTGATGATAAATCATATTAGGATAATATCGTATAAGAAGGACAATAAATCTTGCATACGCATATATATATATATATATATATATATATATATATATATATATATATATATATAAATATATATATATATATGTATGTATGTATATATGTATGTATACTCATAAATTTTTTCACCCCAACAAGGCGATAACCCCGTTAAGGCGCGAGTAATTACTGGCAGTGAAAGAAAATGAGCAGATATTAGTGAGGGCAAAGGACAATATGAAATAACAGTTTTAGGAGAACACAGAAGACGGGCATTCACATTGTTGAAGATTGCCTGGACACACAGAAGGCAGAAACGGTAAGGGAGTTGCCCATGTTAGAAGTGTAAAAAGACAATTATTAAGAATGTAACTTTGTATTACATGTTACGGTTCCAACAGCAAAACGATGTGAGGTCTTTGCCAGTCTGGCAGTACGCATAAATTTATGTAGTCGGGTTACCATGGAAGAGTGCTCATTTGAACATTCTATTTATGGAAAAGACACAGGGTAGATACTTTACAGCGGTGGGAAGAAAACAATAATACAACAGGATTCAAGAAGACATAAGATTGCGATTAGCACAGTAGCAATAAACGCAGGAATGTTCCAGTGGGGGGAATTGCGAGAAAAAGAACTCTTAGAATAAAACTTGCGTTTACATCTAGCTATTTCAACCGTGAACTGAAGGGGCGTAGTTTCCAATGTAGCAGTACGCTTAAATTCTTCCGTGACAGGTAAAATGGAAGAGAGCATATTAGAACTGGTATGAAAATATCTATAGAAAAATCAAAAGGAAGCCACGTTCTCTGTTGTGTGAGAGTCGAGATGCCAGGTCAGGATCGATAATATGTCAGACCATTCTTCGGATATTATCTTCGGAAAAATTCTCCTTTTTTAAATACGTTAAAAAAATATTTTAAAACACATAAAAATACTTTTTTAGTAATTATTTACCCATTAACAGGCTGCTGCACGCAATCCGATTTTCAGAAAGGACATTTTTTTTGTTAGTTGGACACTCCTAAGTTCTACCGTTATTTTTTTTTTCACATTTTTCTAAAGAAATTCGTCAGCATGCCGACATTTGGAAGTAATTTAATTTCTGTCGTTTATTAATCTATTTACGTTTTTGAATTGTTTGCTCTTCCCCATACATAGATTGCAATTTCGTTTTCTGTTTTTCTTTGTCTTTTTTTTTTATTATGTCCGATTCTATTACTGGTGTTTTTTTTTCTCTTTCATGCTTTATTTCCGAATGTCTTTCGACATTATGTTGTTATTTCAATACCTTTCATGTTTGAATGATAGCAAATGGTTCGAATATTTTTCTTTAAATTGTTTTCCCTGCTGTTCTGATGTAAATTATCTTCTCCATCTACAATGTAGATTTGGATAGCAATGAGAGTGGTGTGGCTGGTCCTAGCCGTGAATGTTAGAACTACATATATATATATATATATATATATATATATATATATATATATATATATATATATATATATATATGGTCAGCAACCTTTCTTTCAAACATGTATCGTTGAATATGACAGACAAGGAGAATTTAACAAAAAAAATTATGATTTTTTCTTCTTTTCTGTGCCGTGTAATTGTAGGGCGTAGGCGATCATGGCTATCCACTTCCCCTTATCCCTTGTAGCTCTCAATAAGCTTTGTCCCTTTCCTACTTCTCACAGAACCTAGGTACGTCATGCATTGCTTTCCCTTGTCTCTCTCTCCGTCTATTCGCTATGTGAGTATCAGATTCTCCAAGCCCTTCTTTCTCATCACATGTCTCAGAAATTTTAGTTACCTCATCGTGATGTTAATATAAGCTTCTTTCTTGTTTGCATCCTCTCCAAAACCTCAGTGTTGCTCACAAACTCAGTCCATGATATCCTTAGCATCCTTCTGTAGAACCATACATCCGTTGACTCGAGTTCCTTCTTCTTTGAGGAAACCGTCCATCATCCGCTGCCACAGAGGAGGACAGATAGTCAGTATTCTTTTCTTTGCTAATAACGAAAGGCCCCTGTCTCATAATATTCTGCCTAGCTCTTGGAATGCGTCTTTGGCCATCCCTATACATCTTCGGATCTCAGCATCGCACTTACCGTCCTCTGTCAGAACACTTCCCAGATATTTAAATTTCCGCACCTGTTTGATTTTAGTGTACCAACCTATAAATCATATTTCAGTCTCATCCTTTTACTGATGACGATGCATTCTGTCTTCTTGTACTTTATGCTTAGTCCATTCTTCTCACTTTCCTTCACTACCTTATGTAGGAGGTTTTGTAAAAAATTTTCGTGTTCCTATCTGGGAGTCAGGTAAGAGAATGTAACTTTTGTCTGTACTGTATGTTGTCTCAAGCACTTCCGAGGGTTTTTTTGTTAATCTTTCTTCATTTATTTTCAAGGTTGTAATATGTGATGTATCGTGATGAAGATATATTCCAAGTTATGTGAAAGGAACGTGGCTGGAATTCAAGTTATCGTCCTTCTAAATTAAAAACAATAGCACATTGTTTCCGTTGTTACATAAAGTAAGATTAATACTTGGTGTCAAATTTTTCATATAGAATGTTTCTCTCACTGCGAAATGTTTTCAGTTACTCTGTAAAGGTACAAATCTCTGGAAGAAATGTTTATTCCTCCATTTCTATTTCTCCCATTATGGGCTTTAATATATCCGTGATATAATAACACTTTATTTCAGGAACGGAATGCTTTGTTCTCAGAAAGATTTTTATCATACTAAGACATACACAAATATATATATATATATATATATATATATATATATATATATATATATGTATATATATATATATATATATATATATATATATATATATATATATATATATATATATATATATATATATATATAGTAAAACCTAATGAGCGAGACAAACCTACCAAAGTTTCACCTAGGCAGATCGTCAGGGTCAGCTGGGGTGACCCTGACGATCTACCTAAGTGAAACCTTGGTAGCTTTGTCTGGCTCATTAGGTTTGACTAGGTTTGCTCTACGTTTGTATTGAGCTCTTTAGTTAGTTGTTTACTCGTATCGGGGGTTTTTCTTTGGGCCTTGAACCTGTATCTGTGCGATTATTTTCGACAGACTTTCATGTTCCTGGCTCTTTCTTTTTTAAAACCTTTTTTCCCTTCGTGATTTGGCTATTGTTAAATCAAGAATTCGAAGGTTTTTCGACACGAGTATAGTTACCTATATTTATATATATATATATATATATATATATATATATATATATATATATATATAGAGAGAGAGAGAGAGAGAGAGAGAGAGAGAGAGAGAGGGAGAGATAGATAGATAGATAGATAGATACACGTGTCCCACGGAAATAAAAATATATTTCCACGGCGAAGAAGAGTGTAAAGAGATACAAAAAAAGGAAAGGTTTTGCTTACAATATGAAAATTGTTGTGTGTTTCTGGAGAAGCCTGTTTCAAACGGGATGGACACATTTAATATGTCCAAGGCAAGGACATATTCTACGAAAGGGAAAAATTAATGTTGCGTTTTCTCAAATTGGGGACTACGTGTTGGAGTTTCTTTCCTTATCTGTGAAAAATATATTTACAAAGCGAAACGCTAGGATGGACTTGTAAGCTGTAAAATTGGCTGGAGGAGACAGATTTAGTCTAAGCCTGTGCCACTTCGCCCAGGATGAAAAAAAATAAACAAAAAAAAAAACAATCGCCAGTTTTGGCTGCTGTCAACGAAACTGACTGAATGAGCACCTTCGTCACTGTATGAAGGGACGTCACTAAAGCGACCGTTACTTGAGTCATGTGACTTATCTTCCCCAAAGTAAGATGATCTTCTGTATCAATACTACATTTTTTCCTCATGACAGGTTCTTGAACCTGTCATGAGGAGACCCTTTCATTGTGCTTCATGTTGATATAATTGAAATGTAGGAATATATATTATAGAAACAGTAATATGAATTGAATATGCATGCAATGTATATTGAAAAGTATTAGACGATTAAAACAATGTTCATTCAGTTTCACAAAAACGTTCTTCCTTATCTTTAGTATAATGCAAAAGTTCATATGAAAAAATGTGCTGCAAACAGAGAAAACAAATATAGATATAAAATAATGCCTGGCAATCGAATTATCCCGAGATCTGGTTACAGTTTGACTTGTAAATTAAATACTACTGGAGATGTTATAGTGACGGGTGTGTCACCATTTAGTCATGTAGCATCCAGAAAGATTTTCAACTTGTCAAAACAAATATTTTTTTGTTGATTTTCTAACCTTTGCATTTAAAAAAAATAGTATGTCTCTTCAAGATCCTGAATGGGCCTTCATATGTGGGTGCAACGCATTTAATTTGGCTAAGTCGCACGCTATTTCCAACCCAATGTTCAGGACATGCATATTTGACAATGTCAATGATGTTGAGTTATTCTGAAGAAGCTTTTGGGATTAATGGCCCTTTTTTCATCCATAAAAGAACTGGTAGTCTATCTATGTATCTTCAGTATAAAATCACCAATGCTACAGGATTTGGTTTCTGCAGAATTTGATTTTTCTGAAAGAAAAATTTGTTTTCCACAGGACGTGGATTTACTACGCCATCAAAACACATCAACACCAAACAAATATATAAGACAATACCAATTTGATTTGGTAAAATGGTGAATGATAGCATTCTCCCCACACGTGGTAGTTTAATTAAATGCGCTCTAATGCAGGAAAATATCTCTGAAAAAATAGTATGAGTGGCAATAAAATACTTAGGAATGTTCAAGTGAATAGACGAGGAGAAAATATTGGGATAAATTTCAACCAAATTTACGTCCGGTAATGCTTATATAGTTAAGGAAGTAAACACCTCAATTGGGTTAAACAGTCAGAGCTTACTACTACGTGTTACGCGTCACGGTGGAAAGAGTACATAAACTACTGTGTGGAAAGATTGCATGGTCTACCTTGAACCGCGCCAAAATCAAAATGAACTCGGAGGTGAGGTAGACGGCAGCTATATTGAAAATATCTATATTATTGCAAGATACAATACCATACAAATATATGTAAACCTTTATTTGTTATTATATATATATATATATATATATATATATATATATATATATATATATATATATATGTAAGTGCGTAAATACCGTTAATACCTGGCGTTCATTAAAAAATGCGTACAGCTGCAATTTGTCACTACCACGCCGAAGCATAGCATAAGAAAGGTGTGTCCGACAGATTGACCTATTTAATATTAGAAAGAGTATACGTGGGAATTATATATTCTCGCGGGCTCCATAAAATATGTCAAATGTGAAAAAAATTATGCTATGAAAATTAGCAAAAGACAATATAAAAATCCGTTAATTAACTAGGAAAATTTGGATTAAACTTTGCTATAGTTCTGTAAAAGTTAAAATAGAGACAAAACGATGTCTGAGGTGCACGGAGTTGTTTTTATATTAAATCTCTGAATAAATAAATGGACGGAGAAAAATCATCACGTAAAAGATACAAGTTAGAGTGCGATGTAATTAATTAGTGGTGAAGTCCTTAGTTAAAACGTCAAGAAATGGTAATTATTTAACAGGCTGTAGAAAACTAATCAAGAAAAATACCAAAACTAGTCCGCCGAAACTATTTTACTCCGTGAACTAACATCTTACAAATCATCAACATACTATATCAGTTTAAATGTCCTTTGGGTGATTGCATCTCTGATAAAGATAGTAATACATATGTTGGTTTTACAACGACGACGTTGACGAAACAGCTTACGTTTCACTTGAATGAGCATAGTTGAATCTCAGAACATTTAATGAAACACTCATGTCCATGTTCACAGTTTAAACAGATAATAGTCGGAAATACATGAGTACTTCATCAAAATAATAATAAGCAATAACTTAAAATTCTGGAAGCCCTTTATATAAAAGAATTGCGGACAAAAATAAATAAAGTTCACTATAAGTATAGCAAACAAAGTTCTAAGTTGTTTATAGCAGCAAAGTTTTATAGACAATACGAAATGATAATATTACAATTAAAAACATTTTTTTTTAATCACAAAAGTTACATCCCATACATAACTGAAAATTTTGAATCTCAAAAGCTGTTGTGTAAACGGACGGTGAAAAGATTTTGAATTTACAGACCTACTGTATACACATCCACAGATATTTTAACAACTGAAGATGGTCTCAGATGAGATTGAATGTACAAAGTAAAATAAAAATTATTTGAACGAAAATGTTGGTGTTTTTAATGATCAATTTTCTATAGCCACCAAGAAATTAATTCGCGAACATGAAAGGATTAAACTAAAATAAATCGACATAATACATCCAAATTATTTAATCAAACGTGCATCAATGAAAATATGCTCCCCCATATATATATATATATATATATATATATATATATATATATATATATATATATATATATATATATATATATTAGGTTGGTGCAAAAATAATGTCATTTTTTGACGTTCAACTTCAGTCAAAAAACGACACTATTTTTGCACCAACCTAATATATATATATATATATATATATATATATATATATATATATATATATATATGTGTGTGTGTGTGTGTGTGTGTGTGTGTGTGTGTGTGTGTGTGTGTGTGTATTCGTTGCACAACACTAACAATGTACTTTTGTTTAGTATTTCAATCGTTATCCTATGTCTTCTCAATTCCCGGTATTTTATTGTTTTGGCTACTTAATAATGTTTTTTTTTTCTTCTTATATTTTTCTCATTCACGAACTACCTCCGTGTTAGCATTTTCTATTTACTTATTAAAATATTGTCTCACGCAGTGTGATTTTAAAAATGGGCATTTGTTTTTCTTGAACTCACCCGTACTCTCCATTTGATTCCCTCACGTTCTTTCAGTTTCGCTTCCATGTATAGATTACTGTTCGTTCATCTGGTTTTTCTCCTCTTTCTTTTTTTTTTCGTTTTATTACTCGTGATAATCCTTTCATTTTCAGTCCGCCATATCTGTTCTGACAACATGGTGTTAATTGGCTATCTTTCATAGCAAATGGTTTGCATACATTTCGTTAAATTCTATCTCAGCTTTTGCAGAATTATTTATCAATTTTCTTGAGTAACCGTTAACTACACCAAAAGTACCTGGCAAAATACTCAGCGATTTATATTAAGTTACATCCTAGAGGCGATGAATTCTATTCTCATATGAATCATCTTCGCCGTGTTCCTTCACGACGTGGGCAATTATGGCATTATCGATAAAGCTGTTATTAATCGGTGAAGATTCCTTAATTTTTTTAAATCGGTATCACCCCTTGCAAGGCAGTAAAGAGACTAAGACACAAGGTGTTACAGGCTGTGTAAGAATTAGGAAGATAACAATTAATAATGAGTTGGAAGAGGAAAGAGTAATCAGGAGAACAGTGAATAACGATTGACATTACATTTAAATTTTTTGCAGATTAAAGTTGGCTGGAAAACGTGGACATGGATAAGAGTTCCACAAGCTAGAAGTGTGAGAAAAGAAACTGTGAGCGGTTACATTTAGCCAGCTTAACGTTAAATTGATGAGACCTCATCGCCAGTTAAGTACTGCGCTTAATTTCATATAGTCTATGTGACATAGCCAAGAGCGATATTTATTCTGTATAAATTACAGAAATGTGGCAGAAGGCCGAAGGGGGGATTGGGGAAAAAAGGACGGTCTTCTTCTGTCTTAACTATAACTTAGCTAGCCGCAAACACTGACCCAATCGTACGAACAATATTCCTTACACCAAAACACCACATTCATACGTACCGTTCTTACTACAACCACCGTAATACCTCACTGTCTCTATGAAAATACTAACTAGTCTCCATATTTACAATTCAAAGTCTGCGGGGGGAGGGGAATAAAATAACAATTCTAAAAAATTAACCTCAATGAGGTTTTACAAAATGAATACAAAATATTTACAAGAAACTAAAGAAAAATAATATTAGTAATAATCCCCCTACCCAATCACTAAATGTGGCATAAATACCAGTTCACAGGCCGAAATCAATGCGGGACTAAAAATAGTATAAAACACGCACTCATTCAGACACAACAACAAATACGAAAAACATTCACGCGAAACGAAAGGCGCCCCGCATCCACCTGCGAACTGACATCACTAACCACCTAACGGGGGATGGGTAATTAAACTTAAAGAAAAATAGGGACAGAAAATAAAAGGGGCCAAATGAGCATACATACCCTAGCTAAGTTAACTGGGAAAAGAAACTAAAACATCAAAAATAAAACCTAAACTAGCCTAGTCTGTCTATATTTCTGAGATGAGGTATTATGTACAGTATTTACATTAGTCGGACAATTGTCCTCATCTTTATCGCCATATTTACAACCACCTGAAGAAGGCCGGAGCGTACAACGGCCGAAACGTTGTGACAAATATGGCAACAAAGATGAGGACAATAGTCCGACTAATGGAAATACTGTAAACTAGCCTAGTTTTGGGCTGGGTGACATAACGAAGAGACCATCCGAAATATTACCAGGAAAATATTTATAGAAAAGATACAGAGAGAGAAAGAGGCAACCTCTCGGCGGTGGAAAAAAAATGCCGTGCCGCCAGATCAGTATCTTATAATGTTGTTGATTTTTTTTTGGATCTTATCAAGGAGCTCGTGGTAAATAGCGGGGACACCGGACCATATTCACCAGTAATATTCTAAGAATGGACGAATGTCAGACACACAAATAAATAACATAGATGATACAGAGAAAAATTGCCTATCACAACACAGTGAACCAAATTTCTCTTTAGCTGAATTAGCAATGTATTCAATATCGTCTTTCCACTTAATGTCAGCTGAGAAGGCGTAACGGGTCAATTTCCTGGAGGTTAGCAGGTTAGCATCAGCTATCTTGGAAGAAAACTGACACATTATACTATTTTTCCATTAACTTGCACATTACTCTCTGTCGCCTCTCTCTGTCTGTCAACCTGTCTGTCTCTCACTATATATATATATATATATATATATATATATATATATATGAAGGAATATAGTCTTAAGGTCTGCTATATTTATGGGATAAAGTGTTCAATATCAGAGATAGAGCGTGTGGAAATATAGAACTGAACATTGAAGTTAAGACTTAGAGGCGTCACGTGGCCTGACGATTGCGTCTAGCATGAAACAGACTGTCGCCTCTAAGTGTTGACTTCAATGTTCACATAATATATATATATATATATATATATATATATATATATATATATATATATATATATATATATATATATAATATATATATATATATATAACAGGCAACCGGACGTCTAGCCACACTGATGAGCTGTGAAACAGCGAAACAGTCTGTCCTGGACACATGGCACAGTGGATAAAGGCGTTGGTTAGATCCAGTGACAGACCCAAAGAGTGTGAGTTCAATACCCGGTTAAGGCAGTGGAGAACTTTCAGAGGGAAAATTAGCAGGAGATAACTGATAACTGGCATCCATCAAAACATGCCACGTGGAACTAGAACAGTCTACCCCAGCGATCGGAATAAAGGGTTCAGTTCGAAATTCCAACCACCTGAAGAAAGCCGGAGCGTACAACGGCCGAAACGTTGTGACAAATATGGCGACAAAGATGAGGACAATAGTCCGACTAATGTAAATACTGTATATATATATATATATATATATATATATATATATATATATATATATATATTAGCACTACTCGGAGTTTCATGCACAATATCTCACACACACACACACGCAAAAACATATATAGATACACACACAGACACATACACACACATATATGTGTGTTTTGTGTTTGTGTGTGTCTGTGTGTTTGTGTGTCTGTGTGTGTGTGTGATCTTTTTTGTTGAAACAAGACTGAAGGATGCGTTAACGAACAATGACAGAGGCATTATTAAAAAGAAGTGGCCATTGATATTTTTTCTTCAGGCAACGGTCATTGTTTTATTTATTTTTTTAACGAAATCCAATTTTTTGAAATGCCATCCAAATTAAACATAACAATGGATGGAGTGATGTTTTTTTATGATTACAGAATAATGCCTCAAAGACAGATGACGGCAATGGACTTTTTTTTTTTACTAAACAAGTTCTTAAAGAAAGCCTCTATACCTTAAATGTCCGACTGGTTTGCAAGATGAGTTATAAGAACTTGTAAACGTTTAGAACAAAAAAAAAATTGGAGGTTATTTTTTTAAGTTTTCGCCTGCAGGAAAATGCTGTCAATGAGTGTCCACCGACCAGACAAATGTCCGTTAATCCATTCGGAATTTCCTTCTTCAAGAAAAAGAAAACTAGCTATTTCAGCGTATTCCTGCAGCCTGTTTTTTTTTCTTTAGTAATTAACGATCACATTGTTTTTGCCTGAATTCAGGGAAAAAATAGAGACTATTTGTATTTTGCAGAACTGTCAGACGAAGATGCTGTTTTCAATTTCGTGACTGAACAGAACTTAGATAAAAAAAAAAAAGAATCTTGTAAAACAGACAAAAACCTCATAAACTAAACTGACATTACTTTCATTACCGGATGTTAGCAAAGAGTCTCCTACCCAAGTAGTGAGAAATCTCGACATTTTTATCTTCGGGTCTCGAAATGTCCATTCAACATAATTTGACTGTAATAATTGCTCCGGTCATCTGTTAAGGTGTGGACGTTTGTGTCACAATGCAGGACTAATTTCAGTGATTACACAGTTTGTATCTGCAAAAGCTCAGTCAAAAATGTCCACTTTTCCTATAAATAAAGGATTTATAAGTATATATATATATATATATATATATATATATATATATATATATATATATATATATATATATATATATATAGATAGATAGATAGATAGATAGATATAATGTGTAACAGCAAAATTGTCCATTTGTTCGATTTGAAACGTTGTATCTTAGAAATGATTAAATATTTCTTACTGGACTTCTGCGAGGTTTTTATAACACTACTGGACTCTATTTTTTAGAATTAAGAATTTATGATTACAGAATAATGCCTCAAAGACAGATGACGGCAATGGACATTTTTTCCGACATTAACGGAAATATCGTACAGAAATCGATCATAAACGAAAATGACATGTTCATCATTAATTAATCATAGCTAAGGAATGGAAGCTCATGAGGGATTAAAATTAAGTTCTAACAACATACACACGTCTCTCTCTCTCTCTCTCTCACTATATATATATATATATATATATATATATATATATATATATATATATATATATTACTACATGATCATTTTCCAACCTATTCAAGATGATCTTCGCCCTCTCATATCTTCTAATTTTCTGTCCTGGAGTAACAAGATTCTTCACACATTTCACGTACGATTTTATTTTCAAGTCTTTTTCCACTGCTCTTTGGAATGTCAAAGCTGAAACTCCTCTCCAACGAGCCAAACGACTTATGAATTGAGTTGGATCTTTTCTAATTGATCTCTTTAGATCTAATTTTAAATGATTATTCCTCTTCCTGGTTTAGTCTTCTGATCCAGTTTTCCTCTCTACTGTTCTATCTTTTTAACTTATTCACCTTTCTCATGATGGTTCTTGAATGGACTTTGAAGATGGAAGCCAGAGTATGAATGTTGCTACCATTATTGAAGCCCTTTTCCGTCTCACCATTGCTCAATAAGGAAGATATAATGAGGGTAATACAAAAGGAATAACTCAAAGTCTTTTCTTACGACAAATGATGCCAAGATGTCTAAACGTCTTATCTGGAAATCTTGAAAAAAAACCTAATACGTTCAGTGACGTTTTAGATATTAAATATTTTGTGGGCTGGACAATAATGCTGTTACACGATTTGGACAATTTTACTCTTACACCTGCTATATATATATATATATATATATATATATATATATATATATATATATATATATATATATATCCTTCAAGATAGGATATCTAGAAGAAATCTTTAATAGGTGTAATATTCAAGAAATCGAGACTTTTCTCATACAATCTCAGTTACGATGGACTGTTTATGTCTTGAGAATGTCTGCTGACAAGATACCCAAAATCCTAATCTACAGCCAGCTAGATAAAGGCTACAGGAATGTAGGACGCCTATGGCTGGGATACAAAGACAAGCTGAAGAGCAACTTGTCAGCTGCCAATATTCCTCATAACACCCTCGAGTGTTTAGCCTTGGAGCGGATAGAATGAACATCAACGTGTTTTAGTGGACTCACCAGGTCTCTCCTTAAAGAAGCCAGAGAAAGATCTAAAAGGTCAGCCAATCTTATAGTGATCTCATCCCACAACCCTCACTCTTGTTCCATATGTGGCCTCCTTTGTAAATCACTAGCGAGTCTTAAGTGCCATTTAAGATTATGGCACAAAATTTCATGGAGGTGACAGTATCTTTCATCCTTACACGCAACCGTCAGACCATATGCCGTGTGTATCTGCTCTACTATATACGGCGTTTATATTGGCTACCCACTATAGATTCTGTCTTCTTACATGGTAGAAATGCAACAAGAAAATGATTATAAATCCTATAAGTATTTTATATTAAAGCAGACATTGTTAATAAAATTTAATTCAAGACAGATGCTCACATAATTAAAACATTAGTCTGTAAAGCAATATTTGTCTCGTAACACTAGATTACTTTGCATTGTGAGAACACAGATGTCCTTAGTGTTTCGCTTATCATCACACAAAGTGAAATTGGGGTGCCGAGTTCAAATTTTGATCGATTTTGGTTCCTTCTGTTCGCATGAGTGTTTTGGCAAAAGTAAGAATCCATGGTGGACCCTGCTCACTTGTCATGGTCGTCAGTCTAAGAGATGGAAAGATCTGAAGTCAGTGCCTTGGAAATTAGAGGGCAGTTTCAGATTATTAGTCTTAATAAAGTAGCCCGTCTATAAGAATCAGATAGTTCCGTAGTTGAAGTACATGGGATATGCCACAAGAATAATGGTTTTTAGGACTAGTGATCTTGAGTTGGTTTTCATTTCGCTGAAAAATAAATGAAACTAATGCCGTAACTCTCATTATATCCTGTACTTGTAAAATCTAACAAATCCATAGTTAAATTTCATTAATGTGCACCGTAAAACAGAATTAGATACACAATCAAAATGATCTCAAATTATATCTCTAACGTAATTCTGAGAAGCAGTTGAGACATTATTAATGTCTACCTTTTACAGACCTTGGCAATGTTGAGGAATTGATTATTATCATGTTTAGCATCTTACACAGTATTATTATATTAAATGCTCGAGTGGACAGAATATAAACGAAATAAGATAGATACAGGTGGTGGTCAGACTGTAATTGGTTATAACAATAATGGGTACAGGTGACCAGCCCATAATTTGATGTAAGTAAAGTCTGGCATTCTAAACACCGGATGAAGTTCTAAAGACATCGCAGACATTAATCAGATTAAGGCGAAACTATTGAACAGTGAAGAGTTGAAAGAGTTTGAAGAAGGTGGCACTGGAAGACGTGGGTGTGGGAATTAGTGTTTTGAAAGACGAAAGCTGACAAGGAGAGTAACAATTATACGTTGTGAGATAAAGGCATTAAAGAAATAAAGAAAATATTAAATAGAGAGTAGCTTGAAGAAAGTAGGCTAGAAATCGAATTCTTTGCACAGGAAAATATCTCAGCACGACGAATTATCTCTTTCCCTCTCTCTCTATCTCTCTCTCTCTCTCTCTCTCTCTCTCTCTATATATATATATATATATATATATATATATATATATATATACATATATTTATATATATATACCTATATATATATATATACATATATATATACATATATATATATACATATATATATATATATATATATATATATATTTAAAAAAATATCAAACACTTAAAATCCCTTAAGTAAGTAATAATTTTTATTTCATGAGAGGTCTCGAAAAGAAGCTCTGAATCTTCAAGTCCTACAAAAAATCGTTTGTAGGCTTTAAAGATTGAGAGCGGCTTTTTTACAGATCTCATGAAATAAAAATTATTACCTATGGGAGTTTTAGTGTTTGATACTCTTTAATCAATAATAATTTTGCTCTTTTTTTTATATAGATCTCTCCCTATCATTTTGTGTCAGCACCACTATGTCTTCCCAACTGAGCAATGGGGAGATGAAAAAGATAATTCAGGCCTTCAATAATGGTAGAAACATTCATACCCTGCTTTCCATCTTCAAAGTCCATTCAAGAGAACGGTGAATATGTTTAAAAAGAGTGAACAGTAGAGAGGTAAACTGGATTAGGAGGTCACAACAGGAAGAAGGATCATTATTTCAACTTTTATTGTTCAATATAGAATAGAGCCGATTCCATGAACACTACTTGGAAATTGCTGCCGGTAAGTCGCGCGTTCTCGAATCCCGTGGTCCATCAGGGGGGCTGCCTGTACTGCAGCCTCAGTATAAATGGTATAGATAGACGGAGCCCAACTCTCTACAGGCCGATTTTGAATTCAGAGTTTCCTTCTCCTAGACTGGTTGCCACCCACCAAGTCTATTTTGCTATTTAGCCATAGCTGACGGGCGGGGGTGGGGGCTGTGGTGCAGAAGCGGATTCACACATTACCCAAGAGTATTTGCACTTAATTACCCGACTGGTATTCTCTGATTCCTCAACCCGAGCCGCTATCCATTACTCTACCGTGACCCCAAGCGGAAAGTACAGAAATTTAGATATCTGTTAAGTGTTCTAAGAATGAAAATGTGACACCGCAATCCGAACACGCATTGAATTAGGTTTTAAAGAAAATGCTGAGAAATACAAAAAAAATCGATATAATCAATCAAAATAGCCTTTGATTGCTAAGTGATGTCCTTCGCCTTATATGGTAGTGAATGCTGTATAATCATCTCATGGATGAGAAGATAACTGGAGGCAACATAAGTAATTTTCTACAGAAGGATAGTGAGAATTCCATGGAGGGATCATGCAAGCAACAATGAAGTCGTAAAGAAAATGATAAAAACACGAATACTCAGAATCAGGAAGAAATTCCTTGGACACATATGGAGGATGGAAGGCATGGATAACTTAATCCTCACGGGGCATTTTGAGCGCAAAAGAAATATGGGAAGACGAATTTGCGTGAACGGATAGAGGTTCTGGAAGTGAGGTCCTTAACAAAGGGAGAAAAAGTCAAGGACGTTATGTATAGCTTCCTTGAAGCGAGCCATTCGCCGTCTATGTGCTGAATAGACGCGACACGACGAAGAAGAAGAAGAAGAAGAAGAAGAAGAAGAAGAAGAAGAAGAAGAAGAAGAAGAAGAAGAAGAAGAAGGAGGAGGAGGAGAAGAAGAAGAAGAAGAAGAAGAAGAAGAAGAAGAAGAAGAAGAAGAAGAAGAAGAAGAAGAAGAAGAAGAAGGAGGAGGAGAAGAAGAAGAAGAAGAAGAAGGAGGAGGAGGAGGAGGAGGAGAAGAAGAAGAAGAAGAAGAAGAAGAAGAAGAAGAAGAAGAAGAAGAAGAAGAAGAAGAAGAAATCGTGTTGAAGGCAAGAGAGATAGAGGTAGAGAGACGTTTAACTGACAATATTGTGTGAATTGATGACGGAGAGATGGGTCATAAATTTAATAAATTAGGGAAAGTGAAAAGGGACACAAGGGATGGGAAGTTCTGGGGAGCCATGACCGCCCATGTCCTAAATGGATGCTGTACATAGAAGACGTGCAGGTAACATAGGTGCAATGATTTATTAAAATGGCAAGAGAAATACTGGTTTAATAAATACAGAAGCTTAGTTTTTTTGGTATCTATCTTTCTCTCACTGAGAACTTTCATCGTCTCTGAACACGGTCAATATATGTCCTTTTGCGTTCGCACATAATTCTTCTTCTTTATAGGCAGAAACTCGTGTATAACTAACAGAGTAGGTAGGTTCGTACTTTCTGTTGTCTGTATATACACTGTAACCCGGATATAAGAGAGTTGTCGGGACCGGAGAAGAAGTATCTTATATCCGGGTTTGGTCTATTTTGTTTAGGTAAGTATGAGCTCTAATTTGGGACCAGATAAAATCTCTCTTATATCCGGGTTTCTCTTATATCAGGGTTACACTGTATATATAGACAACGTGTTGTGTATATGTGGGGTTATCTTTTTTAATCAATTAACCTCAATCAAGGCAATAAAGCCAATAAGACGCAAGTGGTTATTGAGTGTTAGAGTATATGACATAAAAATACTATTAACGAGAAAGAACAACAAAAGCACAGGAAGTAAGAAAACAGAAGATTGCATATACATTTTTGAAGATCAAAGTTGACTGTAAAGTTAGATCTGAAAAAAAAAATTATTGGGGAGACATTAGAATAAAAGAACTCTATACATGGACACAAAAACTGGGATTAATATTGCATATAAATTTTTAAGATCAATTTCACAAGAAAGACGGAAGATAGTTCCACAAGTGAGAGGTGCGAAAGAAGAAACTGTCAACATAGAACTTACGGTTACGTCTACCCAACTCAACTTGAAAATGATGAGACCTTGCCGCCAGTCTAGTACTACGCTTAAATGTCTACGTACCATAGAGGAAGATTCATCAGCACCTTCAAGTGGTTCCATGCGCATGCGTCTTTGTTCGTATGTGAAAGCGTGTAGGTTGATGAGCGCGTTTCTGTTTTGTTTATAATTACCTGTATAATATTAAAAGGAATACTTGAGGCAATTAAAACTCTAATTTCCCAAGACCTTCTTGAGGGATTTATCATCTGAAATAGTCATTCTTGAAAACATTCTAACTATAAGCCCACTGTCTATATTTCTGAGATGAGGTATAATGTACAGTATTTACATTAGTCGTAGTATTGTCCTCATCTTTGTCGCAATTTTTGTCACAACGTTTCGGCCGTTGTACGCTCCGGCCTTCTTCAGGTGGTTGGAATTTCGAACCGAACCCTTTATTTCGATCACTGGAGTAGACTGTTCTAGTTCCACGAGCCATGTTTGATGGATGTCAGTTATCAGTTATCTCATGCTAATTTTCCCACTGAAAGTTCTTCACTGCCTGAACCGGGTATTGAACTCACACTCTTTGGGTCTGATCACTGGATCTAACCAACGTCTTTATCCACTGTGCCATGTGTCCTTGAGGACATCTGGGTATGAATTTCTGAGTATTATAAACCTAATTTTTCAGCAACCGTTTTTTACCTGTACTCATATTGCAATTTTGCTGTTATAATTGCATGTTTTTTACCAGATCTCATATTGCAACTTTTTTGTTAGCATTGCTTTTCTCTGGCACTCCTTATTACTGGTTCCCATATTGTCTACCCCAGTGATCGAAATAAAGGGTTCGGTTCGAAATTCCAACCACCTGAAGAAGGCCGGAGCGTACAACGACCGAAACGTTGTGACAAAAAGGGCGACAAAGATGAGGACAATACTCCGACTAATGTAAATACTGTATATAAACCCACTGTTTTAATCTTTACTTTATCTAAGCAGCTTACGTTCGAAAAATAGTCACTTCAAAATTCATCGACGGTATTAATGAAAGTCGCATGAATGAGTTTTTATGAATTACCATCGCTCGGAATCATACCTGTCAAAATCTCCATCATTATCATGACGCGTGTCATCGATAATAACATCGATGATTGATTGTTTTCTTCAAAATATCCGACATTTACTAATCTCATGTCATCAAATTTGCCAAGGCAATTACACACTATCTATTCTATACTGTAATTGACAAAATAATAAAACACCTTGTTAGTTATTGAGGCAAAAGGATGCTTCTAATTTTTTATTAGAAAATACATTTAGTTACATTTAGTGACAAAACTAAATACTGAGTAAAGTCAAGAGGATGTTCTAAATTCTTTATTAACTAAAGATAGTCTCTTTAATAGACATTATATTTACATAAATACAGAATCGTAATCAAGAACAAGGACCACTTCCCACCTAAGACATACAGGCAGTTATCGCAGCGTTACACCAATCTACCTCACATATATTCTCTCCCCAACATTCTCAAAGACGGTATTCCGCTCAGGGTGATTATTAGCGGCCAAGGTACTGTGTGCCATCCTCTGAGCCGTTTCCGTGTAGATATAATTGATCCACTAATAGGAAAGTCAGCTTCATATGTCAGAAACTCCGCCCATTTCCTGGAAATAATCAAAGATGCTCACACCCAATGTGACGGGAATGTGAGCCTGGACGTGGTGAGTCTGTTCACCAAGGTACCCACGGAGGAGGTACTTTTTGTTGTCAAGGGCAGACTGGCTTCGGAATCCTCCCTGGGAGAACAAACCAATATACCAGTAGACAATCTGATGGAGATGCTGATTTTCTGTACAAAAACAACGCACTTCGGAATGGGATCAGGCATATCTCAACAGGTTTGGCGATGGGCTCGCCATTATCACCAGCAATGGTAAGCATACATGGAATACTTCAAAGAAATGGGATTAGAATCCACATCACTAAAGCCAACCCTATGACTGAGATACGTAGATGACACCTTCATAGACTGGCCACAGCAGGAAGTAGTCAAGCTACTACTGGGCCAAGTGATAAAGTTAAAAACAGAAAGAGAATACAACAAACTCGCCTTCCTGAATGTACTACTATCTCGAACAGAGCCATGGGTTCAAGACATCCGTAAACCTCAAGCCAACATTCACCTGGCAATACCTCAACTTCAACTCCCACCACCTATGCAGAGCAAGAAAATGAATCGTCCACTGCTTACACATCGAGCAGAGGTCATAAGTGGCGACCCAGAGACATATGAGTAGGATATCGTCAGTATAAGCAGTACGCTACAATGTAACAGCTACTCGGGGTATATATGCATCTATTTCGACAAACTGTAGATAGAAGGGCAAAAGAGGATAATAACAGTCAGAAAGCAGTTTCGGTCTGCATACTCTATGTGAAGGGATTATTTGAAAAAATACAAAAGATCTGTGATCCATCTAACATCTGGACGACCTTCAAAAGTGGTTCAACACTTCGCAGACTCCGCTTCCTAGTAAGACCCCTCCGTAGAGGAGGACATGATTAAGGACGGTTTGTACGCCATCCCGTTCAGCTATGGTAAGAGGTATGAAGATGAAACAGGCTGCCCCTTAATGTAAGGCTGCAATTACATCGTAAAGCGTAAGACGACGTGAAAAATCAGGCGTTGCTAACCACACGTGGAAGGAAGAGGGGAATTACCGCCCCCTGTAGGATGAGGTTGAAATAATTGACAGAGAACATCACTGGAAAATACGAAAACTTAAGGAATCAGCACATATGCTATGCCACCGAAATCTGCTAAGCCAGCCAAGCATAGAAATGAATACAATATGAGACCCAGTAATAAAGTAGTGCCAGATAAATGTATTAATAACAAAAACAACAATATTAAATTGCAATACAGTAAAAATTGATTACTGAGATATAATTAGTCCCAAACATTTATGCACTGATGTCCTCAAGAACACATAGACCAGTGGATAAAAGTGTTTGCTTCAATCCAGTGACTCGACTCAAACAATTATGAGTTCGAAAACTTGGAGACTTGAATTAAAGCGAGATAATTGAGACATCCGGACCTGGAACGAGAACACTCTACCCCGGTGGGCGAAATAAAGAGTTCGAAATGCCGATCACCTGAAGAAGGCAGGAGAGTACTACGGCAGAAACGCCGTGAATATGACAAAATAAAAAAAGATGAGGAAAACAATAAATGTAAATAGTGTAAATACTTACAATAACTCATAAAATACTCAGAAACGTAGACATATAAATATAAAAGGAATTAAAAAATGACTTCAAAGTGCCGGATTACACTGCTTTCCTATTACTCAGGTACGATTACAAGAAGTCACAGGTACATCCTGTAGACAGTCCTCTGATCGGAAGATTGTAGGACTTGAGCAGCGTGATAGCACCTCTTAATTGCTGTTGCTCCCAGGTGTTTCTTTAGTAGCTATAGGCAAATGGTGAACCCCCAAACAAAAATAATACTTTTATAGTAAAAATACCAGTCATAGATTATTACATAAAAACAAATTACCAACAATATTTATTCATAGTAAAATACCTTTTAATACCTATTTATAGTAAAATTACCAATAATACATTTTATCTGTAGTTGAAAGCATACGATTGCGTTCAAAATATATTTAATTGTAGCCATAATATTGTGTTCAAACTATTGTAGGTTTCGGCATTAAATGACCCATATCTGTTGACATCTCGCTAAGCAATATCAACCAACAGAGAGAAAGGAAAATATTACCAAGCGTCACAGACGTTCATTTCAATTTCATTCAAATGGGGTGTTTCTGCAGGTTTGCGTATTTGCGTGTATATTATAATTAAATAAGAGATCTCTAAAATTATTTATTAAAAATAAAGAAAATAATTCTGTTGTTTAACGAATAAAATTAAATCTTAAATTAATTTGAATTTTGTGGAATCTTTAAGTCATTAACATTTTTTGTCCTCGAATTTACGATTTTATTTTTCCGTCTAAGTTAGTGATTCCCACGCCCAAACGGAATGTGAATGGATTATTCCAATGTCTTATTTTATATTTGTTGTGTATCTGAGCCTGTGTGTACTTTTAAATCTTTTTTTTACAGTGGTGTTCACCCTGTACAACGACCGGGGAAGGATGCAGGAAAACTCAACTCCGCCAACTCAACACCGCCAACTCAACACCGCCAACTCAATACCGGCGACGGAAAGTCGGTGTAAATTTCTTTACGATTTACTTTATTAAAAGTAATTAAAATATTTATTAATTAAAATGTTAATCCTTAATATATTACATTTATTCGGTTATATTTTTCTGTTGCTGTGTTTTAGCTGTCCTGTGTTGTCGCAGTCCTGAAGTGTCTCAGTCCTGTGTTATCTCACTCTTGAGTTGCCTCAGTCGTGTGTTATCGCAGTCCTGAGGTGTCTCGGTCCTGATTTGTCCGAGTCCTGTGTTTTTGCAGTCTTGAGGTATCTCAGTCCTTAGTTGTCTCGGTCCTGAGTTGTCTCAGTCCTGAGTTGTCTCAGTCCTGAATTGTCTCACTCCTGATTTTTCTCAGTCCTGAGTTGTCTCACTCCTGAGTTGTCTCACTCCTGAGTTGTCTCAGTCCTGAGTTGTTTCAATCCTGAGTTGTCTCACTCCTGAATTGTTTCAGTCCTAAGTTGTCTCGGTCCTGACTTGTCTCGGTCCTGTGTTGTATCAGACCTTAGTTGTCTCAGTCCTGAATTGTCTCACTCCTGATTTGTCTCAGTCCTGAGTTGTCTCGGTCCTGACTTGTCTCGGTCCTGTGTTGTCTCAGTCCTGAGTTGTCTCAGTCCTGAGTTGTCTCACTACTGAGTTGTCTCAGTCCTGAGTTGTCTCACTCCTGAGTTGTCTCGGTCCTGTGTTGTCTCGGTCCTGTCTTGTCTCAGTCGGTGTTGAGGTGTCTCTTCGAGTCGGTGTGGGGGGACTACTCTAGACAAGGATTTACACAGTAAGAGGCACAGTTTATTAGGCTGGCGACGTCGCGTCCGTGAGAAATGGGTTGCATAGTGGAAAATAATTTATCGGCTACAAGGACGCGGAGAGACTTTTGAACTCTATCGAGAATGAAAAGTGAAGTCTTGGCATCTCACGCCCGTATATGACAGCAGTACTCCATTTTTTTTCGTGTATATATTAAATAACATTAGCTGGTTTGTGTGACCAAGAGAATGGTTATCAGATCCTAACAGTCTTGACTTCTTCAGACCTATTCTCAGCTTTTATTTATTTTACATATCCTTATAATATGCACTACTTGCCTCCTAATTCTAAATCGGCTAACAATCAAATCAATTAATCAGTCTCGACCCCGGCCAGTACGTTGGACCACTTGGGCAATACCGGGTACTGTAAGCGACCTCCTACTTTTCGAAATATGTTTCGGCTTTAAGTAAACCATAAAGTGATTGGTAAGCCGTAACCGACAAATCGATCATTTAATAACCTTGGCTTACGTCAAGGAACTTCCACCGTTATTGTCTCTGTGTCATATATTGGCGAACAATTGTGTACGAAATGCCCATGAAAATCTCTTGTGCAGACATACACATGTACATTATATATGTGTATGGAAAGTTTCGGGCAGATAGGCAGAAAATACGCCTTCCTTATATAATATAGTCTTTCTGTTATTATTTGCGGGTTTCGCTATCCGCGTAGAACTGTTCTATCGATGATGATCCGGCATTGCCTTATATATGCGCTCGCATAGAGTGGAAATAATATGCGTTTTTAACGAATTCTTTTCTATCACAGACGAAACGTCGTAAGTCTCTCTCTGCCCTATCGATAGTTCAAAGGAAAGTGCTCAGACGAACTACATTAATTGGTTCCACCAGAACTAACTTTCACGGCTAAGACCTGCCATGCTACGCACATTTTAGCGAACCAACCTCATTCTCTTCCTATTCCTTAAGAGAGATACAATTTCCCTCGAGCAGCTTCTTCCCACGAACCACTACTCTTTGGAATCGACTCCCAAGAGGATGCTTCCCCGATCAGTATATCCTTAAGCTGTTCGAGTGTAGGGTTAACTGTTACCTCCCCCACATATCCGCCTAAATTGTGTCTCTTACTCTGTAACTCTCTACCTTGAGTGTCTCCCCAGCATTGTACAGAACGAACCTCACTGTAAAAAAGAAACAAAAATAAAATTCCTTGATAACAAAAATATCTCACCTAGCCTATACCAGGATCTACTGCAAATGACGTATGTATTTTAACGGTTGTTTCTTAATAATTCTGAAGCAGGATGTATAAAATAATTACCGAAACTGATCCTCACAATACAATGGGGAAACCTGCAGAAATTTAAGAAAACGTATCTATGAACAAAAAAGGGATCTTATACACAAAACATGATCAAATATATTAGTCATACATAGAAATTCATCCAGAACTTGGATGTAAAGAATGCCACACTTATTAAAAGAGAAATGTAATTTATTTAGAAGGAAAATACTTGAGATTGCCGCTATCGGATCTTATCAAAATACAAATCAGCGCTCCAGATGTTTTGAAATATCGCCGTTCCTCTATGAATTACTACTTTCCCTAGCCAACATATATGACTATAAAAATATACGTATTTTAGCGGATTGATTCTATACGCCAATCAAATACCACATTGGAATTTATCATTCTTTTCATGTTTAAAGGCGTCACTTCTAAGGAATATATGTTCGAAAAAAGGCAGTTATTATTAATATTTTTTGGCCATATATATTGCTAGCACACGGGCTAACAAACATTCTATTTACAGCTAGACAGGAATGTAAATATGTCTTACCTCCAGCTGCAGTAAGGAACGTAATAAAAGTATCAAAGTTAATATCCTTTCTGCAACACGTCTTCACTCCAAGTTTCATTTTGCTCATAGAAAACTCGAGATTTTTGGATATTCATACGAGCAGACGACATTTTTGCATACATGCCTCCGGTAGTGTTTGGATTGCAGGGAACGGTATGTTGGTTTGCTGGTACGAACAAACAGTAATATTGAAGAATATCAAGCCTCTTTGCTCGTTTCAGTGTAAACAATTTGACAGAAAGACTTTGGTTGCAAGAAGGAATAATTTATTTCTTTTTGTTTTTGTAAAGAGGCTTTTTATAAAATTGTAATGAAACTGGCTGTGTATCGCGATAAAGAAATATTGACAAAGGCAGAAATTGATTGAGAGAAAGCTGAAAATAAGAATACGCATGAAGAAAATGGATCATAACATAGAAGAAATAAATAAAGAAAAAAAAATCGAGAATGTAAGCCGAATGAGTAAGCAAAAGTGTGGGACATCTTGTAGGTTGAGTTACAAATAATTTCCGTTTTTCGTCATCAATTATTTTCTTCAAAAATAAAGCGCAATTAGATTGAATTCATTTATGTATTGACCATTATATATACGATTTATTCGATATAAATTATTTTTATTCTAAAGATGCATTAGAACATTTTTTTAATATAAAATGCATTGACAACGATTTTGCTATAAAATGTATTGGAACTGATTTCGCTATAAAAATGCACTGGAAATACTTTGACTAAGAAAATGCATTGGAAATGATGTCACTATAAAATGCAATGGAAAAGATCTACCTATAAAATAAATTGGAAATAATTATACTATAAAAATGCACTGGATATGATTTTACTCTAAAATTAAATTGAAAATGATTTTACTATAAAATGCAGTGGAAATGATTTTGCATTAAAATGCATTGAATATGATTTTATTATAAAATTCATTGGAAATAATTTTAAAATAAAAATACAATGGAAATGAATTTACAATAACATGGTTGAAAAAAAAAAAAAACGAAAAAATACCTCATCAACGTGGCTACTCCTGCCGATCATAATATCAAGATCAAAGTAATTGACAAGCTGATGAAATACACCGAACTTCCTAGTGAAGTTTCCGGAATGAGGAATGTTCAGGTTACTTCTGTCTAAGTTAACAATGCAGTATTGGGGTCTATGCAATTGAACTTAAAAAAACATATATTTAAACCATCGGAATAAGGCCTATTTTCGCATCGCTTCAAATATTCTGGAAAGAGGTTCTCGGTCTGAGGTGATACGACTTGATCGTGCCAATGCAAGATCTCAAGTTGGAAACGAAACCTCGGTAAAGAAATATATAATAATAATAATAATAATAATAATAATAATGAGAAATAATTCCTGTTGTAGTTCGACCCCTTAGAAATCGCTCCAATAGACACAAAATCCATGCCTTAAAGATTTACAAAATATTGTACTCACAAGTACAGCATGTATATTGCGAAGAACTTTATCTATGTGAAACGTTTGTGCCTTTTTCATTAGAAATGAACATTGTAAAATGTCATGAAGCCATTTCTAACCTTAGATCTCTGGTTGGGACTCAGAAGTGTATAGAACAGAAATCAAAGGAAATAATAATAATAATAATAATAATAATAATAATAATAATAATAATAATAATAATAATAATAATAATAATAATGAATAATACACAGAGAGAATATCGTGATTTAAGAAAAGAAAATTAAATTACCTGCGTTTCAATTATTTAGAAGCACTGATTGCGAGTACAGTCATTTTTTATGACAAGCAGCGTTTGTAAAAAGCTTATGATTTTTTTTTAGATTTTTGAGTTTTTTTATACTTGTATACACTTTTAATAATAATAATAATGGTTAAATCATTATGGATAATAAGAAGAGTAGAATATAATGTAGATTGAAACAATAAAACATTTAAAAGGACTACAAATATTAACTTTTGAAATGTTATCTTCCCTCTTTTTCTCTGAACTAATATCCATTCCCATGAATTAATTAGCTTTGATTTTTTCTCTTTTCCATCGTTTGCGCCATATATTAATACAAGAAAAACGTTCTCCTGCTGAAAATATGGCTGATATGACTTTCAGTAAGAAAAAGATGCAACTTTGCTGTATTAGACTAAAGACAGCCGTGAAGATTAACGCAGTGATGCAACTAGTAGAGCCTACTACCGAGCAATAACCGTAGTGACACAAAAACCAGATTGTTCTGTATATAATGGTGTCACCATGTGTAGATATATGTCCATGTATAGATATATTTTTCCATTCACCAATTTTTATTTTTATTTTTTTTCCTGCCATCTCCGATACTCTCTTTAATTGTCCTATTCCCCCGGCGCTTTATCTGTTTAATTCCAATTTAATATTATTATTCACGAATCTCGGCCAGAAAGCGTATACATTTCCAACCTAAAAAAACTACACTGTCCGGTAACTCCTACCCTCTATACCCTGGAACAAGGCAGGTAAGCGTAACAGTTGTAAGCACAAAATGAAGCACAGTAAATGTTTTGTTTGACTGTTCAATTGTAATTGTTTAATTATGAAAAAATGTTTTGAGAAGCCCCAGATAAGTCCTAGTCTTTTTTCTTTTTACCGTTCATGTTAATGTTTACACCTATATAAATGCCAGAAATTCTATTGCTTAAATAAGCAATATAATTGCTAGCATTTATATAGGTCTAAACATTAACATGTAAACAGTAATTATATAGATCTAAACATTAACATGTAAACAGTAATCCGTGAAAAACAAGACATTCAAAATAAAATTTAAGAGTAGGTACATAGCATTTGAATATGTATGTAGTACATGTTGAGAATTACTTATCCGATATTTTTAGGACCAGAAGAGCTTCGGTTCTGAGGGTTTTTCGGATTTTGGAATACAGATTATTTAATTTGTATATATCATCTATAAAATGGGACAGCTTAAATGCAATGAATGATTAACAGTGTTGCAAGATCGCTATACATATATATAGTATATTTTCTTGTTTCACTGGCGATTTTCTTGTGAGAGTGGTAGCTGTAATTTCCATGGCCCACAAATATTTTCCCTCCGTATTAGGTTTTCGGAACTTAGCCATGGGTTCCAAATAAAAATATAATCTATAAAATCCAGAATTTTTTAGATGTTTGTAGTGAACTGAAACTGCTAGCTTAATTTACTCTTGCATTAAAAAATAATTTTTTCTCTTTTTTTATTTATGGTAACTACTTTTCTGCTTGTTTAGAATCATTAAAGGTATTGGTGTGATAATTTCTGTATGAAACAACTCTTTAAAAACGTTAATTTAAAAAAAAATCTATCAGAAGTACGGAATTATCCAGGGATACATTTTTCTACGGACACAAATGTCCAGGGACGCAATTGTCCAGGACGCCAACGTCCAATATGCAACTGTCCGTCTAACAGTTTTATATAATCGGCATATTTTCACTCCGGGCGGTGACGAAATCCACTCCATCAATACTCGATCCAGATCATCATTTTTTTGCTCTGCGCAATGTTTTTCTATTTTTCAGGATAAAACTTTAATAATTTCTCCTTCACTTCCTCACCTCGTATATGTTGGTTGTTCTAACACCAAACTCTTCTGTCAAACGCTTTGCACTTACATCTCTGTCTAGTTTTTCCAACAGTTTGACTTTCTCTGATATTGATAAACATAAATGCATTCTTTTATTTTTCACTACACATATGAGTATCTGCCGGACATTTTTACATTTTAAATAATATCTTTATTGAGCACGAAACGCCTGGTAAGTAATCCACGATCGAAGGTGTTGCTGTAACGATCAATAAAAAAACTGGCATCAACGTTGGCTACGTAGCAGGGCTGGGGAATGCTCACCCAGGTCAGATGAGGTCACTTACAACGGCTGCACATCAGCTAGGAACGTTCCCAGTGCTTTCTGAAAGGTTCCGTTTGTTATCACCACCCGAAAAAGATTCTGATTTTGGAGGTTTTGTGAATTTCGGATAAAGTAGTTTTGTTCAATGAAACAGCACCAATATCTAGTAGCAGCTATTCAGGAATTCTTAAGGTCTTCCATATCAGAGGATGGCAGTGGATATTCGGAGAGAGTAGGAAAGCGTAGTTCTTCGGGTCTTTCATCTGACAGGTTAGCAGTGGATATTCCGAGAAAACAAAATGGACGCCTTTATACACGTCATATTGAATATTCCACGTATTCTGATTGGTTAAACTTCTATGGGTGGACTATAAATAAAATGAGTCAGCTCATTTTGGTTTGCTCACTAATACACAGCGGTACACAAAAATTGTAACAGCGTAAACTTTATACGCTTGCGTGACAGCCGGTTTAGTAACAGTCTATTCTAAAGTCTAAATCGTTGAGAAGGCAACGGGAAACCACTCCGCTATATTTTTCCAAGAAGTTTGAGTAATTTTGAGTGATCGTCGATATGTTTTTACGGTGTATCAACCTTTCTTAAAATTATTTACATGTCTTACAGTTAACACATGGCTGGTGGGTGTAGAAGATGTGGATGCATACCGTTCCCAAGAATATTTGAACGTAATTGAATATAACGAACCCGACTGGAATTCGAACTTCTCCTTGCGAACCATTATCCCTTACACCATCAGCACATCCAAGTATACAAGCACCTGGTCTAGATATAATCGCTTCCGTCCGGAAATTACATGACTCAACCTTAGACTTTCGTGATTGTTCATATTTCATTGTACTGCAAGTTTTTACTTTGAAACGAACGGAGCGTCTATGGATAAAACTGAATGTTTCCGACAAAAAAAAAAAGATAGATTCTGCGACAATGCACAACTTAAATGAAGACAAATGCAAGTCAAGACTCTTGAACAGGAAAACACTTTTAAGCTATATATACATCAGGGAAATAAAAAGAAACAGCACGAGTATGCTGCATATGGAGTCACACACAAGTTAGAAATGTTTATAGTAGATAGTAAATTCATTTATTTAGCCTCATTTGTTGAAATTATTCTAGAAAGATCATTTAAAATGGGTAAGTCGTTGATTTGGGATGCGACCTGTGCGGATACATTTCGGCCGGTAATTTGATCAGGTCCGCGGTTGAGATAAAAAAAAATAGCTAAATATTCTTCTATTGCTGATAGATTTTTTTTTACTCATGTGGCAGTGGATACTTCAGGGGTTATTGGCCCTCGTTCGATGGCGTTCCTTCGGAGGATTGGCGCGATTGCGTCTCGATTAAGGAACGGGCCTCGCGAAACGGAGTGGCTGTTGCAGCGTGTCTCACTGGCGACGGTTCGAGGTATTGCTTTCTCCATCATAGCGGCTGGCAGAGGATAGAAAAAAATTGTTTATAGTTACGTTGTTCTGGAATTGTCATCATTGGTCGACTGAACTTGCTTTGTTTCAATGACTTTTGTTTTGTTATTATTAGTTACTTTGTTCAATAAATACGTTTGTTCTATAAATCTGTTAAAAAATGTTAGAAACATCATGATGGGATATGTCGATAAAAGAAATTTTTGACAGTTTTTAATAATGGCTATTGCCAAGGTTTTAAAGCAATGAAAGAACAAACCCAGTTGCATTTCCTATAGGTTTCTGATTTGGAATTGCACTGAAAATATTGCTCCTATATAGATTTGATCTTGTTTGTCCGAAATATGAAAGATCGCCCTACTTTATCAAACCAGAATTAATTGTTGGAGACAAAGATATGGAAATGAGCCAATTATTTTTTTTTGACGTCCCAGCAACCGATTGGACGAAACGGATGCAGAATGAAAATAGAGAAAAATATCTAATTTGAGAACTATGATAATTATAGAACATAACATTCAAGGTTGTACCGATATTCAGGGGAGTACACGGAAGAGTCGCAACATTTTTGCAAAGGAAAATTATGGAACTGACAAAGAATAATGATATTAAATATAGTAATAAATACTCTTGCTACACCACGAATATGGTCCTCATGGTTACTTGTCCTGATTAATTGCAGGTATGTACATGTCTGTCTTGTGGAATTAAGGTGGGCCGAATTAATTGATGTTCAGTCGATTTTCTCGCTAAGGAGTTAATAATAAGAGTTCTTCTAGTTTTGGTTTCTTAGCCTGTCATAAATACAATGTTATCTGTATATAATAATAAATAATAGCTGGCCACTCTTATTCGAGGATACCCGTCTATTTGGGTGCTAACCAATCCCCATTGCAGACAATCCCCATTGTTCAGGCACATGTGTTTGTTCAACACCCACGGATAATTAGCAGAACTTATCGTATTAGGTTGGTGCAAAAATAATTTCGTTTTTCTCACATAAGTTGAACGTCAAAACACGACATTATTTTTGCACCAACCTAATATTATCTGGAATGATCAACAATCTGAAAAACACCAGAACACTCAAAGCCTCGTTCACGATGACTTGTGACTAGCACAACTATAGAAGACCCCAAGTTCTCTGGCTACAAAGCTTGGGTTAACCCATGGTACGGTTTTCAGGGATCGTCTTCTTCCTGACAAATCGACCATGGTGAAATTTGAACCCGGATCTCATGGTTAGAAAGCGAACTTTATAATCACATGCCCATACTTGTACATAGAATTTTTATTAAGATTATGTCGGCGAATACTAATTCCAATCGCTCTATAGTTGATGGCGTGACTCTAGAAGGACATGAATAAATACTAAGTAAATATTTTATCCAATCCAATCACTCGTGTCATCGATAATAACATCAATGATTAATTGTTTTATTCCGAACGTCAGACAGTTGATGCTCGTATATCATCAAAATTGGCAAAGATATTATAAGATATCTGCTCTTTACTAAATAAAAAAAAACAATTGTTTATTAACAAAGTATAAAAAACAGCTGGCAAGGTATTGAGATCTTGGATGCTTCTAAATGGTTTGTCAACTTAAATTACTCCATTTATTAGAGAATATATTTAGTTAAATACAGAAGGATTCAATAAATGAGTTCAGAGTACCGACTTACTATTTTCCTGTTATCCAGGGATTATTCTCAGACAGAAAGGAAAATATTACCTCGCGTCATAGATGACCATTTCAGTTTCATTCAAATTGAGTGTTTAAGTACCTTTACGTGTGTGCATATATACAGCGTGTCCTAGAATAACGAATATACTCTTTAAATATTAATAGTTAATTATACATTACCGTGATGTGAGAACTTATATGGATGAAAATATGCAAGACAGATGGATTGGAAGAAGACGGACAGTTGAATACCCACCTAGATCACCAGATTTGACACACCTGGATTGCTTTTTGTGGGCTTTTCTAAAAGACAAAGTTTACAACAGGAAACCTGAAACAATTACTGAAATGAAAGTAGCAATTGAAGAAGAATGTGCACAAATACCAGAGGAAATCATGCTGGAAAATTTCTAGGTCTATTTCTTAAAGATTTGGAAAGTGTATTGAACAGAACGGCAACTAATCTGAGCACTTGATATTAACTCATCATTGTATGAACACTCTTCCATTGCCCCAAGTAGCTTTTATCTTATTAAAGTTAATTTTCCATGTATTTTGTATATTTTACTCTCAGATTCTTTAAATGTTTATTCTCTCTGTTGTATTAATCTTATTTACAAGTCAAAATACATAAATTGAATAAGTTATAACGATTCAAAGAGTGTACACATTATTTTGGGACACGCTCGATTTTAATTCAGATATAGGCCTTGAAAATATTTTTTTTAAATAATCCTATTTATTAGCTAATAATATTTCCAATCTCTCTGTAGTTGCTGACTCAAGAGGGACAAGACTAAATACTGAATAAATATTTTGAAAAGCTTTTATAAATGTTCAAATCGTTCGTTTTTCCCTTAATCTATATTTTCTAATTTGTGCTTTAGTTTTCTCTTAGTTTTTTTATCTTTTATACAATAATTCATCCAGTACAAGGCTCGAGTGCCACTCAAGATAGAGCGTTATCAAATAAGGTTGTAAAGGGTTAAAAAGAATAAGTATGAAGTACACGTTGTGAGGATATGTAGGATATATAGTGTTTGTCGCTAGTCTTGAAATGTTGTTGGCATCGAAGAAGCATCCTTTCCGGGTTTGTTTCCACAAAGTAAAGGCTCTGTGGAAGATATCTGAGTGGAACTTCTTTAAAGGCTCCTCAAAGAACATTTATCCATAAAGCATTTTCATATGCTGTTCTTGTTGATATCAAAGAATGGTTCCAGTCAATTGTCGCCACATGATTTAAAGAATGGTAAATGTATACGCACGCATTGAATACATCTTTCATATTTTAATTACTGGTATACATGTATTTAATTAATTTTTTTTTCCTTTTAGTTGCCAAAGCGTAAAACTTATTTTTATGTCCCCTTAGCTGCTGATGCTCTGTGTATCTCGGTAGATGTGCGGGCGTTATAACGTGAGCAACCTGGGTGGGTGTCAAGCCTTTTGGATTGTGGAAATCATTTAATAAGGGAAAGAAAAAAAAGGATCGGTTCTAATTGCCAACTGAAGTAAATCCCATTAAATTTTGCAGATTTTAGAAGTACTCTTGTATACTAAATTCAAGTAAGTGCAAGATTAAATATAATCTTTCAAATTTCCTCCACTTTCTAGAGCATTATTTAGTACGCAACAATTATAGATTTAAAAAAAAATTTTTTCCCGATTTTGATCCACGATTAGTAAACATTAAAAGACGGTTAGCAATATATATATATATATATATATATATATATATATATATATATATATATATATATATATATATATATATATATATATTAGTAAACATAACAAGAGGGTTAGTAAAACATAAAGGACGATTAGTAAACATATGAAGAGGCTTTGGAAAATTTAAAAAATACAGGTGATGTTGAAGGCAATAAGCGAACAAGATCCTGCAAATGTTTCGCAGAACAGACCGAGACAGCTAGCTATCTAGGTAGATAGCTAGCTAGATAAATGTGAACTGAACGAGATAAGCTGTTAAATGTGAACTGAACGAAATAAGAAAGATATATATATATATATATATATATATATATATATATATATATATATATATATATATATATATATATATCCTTGTGCAGGATTCCTTTCTTTTGCCATACATCAGTTTTAGACCCACTGGAGTGACAGGATGTAATCGATTTCTATTTTTTTCCCCTCATATTAGGTCATTTGCAGTGGTGTGCAGTAACATGAAACTATATGGACTTTTTAAAAAATTGCGTCAAACATGATAGCTTCAGATATTTATTACGCACAGACACTATTGTCCCGACTGTCAATTAGCTGTCATACGGTCATCGTCTGCTATGGTCGTTACTCCAAAATGTATACGAAAATTTGTAACGCTGCTCGAAAACACTGGAAAGCCTGACCAGTGAGCAAATCAATGTACTAGACTGGCCTGGAAACTCTTCTGATTTAAATCCAATCAAGAATCTGTGGTTAGTCTACAAGGAACGAATTCGGAGAATGGACATACGAAGTAGTAACAGGTTCACTGGGTCAGGTTTCATTGGTAAAATACCAACTAAAGTAAATAATAACGGAATTATTCGCTTATTTCAATTAACTTGCACAAGAATATATATATATATATATATATATATATATATATATATATATATATATAGAGAGAGAGAGAGAGAGAGAGAGAGAGATACATAGATAGAGAGATAGATATGCGAACAGATTTGTAGCTCATAGATTGATCGATGAACAGAATGAGATATATATGAAAATGAGATAGGTAGATAGATACATACACACGAACATATGATAGATAAATATTTAGGAATAGATTGTTATATGTTAATAAGCACGAGAAAAAATAGATAGATAGATAGATAGATAGATAGATAGATAGATAGATAGATAGATAGATGGGAAGAGAATGTAATATTATAAAAACACTTAGGACGTAAACAGGTATCTGTTTCAGAAACCAAACTGATAGATAGATAGATAGATAGATAGATAGATAGATAGATAGATAGATAGATATATAGATAGATAGATAGATAGATAGATACGAACGAACTGAAATAGATTGTTAAACTTACATATGGAGGGTTACTTATAAACGCTTAGCGATAAACACATCTAATAAGATCACTATATATAGAAATATTTATAAAGAAAATGAACCCAAGAAAACGGAACAACGAGAATTCCCTGAAAACGGATGATTGGTTTCTTGCAGAAAGCGAGACTTACGAATCGGAAAGTGGAATGTTTATCCACGTAAAACCATTTTCAGAAGCAAGATAAACGCCTGGGATTCGAGGTATTAGCTGTTCGGTCGGCTACTCGGAACCCTCGAGTATTTTAATCATTTGCGACGCAGCCAAACGTATCATCAGTCAGATCTAGTGCAATTATTAACGCCTGTGCCTAAAGGAATCGTGACCTTTCTTTACTGACAAAAAGCGTCAAATAAATGACCTTTGTGGATGGAGATTTATAACTTGTCGGATTTGTACGCTGCATTAGACGATAGCGTCTCATACCTTATAAAATGATTTTTTCGATATTTATGCCTCTCCTAAACTGTCTCCACCCCCAAACCCATATTTCTTCTTCTTCTTCTTCTTCTTCTTCTTCTTCTTCTTCTTCTTCTTCTTCTTCTTCTTCTTCTTCTTTAGTATTATTTTATTTCCTTTGCATTCTGTTGAATACAGATTTTCTCTCTGGGTCCCAGGTAGAGTCCTAAGGTTAGAAATGGCATCATGACATTTTCCAGTGAGCATTTTCGTAAAAAAACAAACAATAAATCACGTCAGAATTGTCTATCCAAACCATTTCCAATTAATCCGAGTGCTCCATTTACAACTAGAATCTTTATGTCCTCACATGGCCCATTTTTGTGATTTCCATTTCAAGATACTTGCATTTTGATAATTTTTTTAAATTCTTCAGAGATATATTATATTCTGCATAGACTTCCATGTCAATAAGAAGGCACATTCTGTTTTTGTAGTCTCTGATCACAATGTATTTGATTTTTTTTTCTGTATAAATTTTAAAGTCCCATAAAATTATTATGTCCTAACTCTGTAACCTGCTCTGCGTGGTGTTCATAACAATTTCCGGCAGTTTCATTTTATTTTCTAATGCAGATATTAGCCAACACTTTAATGCCGGTTTTTATATTCAGTAGGTGACAATACCGTTAAAGATGGTCAGTTGTTTCTGGATCTTTATCAAAGAACCCGCATTTTGGCTAACACAGTTTTTAAGTATGAGTGCTTGGTAATTTCTGGCTAGCAAGCATTGATCCTGTGCTGCAAGAATAAAACCTTCAGTTTCAGCTGTTAACCCTGCACTACGTAGCCACTGATGGGTGCGGGGTTTGTCTACATCAGTTTATTTTGGTACGGGCAGAGTATTGGCCATGAAGCGGTTTATCTTTCCATTGTTTCTGTATCTGGTTGGTTGCATTTGTTTTTGTTTACGGGTGGTGTCCATATAAATTTCGTGTAGTTTCCTTTCCGTAAATGTTGCAAGTTTCCCAGTGCAGATATTGGGCCACTCTGTAAGTGCCGTGTTTTATATTCAGTGGGTGCCAATATCGTGTAACCCGATACAAGATGATTGATTGTTTCTGAATATTTATCACAGAATCTGCATTTTGGACTAGCACAATTTTTCAGTATGTGTCCTTGGTAATTTCTAGTTAGCAAGCATGGGTCCTATGCAGCCTGAATGAAACCTTTAGTTTCAGCTGTTAGCCCTGCACTACGTAGCCACTGATGGGTACGGAGTTTGTCTACATCAGTTTGTTTGGTACAGGTAGAATATTGACCATGAAGTGGCTCATTATTATTATTATAATTATTATTATTATTATTATTTGCTTTTTCTATTTGGAGTACGAGTTGTACCCAAGTCATATCCGGAGACTTCAGTTGACTAGTTATTTGTTTCAGGTGATATAAACAGGTGGGGTACTATGCAATCAGACAAAAATATAATTGTAATTATTTCATAGAGAAATCTAGGTATCATCTGAGAAGCACCTCTAAGTATTATTTCTTATCCACTTGATTTCATCAACAGCAGCAGCTGCAGCATCAGTCCTTTCTCGACTGCTTCAATCGTCAGAGGTGGTGGCCGAGGGCAAAAGAAACAGACAAACTCTTCCACACTATTCTCTTCATCTGGCACTGTACTGATTTGATTTTTCTTCTTCATGATCTTCCAGATAGTTTTGCGGCGCCCATCTCCGATCTTTTGACTGACAGCCGAAAACCACAGAATACGGTGCGAGTCAACTCGGTTCGTACCACAAACAACCCGCCTCGGAATTTTGAATTCAGAGTTGTCCTCCTACAGCAATTGTCATCCTAAACTATAGGACCCAGTATGTTCTGCTATTTGCGGGACGAGAAGAATGGATGCAAACTTTTTGCAAATATATTAATAATTAAGTGGATGTAACGAAATTGACTGGGATTTGAACTCGACTTTTTGATTCCTCAATCCGATTCGCTATCCATTACCCCACCAGGTAATGTACGGAGACCAGTAATTTAAAACTACATATTCGCTTGCTGCTTTTAATATAAATCCTAGGAACCCAATAGCAACAGATAATGTTGTCATCAGATGCCATATTCATCTAATTTCTATCTATTTATGCACTCAATGACGAAATTATTCGTACACCTATCAATTTTGAATACTTTTACCCATTTCTCAGAAACTAATGCCCGTATGATGGTAGTTTTTTTATATGTTAATAAGCACGAGAAAGAAAATATAAAACTCAATTTTCAGAACAACAGTTTAAATAGAACACATTTGACAGGTGAATTATGCAAAATAGAAAAAAAACAAAATGATTCGTGCAGTAGAAATTACCGTCTTAAATTGATTGATTCGTGTAAGTATATAAAATTTACATAATTATTTTATCGGTGAATCTTTCTAGGGTTTGAAAGTGGTAGGTGGAGCTTTGGCCGCCAAGGCGCATCCTCTGCATGTGTTTATCATTTCCATTATGTCCTTGTCCATCGCCGGCCAGTAGACATAACTCCGTATGAGACTCTTCATACGGTTTCTACCGGGGTGTCCACCGTGGAAGTCTTACAAAATTCGTTTCTATAATTTTTTCGGAATTGTAACTCTATCGCTGTACAATAAGACATTATCACACAGTGAGTAGACTTCTGACACGCTATTATCTTTTGTTGCGATTTTACGTTTTATCTCGCAAATAAAATCATCTTCTAGCTTAGTTTTTGATTTCCGACAACGTTACAGGTAGATCCCAGATGGTATTCGCTGTTATTGATTTTATTTCACAGTCTGAACGAAGAACTGCTATAACTGAGTCTTCAAGTGGTTGATTTTAATTAGCTATTAATCTGGATAGACCATCTGCATGGCCAATTTTATTAGTTGGTAAATAATATTTTAAAATTATAATTGAGAATTGAGTACCCCATCTCAAAAATCTATTCGCCGTATAAACCGGTAACCCTTTTTTTTGAGACAAATATGGTTAGTAATGGTTTATGATCGGTCTGTAGAATGTAATACCTTCCATGCAGATATCTGTGAAGTTTTGTTACCGCGAATATGATACTGAGGGCTTCCTTTTCAATTTGGCCCTACGCTTTTTCTGCGGGTAGCAATGTTCTTGATGTGTGTGCTTTGGGTTTATGTGTACCGTCCGGTATAATATGCAAGATACACGAACCGATGACGTATGAACTCGCATCGCAGGCCACAATGATATCCAATTCAGAGTTAAAGTGAGTCAAAAATAGTTCTGAAGTTAAAATATATTTTATTTTTTCGAAGGCTGACTCGCACTCCGTTGTCCAGTTCCAACTATTTCCCTTTTTTAACAATTCATTCAGAGGAGCTCGTAAATCGTGCATATTATTTATGAATACTTGATAACAGTTGGCAAGTCCCATAAATATTTGGAGCTCGTTGACGTTTTTTGGGGCAGGCATATATTTGATAGCTTCTGCTCGCCTTGGGACAGGTCGTCCCCCATTCTTATCAATGACATTCCCGAGATACGTTACTTCATTCATATAAAAATCGCATTTCGATTCTTTTACTTTGAGACCGAAATCCTGAATTCTTTCAAAAACATTGTGGATATGTTTGCGATGTTCCTCGGTAGATTTGCTTGCTGTAACAATGTCATCTAGATAGGCACACGCAAAGTCCAAGCCGCCTTTCTCTTTACTAGAAATTGGTAGCCACATTATATAAGTGTGGAAGAGTCCATTTTTAGGTATGTCAGGTTCCCCCATTACTCTCCCTAGAACTACGGTAGAGTCCGTTATAAAGAAGTTTAAACAGTTTGGCACGGTGTAGAATTCACCTGGGCGTGGAAGAAAACCCAAGAACACCGAGAAATGCATGAAAACTGTGTTCGCGAGGTTAATATAAACCCAAGTGTTGCTTTGGAAGACGGCGACAAAAATTTGGATACGATGAGTAATGAAACAAAAATTGACCTTTTTAGACATAATGATGTACAGAAGACCTGGTGTAAGAAAGGTGAGGTTTTCCTCCCGAAGATCACAGTGACAACATTAAAACATGGAGGCGGTTCGATGAAGTTTTTGGGTGGTTTTAGCTCAAGAGAGATTGGAATAAGAGGAATAATGAAATCTGAAGACTATATAAAAATTCTTGATAAAAATCTACAACTGTCAGCGCAAAATCATCATCTATGTCGGCGATTTACATTCCAGTAAGATAGTGATCCAAAACATGCGTCTAAATCAGTGACTGCGAGGCTTCAAAAAAAGAAGAGTACACTTGTGGCATGACCTTTAATGAGTCCTGACTTGAATCCTATTGAAAATCTATGGAAAGATTTAAAAAATCGAATAAATCGTCGGTCCGCAAAAATCTTCAGGAAATATGTGTAACCATTGAAGAATGGAAGACAATCCTAGAAAAGCCTTGTTCAAATCTCATCAAAAACTTCAGAAAGATTGCAGCAATTATAAAGATGACATGTCATGCTACTGACTATTAATATTGTGAAAATGGTTCATTTTTTAAAATATTTTTTGTACTGTTTTGAATAATTTTCTCTATTCTTATTTTGCATAATTCGCCTGTCAAATTTGCTGTATTTAACCTATTGTTTTGAAAATTGAGTTTTTTGTGCTTATTAACATATAAAGTAAATCTGGCTTCATACGGGCGTTAGAGTCTGAGAAATTGATAAAAATATTTAAAAATCGACTGTATAATGGATATTCAAAGTTGGCTGTATTTACTGAGTATCTAAAGCGTTTTCAAAGATATGTTTTTTGTCAGTTGAGGTTGGAAGATCTTCTTGAAGACATTTGTTTTCAACATGTTATATTCACTATTATGGCTCGTCGATTTTTCATGGTTTCCTATTTCATATTGCACGCTGAAATATGAAAGGATGCTAAAGAGCATTCTGTACAACTTGTGGTGCTTCATGTTTCTACCAGTTCTCTTTTCGACAGACATTGATTGCACGTCATAATGTCCAAAGTATTTATTTGAGCAGTCCTATCACGCCGTTGTAAGTGATCTGGTGGAACCAGTTGGCCACACCCATATGTTATATTATCAGTTGTTTATTGATGTTCTCAATATATGCGACTGGATAGTCGCCTGCTAAGTTTCAGAAAATTACATTGCCGATGTAGACAAATCCCGTACCATCATGGGCTCCAGAGTGCAGGGATAAAATCTGAAACCAAATATTTTATTCTTGCTGCCCAGTGATTGTTAACTAGAAATTTAAATAAATCAGTCACTTACGTGTCATACGTTATAGACACATAAGCGGTCATGTATCGAAAGATACATGACTGACGAGGCAGATTTTTTCAGCAGTATCTTGCCATTTCTTTCTGTGGTACACGAGTTTCCATCCCAATACTAAAGAACCCGGTCTTCACCCAACATAGCTGGTTGGAGAAGAAGAGGATTCATACTTCTCGTAAGTGAATGTAATGGATTCGACTGGAATTCGAACTCGGCTCTTCCATTCCTCAATCCGAGCCGCTATCCAATACTCCACCGTACCTCCTAATACAGATGCATATACTAAGTATATATACTAAGAAATTATGTTATCCCTTAAATGGAGATGCTGTGATAAATATCCAGAAAAAAATTGACCATCTTGCATAAGGTTGCGCGGTATTGTTACCAACTCGGCAGGACAGGTTGGGCCAATATCTGCACGGAAAAATATGCAAATTTACGAAAACGAAACTATAAGAAATTGGTATGAACACCACACAGACGCCGTTATGGAGGTATGACCAGTAATAATTTTATGGGACTTCACAATGCACAGACACAGAACGATCAAAACTAATCGGTCAGTCATCGTGATTAGCTGTGCAAAATATTCTGTTTTATTTACATTGCAGTCTCTGCAATGTATCTGTGATGATCTTCAAAACATTATCAATATACAAGGACATTTTCACAAATACAGCGCACAACTTACGAAGGGCTTTATGTAAAATATGTGTGATTTTTGTGTGTTTTTGTTTTCAAAACTGCTCAGTTGAAAATGTCATAATGCCATTTTTTACCTTTGGTCTCTAGTCGGGACCCGGAAAGAAATGAGTATACACAAGAAATCAAAGGGAATAATAATAATAATAATAATAATAATAATAATAATAATAATAATAATAATAATAATAATAATAAACTATCAAAATATTAGGAACTTGAAATGGAAATCTAACAATGTGGCACATGTGGACATCAAAAATTCCAGTAATAGTTGGCGCCCTCGGATTGATTGGAAACAATTCGAATAGACTTACTGAAGTAAATATCTGGTAGTCCATGACTTAAACAAATACAAAAAAAAAATTGTTTTCACAAATACAACGCACAACTTACGAAGGGCTTTATCTATGTAAAATATGTGAGTATTTTCTGTTTTTCTTTTCAAAACTGCTCAGTTGAAAATGCCATAATGCCATTTCTGACCTTAGGTCTCTAGGCGGGACCCGGAAAGAAATGAGCATACACCAGAAACCAAAGGGAAATAAAAGAATAATAATAAAAATAAATAAATAAATAATAATAATACAAGGAGATAATAATAATAATAACACTAATAATAATAATAATAATAATAATAATAATAATAATAATAATATACTAGTATCTTGAAATGGAAATCTAAAAAATGTGGCCCATGAGGACATTAATGTTTCCAGTTGAAATATGAGCCTTCTGATTGATTGAGAGAGACTGCAGTAGACTCATTGAAGGGATACCAGGTAGCCTATGCATGAAAGTAATACAAAAAATTGTACTCACAAGTACAGCTCAAACATTACTGTTCAAAATGTGTGTAATCTAAGGCGTTTTTATTTTATAAAAACATTTAGTGGAAAACGTCAGGAATGCATTTCTGACCTTAGATCTCTGCTTGGGACCCGGAAGGAAATGTGTATAAAACAGAAAAAAAATGATAATAAATAACAAGAAGAAGTAGAAGACGGCGTTGAAGAAGACAATGAAACACAACATTTAGAAGGCAATTCATTATATCAGTGCGAGTAATGAGTAAAAACTGAATTTAGTCTGAAAGTCTTGCAGTATAAATAATTGGATGTTAAGGAACGCAGGAAAGTTGTTAGAAAAATTCTCAAACAACTCACATGCAATAGAATGCACCACCGTAGTGGAGATGTTGCGTCTCTGCAACTCCTAAAGAGTAGCCACGATAGGTGCATGATTCAACTTGAAATGTCCTACAAAATTTCAACAATGGGTTATAATCGTGCAGCTTTGATGTTACAATTCGTCATGGAACAAAGAAGAAAAAAATGAACGCATTATACTTTATCAAAAGACGTCCATAAATATGAAAGAGATTTCTGGTTAAAACTAGAAAATAGTGACGAATTAGATAAATAACTGCCACAAATGCAGTAAGAAAAGTGAATCAAGAGTCGAGAAAAAGATTGGACAAAATCAAATAGAACTAACTTCTAGCTCAAAGCATCTCCACACACAATTCCTTCTCCGAAGCATACAATGTAGATGGATTACTGTTGTGGTAGGATCCACCTAATTTGCATAGTGGAGTACTGACTATATAAATATGGTTGGTACCGGGAAGACATGAGAGGCGAATCAAGAGATTCAACTAGAGACTCTGCCGATTGCGACTTAGTCAACACATTCTCCAGGAACGGTCTTCCCAGGAATATACAAAAGACTATATGTAAATATTGTGTACACTTTCTTGTTTCAATACACTTTGTTCTAAGTACATTTTGTGTTGCATTATTATTCCATGCATTAGTCAAGTTTCAACAATTACCAAACCCACCAGCGGCTAAGGAGTTGAAGATCTAAGAGTCAGATTTAAGTGTTTTTCTTGCTACACAGGACGAGAATCTTCTTGCACGTAACTACCAAGCTAATATCTTGTTTAAAATTATGGACCTTAATCTTACGTTCTGTGACGAATACAATAAAATTATAGATCATCTTATCGCAGAATGTTCAGTGCTCACACGCAATGAATACAGAGCTATTATGGCAATATATGCATAGATAGTTTTGACATCACCACGGGATAAAAAACAGTTGTAAACTGTTATGTATCTGCGGTTGATGAAGACACAGGTCAAACAATACAAGCAAGTCACCTACATATTGTTATGAAAGAGAGAAAAGAAAACGTTTATACACTGGTCGCCATGAACGTAGAAAGTAAGAAAAATACTTCTGCAAAGACTTTTAAATATCTAAGCCAATGAAAAGACCTGGAGATGGAAATAAAGTAATGTGGCACTTAAAAACTAAAACAATTCCTATTGCGGTTGGAGCTTTGGATCTGATAAAGATAGGAACTCAACAACAAATCAACAAACTTCATCGAGCATCTTTCCAGAAAATCCTAAAAATAATTCTAAAAAGCGCAGCTGATATTGTGTGAAGAGCTTTGACTATTTAAGTTGTTTTGTTGTTTTTAATAGCTGACGTTTGTGTAATTGAGTGGAAACAAGTAAAGAACATCCTTCGCTTGCACTGATTCATTGGATATGGCCCACTACGTGATTATAGGAAAATGAAGGTAAAAAAATCAAATAATATTATTAATAATAGAAGGTAAAATAATACACTCAAAGCTTTATTGCGGTTTCTGGTCGCTGTACCCCAGAAAACAGTCAAAGAATGGTATTCCCTCTTCGTTATGCAACAACGTTAGTCATATCAACTTCATTAAGAATAATTACATAGACACAACGCTAACTTCCCGACCCGAGGGAATGAAGAAAACTATAGGAGATTTCCATAAGAGTTATACTAAACTATTTGGTTAACTTTTCTTACTAACTATTCAACTAAGGGAAAATTTCACGTTGAGTCCATACCCCATTTTCTAACTCACATTTATGTTGCATTCCATTCACTACACTGGCTGTGTTTTATTCGCATTGTCATGTAGATTACCAGTAAAAATGTTTCTCCCAAGACAAGATACATTTGTAAAAAAAGAATTATATATATATATATATATATATATATATATATATATATCTTCTTTTATATATATATATATATATATATATATATATATATATATATATATATATATATATATATATAACTCTTTTTTTACAAATGTATCTTGTCTTAGGAGAAACATTTTTACTGGTAATCTACATGACAAGGCGAATAAAACACAGCCAGTGTAATGAATGGAATGCAACATAAATATATATATATATATATATATATATATGTGTGTGTGTGTGTGTGTGTGTGTGTGTGTGTGTTAAATAAGCTATATAAACACAGTTTTATTACGTTGATAAAAACACCGATCAAAATAAAAATAATAAATAAATAATATATAAGATAAAAATAAAAACAAAAATAAATAAAAAGAAGCAAAATAATTTGACCCAAATAAATAAACGACTTTCAGTAAAATGGTCGCCACCATAGCCCATCCACAATAAGCTATATAAACAAATTTTTACTACGTTAATAAAAACACCGATCAAAATAAATAAAAAATAATTAACTAAAAACAAAAATAAATATAAAGGATAAAAAACAAAAATAAAATTAAATAAAAACAAGCAAAATAATTTGACACAAATAAATAAATAAACAAATAAATGACTGCCGGTAAAACACCTACCAAAAATGACTACCCACAATGCACCACTGACCAGTATATATAAATAGTCGAGAAAAATAACAGCACTCGTGTCCTGATGATTGCATCTAGCATGAAACAGACTGTCGCCTCTAAGTGTTGACTTCTATGTTCACTTATATATATATATATATATATATATATATATATATATATATATATATATATATATAGTGGTATGGAATTGTTAAACATAACTTGAAGGAGACATGCATACTGTCAATACATTATCAGACATAGGTAAGCACTGTATCTTTTTCCTTAAATCGGGCATTTCTGTAAGTGTTGAAAAATAATGGAAGACGTACGTCAATCTTATTATTATTATTATTATTATTATTATTATTATTATTATTATTATTATTATTGTTTGTGTGCTGTATTTCCTGCTTTGTATCCTGTAGAACCGTATCCAAACTATGGTCCTTAGACCCTTTAGGAGAATTGTCATTTAATTGATAGCACTTTTCTTAGTATATGGGATGTTATTAGTAGGGTGATCTTCTGTATGTTGATGCTAGCAGGGACACTGTTAGTAAAATTATCTTTTCTTTTTGTCACGACGCCCAGAGCTCCGATTACTATTTGTATTTGATTTCTCTTGTATATTCATTTCCTTCCGGGTCCCAGCCAAAAAGCCTAAAATCAGAAATATCATTATGACATTTTCAACGGAGCATTACTTTAAAATAACGTGGAATAAGAATTAACATAGGGAAAGAAGATCATGAATTAATAGATAGGTAAGAACAGATCCGTTACAGAATGTAGTGATGGAAAGTAATAGCATTTTTTTCTTTGTCTGCAATATATTACTGCTCTTGAATTAATAAAGTCCAGGTATCATAGAGGAAAGTTAATTAGAAAAATTACCATGAAAATGTTTATAGAAAAGGTATAGGAAAACTACGTTACGGTGGTGGGTAAGAGACTGGAGCCGAGAACCCAGGTAAGGACCAATAACTTTGCAGATTTATCTGTGAATTTTATCAAGGTTCTCTGATTTTTTAGCGGGAGCATCAGACCATATATGGCAGTAATATTCAAGACATGAACGAATGGTAGACTTATAAATAAAAAATAAAAGAAACAAATTGAAAATTGTCGAAGGTTTACATTAAGACCAGCGATCCTTGACCGAATATAAAAGCGTGAGAGAACATCAATAGCACTGTTGTGTGTGAGGGGTAGGTAAAGGAATGTGTGTTTCTCGGATCTAGACAGGACCTATCCTACTAATTTAGCGTACAGATAAAAATCCCTGTGCCATCTACAGAAAAAAAATCTACAAAAATTCCTATTGAGGGAGAAAGAAAGATGAAAGAAACGACTATATATTAACTACAAGAAGACAGAATGCACGACAGTTAACAAAGGAAAAGCCCAACATGCAAATTACAGAGTGTAGATACCAAACACAAACGGCCAGGTACAAAAATTTAAATATCTGGGAGGTATTTTAATAGATCATAGAAAGTGTGACACTGAAATCCGAATGCGCATGGGGATATCCAAAGATGCATTCCAAAAGCTAAGCAGTGTATTAAGGAATCGAAAAGATTCGTTAGAACCAAAGAAAAGAGTACTGCACTATCATGTAATGTCAGTCCTCGTATATGAAAATGAATGCTGGGCAAGCTCCTCACAGAAGAAACAGCAGCAATCTTGTTCTACTGAAGGATGCTGAGGATACTATAAACCAAACATGTTGGCATCATTAAAGTATTGAAGAAAATGGAAACAAAATGTACACTTAACATCAGAAAGACAAGGTTGCCCAGCGTTGTTATACATATTTGAGTTTGGCATCACCAATTTGTAATTTGCATATTGGACTGTTCACCATGCCTTCTATTTTCTTGCAATTGGCGTTTAGTCCTTTCTTCTGGCTTTCCTTTACTATTTTCTGTACCTCATATGTGCCTACGTATCCATTAATTCATGGTCATTATTTCCCTAAGTTTTCAGGAAGGAAACTTCCTTATGTTATTGGATTGGAGGGTCGATATCACCGTGCGGCACCTTTGGAGAGTGCCTGAAAATCATACCACGAGTTGACCCAAGCCTTGTGAGTGAAATTGGGTAGACGGAACCCTCGGGTGCCGTTGATAGCTGTGCAAGGACGATGTCACAAGTTATCGTGGCCGAAGGCTTGAACGTGCTGGCCTTGTTGAAATTGCTGATCACGCTAGATAACACGCTATTTCCCAGAAACTGAGGTCTGCTCAGCATAGTTGCATTATAAACTACAGGTGGGCACTGTGGGTGTTAAATAATCACAAATGCGCCTGAGAAAGTGTCTGCGATAGTGTCTGAGAAAAGTGTCTGAGAAATTGTCTGATACTCGTCTATTTGGACTAGCCGCCCTAATAGACGAGTATCCTCGAATACGAGTGCCCAGCTATACATACATACATACATACAGACAGACAGACAGACAGACAGACAGACATTTCTCTATAAGAATTGTTATTCTATATTAAATAATGTAACATTTGTTGATATACTAATCAATTAACCGAGATAACAATAACTAAACCGACTTCATCAATGATAATATGACTGATTGCATGAGATTAATTGCTTCGTTCTGTACCTCTTCCTTTCAGTTCAGTGTTAAATTCTCGAAGGCGTCTTTCCTCATCCATGTGTCCTGGATAATTCAACTGTTTCTTTCTGAAAATACGAAAAATGTGAAGACAATTATATATTGAATATACGTTAAGATTCATCAGTGTCTTTATCGTTTCGTATATAATGCATGAGAATATGCTTATAAAATCTATATAAGCAACAAGGAAGTAACATAAAACCTCGCGGATAATCGTCTTTTATATTCAGTATCCCTTCAGGATCATGATTGTCCATCTCATTCTATACTTTGTTATTGTTTGCAAAGTTTTTATTCGTACTATACTTCCCATTCCCTGTTCCGAAAATTATTTTTATCGCTGCTTACCTTTTTCCGTCTTGTCTTCAATATCTTCTGTGAGTTTTAAATTTTCTAAGCATTCTTTCCTCATTATGTGTCTTAGAAATTCCAACAGTTCATACGTGCAAGTGTCCGTTTTAATTGCATTTCCCTTAAAACTTCATTTTTCCCATGTTCAGTCTAAACTATTCTCAACATCCTTCTGTAGGACCAGAATTCTGTTGCTTTAAATATCCTCTACTTCTGAGAGGAGATTATCTAGAGCCCACTGCCATATAGGAGGACAGATAGTACATAACAATTAATAAAAAAACAACACTAAAAAAAAGGACAAATATGGTGAGGACCGCTTCAAATAATAATGACACAGCGTCGCACAAAGGGATACCGAAAAAAATATTATTTTAAATAAAACCGGTAAGAATAAGATCACATTTAATAACATGGACATAATCAAAAGAATGAATATACGGGTAGAATCACAATTGTGTCATGGTATCCTCAACTGAACAAGCTATGGAACCGAAGTAGCAGAGAAACAAACAACGAAACCAATTTTGATGCACTAAGGACTACCTTCCAGTTATGACAAATAAGTGATACATTTAAAACATATAGAGAGAAAAATAAAAATAAAATCCTAATAAACCGAGAAGAATGCATAGATATACGAGGTCTGCGCCGTTATATATAAAAAATAATGAAAGTCTCTGCAGAGGGCTTGAAACTCTATAGAAATACAAAACGATATACGGAAAATAAAAGAGGCGGAACATAAAAAAATATATAATGAGTTGGCATGAAAAGAAACCCAGATTTAAAAGAAAAAATTAAGCGTAAATATAAAAATAAAAAGAGAAACAGAATCATCAATAATGGCAGCATAAATAAGAAAAAATAATAAATCGTGTTCCTAAGAAAGAAGAAAAAAATATATATGTTTTTGCACAGAAATTGTGATGGGCATTGCAAATATCAAAAACTAATATAAAAAATAATCAGCTGCTGACGAGAGATTCTATAAGTGAATCATGAAAGAAATAAAATCATTGTAGAAATGCAATGTGGAACGAATTAAGAAACTGGTTGCGGGGGTTTTCATTACGAGATCTATCTCAAATCCACCCAAAATAGGATACCAGGCAAAGTATAATAAACAAGAAATTTTATTAGGGTAAAAAAAGAAACCTATCAGATGAGAGGAGACAGAGGGAATGTTAAATGCAGGCGATTTTGAAGCATTAAGAGCGTGTAGCGTTACGGTTATCAAAGCGGAAAGGGGACTCAGCGATCCATGTTCAAATCAACGCCTAGTCCAGTGCAGATGCATTGGCATAAATGCCTTTGGAAAAGGTATGAATCCATCTCGTTTGCCTCCAAATGATTGATTAATTATTAATTTATGCCGCTCCTTTTGTGATTGAGGAAGTGATATGAAACTCCAGATATACTACGAAATATCTCATGATCAGGTTTGTTGATTTATTATAGAAGTATTGCCGCATATTCTTAATTTTATTTTTTGTCTTTAAATTTCTGTGTCAAGATTTACTTCGACGCAAATATCTATCTATCTATCTATCTATCTATCTATCTATCTATCTATCTATCTCTCTCTCTCTCTCTCTCTCTATATATATATATATATATATATATATATATGTATATATATATATATATATGTGTAAGCAAATGTGTGGATGTAGATCCGACGGTATGATGAAAATGTGGAAAAGACAAAGCAAAATCCGAATATATGAGTTTACTGTTTTTATTTTGTTTTTGTTTTTGTTATTCTGTCGACGTCAGACGTTTCGGTCAAATAGACCTTCTTCGGGACATGGTTAATGGAGACATATTTATATTAGATTTAAGTTTGATGGAGTTAAAACTACTACATTACCCACTAAATCTATACGTAACATATTGAGTAATACCAGCAGACAACATATTACATCCGATGCATGCGTCTATCAGGTGCCCTGCAGAGACTGCAACCTGAGTTATGTAGGCGAGACAGGTAGATCATTGAAATCTCGCATTTCCGAACATAAACGTGACATTCGCCTCGGTAATCTAAGCAGTGCTTTAGTTATACACATAGCCAAATCTGATCACAATTTTGATTTCGACTCTGTGAAGATCTTAAAATATATCCACAATAAGAATCTTAGACAGATTTATGAGGCTGGCATGATAGCCACCTCACATACAGTAAATAATAGACCTGGTTTCTTTCAGATCGCGAGCTCAGTGGCGAGATTAATGCGTGACAAACGTACCGATAAGCTATAGTTTTAAATAGTTCCCCTCACCTTCCACTTAGGACACAATCTTCTTCCCTGTGCGCAGGTCTTCGTAGTTGCCGCCCACGCGACGCCAGCATATCCGACTCTAAGAAAGAATACTTGACTTTAGAATTTCAGTTTTTCTGTTTCTGACCAGTCCTGTATATATCGTCTCTCCATCAAACTTAAATCTAATATAAATATGTCTCCATTAACCATGTCCCGAAGAAGGTCTATTTGACCGAAACGTCTGACGTCGACAGAATAACAAAAACAAAAACAAAATAAAAACAGTAAACTCATATATTCGGATTTTGCTTTGTCTTTTCCACATTTTCATCATATATATATATATATATATATATATATATATATATATATATATGTATGTATAATAAATGCAAATATCAATGTGCCACACTTTTTGAAGTTTAATCCTAGAGGCCGTACCCCAACATATCATAACATTTAGGAACCAGTCTTACTCCTTGAACAAATACTAGACATGAACACGCAATCCTGAAATTTTGAATTCCCAAATTTTAATTACTGCAAATGTTTTCAGATTCTGCCATCATGGCTTCTACTGATAAATTAATTAAAGAGATACAACTCTCTAACTTTCAATAGCTGATGTTCAAATGAAAAAAATTACTGTTCTCAACTTACAGTGTTTCAAAATAAAATTATTCGTTTAAAATTTACTTCTATAGGGTGTACCCCAATTAATTATACCATTTTGGAATCAGACTGACTCCATAAAACCATTTGGGGTCGGATCCGGACCCGCAATCCTGAAATTTTTTATACCGAATTTTTCATTACTGCGGTTTTTTTCGGCGATGATTTTACGTGATTTTTTGCAACTAATTTCTTTGTAAGATAACAAGTTTTATAATTTGGAAATAAATTTAGGAATAATCAAAATTAACTGCGAAATCAAGCGAAAGTTACCCATGAAATGAAAGTAATTGTTTCTTCAGAAATTAAAGGGCCTACGTAAAATAAAATTGACTTTAAATTAAACATTAGCAGAAGAATTATCGTTAAAATTTTCAAAGCAAACATAAATATTAATATAATAGCTACTATAATAACCGAACAGGCCCACTCAGGCATATTTGTGTTTGTTCAACAGCCACAGAGCCCACCGGCGGTCTATACTGCAATTATACTGAGCAGAAACTTATAAAAGTTTCTGAGAGAAAGCGTGAACAAGGCCAGCACGCTCAAACGTTGACTTGTGATTTCTTGCTAACACAGCCATCGACAGCCACTTAAGGGTTCCGTCTACCAATTGCAATCACAAGGCTTAGGTCAGGCACTTTCCAAAGGAACCGCCTCAAGACCGATAACATCACGGAGTCTCCTTCCTGACAAATCGACAATGATGACATTCGAAGGCGGGTCTCATGGTCAGAATGCGAACGGTCTAACCAATCAGCCACGCGCTCAAATAAATATCAATGCAATACTTAAATGCAGAGATCAATTTTTTGTTCTTCTATAGTTTATTGTTGCCTATCTTATCTACTCGACCCCACCTATTGTGAAAAAGGCCCAATCAAGATCCCTATGCAAGAGCTAGCTTAAATGTCTCTCCGGTGGCTTTTATGCTAGTGCGTGAGTGTATGTATGCCTATATATATATATATATATATATATATATATATATATATATATATATATATATATATATATGTATATAATTATTTATTTGAATATTACAACATAAACATGTTATAAAATCATATGTATATATATATATATATGTATGTATATATATATATATATATATATATATATATATATATATATATATATATATATATATGAGAAAAATCAAAATTTCCTGAACGTGCGCGTGTAAAGAAACTTTAATTTTATGAATACGTACGTGTAGAAAATGGAGTAAAAACGGATTGAAAAAAAAAGAACAAACTGAAAAAGAATTGGAAGCACAAACCCTGAAGACTTGAAATTTTAACAAGAAACATAAAAGTCGGGATTAAATTGATATTTAAAAGTTAAGTAATCTTTTCATATAATATATATACGTACATATATATATATATATATATATATATATATATATATATATATATATATATATATATATATATAATATCCGTGTGTAAACCCACACGTACGGGCGTCTGTACTGCTTACCTGCACATTAATTTGCTGTTAATTGTCGATCCCATTATATTTAGTGGAAGTTTTTCTTCTGTGGGTAAACTGATTCGTGAGCCTATTTCGATGCTTTCAAAAAATGACATTTGTGGCAATTTACATGCAAATTCGACAAAATAAAGTAAAAAGGGGAAAATATGGAAAAGGAAGGTCCCAAAATAGGGATTCTTATCTGTACGCTAAATTAGTAGGATAGGTCCTGTCTAGATCAGAGAAACACACATTCCTTTACCTACCCCTCACACACAACAGCGCTATTGATGTTCTCTCACGCTTTTATATTCGGTCAAGGATCGCTGGTCTTAATGTAAACCTTCGACAATTTTCAATTTGTTTCTTTCATTTTTTTTATTTATAAGTCTACCATTTGTTCATCCCTTGAATATTACAGCCATATATGGTCTGATGCTCCCGCTAAAAATTTAGAGAACCTTGATAAAATTCACAGATAAATCTGCAATGTTATTGGTCCTTACTTGGCATCTCGGCTTCAGTCTCTTACCCACCACCGTAACGTAGTTTTCCTATACATTTTCTATAAACATTTTCATGGTAATTTTTCTAATTAACTTTCCTCTATGATACCTGGACTTTATTAATTCAAGAGCAGTAATATATTGGCGGCGACGTCTTATTATATTAAAGTTCAAATTTCTACATGTAACTGTATATTTTATGCTAACAGTTTCCTTTCGCACATTTCTCGCTGGTGGAATAATATTTTAATAGTTTCTTCTCTCGGAACTCCCGTCCGTTTTTTTTTCTTACCTGCTGGCTACGAACCCTTATAATCAACTTAAGGACGAATGGTAGATGTATAAATGTGCAAAATGGAGAATCAGCTTTCGTAACCTAGAAATTGATTCATGGTAGAAGGGCCGTGGAGAAATATTTTATACGAAATTAAATAAGCCGACTTAATACATACTGATACGCAGATTCTAAACATGTTTGCAGCTCCTTGAGTTAATTATTCCACTTTAGATGACTATTATTCTTATAGGAATATAATCGCTGTATTTGGACAATAAGTGCATATATATATATATATATATATATATATATATATATATATATATATATATATATATATATATATATATATATCACTTTGTCGTTTAACAAGATATTCTTTGTAATCCCTGGTGTTGGTATCATATAAAGCTGCGGGATCACGTAGTTTGAAATATGTGTACTTAGGCAGTATCCTTTCTTTTAAACACGTTGTATTAAACGCCAAAGTCAACTTAGTCCGGCTGATTTTCTTTTGTATTTTCTCATATTTTCGAATGAGACTTTTTATTTAATATTGTTTTTGGCAATATCAATCTGTCGTTTAACAAGATATACTTTGTAATCCCTGGTGTTGATATTGCCAAAAAAAATATTAAATAAAAAGTCTCATTCGAAAATACAAAAGAAAATCAGCAGGACTAAGTTGTCTTTGGCGTTTAATACAACGTGTTTAAAAGAAAGGATGCTGCCTAAGTACACACACACACACACACACACACACACACACACACACACACACACACACATATATATATATATATATATATATATATATATATATAGATAGATAGATAGATAGATAGATAGATAGATTAGGTTGTGACATAAGTAATATTCGATTCAAAACTAATTATAATAGCGAATATATCCTTTCTAATTGCCACATCTAATCTACGCTTATAAAATCACTATATCATTTCTAATTACTTATCACACGTAACCTTCAAGAATAAATTTGTGTTGGCACGTTAACAGCGGATTGAAGAAGAAATTACTTAACCTCGCTAATGGCTGCTTTGAAAAAAACATTTCCGTGGAATAATGTCTGATACTGACGGCAGGGATTGAAGGCAAGTGAGACAGTGAAAAAACAACGTATAATATATTTAGTGACCTTGAGTAAATGGATGTCGAAACGGGGTTTAGGAGACATTACAGAATGACATTAAGCAACTAGATTGGTACTATTGTTTTAGTCTTGAACTAGCTAGATGTTCTATTCTATCAGATTCTTCTCAAGAATTTCTCCCTTGCAGAACACTATCGAGTTCTTGCTTCCGCGCTAATTATAAATTCAAAATTTTCTGTTTTCTTGAATGCTGCTCTGTGAAACATTTATTTCAACCGTCACGCTAATTTTAGAATTCAAAAAAATGTCACCTTCATGGCTATTATTACCGTCAGTAAATATAGTTGGTACAAAACGGTATATATTTATATATATATATATATATATATATATATATATATATATATATATATATATATATATATATATATATATATATATATATATATATATATATATATAAATTTTAAAAAACGAAAATAATATAAATTCAAATGTTTATAACATTAATTTAAGAAAGGGATCAATACAAGTGGACAGCAATAAATATTTATTATAAACTTACGTTAGAACATGAAAGTTACATTAATAAAAATAAAGACTCATTATATATATATATATATATATATATATATATATATATATATATATAATGTAATATAATATAATATAAATTCAAACGTTCATAACATTAATTTAAGAAAGGGCTCAGTACACGAGTAGATCAATAAATATATATTATAGACTGTTACATTCGAACACGCAAGTTATTATTGCTCTAATCTTGTAGTATGTGCATGTTCCAATATATATATATATATATATATATATATATATATATATATATATATATATATATATATATCAGTAGAATGAAATACATTTTCCGAAACATTTTAAGACCTGAACATTAATTCATCTTCTAACGAGTGTCATTTTCATACTGTTGATGCTTAATGAATTTGCCTGCTATTGTGGGAACCTGACATACCTACAAATGGACTCTTCCACTCTTATGTAATGTGGCTACCAATTTCTAGTAAAGAGGAAGTCCCCTGGTGTGACTGCTGTCAAACTCTCTGCCTTGGCAGAGAGGAAATCGCACGAGGCTTTGCTACAGGGCAAAGTTTCGTCCGGGGAGGTAGACAGTCCCTGAACGCGTTTTTACGGGTTCTAATGGGCATATTTTTGGCCGAGCCTACGGGCTCGGAGAGCCCACATTTAACCGGCCTTGTGCCACATGCGACCCGTGTGTGTGGGAGTGTTGTTAAATATCAGAAGTCACCAGGTGTGAGTCACCAAGAGTGTATCACCGAGTGAGTGTATGAATGAGTGAGTCATGACACCAGTGAGAGAAGTACTCTCCAGTCCACATAGTTTGTATTCCGTTTCCGTGAATAATATACCGTTTAACTTTATATCCGAGTCTGTGTTATTTTTCTATGGTTACAACACCATAACAACTGGCGACGAGATTCGAAACGACCTCACGAAAGGGAAGACCAAAATTCTCTCTGTCAACCATAACAACTGGCGACGAGATTCGAAATGACCTCACGTAAGGAAAGACCAAATTCTCTCTTGCTGACCATAACAACTTGCAACGAGATATTCCGAATCACACAAAGGAAAGAAGAAAAAATATCCCTTGCCGACCATAAGAACTGAAGAACCAAAGAGAAACCTCTACCTGAAGAGAAAAAAGGGTCACGCCATAACTCTAAAGACGTCTAAAGATCCCAGTGTGCTAATCTCAAGTCTGGCGAACAAAGAGATATCTTTTACGAAAGAAAGGTACATATACAACAGTTATATGTTAATACTCCACTGGAAAAAAACGGACACTCCAACCGAATGAAAGACAACGTAAATACGAAAAAGGCTTTGATGTGGACGACGGATATATTTAGAAAAGTATAAAAGAAATATTTACTCAATCTAAAGTAAAACCAACAATTTGAAAATACTTACTAGCGAAAAATTGTAAGAAAGATGTCTTCCCCCTCATTGCTATAATTGTTCTTCGTTTCTCTTGACCAGACAGAAAAAAAAAGAAAAATATATCTGTTTGGCAGCGTGGTTGTTTATGCAAATTCTTTTCTCCTTTTAGAGAAAAATTGAAATACTCAGACTGTATTATATATATTAACAATCAGAGCTGAGAAACATTAAGGAAAGGAATTACTCTCTTTTTCACCCTCTTTGAGAAGAAAAATTGTCTAAATTTCGTTTTCTTCCTATCAATAACAGAAGTCATTATAGAAGACTTTAAAACAATTATTGTTCAGATGATGAAGGCACAATTTGAACTGTAACAGAAGCCTGAGGAACGGCAACAGAAGACTGAGGAACGGCAACAAATGTTGGTAGAAAAATTGCTTCTACAACAAAAAGAACAGGAAGAAAAATTGCTCCTACAACAAAAAGAACAAGAGTAAAAGCAAAAAGAACCGGAAGAAAAATTTCGAGAATTATTTCTAAAGACATTGGGTAAAAAGGATGTTAGCGAAAACAACACTGCATTTTCTCACAACACAATTTGGAATTCTATGGAGACATTTAATTATCTTCCTGAAGAAGATAAAACATTTGAAGCTTTTTATAGACGGTATGAAGATCTTTTTGCGGTTGATTGTGAGGATTGGACAAACGCTAAAAAAGTTACTTTTGGGAAAGTTGGGAACAGCCGAACATAGTAAGGTCGTCGATTACATTCTTCAGAAGAAAACAAGTGAATTAGGGTTCGATGAAGCAGTAAAACTTTTGTCTGAGTTATTTAGCCCTAATACAACGTTATTCTACAAAAGATGGAAGTGTTTTAACTTGTCAAAACGGGATAACGAGGATTATATTACATTTGCGTCCATTGTTAATAAGCACTGTGACGATTTTCGTTTGGCTGAACTGACAGCTGACGATTTCAAATGTTTAATATTTACCCAAGGTTTAGTCTCTGCAGAAAACTCGGAGATTAGACGGAGAGTTCTATCAACACTAGAAAGCGAACCAGCTCTCACATTCCAAACCTAGCGAAAGATTGCCAGCGAGTAATCAGTGTGAAAAGCGTTTCCAAAAACATCGAGGAATCAGGCATATCGTATGTTAGGAGAATTAAGTACAAGCCAAAAAATTACCCCCCTACAAAATGTAAAGAAAGCAAAGAGTACGCCCATTGACAATTTAAAAATAGACGACCTTGTGAAAAACAAACATTACCCCCGAGTCCATGTAGACGTTGTGGTGGACAACATTGGGCGACAGACTGTTTTTACCGAAACAAGACATGTAATAATTGTGGTAAAATTGGCCACAAAGTGGCGCAGTGTAGAAATAAAAGGAATAACAGAAAGAGAGAGGCCTGCGATGCGAGTTCATACGGCATCGGTTCGTGTATCTTGCATATTATGCCGGACGGTACACATAAACCCATAGCACACACATCAAGAACATTGTTACTCGCAGAAAAATCGTAGGTCAAATTTAAAAGGAAATCCTCAGTATTATATTCGCGGTACCAACATTTCACAGATATCTGCATGGAAGGTATTTCATTCTACAGCCCGATCATAAACCATTTCAAAACATATTTGGCTCAAAAAAAGGGTTACCGGTTTATACGGCGAATAGATTTTTGAGATGGGGTACCATCCTTCTCAATTATAATTTTAAAATAAATTATTTACCAACTAATAACATTAGCCATGCAGATGGTCTATCCAGACTGATAGCTAATCAAAACCAACCACTTGAAGACTCAGCTATAGCAGCTCTTCGTTCAGACTGTGAAATAAAATCAATAATAACGAATACCGTCCGGGATCTACCTGTAACGTTGTCGGGAATCAAAAACGAAGCGCTAGAAGATGACTTTATTTGCGAGATAAAACGCAAAATCGCAACAAAAGATAATAGCGTGTCAGAAGTCTACTCACTGTGTGATAATGTTTTATTATACCGTGAAAGAGTTATAATTCCGAAAAAAATTACAGAAACGAATTTTGAAAGACTTCCACGGTGGACACCCCGGTAGAAACCCTATGAAGAGTCTCATACGGAGTTATGTCTACTGGCCGGCGATGGACAAGGACATAATGGAAATGATAAACACATGCAGAGGATGCGGCTTGGCGGCCAAAGCTACACCTACCACTTTCAAACCCTGGCCTAAAACGGACCAGCCTTGATCATGTATACATATCGACTTTGCTGGGCCGATTGGCGATTATTATTACTTAATCGTTGTTTACAGTTACACCAAGTGGCCGGAAGTTTTAAGATGCAAGAGGCCGACAACGGCTGTAACAATCAGTTTCCTACATGAACTGTTTGTGAGATGTGGAGTAGTGGACTGCGATGTCAGCGACAATGGAACACAGTTTACTTCAGCAGAATTTAAGAACTTTTTTTCGACATTTTCCAAGTCAAGCACATAACTACGCCTCAATAACACCCTAGATCTAATGGACAGGCGGAGAGATTCGTTGACACGCTGAAAAGAGCATTTAAGAAAACTCAAAGAACTCCTACTGACATAGCTTTACAGCAGTTCCTGCAAGTTTATCGTATAACGCCGAACCCGACTACACCATCAAATGGCTCACCGGCAGAAATCATGTTTGCCAGAAATGTGAGATCTGTTTTTGACAAACTAATCCCAAAACAGTCAAAAATATGTAACACCGAAAAAGGAACAAGAAAACGATTTCTTCCATGTCAGAAATTTTTTTTTTAAGTTTTCAAAAGAATATGCCGTACTGGGAGGAAGGCACGACCGCTAGAAGGATCGGCGAAATGGTGTATATTATACAAGGAACAAGACATACACATAAAAGACATATAAATCAAATCAAGAAACGGCATGAAATATTTTCTAACAGCACACAGGATGAAGTGGAAAACCCCATCGAGATCATTTACGACACATTTGACCTCGAACCCCCGCAACATATGCCTGAACAACGAATATCGGTGAGAAAAAGGAAATTCACCGAACCTTTGACAATTAACCGAAAGAAGAAAAGGTATTAACCCTTTTTACCAAGTAAAAGGCTTGGAAGGGGAGTATTGTGGGAACCTGACATGCCTACAAATGGACACTTCCACACCTATAAAATGTGGCTACCAATTTCTAGTAAAGAGGAAGACACCAGGTGTGACTCACCAAGAGTGCATCACCGAGTGAGTGTATGAATGAGTGAATTAGGACACCAGTGAGAGAAGTACTCTCCAGTCCACATTACTTTGTACTACGTTTCCGTGAATAATATACCGTTTAACTTTATATCTGTGTCTGTGTTATTTTTCTATGGTTTCAACATCATAACACACAGTTATACAACAACACACACATACATATACGTACACCTACACACACACACACACACACACCCATCTTCGTACATCAGCCGCATGAATCTAAGAATAGGGCAAAATTGGCAATTAGGTCTCACCTTTGAACTAGCTAGATGCAACCGTCAGTTCTTTTTTAATAGTTTTTGCCTGTTGAACTCTATTCCAATCGCCTGTAGCCTTCAAGAATCCAAATGCAACGTTACCTGCAATCTTCTGTCTTCCAGAATCCGGTTCCCCGCCCCTCACGAAAGACATGTCATCCATTTTCATTATCGGTAAACCCGCTTGCGTTTTAGTGGCATTATCGCCTTTCTTTGAATGAAATGATTTTTAAAAATGTTGTGCTGCTTATCAATTGTACTTGCAAATGACAAACCAATTCCAAATCTCACTGTGCACAGTTTTCTGATAAAGACAATAATTCCATCTCTATACTTTATTTCATTCTTCGTTACCTATTCTAAGCAGACTGCAAAACTTAATATTCTAACTGATTTGCACGAGTGAAATTCAGTTATCTGGATGCTTCCGTTACCCCTTTTTCTAAAATAAATGCAAATGTGAATATTCTCTTCAATAATCTCATTACAGAAGCAATATCATCTGGAATATTTCGATAAATCTTCGAATACCGATTCAATTATCTGCAATTCTAACTTCCAGATGCTGTAGAGGGTGTCGCAAAAGTGTAGACGGACATTTAAAATTGATATTATTTCTTAAATAGACAATAGTCTAAATTATCTTTATGCAATAATTAATATCATTAAAAGGAATTAATTTAATTAATATAAGTGACCGCCATTTAGGGCCTCATATTCAAGGGCTTCAGACGATAATTAATAATTCATGTTCATTTGTTAGCTTGTTGAATCGTCGAGCGAACTGAAGACACCAAAATAAAACAAATATAAAGATTTAAATATCTAGGAAGATGTCATCCAGAAGCTAAGCAAAGAATTAAGAAAAAGTTTTTTTTTTAAATCCTTAGAAGCAATGGAAAAATTACTAGACTTGGCAGTGAATGCTGGACAATCTCTTCACAGATGAAGAAACGAATTGATTCAAAAGAAACAGAATGATGATATGAATACTATGGGCTGAACATGTGAACAAGGCGTAGATTTAGAAAAAAAGTAAAACAAATGACATATATGCTTCGCATCAGAAGAGTGAATTGAAATTTCGAGGGCATATAATGAGGAAAGAGGACTTAGAAAATCTGACACTCAGAAGATTATCTGAAAGTAAATGCGACAGCGGAAAACAGCGCATAATATGACCTAATGACCTTCTGTAAATATATGGCAGAACAGGGATTAAGAGTTATAAAAAAAAAGAGAAACTATATTAAAAGATAAAAAGAAGAGAATAATGTGGAGAACCATGGTCACCATGTTCTGAAGGGAACGGCACTTAGAATATGTTAAGAAGTTGTTTAATTCCTGTACCCAGTAGATGTTTTCGGGGTTCCGGTGTAGATCTCTCCTGGTAATGTCGACTAATAACGTTCCACACACATTCTGCTCTAAAGAGTACATTCAAATAGACATTTCCTGTTCAGTTTTTGTCCTGTTCTGTACACGTTAAAGATTTTCGTCTGTGTGAGATTGTCTCCCAGATCTTGTTAAGTCATGTATACAGCCTGTTCACTAAAGACGTCCGATAAAAAGCTGAATCATTCATTTCTTGACGGCGAGTTTCGAAGATTGAAATTCACGTTGGCATGCACTCTGCGTCAATACACGTGAATGAACACATTGGGAATAAAGTTGTACAATTTCCCTTTATTGTGAACTTAATCCATAATACAATTCAGAACATTCAATTTTCTAAATCTGTAAAAAAAAAAAAAAAAAAAAAAAAAAATGTAAAAATATCAAATCTCTGAAATCTTATTAAATAAATCAAAAGCCCGCCGTGACTTTTGGAATACCCTATATTAACACTGATTCAAACTGATTGTATTATCACGGAAGCATGGATGTTTTTCAATAGTTATTTGTGTATTTTTTTATATGAACGTGCAAATATAAATATTAACTTATATTTTAAAACAGATTGTCATAAAACTGTTAACTGAATCGTACCAGTCTTTCTCCGGATACACATTCTTTGAAACCGATTTCAAAAATCAATACACTTGTCAATATTATGTTCTTTATTATTCGACAGGTGCATCCTGATTGTAAAATTACTAAATTTTCGGTCGGTCTATTCTCCATTTATCTTCCGGTTTTTCTTGTACTCGGAAACTTTTTTTATGATATTTGGACAAAAGCCATTATTCCACAACATGCTCAACACAACATTTTCGAAGGCATATATTTCAAGATCTTTTTTCCAAAGACGAAAAAATATTTAAATTTAAACCATAATATTTAATATTGGGCTGCAGTAGATTGGGATTATTTTTTGAATAATTAAAATTAATGTAATTATATATTATTACATATAAATTATAACTATACAAATTGAAGTTACCTCCCTTGGATCATAACATAATATTGATATTTAAATTAATTATAACAGAGCGTTTTCATGCGTATTTACAAAAAAAATCACACCTATTAGTTACATTAATTTTTGTATTAGCAGTTCCCACCCGGAAGATGATCACGGATGAGACTGAAAGTTTTTGCAAAATTAGAAATGAAAATAAAATAAAATACGGCGCCTTCCTTAATGAAATTAATATCAACGAAATGAAGTCTAACAGACACTTCGAGAGGATTAAAATAAAAATAGAGATAATATGTCCAAATTATTCAAAAAAATATGTTTGAATGAAGATATGCAGCCTATATATATATATATATATATATATATATATATATATATATATATATATATATATATATATATATATAGGCAGCATATCTTCATTCAAACAATGTCTATTTTTATTTTAATCCTCACGAAGTATCTGATCAAACTCTTAAGTTTGATATTATATATATATATATATATATATATATATATATATATATATATATGTATATGTATAATTATTATTGTATATGTATATATTATATATATATTATATATATATTACATATATATAAAATATATATGACTATACATACATATATATATATATATATATATACATATATATATATATATATATACATATATATATATATATATATATATATATATATATATATATATATAAACATACATATATATATAGTGTATTGGGGCAATAAATAAATATATATTGTTAAATGGAACTGACAAGGAATGTCTATTATGTTTGATCATAAAGCTTTAAAGCAACTATACGAACACAGAATAGCTCATAGTGAAACATAATAGATATTCATCGTCGTTTATATTTAAAGATATAAATTTGAATATATATATATATATATATATATATATGTGTGTGTGTGTGTGTGTGTCTGTGTGTGCGTGTCTGTGTGCGTGTCTGTGTGCGCAAGTGTGTGTATATTTATATATAAAAAGGCTCTACTATATGTATATGCCTGGGTGGATGGATATATATATATATATATATATATATATATATATATATATATATATATATATATAATCTATTTGGTTATAATATGGATTTTATAAGATATCTGTTTTACACTATTTTCCGTATTTTTGCTACACATGTTTCCGGTCTCGCGACTTCATCAAATACATTTTTTACATATATTATTAAATGGAATGAATGTTTCTTACGTTTTCGATGTTTAACCCTTGTCGTTTGTGTTTTGTAGTAACGAACATCTTTCTTGGACTTTTGACAAATGTATTCTTCTGCTTAAGAAATAATAACACAATTAGGATTGATCAGAGAAAGCGGGAGAATGGAAATATGTGTAGCAAAAATGTAGAAAATAAAGTAAATAATTTTTTTAAAAATACACCTTATAACTAAAAACCTTTGTGGATTCTTTTTCACTTTAATATATATATATATATGTATATATATATATATATATATATATATATATATATATATATATATATATATTTCAAACATGTAGTGTTGAATGTTAAAGACAACATAGTCTTACATATTTTCTTTTGAATTTTCTCATATTCTCTAATGAGACGTTTTATTTGAAAATAGTTTCGAAATATGTATTGTCCATACGATGACCTAGCGCTTTCGAACATCATTGTTCATCTTCAGGGTCAATATTTGAAGATGAACAATGATGTTCGAAAGCGCTAGGTCATCGTATGGACAATACATATTTCGAAACTATTTTCAAATAAAAAGTCTCATTAGAGAATATGAGAAAATTCAAAAGAAAATATGTAAGACTATGTTGTCTTTAACATTCAACACTACATGTTTGAAAGAAAAGTTGCTGCCAAATTACACACACACACACACACACACACATATATATATATATATATATATATATATATATATATATATATATATAAGTTAATGAATGAATATATGAATATGAACATAGAAGTCAACACTTAGAGACGACAGTCTGTTTCCTGCTAGATGCAATCGTCAGGCCATGAGTGCTGTTATTTTTCTCGGCTAATTATATATACGGGGCAATGGTGCATTGTGGGTAGTCTATTTTGGCGGTTATTTTAACGGAAGTCGTTTATTTGTTTATTTATTCATTTGCTTTAAATTATTTTGCTTGTTTTTATTTATTTTTATTTTTTATTTTTATTTCTTATCTTATATCTTTATTTATTTATTTATTTTTTATTTTTTTGATCGGTGTTTTAATAACGTAGTTAAATGTGTTTATATAGCTTATTTAATAGTTTTGTTTTTGTTTGGGAAGATAATTAAAGCTATTTGTTCAATTTTGGGATTGATTGTTGTAGTTTGTTCTAACTATTATTTTGGCGGGAACAGTTTTTAATTTGTTTATTACTTCATGTTTTTATTTGGATTGATTATCTTTATTTGTTTTTTTCTAACGGCTAGTTTATCGTTATCCGTTGTTTGTTTATTTATATATTTGGATGTATTTAGATCAATTTATTTTACTTGTTATTTATTTGTTACACTGTATATTTTCTCTTTTTGGTTTTCGATTTTTATGTAACGTAGTATATATTTTTTTATTCATTTTTTTATCGTTATATAACAGTTATCGCTATTTATTTTTCGTCCGATTTTTGGTTTGATTTTTATAGTCTAACTAATATTTTGGTCATAATAGTTTGCTAATTTGTTCATTATTTACTTTTATTTTTTATTCTATTTCGTCTATTCTAACAGGTGTAATTTGGTAATTTGTTTGGATTCATTTATTTTGCTTATTTTATTGTGATTTTGTTTATTTATGTATTTATTTATTTTTTCCGTTTTCAATTTTTAAGTAACGTAGTAAAAACTTGTTTTTATGTCTGCATTTTGAGATGAGCTCGGATCTTTTATTTAATAATTTATTTTGGTCTGGAAAAGTAATGATAGCTATTTTTTCCTCCAAGAAAGGTTTGCTAGTTTTTGATTGGTTGTTGCAGGCTATTGATCTTTTCCTTATTTTCCAAGATATTTTGTGTGTGGTCTTCGTTTTGTTTTTAATTTCCATTTATACTTAGAAAGAATTGTGCTGTTCGCATATTTACTATTTGTGAAAGATGTTTTGTGTACATAATTTCTTTGTTCCCAGGTCCTTCAGTTACTCCTATTTATACATTTTCTTCATTATCTGGTGATTTTGTCGTAGCTTGGTATATTACATTTGTTTGTAAACAATTACCGTTTAAGGAACATTCGTTCTTTATTCTGCAGTTGCACGTGGGTTTAATTTGTTTGTGTGATTTGTTGATAATTTTCCTGTTGTGCTTTTTTATTATTTGTGCCATGTTCTCGGTACAACTGTAGCTGATTTTTACTGTCTTTTTGTTGAATATTTTGTGTAGGATGCTTGATTCCGGGAAGTGTTTTTGTAAAAGTTTGAAGAATATTTTTCCTACGTTTGTTTTTACGTTTTTGCTGTACGGTCGGTTGAACCATATGATATTTTCTTTCCTGTTGGCCTTTTTTGTGTTCTGTGGTGAGTATGTGAGTATTGCTGGGAATCCGCTATCTTTTAGGGTTGTTCCGTATTCCTTCTTGTTAAATATAGATTCATTGAAGGAATTGTCGGAAAACCTGCGTTTAATCGATTTTGGTATCTGTTTGATGATAGAAGATGTGTGTATATAGAGTGGTTTATCATTGGGTTTTCTGTATGGCTTGCATGTGCTTTTTCTTAGGTTGAAGGTAATATCTAGAAAATCTACTTCATTTAGGTTAGTTTTAATATCGTTATTTTCGAAAATCTTTATTATTGCTTTTCTAGTTTTGTCTGTGTTTTGTTTGTTGCAGTTTCTTAAGATTATGAGACCGTCGTCCCTGTAGAGTCCTGTGTCATTTCTATCCATTATTTTGCTTAGTTCGTGTAGTAAGTAAATACCTACGATTTCGCATGTCCATGCACCGTCAAAGCTTCCCATTGCAGTGTCAAATATCCCATCTTTCTTTATACATGCTTCTTCACCGTGAAATAGTAATGATTTACGGGAGTGCTTAATGATGTCGATTTCGTTTGGTTTTATTATTATTTGTTCCTGAGCTAAGTTGATGGCCTTATCTAACATGCGTTCTGTTATGGATGGGTAAAATTCTTTTATCTCAAATTGTAGGATTTGGCAATTTTATTTGTTGTTTATGCTGTGGAACCAGTCAATATTTACTTATGTGTTTTTCCACTGATTTACTCTTAAATTCTTCCTAAGTTCAGAATTAATTCATTCTGGTATCGTATTATTTATTTTACCTAGTTCGCTTTTGGCTTGGTTTATGAGTATATATATATACTTGCAGCATAACCCGCCTTTGGCAGGGTCTTTCATTACTGGAAATTTTTGACATTCAATTGGAGCAGTTTAAATTTAAATTCAGGCCACCCGAAAATCAATATTAGTATTATTTGGGTGCAACTGAGGAACATCCCTAAATGGGGGGTTAAAAATTTGAATGGGGGTGGCCCTGAAAAGGAAACTATATAATAATAAACAATACATTGTAATACTTTAAACTATTTATTTTTATTAATTTTTTTATGTAAGATATATATCCAAGAATAGATAATAAATAGTACAACGCTGGTGAGAGTTATAATGGACAGGAATTTGTGGTTACCCATTGTCGCCAGCAATTTGGACTCAAAACTTGCACGGAACAATTATCTATCAAATTAAAAAAAAGTTGTCGAAATCTTATGAGAAATGTGTCAATGCATAAACAACATACGATAACACACACACATACATACACACACATTTTGAGAATTATATATATATATATATGTATATATATATATATTGCGTATATTTTGGCATGATTTCATAAAGACTTGTCTCATTAATTAATTCAGGCAATTTGCCTACATATTTTTAATAGGATCCTCTCGGAATTACAGATAAATAGCTTAGTAACGTTATCCTTATTATTTTCCCTTAATAACGATACCAAGAAACTTGATCATAATTTAGAGAGTATCCAATTAAAAACGAACAGACAAAATATGTCTAAATTATTTAATGAGGCACACAAACACACACACACATACATACATACATATATATATATATATATATATATATATATATATATATATATATATATATATATATATATATATATATATTAATTATGTGCCATGCGTGATACACACTTTCATGTAACTTTTGACGAGGTAAATTTATTCCCGCAGTAAGTTGCCATTTCTTTCTGCGGTAGACCAGTTGCCATCCAAGGCTATAGAACCCGGTCTGTCCTGTTATTTACCCAGAGGTTTCCGAAGAGTATTAGGACGTAAGTGAATGCAGTGGATTCGACTGGAATTCGAATTCGGCTCATCTGTTCCTCAATCCGAGTCGTTTATCCATTACTGATATATATATATATATATATATATATATATATATATAAACTGCGTCTAGAGATTATATGCACAAGAGGTATTGTCAAATATTTTATGTAAAATTCATAGATATGCGTTATCCAATGAAATAATTTGTACTATTATGTATAGCGAGTAAGCATGACAGCAATTAAGTCCCAATTTTCAATTTCAGATTGATATTTAGTATTTTTCCAGTAATTATAACAATTTGCAGTGTCAAGATATTATATGTAAGAATTAGAATTTAGTATTATGGCTCTTTAAAAAGAACTAACAATGAATGAAAAGAACTATATAATCAAAGAAATTAGCAAAGGAAAGTCTTCGCTTCAAATTTCTAAGGATTTGAAAAGGGATCATCGAACAATCAAGAAAATATGTCAAATAGGAATTCAACCAAGGAAAAAAGGGCTGAATTCAGGAATTTCACAAAGCGATATCTACTATCAGATATCCGAAGAGAATTAATAAGAAACCCAAATGCGTCAAGTACGTTCATATTTGAGGCCGCTGAAGCTCTTATGGTGTCAAGGGAAACAAGGTGTAAAGCATTAAGGAAGTTTGCTGATGTAAAGAATCAAATAAAGAAACCCATGTTAACAAAAAACACAAGGAAAGAAGATTGCAGTGGGCAAACAAATACATGAAAACTGATTTCAGTAAAGTGCTTTTTACAGACGAATCAAGGATCACCCTCGTTGGGTGCGATGGATGTGCTCGAGGATAGGTTTTCAAGCAACATGACAGAAAAATGTTTAAACGACAACAAGGCGGCGGTGGTATCATGATATGGGCTTTGATTATTGGTAATGAGCTCGTGGGTCCATTTAAACTGAAAGACGGTGTTCAAATGAATTCCAAATGTTACTGTGATTTTCTAGAGCAATATTTCTTTGAATGGCTTGATAACCAGTCTTGATAACCAGTCTTTAGTCATAATCTATGATCCTTATGCAAGACAACGCACCAAGTCATGCATCAAAGTTTACTAAATCCTGGTTGAAAGCAAAGGGATTTGTTGAAGATTCTCTTATGGACTGGCCTTCAAATAGCTGTGACTTGAATCCCATTGAGAACTTGTGGAACATCCTCAAGAGAGATATTTATTCTAATGGAAGGCAATTCAACAGCAAGTGTGACCTCTGCGAGGCAGTTAAAGTTGCTGCAAACAACTTACCAGCCGCTAAAATTGCAAATCTAACATCAGATGTTGACAATAGGCTGCTAAGAGTTATTGAAAAGAAAGGAGCATTTGTGCAATAAATTTTAGGAGGTTATTATTTTTTGTTAATATATCTTTTGTTTTTAAAATAATTTTTTTAAATGTTTTTCCTTTAAGAAATTGACGAATTTGTTCTAACATCTTTTTATATTATTTTTTTACATTAGTTTTACAAGGTATAATAATGTAAAAGTATCAAAATAAATAGTTGCAAATAAACTACTGACAGTCAAATTAGTCTGTTTTGTTAACTTAGTAAAATTTTTTCCAACCAAAACAATAGTTTTCTCTATCACTATATATCTGAATTAATAATATTGAGTAGAATCTAAACAACATCATAATAGGACTTTTAACATTAAAGACGTAACACTTTATACCAATTCATAACTTGCATATAATCTCTAGACGCAGTTTATATATATATATATATATATATATATATATATATATATATATATATATATATATATATATATATACACACACACATACACACACACATATATATATATATATATATATATATATATATATATAAACAAACAAACAGACACACAATCACTCTCTAACCATGGGTGCGATAAGGTATTTTGATTTATGGTCCCCACTTATCCTCAGAAAACCCGACGGATTGTTCCATAAATACAATTTTAAGTTTCGTTCCATTGTAACCTGAAGAAGCCACAGAGAGTAGACGCGTTGTTTATGGCTTTTCCACTATTTCTTTATATCTTCACGCTTACGACCCTATCATGTGTAAACACTAGTTCTCCCCCGATCACCGTAATTAAGCACCGTCGAATTTGGTCAGTGCGTAGATGTCTGCCCGCTCGGGATTACCAGCTGCAGTAATCATGGATGTGCTGTTGGTGCAATATACAAAGACTCTCAATGAGAAACAATAAAGCCGAGTTACAATTTTTCAGTCCCGGATTGGTAAGTTCACTTACATGCAAATAAATTTAGGAACGCTATAAAAACAACCCTTCTCCTCCCAGCTTTGGGCTAAACAGTAATGCGCGAAATCATTATTATTTCCAAAAATTCTTAAAGTTCAAAAATACGTTTCGAACTCAAATAACCTCAAAAAGGCTGATAAACCGTAAAAAACAAATCAACCAAAATCAATCCTTAGCGTCACTAACTCGACGTAGTGTAATGCTAGCTGTCTCGATAGAACAATTACGACTGAGCAGTGAGTTTGATCATCACTGGGTGCGCCATACTTTCAGACTGTGACACAACTAATCTACACTTAGAAAATAGGTCACCTCGCCGTGGTGTAATCGTTAAAAAAACTTGTCTCGCTACGATAGATTACGACTAAGCAGTGAGTTCTATCCTCGCTGGATAACCCAATAATTTCGGCCGTTTTAGCTCTACCTAGAAATTTGGACGTGGCGTAATATTTAAAAAGCTTCTTTTGCTAAGAGAGTTTACAACTAATAGTGAGTTTGATCCTCACTGCGTCCGCTATACTTTCTGCCTTGCGCCATATCTTAGCTCCGCTTAGATAATTGGGCATCTCGCTGTGGCATAACCATTAACAAGTTCATTTCGCTAGTACAGTTTATAAGTAAGTTGTGAGTTCGATCCTCACTGGGTCCCCCATACTTACAAATGTACGCTATACAACTTAGCTACACTTAAAGAATTGAGCATCTCGACATGGTGTAATCTATAAAAGATTGTCTCACTAGGACAGTTTACAACTAAGTAGTGAGTTCATTCCTAGCTGGGTCCCCTGTACTTACTGCCTTGCGCCAGATCTTCGCTACACTTAGAAAATTGGGCATCTCGACGTGATGTAATCGTTAACAAGCTTCTTTTGTTAAGGCTGTTTATAACTAAGTAATGAGTTTGATCCTCACTGTGTATCCGATACTTTCGACCTTGTGGCACATCTTGGCTACTCTTAGAAAATCGAAATTATCGTCACTAATTATATTTAAATAAATTAAACTTAAACATAAGTTTTTATATCCTCCTAATTAAGACGTAATTATTTTCCAAACACTAATATTTTGAAGTTTCTGACCGTTAAATGTAAATTGAAATTAGTGGTGACATTAATTTGCAAACTGGGTTTATTATTCATTCTTCATATCTATTTGATATGTCAAGTAATGGGAATTATAATATCATTGCATCGCTTTTAGAATTGTATTCTATTTAGGAATTCTTTGGTAATTGGTAATTCATTAAACAATAAATAAACATAAATAACGGGAAATGAAAATCAAGCAAGAAATTTGTTGAAGATAACAGGAACACTTTATTGCGGAGACTTTCAAATCACATATGTCTAGCGTGTTTACTACTTCAGGCTGTTCATATAAATCAGCTCCTTAACTAGACAGTTTCCGAATGACCGGACGAAGATAATGAAAATTAACGTTCGGGTAAAAATTTAAACGAAAGAGAAAATTAATGACGGTAAACATTGTCTGACATACATAATTTCACTAAAATAAATGAGGCTCGCTTGTTGTTATTTAAACAAGAAATGATTTGTTGCCAAAAGAGGTGAGCCTGCTTAGTTCATTTACATCGCTGCATGTTCCTCGTTGAAGCTGTTTAATGTTTTCATTCAAACAAAAACAGAAAAAAATGGAAGCTATGATTTCCAGTGCTAGTAGTTAAGACACGATGATTTCCGCCAATCTTTTTAATTAACATAATTTTTTTTTCTGTCCAAAAATAATTTAAGTAGAACCGCAAAAACAGACGTGTTAACGGAAGAGCTAAATCCAGTGGGAGGGAAAACAGAAAACTAATCAGACTGGTTGTCGTTCAGCACTAAATTGTGGATTAAAATATATAAGTACTATAAAGAAAATAATGGATAAGTATCAAAAGAAAACGTGTTTTTACATATCTCCCCCCCCTCTCTCTCTCTCTCTCTCTATATATATATATATATATATATATATATATATATATATATATACATATATATATAAATATATATATATTTATATCAAGAAAATAATGGGTAAGTATCAAAAGAAAACATCTTTTTACATCTCTCTCCCTCTCTCTCTCCATATATATATATATATATATATATATATATATATATATATATATATATATATATATATATATATATAGATAGACAGATAGATATTTATATATATATCTTAGAGTAATACATTTCAGATGCAACAAGGAAGGTCTTCAATGATGCACTGTCTTCATTGCCGATTTCGGGTTTTGCATCATATCGGCTCCAACAGCAACCCCGACCTAATTCCACAAGATTCAGGCCGCCTCCTTGATAGCGTTTTGCTACGCACCTCGACACTGCAAAAAAGATAAATTGAGATATGGCTCGCATTCCGACCGTTCTTATTGACATACGTCAGTCAACATCAGCCAATGAAATAAAGACTTTCCACTCTTCCCTCATAATATATATATATATATATATATATATATATATATATATATATATATATATATATATATATATATATATATATATATATATATATATAACCGTTTTGCTGTTGCACTAGATATCCGCAACCGTCAGTTCTACTTCAGTTTCTTTCTTGCACAATCTTGCACTTTCTTGCACTTCCCAATTGCCCAATAAAACGGATAACTTCTCCCTTGCCATTCTCTTGCTTCCCTGTCAATTACAATCTTCAAAAATTTAAATCCAACGTCAGTCGTCATCTTCTGTCTTCACGAACCCTGTTCCTTTATTGTCCTCTCTTCGCTTCTGCTTATTCTCAATCTTCTGATTCTCGTTTACTTACGATTCCCGTAAAACTAGTACTAGTGCCATTGTCACATTCCTTGGGGTGAAAAGATTTTTAAAAAATGAACGATGTTAAGTATTTTCTGTATATATTTTTATTGTTTTCATTCTTATCTATTATATCTTATATTTCTGACTATAAACACCTTATTTATGAATATGTACGAAATTAAGTTTGGCACAAGAAAAATAAGTAAGGCGAGAATTAACACATGTCAGGTTCAGACAATTAGTTTTCGAAATAAAATTCTTTTTTGCCTTGACGTCAGAAAGGTCCATTTACCTGACGGTATTTCAATAAACGTGAGCAATTGATGCCAAAATGTATTACACAACTTTAGTCAATTTGTTGATTACAATCCTGTTTGGGATGATTGCAAATCATCACGCATACCGCCCCACCAAAAAAGCATTATGGACAAATGGCATAGATGCATACTGGGATTCGTTCCTCACCAATAAAACGGATAACTTCACTGTCATATCCGCAATATTTTCATTCTTTTTTGCCTTGACGTCAGAAAGGTCCATTCACTTGACGGTATCTTGTTTGCGTATTAACCCCATTTTTATTTTGTTAACTTTTTGCCTAATTACTGTTATTTCGCCTAGTTTTAACGTGTTATATATATATATATATATATATATATATATATATATATATATATATATATATATATATATATATATATATATAACAACTCCAACATTCGCTTGACGAGGAAATGGAACTAATTTAATTTAATAACAAAATTAAAGCTTTTAGCTTCCATTTTTTAAACATAGTTATCACTGTGTAGCGAAAAAACATATTTTAAATCAATTAATTTATAATATATATATATATATATATATATATATATATTTATATTCGTTGGTTAGTATTGTTGTGCCTTATTCTTTTCTTTATTTTGTCATTCTTCACTCGAATCTTTGTCAATTCACTTTGTTGGGCATTAAAAACCCCGGGATCAATCAGCTTTCCTTCGCGAATGTCGGTCGGCCTTGTTGTCTATTCCGCGGTCCAGTGATCTTTCACGGCCTAAAAAGGTCTTCTATCGGTTGTTAGTGGAGGGGCCCGCGAAGGATCCCCTACGTGATACGCTCGGCATGTCGGAGGATGAGTTTCGCTCTTACTGGTCTTGAGCGCCAGCGGCGGATTACCTCAGTAACCCTGAGCTTTCGCTTACCTGGCGATTGGCTCGGAATCGGCTGCCTCTCAATGACAAGGCCTTCATATGGGGCTTGACGGATTTGCCAGACTGTGAACGGTGTGGCCTTGGTTTCGAAGAAACGGCTTCGCACGCCTTCTACCATTGCCCCCGGGTCCGCCCCTTATGGGACCATGTCGGCGAGTTGACGGCTCGTCTCGCTCCCGAACAGCTTGTGTCCATTGATCGCGCATACGGGTGTGACAATGTGTCGCTCCCGTATTCCGGGGTGAAACGAATGGTGTTTCTGACGCTGCTGGCCACGGCTCAAATGGTGATTTGGACGACGCGACAGGAGGAAGTCTTGTGAGGCACACGTCTTTCTCATCAGGATCTGATCCGATTCTTTGAGCATCAGCTCAAGATGAAGATCAGAACTGATAGAAAACGCTTGCATTCGACAGTCTTCGGCGAAAGGTGGGTGACTGAGGCGAGCTTGGTTCGTTTGAACGGGGCTAGCCTTGATTTTCTCTTTTAGGTCAAGCCTACGTCACATCGGGGCCGTTTCCTTTGGAGCCCTCCCCTTGGTTAGGTTAGACAAACTTTGTGTACCTAGTTAATATGAGTAAGTGCTGTTCCTGGCCTATTCCCGGCCACATCTTTTAGTTATGATCCAGGTTGAGATTCCCAACCTCCCCAGTTTGTTTTGGCCCCTTTTTATCTCGTCTGGATCAGCTTTATATTTTCCCTAGCCTGTATGATTTTTTTTATCCTTTTCCCATTCCCTTAGTGAGAGCGTCTCTTGATTCTGTCCCATGGGCAGAATACCGCGACCTCTCTGTTTTTGAGGGTTGGACGGGCCCTACTAACATCAGTTATGTCTAGTTTGCTTTGTGTTGATTTTAGTTTATTATTGGGTTCATCTCCCTCCCCTCTCATTCTTCATGGTTAGATTTTTATGTATTATTATTTTCGTTAAATTTTTTATGGCATGGGGTGCGTTCTGTAGATCCTTCCTTGAGAGAATGCGGTATTGTGGTGTATGGAGTACTGAGTGGTGACGGGTGAGTTTTTATGGTGAATGTGGAATTGTATTGAGTGAATGTGTCGTGAATCGGATTAGCTAGGTATAGGACCGTTAGTGTGGACCAGCCTCAACCCCTTCCCATTTTAGGCCATGTGTCATAATTGTATCTTTGATGCAATAAATAAACACTTTGTTGGGCATTACTGCCACTTACATTTAACCAATAGCCAATTACTCAAGATTTAAGCAAGATTATATTTTTAACAGCGAAGAGGACAGGAAACTAACCGTCAATATTTTGAAGGAACACGACACAGATAAGATTTTATTCCTTAAAACGTTTTCTTGTAATCTCGAATTTGTTGATGGCAACAGGTCTTTGACGGATTCTTTAATATGTTTATTTTAGGTCATCATTAGTCGGTAAAAGTTCAACTAAATAGAGCGGATGAACCAGAAAATCTCAAGTGAGATCCAAATCATTGTTATTCTTGTTGTACGCCGATGTATCTTGCCAGGGAGGTGAACATTGTTTTTGTTTTATCCTCGATGTACCCTGCCACTGTCGTGCAAAACTAAGGTATCACTGTTAGAAATTTATATTTAACTGTCGCAGAATGTTAGAACTTATGATGATATAGTCGGCATTACAAATTGCCCCACAAAACGGCAATTACTTATAACACTAACTGAGACATATATTTATAAAATCCAACAATAAGATTTGATAGGTCCGGCTAACATACGGTTCACAGTTCGACTTGATCTTTTGAACAAGAATATAGGTTTATCCTTTGTTTTAAGGGTAAAGTCTGCGTCCGCTGTTCTTGCTAAATTCAACTTTATCTCTATAGTCTTAATGTTTCCGTTAAAACTTAAAATTTTCTTATTGACGATTTTTATTTACTTATTATTTATCAATAGAAGTTAATTACAGATTCCCTTAATTCCTGTTTAGGATTGGCCTTCCGGTCCGTTCTAAAGTCTACTTCAAATCCATTCCTCTAAAGTAGAAGTTCCCAATTCTCCCTGGTGTTTAGAAATATAGCAGAGGTTTAGCTTGTGTTTCCTGTTTAGGATTGTGTTTCCAGTTACTTCTAAAATCTTCTCATTCTCTTCCACTCCCATTAACCCCTTGCTGGCATTATGGCCTTGCTTGGGATGAATATATATATATATATATATATATATATATATATATATATATATATATATATTGTGTATAATCTATATATATATATATATATATATATATATATATATATATATATATATATATATATATATATATTGATAGATATTGTGTATAATCTGCTGTCAAGAAAACAAACTATATCCTTTTAAGGTTTACTTATTTGCCCATATTGCAAACGGTTCACCGCTATAATTTGCTCGTAGAAAAACTCGGCTGACAACGGAAGGCGTAATCTACATTCTCTAATCTGATTGGATGAGAAAGGTCACCTGGGTTGCCTCCAGGAAACAGGTGGATATGACATGGCGGGAAAATAAGATAAATGGTAGATGCAAGTTGTCTCCTTTGGCATTTTTGAAAAGGATGTTATAACTGATTTAGTGTGCCTGTAAGGTTGGGCGGATATGACAAGATAAGACCAGCGCAACATTGTTAATCAAATAATGGTTTATATAGCACGCAGGCACACGTATGTATGCACTGTTTACTCCTCTCATTTATTTTATGCACTATAGTCTCATATACGTCGAGGCAAAGAAGTGTGCTGATCTATAGGCATGAATAGAAACAGGTTCCTAGTGTATATCAAGAACACATTGGCAGGTAAATACTAATCGTTGATACTTTCATAGAGACTTAGTATTCATGCGTATATATATATATATACCGGGGTTGAACAAAATAACTGGAATAGGTGAAAATTGCACTCCTATATTTCAAAGACCTATTATATTAAGAACTTTAACTAAAACTTTGTAATTGCAGGTTATATCTATTGTAAATACGTTTATTTATATAATTTACTCTCTTTGTTTATTTATTTAGTTTTAGAATTTAATAAAATTTAATCTAAATGCGTGACCTCTCCGTGTTCGAAAAAAGGCAAATTGTCGGAGTTCTACGGCAGGAGCCTCGATCACTAAGGTTGCTGAACTATTTGGGTTTTTCAAGATCTACCATATCAAGAACTATGACGCAATTCGAGAAACAGGGCAAAACCTATAGCAACCGTAGCAATTCGGGCCGATCTTGAAAAACGTACTGACAGGGACTGGCGTGCATTGAAACACAATGTGGCATAAAATCATCGGACTCCTGCGGCCAAAGTGACTGCTGATTTGAATAATCATCTGAATTGTCCAGTTTCTACTAAAACTGTTCGTCGTGAGCTCCATAAAACTTCATATCATGGAAGAGCCGCCGTAAGGAAACCTCTTCTCTCCACTCGCAACATTCAGAAGAGGTTGAAGTGGTGCAGAGATCACAATGCCTGGTTTGCAGACCAATGGAAGCAAACCATATTCTGAAACAAGTCCAGTTTTTCTCTTTTCCCAACTTTTATGTGTGGAGGCAGCCCAAAGAAGTTTACAACCCTGACTGCCTTCTTCCAACAGTGAAGCATGGAGGTGGATCAGTGATAGTTTGGGCCACCATATTATTTTTCACACATAATTGCCATGATTGAAATAAGAAGATCTAATAGAGAAATAATTACATTTTTACCAATAATACTAATTTATTTACTGCTGACTTTGATCAGCCTTAACGAAACACCGTTTATATGGTGTCACAAAAATACTGACATTATTTTTTCTTGAATAATAAAATAGACAATTCACGCTCAAATTTTCTCGAACTTTAACAAAATGTATAAGAAACTAAACTGACTGTGCGGACTCATCCCAATGAGAATATACCATGAAGATGAACCTGGCGTGCCAGTGATGATTACAATGTGCTGTTAAAATTATTCACCTGACTTGACACATTGTGATTTTTTTCTATTAGAACTATGTGAAAGGACAGGTCTATATCCCCTTTATTCCTACAATCCTAAAGAAATGTTATGCAAGACATGCTACAGCGTGCTTGGCAGGAGCTTGACTACCGACTTGACGTGTATCGTGACACAGGTTGTACGGATATTTGTGACGCTCTGTGAAATCGGTGATAAAATTTACTTCTCTTTGAATGTCTAGTTCGAATTTTGAGGAATAAATATGTTCTTGTTCAACAAGAAGTCTATTTAATTTTGTTTTCTTGGGAAATGTAGTTACTCAGATATTCAAATTTTGAATGATGTAAATTTTTTGGCGACACTCTGCATATATCAATAACAAAGACATTATAAACCAGAAATGCGGTTAACAAACGGAAGTCTAACTGAAAGGACATTCAGGACAAGGAGGCATTACAATAAAGTACATGATATCAGTTTTCATATGATTAATACAAATATAATATGTGTCAACTAAGTGACAAATATTATAAGTTTAATCATATATATATATATATATATATATATATATATATATATATATATATATATATATATATATATATATATGTATATACACACACACACACACATACAGGCACATACACTTACACACATACACACACACACACACACACACACACACACACACACACACACACACACACACACACACACATATATATATATATATATATATATATATATATATATATATATGTATGTATATACCCTTTTCTTCCT
>OZ038509.1:7959859-7972359 GCA_964036315.1 Acanthosepion esculentum | reverse complement strand
CGTTTCACACCCATTTTCTTTATGATCCGAGGTGTTTTCTTTCGCCTGTACTTTATTTTCATCATTATCAGAAACAATCAGTAATGTCAAGTAGATTTCTTCCCGTCCCAAAATTCTTTCTTTTTATTTTTCTCTTTGTTTGTTTGTCTTTCTTTCGTTTTTTCTTTCTTTCTTTCTTTCTTTCTTTCTTTCTTTCTTTCTTTCTTTCTTTCTTTCAGTCTGATAGGTGCATAGATGTAGATATATTTCAACTGGTTCATGAATTATCTGTCGGTTTTTCTGTCTGTCAATCTATCTAAGTCAATCAATCTATCTTTCTATCTCTCTCTCTCTCTCTCTCTCTCTATATATATATATATATATATATATATATATATATATATATATATATATATATATATATATATATATATAACATAAAACATTGTGAATATGGCAATGAAGATGTGGATAGCAGTCCGAATAATGTAAATAATGTAAGCAGTGAATGTAGTATATTATTATTATAAATAAATAAAAATAAATTACAAAAGATAATAATAATTAAAATTATAAATACAATAAAACAATAATATAAAAACCTTGTATAAAATAAAGTAAATAAAAATAATATAAATGCTCCCAGCATACAACAAAAACTGTTCCTGAAAACACGGATATCCCGCCAAAAGACGTTAAATCTAATCTCTTCACCATGAACCTTGGTACGCGCAACACCTGTCCAAAATCTTATTACATATGACTTGTAATACTACGGAGTAATTTCCTCTTTTTATCTCATGTACAATAAAACAATTGTAACCTATACAATGCAAACCAATACCAGCAAAAATTTATAAATAAATAAGCATACAATTTACCATGCTTTTCTTGATATTTCTGTACGCTTTATTTCCTGTCAAGTTAAAAATACTTAGATGATATCCTGCTAAATAATTTATCACCAAATAACATTGACCAAACATAATTTAGAATATCACCAATTTATATAAAATCCATACTTACAGAATCCAAAATTAGTCTACCGACAACCACAACCGGTGTAACCTAAATTCTTTCACTCCCACACAAAACATACCCCAATCAATATACAGACACAACCGACCGAACTAAAAATGCCTACAAGACGCACAAACATACACACATACCATCTCCCAAATCCCGATTACATCGAATACAATTATGATACAGAAACACACAAGAATTATACAGACGAAGAATACCTGACAATTCAAATGAGGTTTGCTTAACAAACAATACAAACATACAGATAATTATATGTTGTCTTTCATATTTTATTTTCTGATGAGGCTTAAATGTTAAATTTATAAACGCGTCTTTCTTATGAATATGGATAGAAATCTGCATTTATTTATTTTGAAAAGTTCCAATCGCTTCCCTTTAATAATGACACCCTGTCTTCTATAGGTGTTTTTTTTTTTATTAAAGGCTTTTTTTCTGCTGAACCTGTGATGAATTTCTTTTAAAGTATGCTGAAAATTACTATTGAATATGTTCCAATTGTTATGTCATAAATTATATTCAAACAGTTGGCAGGTTCGTACGCATCCTCGGAAGCGACTGCTTAAGCATATCAGACGGTTTTCACATGCACGTTGACATGACTTCGAACAGGATACATGACGTATTAGTCCACAGGATGCAAACAAAGCGGGATTAGACGCCGCTCTAGTAGCCATCCATTTAGGGGAACCGAATTATGTGATCTGATGATTGACTATAACCATGAAACAGAATGTCGCTGCTGAGTGTTGACAGCAATGGCATGATTTACATTTATATACCAGCCTGGATATATGATCCACTAAAATAACGTTTAAATTATAATAATAAATTATTACTTAAAGGGTATATTTCCTTACATATCTCCTGACGTCTACGAAAGTGCTGATTGAAGGTACTGCATATAATATCAATCAGCTAAGTCACAAATTTTATATTTGTATTTAAACATATATATATATATATATATATATATATATATATATATATATATATATATATATATATATATATATATATATATATATATATATATATATATAAAATTCATTTTATATTTATATTAAATATATTTTATATTTGTATGTAAACATATATATATGAAAAAAAATATATATATATAAATCCCCAGACAGACTGTTTCGCTGTATCACAGTGTGTCTAGACGTCCGGCTGTTGCCTCTAGCTAGGATCGAAACCGGGCTGAATTGCCGTCAGTCAAAGGTTCTGAGCTGTTGATGCTCGGCACGGATAAAGGTGAATTTCAGCGTATTTATTTTTAGATATCACACAGTGACTGAGAGAATTCGATTCATTTTACCGAAGAGTCTTGCATTATTAGCAGTAATAGTCACTGTTTACAAACTCACATCCCCTATATTTATATATTATATGAGACTCAGAATGTTTTCCTACACCTATTTGATTACGTGTCACTTTCTTACACGTGACAGCGATCCAATCAAAACAACGCCACTGCATCTTATTAATTTTACTGACTTTAGCTTTAGTTTGCCGCACATATTTAAATATTATCTGTTACTTCAATACACAGGACACGTATCTAAACAATGAAATATCTTAACGCAACATAAAATTAATCTGCGTCTCTACTTTTAATCATTTTTATCCTTTCTATCTTGATCTCCGACGAAGCTTTAATAAAATGAAACATACATATATATATATGTAATTAAGTAATTCATCGAGTCTGAAACCTCAACAGAATGCTGAAAGCACTGTCACAGAATGCAGAAAGCACTGGACGGCCGTTTCGTCCTATATTTGGGACTCATCAGCAGTGCGCATCCACTACCGAGAATTGAAACCCTGACAGTTAGGTTGTCAAGCGAACACCCTACCAACTGTTCTACGGGCCTCGGTGACGAAGGGGTAGCAAATCAGACTCAATATAGTGCCGCTCACTCACATTATTCCGTGGTGGAACCCAACTGAGATTCTCTGTAACCATAGGAGTGTGTCCCCGGGAGCCACGACTACTATCACCAAGCCGCCCCAATTGATCCAGCTTCTAATAGCTCCAGTTGGATGATGAGTCCCAAATATAGGACGAAACGGCCGTCCAGTGCTTTCTGCATTCTGTGACAGTGCTTTCAGCATTCTGTTGAGGTTTCAGACTCGATGAATTACTTAATTACATTTATCAAATCCTCCTAATTATATATATATATATATATATATATATATATATATATATATATGTCAGGTATAAATCAACACGGAATTGTATCAGCCACAATACGTTACATACTCATCAACAACACGAGTATGATTTGTATCCGCAATTGTAAATAGTGTTTAAAAGTGATGAAAACACTCATATAGAAATATTTATCGGGGCAAACCTTTCAACAACGGACTATAGTGGGCGGGAGGAGGAGTTAAAGCCGATTGGGCGTAAATAGGATGGGATTATTTTTGAATTATGAAATCATTACAGTAACTACCAGTAGTTATGATCACAATATAATTACTATAAACTTGTATATATTGCATAAATATATATATATATATACTTAATAATAACATATAAATCAAAATAAAAGAAAATAAAATTCATTTCTCACAGGTACTTTCTAACGCATACGCTAATGTATTCTATTTTCCGTCATTGTTTTCATTTGAAATGACCGGTCCCGCCGCCAAGCGGTCACTTAGGGAACTATTACTTCTCGTTCCGCTAAGACAGCAAATTTTGAAATACATCGCTGACGATTTGGAAGATTTTTCTGGAATTTTTTTTTTTTTTTTGCATGCAGATTTTCTCGGTTGCATCCGAACTCCATTGATGGGTTTTCGTAGATGAGAGGTTTGTCTCTCTCTTTCTCTTTATATATATATATATATATATATATATATATATATATATATATATATATATATATATATATATATATATATATATATGTAGGTTTGCTCTACGTTTGTATTGAGCTCTTTAGTTCGTTGTTTACTCGTATCGGGGTTTTTTCTTTGGGCCTTGAACCTGTATCTGTGCGATTATTTTCGAGAGACTTTCATGTTCCTGGCTCTTTCTTTTTTAAAACCTTTTTTCCCTTCGTGATTGATTTGGCTATTGTTAAATCAAGAGTTCGAAGGTTTTTCGACACGAGTATAGTTACCTATATTTATAAAGCTCTAGGTTACCCTATAGAGCACTGTTTTAAATCAATTAATATATATATATATATATATATATATATATATATATATATATATATATATATATATATATATGTATTAAATTTTACAGCTAAAGAAAATTATATTATCTGTCTTGTTCAACGAGACAGGGATTAAAAATCAATCTTCCCTTTAGTAATTCAACTTTCCAATGTTTTTCTTCCCTCTTCCGTGACCCGATATCGAACTCAATACACTTTTTCGATGACTCACCGTTTTTATCCACTTGGGTATTAAATGAAAGTGTGATATCCAGAAAAGGGATGGCACACGTGGAATTAAAAACAACAGTCCGTACAATGTAAATAGGTACAATATATGTATATGAAACTGAGCTATCGAAATGCCACGTAGGATTAGAGCAATATTCCCCAATCCATACATTGTGCTGCCACGGATAGTGTCTCCACAACGCGACGATAAACAGTAGCAAATGTTGGATGACTGGAAAAGCAATCTGCTACAGCCGCGCGGCCTTATGTAAAACATATAGTACTTTTCACGGTAGGGATATCCTCCTATTGTTAAATGGAACAACAGTTAACACACCGCTACATACGTTATACGTTGAAGACAAACTAGCCAAAAATATACACAAATGACAAATGTCACCCAGTCCTCATGGCAACACAGCGCCACCTACTGTAAATTTAATAACACAAAATGAAGGGTTTGCCGACATAGATTTATATGGGCATTTATCCATGTTTTGGTGTTTCTAAAATTATTTCTGATACACTCTGCCGTCGTATTCGACGTAATGAGATCAAGTGACTCAGGTTCTAGGAAGCACGTATGATTTGATTATATTGGGGAAAGCAGATTATGATTTGATTATAATGTACAGATAAAACAGTAATACAATGTCTCCAAACGCCCCTCTGCAGGTTTTGAATTCCTACAGAACCCAGTGTGTTCTGATATTTATCCATAGTCGGATGGAGAAGAAGAGGATTAATACCTTTCCCAATAATATTAGCACGTAAGTGAATGCAAAGGATTCGAATAGAAATCGAACTCAGTTCTGCGATTCCTCAACCCGAGCCGCTATCCACTACTCTATCGTGGTTGCCTTCTCTATGGTGGTTGCAAAACTTCTTTCGCTTGTAACCATTCATCACATTGAAATGAACGTTTTAGCGCTAAAGCTGAATTGGTCAAATAAAGCTTCATAAACTTCTACTTAGAGATGTTACTATATATATATATATATATATATATATATATATATATATATATATATATATATATATATATATATATATATATATATATATATATATATATATATATATATGCACATTTCATTGAATACGTCAGACAAGGTACTTTGATTTTGTTTTTTATACAATTTCTCACACACACACTCACGCACACTCGTACACACACACGCACACACAGATATATATATATATACATATATATATATATATATATATACATATATATATATATATATATGTGTATATATATATATATATATATATATATATATATATATATATATATATATGTATGTATATATATATATATTCACTTGCTGTATATGTATATGTGCTGCGTATTTTTAGGTGTATATGTGTGCGCGCTCTTTATCTTTTGAACCAGTCCAATATATGCGGAGAGCAAAGAAAAGTAAGAAGTAGATACATAGTTATAGTTAATGGTTATGCCTGCTTCTCTTTGAGTACCTGCAGGATACCAATTAATCTTCTCAGCAGGGAATGGCAACCATTGTTTCCAAGCATGATGATGAAATCTCGATTCCGAACGGAACAGGAGATCTTTCGCCTTGCCGAACATAAAAGACGATGAAAAACCATTCCTCGGCAATTGTTACCACATAAAAGACACTGAAAATCAAGCAGGTTCCTAGAAAAAAAATGCCAAGCAATAGAGACAAAGAAATGAATGGATGAAAGATCTAGTGTTTGGGGGTTTAGGGGAAACAATGCGTTTAGTTCAGTGATGCAGCACGATGAGAATGATCATTTAATCTTTAGATTATATGCGATGTTTGCTTTATTTATTATTTAGCATTCTTCATTTCGCAAAGATTTGTGTGTGTGTTTATTTATTTGGCTGGGCAGGTATTTCTTTTCCTGAAAGAGGACCCTGTCTTCGAATGGTTAGCATTCTAATTTCTTATATTTCCCTGAATGTTCATGAAAAATAAAATGTCGCAAGATATTTATTGTTTAGGTTGTGCATCTTGACACATTGGATGGCAGACATTTTAAATTTAAATTTAAAATTAAACTTCCTTGCGTTTTCAGTTTGTCTTCTTTTCTTTTTTTTATTCAATGTCAATTTTATCTAAATATTTGTATATTTTCATAGTAGCAGCTGAACTTGGTTTCGCTTTGCCACTGTGGAACAAAATAGTAAATAGTTCACAAGTGTGTTTTTGAATCTAATTTCTAATTTCCAGTGACTGTTCTTAATACACGCATATATCTGTTGCTCCTGTTATATATTTAGAGATTCTTGATAAAATCCAAATAGAATCTGCAATATTATTGTTCCTAACCTGGCACCTCGACTTCTCTAACATTCGCACCACCCTGTGCCTTTTCTATAAATATTTTCATGGTAATTGTTCTGATAAACTCACCTCTATGATATATAAATTGTATTCATTATAGATATTAATTGGGGTTTCATTTTCAAATGTTTTTATTTTTATTCCCCGCTCTCCACAGACAAATTGTACATATGGGAATTAGTGAGGTGTTATGGTGTCAGGAATAAGAATGGTTAACAAGAATGTGTTATTTTGGTGTAAGAAATACCGTGTATGTTTACGCCAGTAATAGTGGCTAGCTAAGTTTAAGGTAAGACAGATTTAAGACCATCCTTTCTTTACCTCTCTTTTGGCCTTGTGGCATACTTTTGCATTAGATCAAAATACTACTTTCCTCTACGGTACCTAGAACTTATAAATTAACAGATGGGCGGCAAGCTCTCATCTTTTATATAGTTGCAATGTCTAGATGCAACCGTAATTTCTATGCTAACAGTTTCTTCATTCGCAATTCTCTGATTACGGTCACATCATGTTGAAACACCTGTTCCCGTACGATTACCGTGGTTAAGCAGAGTCGTACCTGTCAGTATCTAGATGGGCGACCGCTTGGGAATACCAGGTGCTGTAAACTTGGTGTGCGTCTGGTGTAATGGATACTATCTCGGAATTGTTCCAGTTCTATTTGTGTTCTTTATATTCACTTCCGCGTAAATAACTTTCGGGGAGGTATAAATTCTCGACTTTTCCCCCCAGCTATGGGTTTATAAGTAAGGCTAGTATCAATAAAATCATTATTATCTCAAAATGACTAAGATAAGACAGATTGAAGAACCAGCTTTCCGCCATTTCCCTTTTGTTCTTGTGCCATATTTTTGCATTAGATCAAAATAAATATTACTTTCTTCTACGGTAGCTAGACCTTATAAATTTAAGCGCAGTACGAAATGGGCGGCAAGATCTCATCATTTTACAGTTGCAATGTCTAGATGCGCACTTTTGTTCTACGCTAACAGTTTTTTCTCTCGCAATTCTCGTTTGTGGAACTCTCTTGATTTAAAGTCAATTTTGACATTCAATAATTTAAACGCCTAGTCTTGCTAATTCCTGCATTTTTTTTATTGCTGTCTCTCTTCTTAATAGCGTTTTTTTTTACTTCACATATTTTCAACGCTAATCCCTGTTGCAGACCCCTTCTAAGGCACATTTGTGCTTGTTCAAAACCCACAGAGCCGACCTGTGGTTTATAGTGCCACTATACAGAGGGGATCTGGGAGTTACCGTGTTATCTGGGAGTTACCCTGTTATCTAGTATGATCAACAGTCTGAACAAGACCAGCACGCTAAAACTCTCGGTCACGATTACTTTTGACTATTTGCTAAGCACAACCATCGACGGCTCCCAAGGATTCCGTCTATCGAATGTCACTCACAAGGCTTGTATGATTTTGAGGCAATTTTCAAAGGTGCACCACGCTGGAATCGCCTCCTTCAGAACAATAACATCAAGAAGTCACCTTCATGACAAATCAACCATGGTGATATTCTAGTCTCGTGATCTGAAAGCGAACGCTCTAACCACTAGGCGGCGTGCCCTTGTGTATATATACTACTACTTATAAATATATATTTTAATTCTTACCTGTAATCAGCACTCTGAATTTCATGCAAGGTGGAATCGTGGAATTGAAAAGTGTTCAATCAGTAGTTGACTATTGCAAAATGTATATTCGCTATTATTATGAATGTATAAGGATAATGGATAGCGGCTCGGATTGAAGATTCGGTGAGCCGAGTTCGAATTCCAGTCGAATCGATTATATTTACTTACGTGCTAATACCTTTGAGATAGGTATGAATCCTTTTCTTCTCCCACCAGCTATGGGTAAATAGCAGTACAGACCGGGTTCTATAGCCTTGGATGGCAACTGGTCTACTGCAGAAAGAAATGGCAACCTCCTACGCGAAAAAAATCTGCCTTGTCAGTCATGTATCGTCATGACACATAACTGACAGACATGAATACTGCTTTTAAAGAAAAAATCTTTCCTAAACACTCGATATAGACATATCTGTTCAGTTTCATATTCTAACGGAATCAAAGCAATCTATAAAGAGGTGATACCCATATTTGGATACAAACATTTGAGTAGGAACTCCGTTTATTTATTAAACACTATATTTAATTATTTCCTGCTACCGGGCGGAATATTCAATAAGTCTTATTAAGGAAAATTATGCACTCTCCGCGGAAACCCCCGTCAGGTCCGACATGTTTTAAACCTCTCGGTCACGAATAACGTTGATAAGCCAGCAAAGTCGACTCGCACCTCTAAATACAAATCTTTCCTGCACTCGCGGAACATTAGTATACAGTTATAGTATACATTAGTATAGAGTTTCGTCAACAACCAATTTCTAAAGAACCGCTGGATTTTTTTATTTATTTATTGATCTGGCATATTTTATTTCTTAATTATTTTTAGTTGATACCCGTATTTCAGTAGCTGCCCAGTTTATTTATCAAACAGTATATTATTATTTCCATCTGCCTGTTCTTGACTGACAGTTTTTATTCCCGCACATCTCTTATGTGGAAGTCTCTTCAGGTTTTTGGATTTCCAGCAATATTTGATTTTCAAAAATTGCAATGACAATCGTTATATACTGTTTTCCTGTTTTCTCTTCTTTTATCCTTCTCTCTCCTTAATAATGCTTTTTTTCTTATATTTCACACCCAATAACCCATTTGAGTCATTTTTCTTTTACAGCAAGTCTCAGCTTGTACAAGGCCCGGGGGTCACTTCATGTAGAGAATGACATTATCGGGGCAGTTTGTACGAATTGGGAGTCGCTTCCACAGAGCAGAGGTTCGCGAGAAGAAGCAGTTCAAGTGAAACATATTTCTCACCGATGGAATACGGAAGGAATGCTGGTGGTTTGCTACAAGGTAAATGGCATGGTTGGTCGTTGCCTTGAAGTTTAGACTTGGATCAACCAAGGGATGTGGTTCGTCTGTGAAATTAGCGAGAGGATCGTCAGATTCCACTGCGAGAGAGAGGTTCGAGGGTGGAAAATAATTCGTCACCCGAAAGGACTTGGATACGCTTTTGGACTCTGTCGAGGCTGGAAATTGCTTCTGCCCAAATATACCAATAGTACTCCATTCTTGGCATGATCAGGATCTTGGGAAATGTTTTAACGGCTTTATTGCCTTGCTTGGGATGAAATGATTAAAAGAAAATGAACCCCAGCAATAAACGTAATCGACGTTATCTGTGATCGTTCTAGGGGTAGGGAATCCAGTGGGTCAGCCTCTCAATCTTGACGCAACTCTTCGCGTATTCTGTGACAGATACAGTTTTCTGCCCTGTGTGGATGTATGGCTGTATTCATACGTTCAGGGCGCTGCTCGTTGAAACAGACTCATAACTATCGTAATTAGAAATCTACGACTACTTCATCTGACCTGTTGTTTAAAGGAGACTAACGGACACACACAATAGCAAGAACTAGATGAAAGTAGGCATTGTTGACGTGATGTCTGCTCGAAAGAGCAGGCAACTCAGAAGTCCTAGGCAGGATATCTGTGATGTTGACCGTAATTTTACTGAATAAATGCTATAAGGAAAAATAATGATTTATTATCGAATATCTGGCATACATATTTTTCTCCCTAATTTATGCAGTATATACAAACATACATACTTGATATTCAATATAAACAGCAATTGGCTTCAACCACGGCTTCCAGACGACTTCGGAATCTCCTGAAACTCTTCTGAACTGTCCCTTGTTTTGAGTTGATGAATGCTGCCATAATCCTTGCCTCCAGTTCATCTCTGGCGTTACAAGGAGTTTGTTGGTCTTTCACTCTGTGCCCCACACATAAAGGGCGCGGGTGCACTCTGGAGAGTTAGGTGGCCAGATGTAATGTGTGATGTGGTCACAGAAATTTTCTGATAACCATCACTGAGTTCCCCTGCTTGTTAAGTCTGAAGCACTGATGAATGATATAGTGAAAGCATAATATTGACATCAATAGTGATCTCTCAAAACGCCATTACGTTGATATCCAACTCTTTCCGAAACCTCTTAAATGTTCATATTGGAACTTCCGGTGCGAATGCCAAGCAGTACAGGATGCCTTTTCCGAATCTTGGCGAATTCACTTGGAATATTTTTTCTCATAGATGGAGCGCTACTAGGTATTGAACTCACACTCTTTGGGTCCTGTCACTGGATCTAACTAACGCCTTCATCCACTGTGCCATGTGTTCTTGAGGACACCTGATTAAGGCGGTGGAGAACTTGGAGAAGGAATTAAGCAGGAGATAAACTGATAACTGATATCCATTAGACATGGTACGTGGAAATAGAACAGTCTACCTCAGTGAGCGAAGTAAAGTGTTCAGTTCGACATTCCAACCACCTGAAGAACGCCGGAGCATACCAAGGCCGAAACGTTGTAATAAATATGGTTACAAAGATGAGGACAATAGTACGAATAATGTAAATAGTGAATTGAGTATGTTTTTATAACCCTGATGTGGCGTTGTGTCTATGTAAATTGTAAAGGTTCTTTAGGTAAGTCATTTTTACCTTATATATATATATATATATATATATATATATATATATATATATATATATATATATATATATATATATGTATATGTATATGTATATGTATGCAGGTGTGCAGTGAAATAGGAAAGAACACGTTAGGTAGATAATCCGGTGTTCCTTAATATTTAGCTTTATTTTCAAAAAGACAGTGCTCCATACAGAAGTAGAGCTTATATTATAATAATATTTTTAGTTTTTAAAAATATGATTCCTTCGCTACATAAGAGTTCTCATGTTTCAAAAGCGAGAGCCGAGACCCCTAACATAATTTTTTAAGTTATGAAGAGTTAAGGCGTCTGGACCCGCTTCCTTGTCAAGCGAGAATTTGGGAATAAGCTATCTTTTGGTTAGCTGGTGTTTATAACTACGGTATCATTGGAACATTTGTTGCTATGGAAATGGCTAGTTTCGGCCGTTGAAGTTTGGTGGTTTATGGGGCTAAGAATTAAGAATTAATATTTATCTACAGGCCAATCCCTTTCTAAAAAAGCGTATCAAGTTACAATGGTGATTCTATGTCCAGAGTGGTTTTGGCTTATGCTAGTCAGACGGCGTCTTTTTTATTTATGGGTTTGCCTTGAGTCGTTAGCCCCTTAAACCACCAAACTTCAACGGCCGAAACTAGCCGTTTCCATAGCAACAAATGTTCCAATGATACCGTAGTTATAAACACCAGCTAACCAAAAGATAGCTTATTCCCAAATTCTCGCTTGACAAGGAAGCGGGTCCAGACGCCTTAACTCTTCATAACTTAAAAAAATATGTTAGGGGTCTCGGCTCTCGCTTTTGAAACATGAGAACTCTTATGTAGCGAAGGAATCATATTTTTAAAAACTAAAAATATTATTATATTATATTATATTATATATATATATATATATATATATATATATTTCCTTGGTACGACGATATGGGTATGATATGGTCCTGCGTATGTTGATAAAATATATTCCTCACCAAAGTCTCTGATTCGGAAACGAGAGACTGGAGATTTTGTGGAACGTGGAATTATCTCTTTTCTTGTTGTTCCCTTGACCACATGGACTCGGATTGGCAGCACCGGTTCAAATAATGAAGGCACAAACACTACATCACAATATTAATGTGTAAAAATTCATTT
>OZ038509.1:7877359-7952359 GCA_964036315.1 Acanthosepion esculentum | reverse complement strand
TCTTAACAAAGTTCAAAGAAGGGTCTGTAATGTAATCGATCATAATGTGGCATCTCGACATCAATCACTCTCTTCCCGGCGTGAAATGGCTTCCCTCCCTCTTTTCTACAAATATTTTCATGACAACTCTTCTGGTGCGATTTTTCCATCGTGGCTCGGCGATATGTATTTAAGCGGGGCTACTCGGTTGGCAGTGAGATATCATCGTTTTAATGTTGAACTATCTAGAATCAATTTCTAATTTTAACAATTTCTTTTCTTGCAATTTTCATCTGCAGAAATCCATTCCGATTTCTTCATTCTATGTCACCTACCATCTTCAGGAAACTAAACCCAACGTCAATCCCCATCTTCTATCTTCCTGAAGTTTGTTCCTTTATTGCCCTATCTTCACTTCTCCTGCCTACAATCTTCACTATCACATAATCAATAATGGAACTAACCTGAAATTCAGGATGTGCGGAAATATGATGAAATTGTTCGAGCATATTATCTCAGGATGTCCGGAACTGGCAAAACAAATGAACATACCCACAGACATAACAATGCAACGGCAGATGCGCACTGGAAGATATTCAAGAAGCCCCAAATCGAAACCACTGAGAAATAGTATGAAGACAAAACCAAATAAAGATGTAACTATCCTCTGGAACATGCCAAAACTGACAGACAAATAAAAGCCAACAGATTTGATATTATCATAAATGACAAGAAATTCAGGAGGTGTATGCTTATTGAAATAACAGTACAACCCGAGAGAAACACCTTCATGAAAATAATCGAGAAATTATTCAAATACAAGAACCTGAAAATTACAATTAACTGGACGTGGGGAATGAAGACTGAAACGATACCAATAGTAATCGGATCTCTGGGCCTTGTTAGTAAAGGAATGGGCAATTTTACTAACAGTGTCGCAGGTAATATCAGCATAAAAGTTGCCCAGTAGATCGGCCAACTAGAAACATCGCATATGCTCAAAAAAGTGCTATCAATTAAATGACAATTCTCCTATAGTGCCTAAGGACCACAGTTTCGACCCGCCTCTACAAGATACAAAGCAGAAAACATTGACGATGACGATGATGATGCTTAATGATAGTAGTAGTAATAGTAGTAGTAATAATAGTAGTAGTAGTAGTAATAATAATAGTAGTAATAATAATAGTAATAGTAGTAGTAGTAATAATAATAGTAATAGTAGTAGTAATAATAGTAGTAGTAATAATAATAGTAGTAGTAGTAATAATAATAGTAGTAATAATAATAGTAATAATAGTAGTAGTAGTAATAATAGTAGTAGTAATAATAATAGTAATAATAGTAGTAGTAGTAATAATAATAGTAATAATAGTAATAGTAATAATAATAGTAATAGTAGTAGTAATAATAGTAATAGTAGTAGTAGTAGTAATAATAATAGTAGTAGTAGTAATAATAATAGTAATAGTAGTAGTAGTAATAATAATAGTAGTAGTAGTAATAATAATAGTAATAGTAGTAGTAGTAATAATAATAGTAATAGTAGTAGTAATAATAGTAGTAGTAATAATAATAGTAATAGTAGTAGTAGTAGTAATAATAATAGTAGTAATAATAATAGTAATAGTAGTAGTAGTAATAATAGTAGTAGTAATAATAATAGTAATAATAGTAGTAGTAATAATAATAGTAATAGTAGTAGTAATAATAGTAGTAGTAGTAATAATAATAGTAATAATAATAGTAATAATAGTAGTAGTAGTAATAATAGTAATAGTAGTAGTGGTAATAATAATAGTAATAGTAGTAGTAATAATAGTAGTAGTAATAATAATAGTAATAGTAGTAGTAATAATAATAGTAGTAATAATAATAGTAATAATAGTAGTAGTAGTAATAATAGTAGTAGTAATAATAATATAATAATAGTAGTAGTAATAATAGTAGTAGTAGTAATAATAATAGTAATAATAATAATAGTAATAGTAATAGTAATAATAACAGTAGAAGTAGAGGAGCCCTAGATACTTTTAAGATGTGTGTATGAAAAATGTCCTTCGTTTAAATGTTTGCCAAATCAACCGTGTTTTTAGTACAACCAAGGAATAACCTCGTCAGATCGAGTCTTTCATATGGATGACATGCATGGGGCGAAATCCAATCAGAAATACCCTCACTGTCTGTTGTATACAACCGATTCCTAATATCAAGGGCAAAAAAACTAGCTTTGAGTGAGTAAAGCCTCAGAGTATTGTCAAGGATCAGATTTCTTTGAACATTGTGGACTGACACTATAATAATAATAAAATAAAATAAAAATCAGGAAATGCCTGAAAGAACCTGGAAATCGAGATGAACAGGGTGTCGGGAATGAAGACTGAGACTATACCAATAATTCATCGGATCTCTGGTCCTCGTGAGAAAAGGAATGAACAATTTTGCTAACCATGTCCCAGGTAACATCAACATACAAGTTGCCCTTTATTACCCTATCTTCACTTCTCCTGCCTACATACATCACTATCACATAATCAATAATGGAACTAACCTGAAATGCAGGATCTGCCGATATATGATGAAATTCTCGAGCATATTATCTCAGGATGTGGGGAATGAAAGCTGAGATGGTACCAATAGTAATCGGATCTCTGGTCCTCGTGAGAAAAGGAATGAAACATCGCATATGCTCATAAAGGTATTTATTTGCACTTTAGTACAAAATGTGACACAAGGCCAAAAAGGGGATCGGGGAAGGACGGTCTTCTTCTGTCTTAATTCTAAACTTAGCTAGTCACAAACACTGACTCCGCATATGCTCATAAAAATGCTATCAATTTCTGAGAACATACTTATACACGAGCATATACATACAAACGCAAAATCACATGTACAATGCCGAACGATCAGTGGCTAATAAATCACTAATACATTTTCTGCAGGCAATTTACAAATCGCTTTATTTTGGAATCGCTTTATTTTTTTAAGTAGTCAAATTCGTGCACTTTTGGGGGAAGTGGCTCACAGAAGCTTCCTTAAGTCTCCCCAAAGCTCGCTCGCTGATTGGTTGATGCCAACCAATCAAATCGTTTGCGCGTGAAGAATATTTTCCCCGCGCAACGAATCGGAGCCTATAGTCGCTTATTTAAGCCAAGATTTTTCTCATCCCAATTAGTGAGACCTCAACTGCTAAACGAATCTACGACAGTTGGATCTCCAGTTCTAACCACGCGCCAACTTTCTCAATCCCACATGCTGATGATAATTTGTACACCTTCACTAAAAACTTCTTTTGACACAACAATACTTTTCAACAGTAAATATCACAAGAACAATCATATCATGAAACACTCATGAACATTTATCCAGTGAACTTTAAACCAAATAATTATCTCTCACTGAACTCTTAAATTGCAGACAAAAGGGAGGCAACTCTTGATTAATTCAACCTTTTTTACTTAAATGCATGTTTTCTATCACATCGTTGTTTGATATTGTACATCTTGTTAATATACATATATTTTATGTGCAACAATATCTTGTGGCTATTCTTCTTGCGTGAGTCCTGTTTGTTTTTTTATCAAAGTTAAATTAATATGGTGAAGTACGCCTCAAATTAAATGACAATTCTCCTATAGTGCCTGAGAACCATAGTTTGGATCTCGCCCTACAAGATACAACGTGAGAAGCATAACATAGACAAATGTTAATAAAAATCACCGTTGCTAAAAATTAAAAAAAAAAACCCTGTTCCATTCCTTTACTCACAAGGTCCAGAGATCCGATTACTATTGGTACCATCTCAGTTTTCATTCCCCACATCCTGAGATAATATGCATCCTCATTGTTCTTACTCTTTCTACTGAACATGTTATCATTGTCAGAGGAATTGACAAGCTTAAGAATTATACCCGAGCCTTCGTTTGAAGTTCTCAGAATATGGGAACTTCAGGCTTTATTATCTTAATAATCACCGGGGCTTTGGGATCGATACCACCAAACGCCGTAGAAAATCGGAATAACGCCTAGTTTCCAACGATGTCTGCCTTGCTTGATATTGCAAATATTCTAGAAAAATTGATATCTATTTGGGTTGGTACAACTCGCTGGAGAACATCTATTAGTATGGTGTATAATTATCGGGGTTTCTGCAGGCGAGTTATTTGTTAATAAAAACTGCTGTTTTCTTTTCTTTTCATAAAAATATAATTTTATTTTCAGCTTGTAAAAATGCGTGTCGATAATCATACCCGTTTAAAAATGTTATTGTTCAATTGTTACGTTTCTTTTTTCATAATAAATATTGTTAAAAAAACGCCTGATATCTATGCCCCAACCCAATATATTGCAAGATCTTTATTTGAAAATGTAAAACCTTGCCGAAGAAGAGAGGAAAATAATAAAAGCAGCCACATTACGAATATAACCAGTTTTAACGTGTTTGTGATAAAATAATTTTTTTATCTTATCAAAATATTTTTCTTTATTTAAGTGAATAAGATAAACATTTCTATTTAGATGGAAAAACTGACAACGTAAATTATTACGATAATGATTACAAATTTATTCGATTAAACATTTTAACTTGCATTCTATTCTCAGCTCAATATGATATTTATTAATAAGAAAGAATCAGAGAAAAAGAATTAGCTGTTGGAAAATACTAACACCCATTATCTTCGTTAGGAAATCTGTTTGTGCGTAGACCTGCCTTCCTGGTTAGCCGACGAATGTCTACAGGCGACAGAAGTAAAAATCTAACAGTATTTTTCATTGTTTATTTTCCCCCAAACGCTTGATAAAATATGCATGACAAGAGAAGTGAACATTATAGAACTGCTGGCAATAAAAGCATTTATAGCGGTCTCCTCCTCTTGAAAGAGATTTAGAGATCAGACCATCCCTCATGAGATATACGGCAAGCACAACCAGGCAAGAGATATTGCTAATAAAATATGAAATTTGAGTGTATGGCTCTAGTTCAATTTTTGCTATGGGCATGAAATCAAACGCAAGTCGAAAACAATGTCGCTGACTCAAAGGGACAAAGGGCAGCTATGGCGTCAATATTGATAGTAAATCGGAAGAGAATCCTTTACGTTCCTTGGTGTTTGTAATAGACACCGCCGTCGGCATAAGTAGATGGGCCGCTTTTGTGCTTCTTCAGAGGGGTCGTAAATGGAGTTGAAGGCTTCGGTATTTTTAGTGAATTTATTTTCCTTGTCAATCGAACGGCATTCAGTGAACGTGAGAATAGAACTGGGCAATACTTCATCAGCTTCCTTTAGGGAATGGGGCTATGATTTATGTACATATTGTCGGCAGTGTGTCGCATAAACGGATATTAAAAATTAATGACGATACGCAATTAACTGCAATAAATATTCTACAATGTTTTTCCACCAAACCTGGTCCTAAACGGTTATGCTCTAATCTTTACAGAGTTTTGCACAAGGCCAGATTTATAAGGCGCTCAGTTATTTAACTATTTACATGCTTCGGACTGTTGTCCTTATTTACGTTGCCATATTCACGACGTTTCTGTAGTTGTACACTGCGGCCTTCTTCAAGAAATTGGAATCTCGAACTGAACCATTGATTTCGTTCACCGGAGTAGGTTTAACTGGTTCCACGTGCTATGTTTCTTCCGTATGTCTCAGAATAGGTTATCTCCCTTTATCTCTTATCGCTAAGTATTTGTTCACTACTACTGAGCCAGGTATTGAACACACAAGTCTTTTGGGTAATATGACTCGATTCAACCAACATTTTTATCCAATGTTGCCGTGTATCCTTGAATATGGCGACAATTATGAGGACAACAGCCCGAGAAAATGTAAAAGGTGTAAATAATTATTATACCGCATCTGAGAAATATCGACAAAGATTGGCGCTCAGTATTGAACCTACTGCACAATGGAAGTTGACAACCTTGTCAAGTATCAGACCTCCGTAGCTATCGGGTATAATTATTTAGTATGGGGCTCAATAACAGGAATAGAGTGTATGTAAAGTAATCTATATTAAATAATGAATCAGATTTTAACAAAAAATATAAAATAACCAAAAAACTCTATTCGTATCCACAACAATTTTCACTCAAGAGCCCATAGAATAATCTGAAAACATAACTGTTACTACCCACGCAATAACCTTTAGAGTAATAATATAGACCTATCCATAATGGATCATTGACCAGCATATATAAATAGACGAGTAAAATCCAACATGCCCGATTGACCTATACCTATATATATATATATATATATATATATATATATATATATATATATATATATATATATATATATATATATATATATAGTTTAAGAAAAACTAGGTAATCCGTATGGGTAGACCCAAGGAAGATAAAATCCAGAGAGCTCAATGTAAATCAGAGCTAATAATTTAAATAAAAACAGACCACTTTAAGGTTCCATATAATAAATTATTTCACCACAGCCCTTTTAAAGGACCGCGGATCATCAGATTTTACTTCCAAACGTTGAAACGAAAAATGAAAAGAAATTCACACATTTATGACGAGCAGTACTAAGTATATGTAAATTAACGAGGTGAGGAAGTGAGGGGGGAGAAAGACATGATTGAGTTAGATGTGACATTTCTATTCTTTCAAAATTTAAATTGTTTGAGGAAATCCAGACATTGGCACATTAAATCGGTTAACTTAACGGAAGTTATATATTGATATGGAAGGGGGAGAGGAGAAAAAGGCATGAAGAGAAAAAGAGAGAAAAAGAAGTTATGAGAGAAAGTGTCATTAACATTCTTTGGAATGAAAGGCCCGAATTAGGCGCTGTTGTTTTGCTTTACTTTGAGAGTTTAATTTAAATATATATATATATATATATATATATATATATATATATATATATATATATATATATATATATATATATAATTGAGGATTTGGACAGAAATATCTTTTTTATACATAATACATTAAGGAAAACTGATAATGTACTGCGATTAAGCTTTTTATTTAATTTCTTATGTGTTTGTATGAGTCTTTTCTTTTTGAAATTTAAAATGTGTAGAAATTATTTAAATGTTCTATATAGAGAGCGATTTTGATTATTCTGTTAGCCATTATTTAAGTTTTTTAGTTTTTATTTGTTTTTTATTTTTATTTTTTTAACTGAATGTGGGTATACATTTTATTATTTATTTCTATACTGAAATGTTTTTTTCTTCTTAATTTCCAAACACAGTCAACACAATGTGTTTATATGTGCGCGTACATGTGAATAAACTGAGATAGATAGATAGATAGATGTGAAAATGTTTGAACATTCATGCTGTAAATAGATTTCAACAGATAGATAGATAGATAGATAGATAGATAGATAGATGTGAAAATGTTTGAACATTCATGCTGTAAATAAATTTCAACAAACAGATAGATAGATAGATTGATAGATAGATAGATAGATAGATGTGAAAATGTTTGAACATTCATGCTGTAAATAGATTTCAACAGATAGATAGATAGATAGATAGATAGATAGATAGATAAATAGATAGATGTGAAAATGTTTGAACATTCATGCTATAAATAGATTTCAACAGATAGATAGATAGATAGATAGATAGATAGATAGATGTGAAAATGTTTGAACATTCATGCTGTAAATAAATTTCAACTAACAGATAGATAGATAGATAGATAGATAGATAGATAGATGTGAAAATGTTTGAACATTCACGCTGTAAATAGATTTCACCAAACAGATAGATAGATAGATAGATAGATAGATAGATAGATAGATAGATAGATAGATGTGAAAATGTATGAACATTCACGCTGTAAATAGATTTCAACAAACAGATAGATAGATAGATAGATAGATAGATATGAATACACATATAGAAAGTTTTTACATCTATTTATCTAACCATACGTCTATGTATATCTATCTGTTCACACGCACGCGCACATATACACACATTGTCTATCTTGTTGTATATCTATCTATTTGATAGAAATATATATATATATAGATTGATAGACAGATGATAACAGACTGAGGCAGATAGATAAATACATAGATATGTAAGGATACATAAGTGGATTATCTCCCATGGGTGGGGGATAAGTCATTTGGCTCACGTGATGGCCACATAACGATGACATTTTATACAGTGATGAGACTGGCCAGTCATTCAGTTAGTTTACAGCGGCCAAATCGAGCCCGGGATGAGGCTGAATCTACTGCCCCCAGTATCTTACAAGCACATCACGCCGTTTGTCTTTCGAAATATAACTTTAGCAAATATAGACAGAAACTTCGGTGCGCAGTCCTCAGTTTGGTAAAACCCGAGACTATCAGTTTCCTCTTCGTGGAATATGTCATCACCTGGGACATCCCGCCCGTTGATATATTATACTATGCGTTTGACACTTGTATATATTTATATATAGTTTTATGTATGTCTTAATGGGATAAAAGTCTCTCTAGGATAAAGCATGTTTGTCATTACTTTTCCTTCCAGACATTGCGTTCTGTCCGTGGATTACAGTGTTATTTATATCACGGATATAATAATACACATAACGAGGGAAATATAAATGGGAGAATAAACCTTTCAACCATAATTCTCTCCTGTTATAAAATGACAAATAGATAGATAGATAGATAGATAGATAGATAGATAGATAGATAGATATGATCACACTGAGATAGATAGATAGATAGATATGATCACACTGAGATAGATAGATAGATATGATCAGACTGAGATAGATAGATAGATAGATAGATAGATATGATCACACTGAGATAGATAGATAGATAGATATGATCAGACTGAGATAGATAGATAGATAGATAGATAGATAGATAGATAGATAGATAGATATGATCAGACTGAGATAGATAGATAGATAGATAGATAGATAGATAGATAGATAGATAGATAGCTAGCTAGATAGATAGATATGATCACACTGAGATAGATAGATAGATAGATAGATAGATAGATATGATCAGACTGAGATAGATAGATAGATAGATAGATAGATATGATCAGACTGAGATAGACAGATAGATAGATAGATAGATAGATAGATAGATATGAACAGACTGAGATAGATAGATAGATAGATAGATAGATAGATATGAACAGACTGAGATAGATAGATAGATATGAACAGACTGAGATAGATAGATGGATAGATAGATAGATATGAACAGATAGATAGATAATTAGATAGATAGATAGACAGACAATCAGATAGATAGATAGATATGAACAGACTGAGATACATAGATAGATAGATATGAACAGACTGAGATACATAGATAGATAGATATGAAGAGACTGAGATAAATATATAGATAGATAGACAATCATATAGATACATAGATAGAGAGATAGCTGGCTAGCTAGATAGATAGATGTTACAATGTTCGAGTTTTTTTTATTTCAGTTGATAAAAATGTCTAAACATTGCTTGAGTCTATATCTGTATTTTTGAGATTAGGTATTGTAACTATTTACACTACATATTTATACGATGGAATTTCTAACTGAAAAATGTATTTTGCCCATTGGAGTAGAGTGTTCTAGTTCCACGTGCTACGCTTTTTTTCTAGATATTTCAGTTGCCTTTAGTAACTCAAATCTCCAAGTTTTTGTTCATCTAAGCTGTGGTCAGGTATTGAACTCACAACTAGTTGTGTCAAGTCATTGGATTACTTCAGCTAACGCCTTTATCCACCGGTCCGTGTGTCCTTGTGCAAAATCCACCTCGGTAAACAAAATAAAGGGCTCGGTTCGAAATACCAACGTATATCACCTGAACATGCAGGAGCGAACAACGCCAGAAACGTCGTCAATATGATAATGAAGATGAAGACAACAGTCCGAACAATGTAGATATTGTAAATGTCTGAGTCTATATACAAATAAAAGCCTGATTTATATCTGAAACTCTAGATAAACAAAGGTTTGCTTCTGACTGTAATAATTCCAATCCTTTCATTTTTTTTGTATTGTAGGTTTATCTCTCTTGTTGTGAAATCATCGAGACTAATAATTCTAATTCACGGGCCTTCTTCTAAAACACGGAAATTAGTAATGAGATATTCTCCCCATTCACAATCATTCAAATAACTCTTAACTTTTGCCTCTATAAAGCTTCTATCAGATATTCACTCTACAAAACGAACTTTCAGTAATGCCTTAATAAACATATTATCAGCAGCAACCCGGTGGGTATACAAACAAGCGCACTCTTAAGAAACTCTTTCTTCCTGCATTTTACTACTTTCGGGGTGTGTGCCATCAACTTATCACACCGAGGTAAAATGGGTTGTGGACACTTCACACACAAACATACCTACAGAGTCAAGTCACACCTAACTACATTCATTAACAAATTACTTTCGTTGTCTATTCAATTTATTCGATGAAAAGAAACTCTTAAATTTTCCTTTTGTTAATTTTCTTAAATAAATGTTGTCTTGCATTGCAGATCAATCGGTCTCTGTTATTTTGTATATGTAACTTTTCACTGCCATTATTTCATGTAAAATATTCCGTAAGAAAATTTACATATTAATTAAAGAAGTGCCCACCATACTAAATTTCGTCTTAAGACACTACATTACACCCATTTTATCTACAAACATTTTACAAATTCCAAGCATTTCAAAACACTTATCCATACTCTACAACCCTCCTGAGTAAGACGATAAACTACGTCCGCGTCCTGGGTAAGACGATAAACGACATCCGCGTCCTGGGTAAGACGATAAACTACATCCGCGTCCTGGGTAAGACGATAAACTACGTCCGCGTCCTGGGTAAGACGATAAACTACGTCCGCGTCCTGGGTAAGACGATAAACTACGACCGCGTCCTGGGTAAGACGATAAACTACATCCACGTCCTGAGTAAGACGATAAACTACGTCCGCGTCCTGGGTAAGACGATAAACTACATCCACGTCCTGGGTAAGACGATAAACTACGTCCGCGTCCTGGGTAAGACGATAAACTACGACCGCGTCCTGGGTAAGACGATAAACTACATCCACGTCCTGGGTAAGACGATAAACTACATCCGCGTCCAGGGTAAGACGATAAACTACGTCCAATAGCAAGGCCTCTGATCAGGAGGTTTTGAGGATCGTGGAACCACCTCTTAATTGCTGGTGTTCCCAGGTCCACCCTGACTCGGGGTCGTAGGACATGTTAGGGTCCCAGCTATGGGAAAATAGTTGACACCCAAACTTGTGTAAAAATAGGTTTTAATACCAGAAATACTTTGTAATAAAAAACATATTACCAGCAATAATTTTTGAAGGAAAAAGTATCATCAATACTTAAAAAATAAAGTACCAGCAATACAAACAGCTATATATTCTTTGAAAAAAATATGACCAGCTATAGATTTCTTCAAGGAAATATATTCCCAGAAATAGATTTTTGAAGAAAAACATTACCAGCAATAAAAATTTTGTCGGCATTAAATTAACGCATTGAGATTGATATGCCGTAAAACAAATCAAACTAAATCAAACAGACTACAAATTTGTATAATATTCATTATATTTAATATTTAATATATGCATAAAGTATTGTTTTTGTCAAGCAATACATGAATTGTTTCTTTTTGACATAACCCGCTTCTGCAAAAGTATCATGGCGTATCTATCCATCTTGATTTTTCCACTTAATAGTCAACCACGGTGGTAAATTCCTCCATAAAAAACAATACTTTCTTCTTTATGTAAAATATTTCTATATCGATACAGGATATTTTAAAGATATAACAGTAACTTAGTTAAATGCCATAAATTATAAACGTTTGGGCGATCATGTATCTATCGTTTCATTATAATCTAGGTAGAAGATTTTTTCGCATTAAGTTGCCATTTTTTGCGGTAGACTAGTTGCCAACTATTGTACATGTCTGTCCTGCTATTCACGCCATAGCTGGAAGGCGGTAGAGTTGGACCTAGACATTTGCAATGGTTATTTGCGTGTATATAATTGTAATAGACCTGAGTGCAATTCAAACTCGGATCCTTTTGATCTATTCTTATCGATGCCGTTTCTCCCGATAAAATCCAAAATAGAAATTTGTAAATAATTTGTAAATAAATACTCTTCGAAAACCACAAAGAAAAAATAAAATTATATATATAACACTTATTTATTTCTGCATAAGACTTTTAAAAAAGTGTATATTTTACTTCGAATTCAGGCTTACGAATTATAGTGAACAATGAAAAACCAAAGAGTAATATTGTGCGTACTGCTATGTAAATTGGCGTGAAGTGTAAAGTATCCACGCAGTCAATGCATTTTACCACATTTTTTCTGAGAGAACTGCATTTTTAAATAGTCGCTAATGTCACCAGCTAATCGATGGCTTGTCACGAGTGTTTACCGTATTTTTCTTTCGATAATCTTAATGGATGTTCCACGGATGTAGCTACATTTGTCGCCATCTTTACTCCCATCACACACTGCGTGTTCCTTTTTTGTTTTGTTCTTAAGGATACAGTTGTAATGTTATTTATTGCAACGTCTTTTAGGATTAAGTTTTTGTTGACAATGTTAATAATGTTAATGATGCTTACCTTAAGGGGCAATGACACCTGCAATTTGCCATTGGTTCATGATTACTCTATAGGCTTTTAAAATTTACAATTTGTCGAAGAGAATTGTTGCGGAGGTGAAGATGGCTTGAAACGAAAAAAAAAAAAGCAAACAGAAATGTAAACTAACTAAAAAAAAAAATCAACAAGAAAGAAAAGAAAATATTAAATGAAAATAAATAAAAGTAAGAAAGACAGTTGAACGAATCCAGGAAAAAATTGAGAGAAGGAAAAAAAAATGTCGACATAAGAAAAGGTAACAACTACGAAAGCAACAGAAAGAAAGAAAGAAAAACAGAAAATAAATGACTTACACTAACATAGTTACTAAAATAAATGTTTACACACGCACACAGATACACACACACATACACACACACACACACACACACACACACACACACACACACATACATATATATATATATATATATATATATATATATATATATATATATATATATATATATATATATACAGGGTGGCCCAAAAGTTACTGACGCTATTAAATCTTTAATAACATTTATAATTCTCAAGTTATACTTACAAAATTTCAGCTGTAGGTAAAAATGATACTTCCGGGATTTTCTGCAATATACATTGTAAGGAGGAACGCGAAGCTCCCGTTTGTTGCGATTTTCTTCTGGTTGAAACAGATGGATTTTCTTCTGGTTGAAACAGATGGATTTTCTTCTGGTTGAAACAGATGGATTTTCTTCTGGTTGAAACAGATGGATTTTCTTCTGGTTGAAACAGATGGATTTTCTTCTGGTTGAAACAGATGGATTTTCTTCTGGTTGAAACAGATGGATTTTCTTCCAGGCTTCTCTCCAATTCTCTTTGATTCTCAACAGGTTTTGCCGTACAAGGCCTTCCAGATTTTGGGAGATCAAAAAGCTGCACCCTGCTCCTGAAAACGGCTAACTATTCCGTGAATCGTGTTTTTGGTCGGAGCTTCTCTGGTATAGAAATGTCGTCCGAAAGAAAGCTGCGTTTCCGAAATTGACCCATTGGATTCAAAGTACCACTGTACAATGAGAGTTCTTTCCTCGGTACTATATCTGTTCATGGTGACGTCGGAAGGGCACTTCTAAATGCTCTGAAAAAAAAGAAAAGAAAATATTCAGGAATAAAATAGTTATGAATGTTTTTCATGGGTCATTAATATTTGGGCCACACTATAAGGTGCAATGGATAAATTGTCTAAATTACGTAAAAATGAAAATAATACCAACATTTCATTTGAACGAGTATGTTTACCAAAATTACACAAAAATATCTCGAAATAGGAAAGAGTAAATTTATTCAATGCAATCGACATTGGCTTTAACCACGGTCTCCGGGCGACTTCGCAGTTTCCCGCATCGCTTCTGGGCGGTCTTCTTGTTTCATACTGATATAATCCTTGTCTTCTGTTCATCTTTGATGTTGTAATGAGTTCTGTTCGTCTCTCGTTCATCTGCATGCCCCAAGGGGTTTAAGTCTGGGGAGTTCGGCTGCCAGATGTAAGGGGTGTTGTGGTCGCGGAAATTGTCGCACAACCATGGCTGGGTTCTCCTGATTGTGTAAACATAGCGACATAGGATTTTCTATCAGCCACCCGGTAGACCCAGAGCAACACTAGCTCGCCAAGTCACATGATGAAGGCTTCCGTGATGCATCTGAGGCCCTGTGAGAAGATGAATACAGTCATAACGTCGCAATGTCTAGTGATCACTCCAAACAATGAGGCTGACTGGATACATCATCCAACTCTTACGGAATCTTAGGAAAAGGTAAAAAGAAAGAAAGAAATAAAGAAAAGAAAAGGAAAAAAGACAAAAAGAAAGAAAGAAATAAAGAAAAGAAAAGGAAAAAAGAAAAGGAAAAAAGAAAGAAAGAAATAAAGAAAAGAAAAGAAAAAAGACAAAAAGAAAGAAAGAAAGAAAAGAAAAGGAAAAACGAAAGAAAGAAATAAAGAAAAGAAAAGAAAAAAGACAAAAAGAAAGAAAGAAAGAAAAGTAAAGAAAAGGAAAAAAGAAAGAAAGAAATAAAGAAAAGAAAAAGAAAAAAGACAAAAAGAAAGAAATGAATGGTATCTCTAACGTAAACATGGTGAATGACAAGTAAGCAGGCAAGACGGAATGTAAATTATATGCTTAAATGAAAAAGCCTTTAACCTTTAAAAAGAATGCCAGGTATAACGAAAGAAGGAAAGAATGAAAGAAAGAAAAGTCACTATAATTTTAAAATATTTTCTGAAAAATAAAAATCAATCAGGTAAATAGATTAGAAAGTTTGAAACATACACGAGAAAGGGAACTTAAAAATAGAAAGAAAGAAAGGTCTCTAACGTGTAGAAATGTTGTCTTGAGAATATAAATAATAATGTATGAATGGAAGGGAGCTTTATGCTTAAATGAGAAAAGACTCTTTGACCAATAGAATGAACGAAAGAAATAATGAAGAAAGAAAGTTTCCTATCGTATCAAATTATTTTCCGAAGAATAAAAAGAAAACTGGTAAAAAGGTAGAAAAATATCGGCAAAAAACAATAAAGATTTTTGACGAAAGAAAGAAAAGAAGAGAGAAAGTAAGTTTCTATAATGAAAAGTCTTTTCTGGAGAAAGGATAAAAAGCAGCCAAGAAAGAAATTAAGTTTTATATATACATAAATAAGAAAAGTGCTTTAATCGACAGAAAGAAAGAAAGAAAGAAAGGAAGAACGAAAGAAAGAACGAAAGAAAGAAAGAAAGAAAGAAAGAACGAAAGAAAGAAAAAAGAAAGAAAGAAGGAACGAAAGTACGAAAAAAAGAAATAAAGAAAGAAAAAGAAAGAAAGAAAGAAAGAGAGAAAGAGCCCCATTGTGTAAATATTTTCAGCAGCTTAGAAAGCAAACAGATAAAAAGGAATTTTTTTTATTCATGAATGGAAAAATTCTTTAATGATTATGAAGAAAGAAAGAAAGAAAGAAAAGAAGAAAGGAAGAAAAAAGAAAGAGAGAAAAAGAGAAAGATCCCTATTGTCTACCAATTTTCAGCAGTAGATAAAAAGCAAATGCTTTCTTCATAAATGAAAAAGGCTTTGATCATTAGAAAGAAAGAAAGAAAGAAAGAAAGAAAGAAAGAAAGAAAGAACGAAAGAAAGAAATGTTAAGTTAATTATCTATAGTTTAAAAATCTGGGGAAAAGAAATAAACAGGCAAGAAAGAAAGGAAGTTGTATACATAAATGCGAAACAGTCATTAACAATAGAAAGTAAGAAAGAAGAAAGAGAAAGAAAGAAAAAGAAAGAGAAATAAAGAAGAAAGAGAAAGAAAGAAAGAAAGAAGAAAGGAAATAAAGAAAGAGAAATAAAGAAAGAAGAAAGAGAAATAAAGAAAGAAGAAAGAGAAATAAAGAAAGAAGAAAAAGAAAGTAAGAAAGAAGAAATAGAAATAAAGAAAGAAAGAAAGAAAGAAAGAAGAAAGAGAAAGTAAGAAAGAAGAAAGAGAAATAAAGAAAGAAGAAAGAGAAAGTAAGAAAGAAGAAATAGAAATAAAGAAAGAAAGAAAGAAAGAAAGAAGAAAGAGAAATAAAGAAAGATTCACATAGTGTAAAAGTTTTATCAAGAAAGAAAAAAGCAAGCAGATAAAAAAGTAAGAAAGTTTTCTTTCTAAATTAAAAAAAAGTTCATTGGTCAATATAAATTAATTAATAAATAAAGTTTCTGAAATGTAACATTGTTTCTGGAAAGGAAAATGCAAGCATGCAAAAAGGAAGTTTTATGGTTAAATGAGAAAAAGCTATTTGACCAATAGTTAGTTAGATTGAAAGAAAGACAGAAAAAAGCTCTCTATAGGGCAACAATATTTTCTGAAGGATAGAAAGCAAGTAGGCAAATAAGAAAACATGTTTTACGCATAAATGAAAAAAGGTCTTTGAAAAAAAAAACTGAAAGTAGGAATGAAAGAAAGAAAGAAACATGAAGGAATGCGAAAAGGGAATTTCTTTATGTTGGTTAAAACCAAGAGAAAGAAATGAATGAATGGATGGAAGTAAGGGATGGAGGGAGAGAGGAATGAAGGAAGGAACGAAGGAAGGAGTGATGGATGGATGGATGGAAGGCAGAAAGAAAGAAAAGAGGGAAGAAAGGAAGGATGGAAAGGAAGATGGATGGCTAAAAGGAGAGAGAGACAGATGGATGGAAACGAGGAGGGAACGATGGCTGGAAGGAAGGATGGCAGGAAGGATGGAATGAAGGATGGAAGGGTAGATGGATGGATGGAAGGATGTAGGGAATGATGGCTGGAAGAAAGGATGGCAGGAAGGAAGGAAGGAAGGGTAGATGGATGGATGGAAGGATGTAGGGAATGATGGCTGGAAGGAAGGAAGGAAGGAAAGAAGGAAGGTTGGAAGGATGGATGGAAGGAAGGATGCAATGAATGAATGAATGAATGAAGGAAGGAAGGAAGGAAGGAAGGAAGGAAGAATGGATGGATAGAATGAAGGAAGGAAGGAAGGAAGGACAGATAGATGGAAGGATGGAAGGATGGAAGGAAGGATGGTAGGATGGCTAGAAGCAAGGAATACTGGAAAGAGGAAAGGAAGCAGAGATGGATAGATGGATGGATGCAAGGAAGAAAGAAAGGTTGGAAGGACGGATGGAATGAAGGAAGCATGGATGGATGGATAGAAGGAAGGAAGGAAGGAAGGAATGGAAGGTAGGAAGGAATAAAAGGAAGGATAGATAGATAGATGGATAGAAGGATGGAATGATGCCTGAAAGTCTGGATAGATAGATGGATTGTTGGAAGGATGGATGGAACGATGGCTGGAAGGAAGGAAGGGTGGTTGGAAGGATGGATGGAGGGAATAATGGCTGGAAGGAAGGAAGGAAGGATGAATGGATGGATGGATGGTTGGATGGAAAGAATGATGCAATGAATGAATGAATGAAGGAAGGAAGGAAGGAAGGAAGGAAAGAAGGAAGGAGGGAAGGAGGAAAGAAAGAATGGTTGGATGGAAGGAAGGAAGGAAGGATAGATGGAAGGAGGGAAGGCATGAAGGATGGCAGAAAGGAGGGAAGGAAGGCTAAATGGAAGGATGGAAGGCAGGAAGGATGACTGAAAGGAGGGAAGGAAAGATAGATGGATGGAAGAAAGGAAGGAAGGAAGGAAGGATGGATGTATTGATGGATGGATGGAAAGAAGAAAGGAAGGTTGGAAGGATGGATGGAATGAAGGATGCATGCATAGAGGGAAGGATGAAAGCAAGTGAGGAAGAATGGAAGGAAGGATGGCTTGAAGCAATCCTGGTGAGAAAGAAGGAAGGATGAAATGAAGGAATTAAGGATAGATGGATGGTCGGAGGGAAGGAAGGATGGCTGCAAAGAAGGAAGGATGCCTGGAAGGAAAGAAGTAAGGAAGGAAGGATGGAAAGAAGAAAAGGGATAATGAATGAAATAAGCGGCTTATATATTTTATAGAAAATTGTTTCTTGTTAACAAAATCAAGCAATGTAGCAACAACAAAAAAACGCTGTATATTAAGCAGAAAGCAAAGAGTGATTGGTGAGTAACACGCGAAAACAAAAAAAAGGAAAGGATATTGTAGTAAACGTGGTGAAATACAGACTAGTTAATAAGGAATAGATAGAACAAAATATCAAGAAATATAAACTGAAACAAAAATAGATCGTGTAAAAGAAAAAATAGGAAGAAAAAAAAACAGAAGAGAAAATAAATACGGATATCATTAATAAATAAGTAAATAAAAAGAATGTATTTCTGAAGAAAGCGCACAGCCCTCTTCAGGAAACAGCGTTCCACATTTTTATCTCTCTTTGTTTACTCGTTGTTTTTGCCAGTATATATGAGTGTAAATTGAATTCGTGTGGAAATATAATGGCGTATAATTTCTAATGTGCTCACGTGATGGCTGGTTAAACATAGAGTGTTTCTGCAGCTGCAGTTCATCTAAGATACTTATGTAAATCGGGGAAAGTGACTACGTTTGCATGCACGCGTAAATAGAAAGGTGAAAAAGAAAACACGCTTCTCTCTATCCATGTAAATTACTGTGGAACAGGCGCGCGTTCAAAAGAAAAAGGTGTTGCCATGATGTAATAAACGGAACGGAATTTTTTATGTACATCGATCCTTCAGTAAGCATTAACATTGCCCAACACATATGTATGTATCGACATAAATTCCTTCCCCGACAATGTACCATACTGATTAAAGATTAGGTTCATAGATCTGAATATTATATAGTTAACATTTCACGTACATTTTCGACTGAATTTATTTGAAGCTGGAATTTTTCGAACGATTCTGCAAATAAATAAATATCCAAAAATGCAATAAATAGAGGTATTAACAAAATGAGATCTTTCGACAAAGTACGCCACATGATCTGTTGGAACTATTCAGCAACTTTGACATATTTGGGAAAGATATTCGAATAATCGAGAACCTATACTGGCAGCAAACGGCATGAGAATGAGTTCAGTGAATATACAAAAATAGAAAGGGGCGTAAAGCAAGGATGTTTTCTCACCGGGCGTATACAGCGAAGCAAATCTGAGAGAATTGGAAATCCTACCAAAATTCTACACTGGCGGCCACAATCTTAACAACGTAAGACAGTACTGAGAGCAGACACGGAAAAGAAATTACAAAAACCCCTACAGAAGGTAGCGAAGGAGAGCGCGTAGAAGGGACTAAACATAAACTACAAGAAGACATAATGCATGGTCACCAGTAAAAGGATGAGCCCGAAATGTGATTTACAGGTCGGGAACATTAAAATGAAACATGTGCGGAAGTTTAAATATCTGGGAAATGTTTTGACGGGGGACAGTAAGTCCGCCGCTATATCCGTAGACGTATTGGAATGGCGAAGGACGCATTCCAAAAAGCTGTGCAAAGTATTGCTAAACAGGAGGATCTCTTTGGTAACAAAGAAAATAGTACTGAGCTGCTACGTGACATCTGTCCTCCTTTTACGGTCTCCTCAAAGATGAAGAAGAGGCACAAGGCAACGGAGATATGGTTCTGCAGAAGGAGGCTGAGGATATCATGAACCGAGCGTTTGTGCAACGATGAAGTTTTGGAGATGATGCAATCAAGCAGGAAGCTTATACTTATCATCAGGAAGAGGCAGATAACATTTCTGATACTCGCAGGTCGAACAGATTGAAAACGAGACAAGGGAAAGCAACGCGTGACATCACTGGCGGGCTTAGGCAAGTGGATAACAAAACGTGATCTGGGGGAGATTGGGGAATAGAAGCAAGTGGAGAGCCATGATCGCCTAGGTCCTGAAGGAACACGGCACATAAAAAGAAAAGAATGTCGAACTAAAACCCTTTATTTCGCTCGCTAGGGTAGACAGTTCTAGTTCCACGTGCCATGTCTAATGGATATCAGTTACCTCCTGTTAATTCCACTCTCCAAGTTCTTCACCGACTTAACCAGGTATTGAACTCACAGATCTTTGGGTACTGTTACTGGATATAACCAATGACTTTATCCACTGTGCCTTGTGTCCTTAAGGACCAATGCGAATTTCTGGGACTTATTAACTTATAAATCAATCGAGAACTTGGAGAGGTGAATTACTAGGAGATAACTGATAAATGACATCCATTATACATGGCACGTGGAACTAGAACAGTCTACTCCAGCGAGCGAAATAAAGTGTACAGTTCGACATTCCAACCAGCTGAAAAAGGCCGGAGCGTACATCGGCAGAAACGTTGTGATAAATATAGCCACACAGATGAGGGCAATAGTTCGAATAATGTAAATAGTGCACATAATACCTCATCTCAGAAATATAGACAGATACGAAAAGAAAAGAGTATTGCTGAGTAGCTCAGAGAGCCAACTGATTACGCAAATTAAATAAAGGATATTAAAATGAATACTACAGGTGTGTGCTTCTAGCGTTAAATACCGAGTTCAATTGACAAAACAAAATATTAGCCATAAACACTTTCGCTGTCCCTGTGGTGCAATGCAGTTTCAACATCCTTAGCCGTACCATAGTTGACATTAAGCGAATGGATGTTAAAATGTGAATGTTTCTCACTTGCCATCAAATACATAGCTGATGTCGATCGTCTATGTCCAGATCCGAAGGAGGCAGAAGATTAATTCAACTAGAACGGTCTTACAAAACAATAACAATAGGTTTTCAAAGATACTTGAAAACTACAGAACATGAAATAACTAAGAAACTTTAATCAGTAAGAGAGGAAGCTAATAAATTCAAAACGGAATTAAAAGTGGTTGAAGAAGTGCAAATAAACCATAATAGATGTAGTGAAGCTGCAATGAACCTACGAAAGAAATCATAATAAATGCGATATACCAAATGCAGAAACGATTGCCAGGTAAGCCGCTTCATAGTCAATACCCTGCCCGTACCAAACAAGCTGAGGTAGACAAAAACTGTAACCATCAGTGGTTACTCAGTGTAGGTTTAAAAGCTGAAACAAAAGCGTTGTTTTTTTTCTTCTCGCGGCACATGGCCAATGCTTACTAAATAAAATTTACCAAGCACACATGCTGAAAAAATGGTGTTTACACCCACTGTATATAAAACTTGGCATGATCAGTCAGTTAAGTGTCATACGTGATACACGCTTACACGATCTTGTATCTTTCGATACAGGGCTGACAAGGCAGATTTTTCCCCGCAGTAGGTTGCCATTCAACGCTATAGAACCCGGTCTGTCCTCCTACTTACCATAGTTGGGGAGAGAATAAAAAGATTTCATACCTTTACCAATGGTATTAGCCCGTAAGTGAATACAATGGATTCGACTGGAATTCGAACTCGGCTCTCCGATTCCTCAATCCGAGCCTCCATCCATTACTCCTCCGCTAATATATGCACTGGAAAATATGCAATTTGTACGGGAAGGAAACTGCAAGAAAATGGTATGAATATCGCCTATACGCGGTTACAGTGATGGGACCTGTAACAGGTTTATGGGACTTTACAATACACGCTGTTAGAACAATCAATGCTAATCACACAGACATCATGATCAAAGACCACAAAAAGAGAAGTGCTTTCTTATTGACAAGGCAGGTACTGCAGATTGTAATATATCTTTGAAGATCTTCAAAAATTATCAGAATACAAAAAGTGGAAATCTAAAAAATATGGAATATGATGGCATCAATAATTCCAGTTGTAGTTGGAGCCTTCGGATTGATTGGGAAAAGTTCCGATAAACTCATTGAAGGGATTCCTAGTAAGGCATGCCTTAAAGAAATACAAAAAATTGTACTCATAAGTACAGTTCACATATTACGAAGAGTTTTAACTATGTAAAATGTGTGTAATCTTTGCTTTTTTTTGTTTTCGTTTACAAATATGATCAGTGAAAATGTTATGAAGCCATTTCTGACCTTAGGTCTCTGCTTGGGACCCGTAAGGAGAGGTGTATAGAACATAAATAGGAAATACTAGTAGTAGTAGTAGTATTAATTATAACGTCTTTATATAACGTCTTTCTTCTTGAATTCCAATCCCCCCTCTCTCTCTCTCTCTCTCTCTCTCTCTCTCTCTCTCTCTCTCTCTCTCTTGGAAACCCATATAGGAGAAAGAAAACTCCGAATAATAAAAATGTATTAATCGGGCCGAGGATTGAATGGCTGCTGTGTTACGAGGTCGCGAACGATCACCTAGAGGCTTCGGAACCCTCTCTGTATAAGACCGTTACCCAATGCACTGGGAAACTTTGGGTGGAATTTTGGACTTGTGCATAAAAAGTAGGAAGAATATGAGAACTAAAAGTCAAAGCTAAAAGTCCAGTATAAATCTTCCAGTGGATAAACAGGAACAAACTCCTATATAAATAATGAATAAAAGCCCTTCAAATTGTCCAACTAAATCCACAACCATTCATTTAATGAAAGACATGGTAAAATGATCTTGTGAGGAGTACATACTCGTTAAGACTGCATTCTATGAAGCATTTCACAAACATCAGTAAAAAAAAAAACATCACTCGACAAACATACGACATTTGACGAGAAAAGTTTGGACAAGCGATTAGAAAGAACCTTGACGAAAATAAACTAGTCGTTCACAAGCTTGCGAAAAAACGAGTCCAAAAAACACCGAACGTAATTATTTTATGGTAAACAAGAAGCCAAGGAAATGGAGGAACGAGAAGAAATCCCAAAATTACAACCAACAACGCATAACCGCAAAACAAAAAAAAACTCTACAATGCAGAACTAGAATTAATTCTGGATGAAGTAGACCGACATATAAGTCTCTACGAAGCATTATATGCATCAGAAATAACAGCAACTAAAAAATTAAACACCAAATTATAAAAAGAGAATCTTATATACATGAAGAGCCATCTTAGAAGAGAAAAATAGAGATTAAGCAACTTAGAAGTGAATTATCAGTACTTAGTACGAAGAACAAATGTCATGACTAGAAAAGACAGAAGAGACAAAAAAAATACAAAATTAGGAAGGGAAATGGAGTCCTGTGAGAGAAAGAAAAAAAATAAGGCAAACATAAAGCAAGCAATACAACTGAAGGCTCAAAGAATCAGAATCTATGAAAAAAAGATTCAACAGACAGAATAAGAACTTTCAAACCGATACCGAGAAATTTTACAGAGGAATAGGCAAGAAAAAACATTTATGTGACAACCTACACAACAATGGAAGATGTTGTACAGTTCTGGGAAAAATATGGGCTTACCCTAAGGAACTTAACAAAGAAAGAGATTGGATTATATCTATAATAGCATTAACCGGCGAAAGGAATATGACTATAAGATTTCTCAAAAGAAAATAAGCCATCTATTTTGCATGGATGACTTAAAGTTGTATGCTCGAATTGACAGTGACCTGGAAGGTCTCCTGAAAAGAGTAAAATGTTTCAGTGATAACATTGGAATAGAGTTCGGTTTGGATAACTATCCTAAAGCAACAATTTTACGCGGATCCCTACAGCAATGCAGTCCAAGATTTCGTGCAAGAAAATCAATACCTATAATAGAAAAAAATAACAAACACATAAATCTTTGTATGCTCTATATTATAATATAGTGACCATTCTTTTCAATAACAGCCAGTAATCTCTTAACCATTGATATTTTTTTTTACTTCGGCAAGTTCAATCTCCGACATGGTATTTTTAATAGATTTGCTGTTATATTGTTTGCCACCTTCTTATAATTTCATCTTCAAAATTGACCTTAGATTTACGATCGGATTCAGATAAGGACATGATGGTGGCCATTCCATTATCTTTTCAACTGTAAATCATTTATGCTCAGAGAATTCAGGGTAAGCTTAGATACATGAGAATTTTCGTGTATAAATGCACATTCAATTTGAAACTGCAAGACTGTTACTTGTACTATGCAAGGGACGTTTAGTACATAAAATCGCAATAGTTCCGTAAGCACTGTTCCGTTTAATTGCATCATCGACTTTAAATGGGCAAATAATGGTTTGGTCAACAATTCCATTCCATATTATAACACTTCCGCCTTCTTGTTGCCATCTTTTACCCACAGGCAAGTCTGAATTAAATAAAATTCATCGTTTGCCAATACATTAGGTCCATCAAATGTCACTCGAGATTTGTTCGTGAAATTTACATAAGAAAAGTCATTTTCATGTCTTACTTGGCGCAATTTTACGCTTTAAAATATTTACTTTAGTGTGAGGAATTTACCTATGACATTTTTACAGATCCCAATTCACAAAGCATTTTTAACATTTTGTCCATCTTGACTGCCTCGATTCCAGCCTTTTCAAAGATCTGAGAGCTGATCAAAAGTGGTTGTTTCGCTTTAACTCGCTTTTGTTTACGTGCATCTCGAGGAAGCAAGATCTTAAAGCCATTTCCTTTGCTTCGAGTTCTCAAATTATTCATGTTTTCAACAGCCTCCTTTATCGTTCGATGATCTCTGGCAAAGCTCCATTGATATCTCCAATGTGGACATTCCCTAACTTTATTTCATGTTTTTCAGCACTCGTTATATTCTTCCCTTTACCCAAGTTTCAAGTAAAAACAGTTTGAATTAGATGTCAGAGTTCTCATTCTAATATTAGTTTAATCTACATGCTACGTTCACTCAATCCATTTTCATAGATTCCAAATATCTCAAAAAATAACCATTAAAAATAGCAGAGAATTTGACGTTCTATCTATCTATGTATATATATATATATATATATATATATATATATATATATATATATATGTCATTCACAGACAGTACTGTTTCGCTGTATCACAGCTCCTCAGTGCGACTAGACTTCATATATATATATATATATATATATATATATATATATATATATATATATATATTTAAAATTATTTATACCCATCAAATATGAGTATGCATAATAATCAAGTAATTTTTCTTTTTTTTTTTTTTTTTTTATAGATTATTTAAAGATTATTTAAAGAAAACTTTTGGCAATGACGACATAAAATAGCTATTTCATTTCTCTGATTCAGTAAATTTTTATTTTTTATAAACTTAGTAGTATATAGTTTCTCATGTATGCATAAAGGACATGGGTCATTTAATGACCTACATATTCTAGCCCTTCTTATTAACTTCCATTTTACTGTAGGTGTTTTATTGGATTCTTTTAGGTGCCAAAAGTACTTCGAAAGAGATGTTTGACTTTTATACTTATTTATCCTAAACGAGGATTGATGTTGGTAGAACCTCTTTTTGAACCTATGGCTAGTGCAACCTATATAAATTTTTATGTTTTCAGGGTTTTCAACAGAAGATATATTACATTGGTATACTACTGATTCTATGCAACATTTATTTTGTAAAGGACAGTTTTGAGGGTTTCTACAATTACATAATTTTTGTTCACCCTCATTAGTTGTTGTTTGTATTTTTCCCTTGTCTACAATTTTTTGGTTCAGAATTCGTTAAAAGATACATCCCTACCCATCCCTAAACATAACCCCGCTTTCAAATGTAACTATTAACTGAGACAACGAAAATTAAAAATTGAACCCTCTACCACCCCTTGTCTAGATGAATGGATTTATCGGTAACCTTGGAAACCCTCAAACTATGAATCTTTCCTGTGCCGTTAACAACCGTAAATTTTAAAAAGTAAGTTACTCCAAAATTCGCTTGATGAGGAAATGGAACTAATGTCTTTGGTTTAATAACAAAATTAAATTCAGGGGCTTTAGCTTCCATTTCTGAAACATGGTCATCACTGTGTAGCGGTAAAACCATATTTTAAATCTATTAATTTATAATATTAATGCTCTGTAAACTTAAATTTACATAGAGCACTATTGTGTAAAAATAAAAATATCTATAAGAACACCGGATTTTATATCTTACTGTTCTTTCCTTTTTATTTATATATACATATATATATATATATATAGATGATAACGAGTTGAGTACAATTTTAATGTTCGTAAAATTTAATTTAAAAGAGGGCTCAATACAAAGTAAAGCAATATACTTTATTTTAGGATATTACATCGAAAACATGAAAAAATTGCTACACAATTGCACTCGTGTTTATTTGCGTACCAATGCATCTCATCAAGGGATTGTAAATTACTGAACGATTTATTTAGATTTAAAAGCAAAATATAGCCTTTTTTTATGAAAAAGAACTAAAAAAGCGGGGTGTAAGGTTTGTGGGCTTTACTCAGATCAATCTACAATCTACCTTCATCAATCCATTTTCATAGATTCCAAATATCTCAAAAAATAACCATTAAAAATAGCAGAGAATTTGACGTTCCATCTATCTATCTATCTATCTATCTATCTATCTATCTATCTATCTATCTATCTCTCTCTCTCACTCTATATATATATGTATATATATATATATATATATATATATATATATATATATATATATATATATATATATATATATATATATATATATATATATATGCAGAAATATAGTCTTAAAGTGTGCTATATTTATGGGGTAAAGTGCTGAATATCAGAGATAGAGCGTGTGTAAATATAAAAGTGGACATGGAAGTCAGCACATTTGACCCAAATAAATAAGCGAACAAGCGATTTCCGGTAAATGACGGCCATTATAGACTACCAACAATAAGCCATATAAACAATTTTTACTACGTTAACCAAAAACACCGATCAAAATAAAAGAATAAATAAATAAATATATAAGATAAAAAATAAAAATAAAAATAAAAAACAAACAAAAAAACAAGCAAAATAATTTGACATAAATAAATAAACAAATAAGCGACTTCCGGTAAAAGTAACCGCCAAAATATACTACCCATAATGCACCACTGACCCTTATATAAACAGCCGAGAAAAATAACAGCACTAGTCGCCTGACGATTGCACTAGCATGAAACAGACTGTCGCCTCTCAGTGCTGACTTCCATGTCCACTTTTATATATATATATATATATATATATATATATATATATATATATATATATGTATATATGCACGTTTCATTGAATACGACCGACAATGTGTTTTTATTTAGTTTATTATACAATTTCTCATGCGATCTGATATTTTTTTTCGCATGATAGATTATATAAAAACTGTCTGAATGTTCTTTTTATCCGAGTGCTTTCGGCTATACATTGAGCCATTTTTAAGGATTAAATATTTTAACTGTTAAATAAGAAATAGTTTATTGCATGTATGTTTTATAAAATGTTTTCATTTTTTAAAACACGGTCAAGATATTGTGTCCATGTTCAAAGTTAATATTATAAAGTGTTGTTTTTTTTTGTTTTTATTAATAAGGCTTCCATTATTTTTAGCCTTTTTTTGCATGTAGATGATGCTATTATACTAGTGTTGTCAACAATATCTGATGTATAAAAACACTTTAAAAAATCTTTGCGGCGGACGCAGCAAGACAAGAACACACACGCTCACTCTCTCTCTCTCTCTCTCTCTCTATATATATATATATATATATATATATATATATATATATATATATATATATATATATATATACAAGATTAATAGAAAATTTTGTCACTTAGCTGATTAATGTTATCTTCAGCATTATGACTCGAAAGTATCGTAGATGGAATTTTTTGTAATCGTTCAGTTCACTCATCAGGAACTTTCAGGAATTCACTTTTCTTGTTGTTTTGCTAATGTTGATTAGAACGTAGTTCAATTATCTGCATGCTACTTTGCTCGCGAAATTGTCCCTCTTGCCATTTAAATTTATTGTTCGAATTTTGATCGTTGTTATATTTCATTGTCTAATTTTGAATTACTGACTATGTTCTTAGCTTCTTTGTTCATCTCACTTTTCTGTTTTATTATTTGTTGTTTTGCAAAATTCACCTACTGCTTCTTTACCTACTTTATTTGTAACTTCCATATAAAATATATATATATATATAATATATATATATATATATATATATATATATATATATATATATATATATATATATACAAATTTTTAATATGGAAATATATATACATATATGAACATATATATATATATATATATATATATATAGTCATCCATAAACAGACTGTTTCGCTGTATCACAGCTCATCAGTGTGGCTAGACGTCCGGTTGCCTCTGGCTAGAATCGAAAACCGGCTGAATTTGCGTCAGTCGGAAATTTTACCCTGAAGCCGTTGGCGCACGGCAGAGAAGAAAGTGAATTTAAGCGTATTTATTTTTAGATAAACACACAGTGACTGGGAGAACTAGATTCGATTTACCGAAGAGTCTTGCATTATTAGCCATAACAGTCAATGTTTACAAACCCACACATCCTCCCCAGAGAGCTCTACCGAAATAAATTTTTCAGGAGCATATATTGTCATATATATATATATATATATATATATATATATATATATATATATATTAATCGTATCACCCCAAGCAAGGCCGGAGGCCACTATCACGAAAGGGGTTAAAGAAGGTTTAGAGGAAGAGCAGATAGGAGTGGCAAAGGAGGGTATGTGGTGAAAGAGAAAGACAGTGGGTCGATCAAGGCAAGGGGGCCACAGAAGATCCGGAGCAAGAGCAGATAGGAATGAAAATCTTTTAAAAAATTTTTTTAAGCTGATCACCCCAAGCAAGACTGGAGACCACTAGCACGCAAGGGGTTACAGAAGGCTTGGAAGAAGAGCAGATAGGAGTGGTAAAGGAAAGGATGTGGAGAAAGATAGTGGATCGATCAAGGTAAGAGGGTTACAGAAGATTTGGAGCGAGAGCAGATAGGAATGAAAAATGAAAGGATGTGGAGAAGGGAAGTGGATAGATCAAGGCAACTGGAGATGTCGATTGACGCTACACTTAAACCGTTGGAGATTGTATTTGTCAGGGAAACAGTAATAGGGAAGGGAGTTCCATAGGCGAGATGTGCGAGACATGACGCTATTGTAGTAGAAGAGACGTCTACATCTAACAGTTTCCACGGTGTAGGGGTGGGAGTGGGATGCCAGCCTCGTGGGGCGTTTAAATTCACGAGGCCTGGGGACAAGCGAACGCAACTCCTCAGAGCAATTACCGTGGAAGTACTTGTAAAAAAGGCAGAGCGAGGCAACATCGCGTCTGTGAGAGAGCGACTGCAGACGAGATGACAGATCAGGGCCAATCACGTTGCCTATCCGTCTCTGGATCTTATATATATATATGGTACGTGGGTGTAGTAAAATCTGGGTTGGTGCCCAGGTGAGGTAAAACCACTGTGTGTGTTAGACATCTTATCATTCGTTAACCTATCCAACAAGGAGAGTGAAAAATGTGATGTTTCACCTGCGGCTTGATGTTGCCTCTTTCTTCTTTTTGGGTATATTCTCTTCTTAGTCAGAGAGTGGCACTGACACAGTCAGCAACGTCTTTCTCCAATTTAAATATGTCACGCCTTGTCATTGACTGACATCATAATTCCCCGTTGAGTTTTCCAAAGCTATCTTGAGATGGCTTTCCGCGACAACGCTGCTTGTCATAATACATGTTTGTCCATGAAGGCAGTGGCGGACTGGTTCTAAAAAATATTGGATTTCCATCAGACAACGTGGTGCCATCCACAACTACAAAACTTTCATTTAATTTTAATAACGAATAAATAAAATATAACAAAAATACAGACGGAAAATTTGTTGCAATTATTTTTGTGGAAAAGTACCTATTCCTTAGTAAGTATAGTGTATATGATCAATATTTACATTAGTCGGACTATTGACCTCATCTTTGTCACAACGCCTTTATCCACTGTGCCATGTGTCCTTGACGACAGTGGATCCAGTGACAGACCCAAAGAGTGTGAGTTCAATACCCGGTTCAGGCAGTGGAGAACTTTCAGAGGGAACATTAGCAGGAGATAACTGATAACTGACATCCATCAAAACATGGCACGTGGAACTAGAACAGTCTACCCCAGTGATCGAAATAAAGGGTTCGGTTCGAAATTCCAACCACCTGAAGAAGGCCGGAGTGTACAACGGCCGAAACGTTGTGACAAATATGGCGACAAAGATGAGGACAATAGTTCGACTAATGTAAATACTGTACATAATACCTCATCTCAGAAATATAGACAGTCTTTTCATATTAAAGCAGTAAATAACAAATGTGAATACAAAGTGTTATAATTATTATTGTTATTATTTAATTTTTATAAATGTTAACTAATTGATATTTTTGAATAGTTTACTGCACAATTTACACATTAATAGAAGCACAACATTTTTTTTTAATTTTAACTAATTGACAAATATTTTAAATAGTCTAGAGCACAATTCAAACATTAAACGAAGCACATCTTTTTTATTTTAACTGACTGATTTTTTGAGTCAACTGCACAATTTACACATTGACAGAAGGGCAAGAAAACATTTCATGCAGTCCGCAATAAAATCGTTTGTGTTCGCTAGACAATAGTGCGTATCTGCCATTAATTGCTTCTGCATCAAATCCAGCTATGAATTTCAAGGGTAAGCATCATGCATGATTGGAAATTCTCCTCGTATAACGAATTACTTAACTTTGTTTTTATGATTTTATCCTCACATGGATTCAGTAACTGATAATGTGCAAATAAATTTATAAATTTCTTCATTTTATTCCTGCGTTTGTTTCTTTGATTGCATTTTTATTTGATATAAGCGGCCAACTCGATCAGAGGCTCACTTGCAATCGGTCAAGCTGACGCACTGGCCTGTCTGTCACGACACGAATGGATTAACAGCTTAATGATATTAAAGCTATGGATTTCGTTAATCGGACTGACTTCCTCATCTTGGTTGCTTTCCTCACAACGTTTCGGCCGTCTGATCCTCCGGCCTTCTTCAGGTGCATCTCGAACTCGGGAACCGTCGGTCTGGAATTTCGAACCCAACCCTTTATTGTTACGGGGGTACCATGTTCTCGTTCCATTAAGGCCATCGCTGCTGCTACTACTGCTTGACGCCAGCAGTAGTAGCAGCAGCGATGGCCTTAATGGAACGAGAACATGGTACCCCCGTAACAATAAAGGGTTGGGTTCGAAATTCCACACCGACGGTTCCCGAGTTCGAGATGCACCTGAAGAAGGCCGGAGGATCAGACGGCCGAAACGTTGTGAGGAAAGCAACCAAGATGAGGAAGTCAGTCCGATTAACGAAATCCATAGTGAAAACCCCTCATCCCAAAAATATAGACAATTGATATTAAAGCGTTTATTTTACACGACAAATATTTATTTAATAATAAATCTTCTTTCACATCACTGCACCATTTAATTAATCTCAAATTGAATAGTTTTCAATAGTAAACTCTCGATTATTATCGAGAGTTTACTACTGAAAACTATTCAATTTGAGATTAATTAAATTAACTTTGTTAAGTCCATCTAAGAATAATGTATTGCTGGTAATATGTTTCTTTTTAAAAAATGTATTACTGGTAATATTTTTTGAAATGTATTGCTGGTAATATTTTTTGAAATGTATTGCTGGTAATATTTTTGAAATGTATTGCTGGTAATATTTTTTGAAATGTATTGCTGGTAATATTTTTTGAAATGTATTGCTGGTAATATATTTTGACATGTATTGCTGGTAATATTTTTTGAAATGTATTGCTGGTAATATTTTTGAAATGTATTGCTGGTAATATTTTTTGAAATGTATTGCTGGTAATATATTTTGAAATGTATTGCTGGTAATATTTTTTGAAATGTATTGCTGGTAATATTTTTTGAAATGTATTGCTGGTAATATTTTTTTCCAAAAATATATTGCTGGTAATATTTTTCTTTTTTTCAAAAAAATGTATTGCTGGTAATATTTTTTTAAGTATATCACTGATAATCTATGCTATTTACATTATTCGGACTGATGTCCTCATCTATGTTGGCATATTTATCACAACGTTTCAGCCGATATCCGCTCCAGCCTTCTTCAGCTGGTTGGAATGTCGAACTGAACTCTTTGTTTCGCTCACTGGGCTAGACTGTTTTAGTTCCACGTATCATGTCTAATGGATGTCAGTTATCAGTTATCTCCTGTTAATTCACCACAAGTTCTCCACTGCCTTAAGAAGGTATTGAACTAACACGCTTTGGGTCCTGTCATGGATCTAACCAAAGCCTTTATCCACTGTGCCATGTGTCAGTAAAAACTGAAAAATGAATAGACTGAGATCACTGGTAATATATATATATATATATATATATATATATATATATATATATATATATATATATATATATATATATATATATATATATATATATATATATATATATATGTATATATATATATATATATATATATGTATATATATATATATATACATATATATACATATGTATATATATAGATATATATATATATACATATGTATATACATATATATATATATATATATATATATATATATATATATATATATATATATATATATATATATATATATATATATATTGTTAAAAATGGATTACTGGTTTTTTTTTCAATAAATGTATTGCTATTATTTTTAGGACAAAAATATTTTTATACTTTCATATTTTTATCCCAGTTTGAGAGTTAACTATTTTCCTATACCTGGGATTTTAACAGGTTGCTACCACCCCCTGAAACATAGGATTGAGTGAAATTTGTTATCCATACAACGAGATATACAACTTGGGTTGCACTGAAATATTTCAGTGCAATACACTTTTTGTCACTGTTCCATGAAAGTTACTCATTCTTTCTACATAAAACTATATCTTACATCTAACAGTAACCATTTCACGATGTACTTTGCCGAAAGAAGATAGAATAAAACGAAATGTCTGAAATTTGCATGGTAGAAAAACAAATCTCTTAATGGTTATTCCATTCAGAGAAGTGTAAACTCATTAAAGAAACCAACGCAAACATCCCCTGTCGTGAAATTGACAAGTCACTCCTACGTGATACGCGCATCGAATTTATCAATTAATATTTGCATGAGTTTGCGAGAAGGGGGATCTGTTTGCGGCGCTAAAAACAGAATAACTGATCTGATCGCAGCACTATGTGTTTCCTTATGCCATGTTTGAAAGCAAAACCTACTGAAATATAAATGTTCTCTTGCGAGATCATGTCCAATATCCTATACTCTCGTGTAATTAAGGCCAGTGTGTAATTTTTGACGCTAGTGCAAACCTATTGTTATGAATAATCAAGAGTGATCTCCCCTTGTTTCGTTACTCTCCTATTTGATTGAGTTATTTATTTTTACTCGGACTATAAAAAGACACTATGAGCGAACCTTGTATTCTCAGTTGAATAAATCTTTCTTAAAGCTTACACCTGCATGCTTTTGACATTACACCTACGTCTACCTTTTTTATACTCGTGTAATCAAAATCTATGTCTACTTTTTTGAGGCTCATGGAATCGAAATCTATGTTCTCCTTTTTATTTATATTTCTTTTATTTCCATGCATTTCACACCTATGTCTTTCTATTTTTCACTCTTGGACCTAAATCTGACTTGTATATCTACCAAACTAATCTCATTCTTTTGTTTTAATATCGTTTTAATAATTTTTGGTAAAACAAACCTATATATACAGATATTTGACATCATTTTGTAGTCTAAAAACATCAGATTCTCACTCAAATGATCTCAAAATTTAACGAAATAATTTAACTGTGCAGACTTATCTCAATGATAATCTTCCAGGGAGATGCGTCGGGCGTGCTAGTGATAATGACAATGTGCTGTTGAAATAGTCACTAAGTTTACCTGACTTGACAATTTGTGACTTTTTCTATAGGGCTGTGTGAATGGACAGGTCCAGGGCACCCCATCTCCTCATAAGCCTAGAGGAAGCAAAGAATCACTGAGATGCTGGAGAATGTTACGCAAGGTATGCTACAGCGCGTTTGTCAGAAGCTTGACCACCGACTTAACGCGTGTCGTATCACAGCTGTCGCGCATATTGGGCATTAGTGAATCTTTCTGATATCGGTTATAAAATCTACAAACCTTTGGATATCATGTTAGAATTTTGATAAATAAATAAATAAATAAATAAATATTATACGGTTCAACATGTATCCTGTTTAATTTCCTCTGCCAAGGACATGTAGTTACTCAGAAATTCACATTTTTAATTAAGTCAATTTTTTGTGGGGAACACCCTATATATATATATATATATATATATATATATATATATATATATATATATATAATTTACGAAAAACTAGGTAATCCGTATGGGTAGACCCAAGGAGGATAAAATCCAGAGAGCTCAATGTAAATCAGAGCTAATAATTTAAATAAAAATAAAACCAGACCACTTTAAGGTTCCATGTAATAAATTATTTCATCACAGCCCTTTTAAATGACCGTGGATCATCAGACTTTACTTCCAAAGGTTGAAACGAAAAATGAAAAGAAATTTACACATTTTTGACGGGAAGTACTAAGCATATGTAAGTTATCGAAGTGAGGACGTGAGTGGGGAGAGAGAGACATGATTGAGTTAGATGTAAAATTTCTATTCTCTCAAAATTAATTTTAAATTAAATTTTAATTTTTGAGATGTAAAATTTCTATTCTCTCAAATTTAATTTTGAGAGAATAGAAATTTTACATCTAACTCAGTCATGTCTCTCTCTCCCCCTCACTTCCTCACTTCGTTAATTTACATATGCTTAGTACTTCCCGTCAAAAATGTGTAAATTTCTTTTCATTTTTCGTTTCAACCTTTGGAAGTAAAGTCTGATGATCCACCGTCATTTAAAAGGGCTGTGATGAAATAATTTATTACATGGAACCTTAAAGTGATCTGTTTTTATTTTTATTTAATATATATATATATATATATATATATATATATATATATATATATATATATATATATATATATATATATATATATATATTTCAATCTCAAGCAAATTAAAACTACTTCTTCCTTTTCTGATTCGGGGAAAAAAACAAAACGTTGGCTTTCATTTTTGTTTCTCTAGGAAGCCAAACACATGGTTTTCTTTTTTGAGACACGAAACCAATGGATTTCTCTTATGAATATCGGTCAAATGAAAAAAGCTGAACCTATGTCTTTCATCATTGACTCACTAGTAAGCTAAACTTATGGCTTTCGTTTTTGACTCTCAGGCAATCCAAACCTACGGATTTTATTTTTTGATTCATTTTATTTTATCTCTTCCAAACCCAACCGATATGTTACTTTCTTTGACTCTCGGACAACCCAAACATATTGAATTCTTTTTTTGTCTCTCGAGAAAACGAAATCATATAGTTTCCTTTTCGATTCTAGTAAACCAAAACTATAACTTCCATTTCTGACACTCGGTCAAACAAAATCACTGTCCTCTTTTTTGGACTTTCTTGTAAATCAAACCTATATCATTTTTTATGATTCCCATGTATTTTCCATGATATCTAACCTGTCAAGATATTATCCAACAATGTTGAATAACTAAATAACCTTCTGATCACCACTAACGCAACTTTTAGGCATTTAAATGTAATGTTAAATAAACTAACAGTGTCAATTACAAAACAATCACTTATTTTATTGACTCTCTAGTCGTCCTACTGTATGGCAGTGAATGCTGGACAAGTTTCATGAAAGATGAAGTAGAGACTTGAAGCAGAGACATGTGGTTCTACACAAAGATACATGAACCGAAAAATGAGAACAAGGACGGGGTTTTAGAGAAACTGGAAAAAAAGAAAAATTATATATAACATCAGGATAAGATAGACTTTCTGGGGTACATAATAAGGAAGAGGGGCCTTGGAAAATCTGTTACTCAGAGGACAGATTGTGGTCAAGAGGGGGAGAGGAATACAACGCATAATATACTTGACGCGCTTGTGAAAATCGATGGGAAACAGGGTTTAAAAATAAAGAAAAGAAAGAATTTAGGAAATTGTGGAGAGTCATCATCATCTATGTTCCGAGGGAACATGGCCTTTGAAGAAACAGGAAATGCCATATAGAGAAGATGAAGAAATTCATAAAGAAGTAAAAAAAAAAAAAAAAGAAGAGGAAGAAGAAGAAGTAGAAGCAGAAGAAGTAGAAGCAGAAGAAAAAGAAGTAGAAGAAGAAGAAGAAGAAGAAGAAGAAGAAGAATATGAAGTAGAAGAAGAAGAAGAAGAATATGAGTAGAAGAAGAAGAAGAAGAAGAAGAAGAAGAAGAAGAAGAAGAAGAAGAAGAAGAAGAAGAAGAAGAAGAAGAAGAAGAAGGAGGAGGAGGAGGAGGAGGAGCAGAAAAATAGGAAAGCAAAAGAATCAAAATAAAACCCTGCGTGGAAATGTTACACTGGATAGGGTTTTTATCATGATCTCATATTTATATGAGACTAATTAAAACTGACAAGAGAAGGAAACAGATACGCAGACATAAGAAATTTATACAGACGGATTGATATCTATCCGGTTGTAAGCGGGTAAATTTACCTGCTTTCTTTCTCTTCGCCCCTCTATAGATTAGTGGGTTTTTTTTCTTTAAACGGATGTTCCTTGCTTGTCACTCTGTTTAAACTAGATATATCTTCTGTAATTCCTGTTTAATTTATGATTCCTACAAAGGCATAAAATAAATTTCATCCATGTTTTTCTAACGTGAATTACCTTCTTGTCCTGCTTTTTAATCAGTGTCTGTTACCTAATAAAATTGCCTTATTTAGTTTTAACGCAGTTCTATTTGCCTAAATCAATGAGTACCGACACTGTTTCAAAAGTATGATCAGCGTTCCTTTGTCTACAGGTTAGCAGCCATAAAATTCAATACGGCTCCCGTTGTTGTAGTTTAGATCGTTTTTTTTTGTTCGGACGTAAGAAATAGGGAAAGTAAGAGATTGGCCAAGTGATGGGATTTCTTCTTTTCATGTCGTATGTGTGGAAAAAAGACACCGTTTTATTATTTCTAATCGTTCGAGCAAACACGACCACACACAAACAAATGACAGACAAAAAAGAGAGGCACTTATACAGGCTGTCCCTAAAGTTTGGACACATAGAAAATATGATTAACTGTATTTTTTTTTTTACCTCCACAGATTATACATCGTTTTGTCGAAAGAAAAAAAGAACTAACTTCTTTGTCTGGGACATGCTAAAGGAGAAGATGTACTTAATGCAAATCACATAAATGCAACATATTTGATCGAATGCATAAAGAGAGAATGTGCTCGAATTGGTGGCGATCTGGAATTATTGCATCGAGTTACGAGAATCAACCTTTGCATCACATATTGAAGATGTTATTTGTTAATATTAAAATTCAATAAGTTGTTGAAAATATAATTTCTTGATAATATGCATTTTTTGCCTATGTATCCAGACTTTAGGCACACCCTGTATAAATGCAGTCCAGAAGTTATCCAACAATGCTAAATCACTGAAGCATCGGCTGCGCACCCTTAAAGAAGTTTTCAGGCAACCAAGGGACAAGGAAATACTAAAGAAAAACATTAGGCTTTCCTGCCGCCCGGTCTACACCCCTCCCCCCTCTATTGGACACGATTAGAGGCCCAAACCTTGTTTCGTGTTTAGGAAGGGGTTCCCGGAACTCTCTCTCTCTCTCTCTCTCTCTCTCTCTCTCTCTCCCTCTCTGGCCTCTGTACTGGTGCCGCTGTGTTTCTCCCGTATTCCTATCTGCTCTCGCTCCAAATCTTCTGTAACCCCCTTGCCTTGATCGACCCACTGTCTTTCTCTTTCTCCACATCCTCTCCTTTACCACTCCTATCTGCTCTTCCAACTCTTCTATAACCCCTTGCGTGATAGTGGCCTCCAGCCTTGCTTGGGGTGATACGCTTAAAAAAAATAATAATAAATTCTGGGGAGATTATTTTTTACGACAGAGATACCAGTGTGCTACAGTTGCAATAACATCATTCGCTACTGGTAGTCATGAGATTTGATTTACCAGAGAGACCGACTAAACCTATGGCTTTCATCTTTGACTCTCTAGTAAGCTAAACCTATGGCCTTTGTTTTTGACTTTCGGGCAAGCCAAACCTACGGATTTATTTTTAATTCACTGGCAAACGAAAACATTTTTATCCTCTAATAAGCCAAACCTATGACTTTCTTTTTGAATCTCGGTCAAAGTAAAATGATAGCTATATTTTGAAATCTCTGGCGATATGTTACTGTTTGTGAGTCTTGGACAACCCAAATCTACATTTTCCTTTTTTGACTTTGTTTGTTAATATAAAAAAGATTGTTCAGATGCAGTTGATGAGATGAAAGAGAAAACATGAAAAAAGCGTTACCGTTGCAATACAATCATTTGACACTGGAAGACATGCGTTTTGATTTACCAGAGAGAAAAAAAGAAGACAAAGGTTTGGTTTGCCTGAAAGTCAAGACAGTTTTACTTTAGAAAATTAGACATGTTATTGGTTTGCCGAGAGCCAATAGATGTTTAATATCTCAAAGTTAACAACGCATCATCAGATCTGAAACCCAACACTCATTATAGATCTTGTTCTGTGCGATTTCTTTCTTCCCGCAAATTTAAAAATGGCTGTTAAAATGCCGCTGGTGACATGAAGGAGAAAACAAGAAGCATTTGATGACAATCTTAAAAGAGAAATTTTAGATCTGTTTCGGAGAGTCTCACGGTTTAATTTGGTGAATGCTGCCATAATCTTTGTCGTCAGATCATCTTTGGTATTACAAGGAATTTTGTTGGTCACCTGCTCAAATGCGCCCCACACATAATAATTAGTGGGGTTGCAATTAGGTGGCCAGATGGAAGGGGTGATGTAGTCTCAGAAATCTGATAGCCGTGGTTGGGTTCTCCTACTTGTGTGGCATGCAGAGTCCTGTTGCCATAGACATAGTGTCCTCCAGCTTCCAGCTTGTTGACCCAGGGCAGCACTACCACCTCGATGCACTTGATGAAGGCCTTTGAGCTGAGTCAGATGCTCACGCCAACAAATTCGGGATATAATTTCTTATCAGAAAAATCAGAGTGAGTTTTCGGAATCAGCATTAGACTCAACAAACTGTTCCCGAATCATCTGCACCTGTCCTCGGATTGACACCCCAAAACGCTGATGTGTTCGTATTCGTGCTTCCGTCGCGAATGCCAAACAGTACAGAATGACGTTTCCAAATTTCTGACGGAGTTAATTACGTCATGGTGCTGTTTTTTTCTCGAAGACGGTGTCCAACTGAAAATCAATCCTAAAGCTCCAACTAGAACTGGAATTATTGATGTCCTTATATGCCACATTTTTTAGATTTCCTGTTCAAGATCTTTGTATTTGATAGCTGTTTTTAAGATCTTCAAGGATACATTACAATCTGCGGGGACTGCCATGTTAATAAGAAAACAATTATTATTATTATTATTATTATTATTATTATTTTATTACTTCCTGTTGTATACTCATTTCCTTCCGGGTCGCAAGGTCAGAAAGGATATGACATTTTTCAACGTACATTTTTGTGACAATAACAACCTACAAATACATATACTTTTTATATAGACAAAGCCCTTCGTAAGATACCAGTTGTGAGAAGAATTGCCTTCATGTCTTTAAATTGTGGGCTGTCAAGAATCCCTTAAATTAATCTATCAGAACTCCATCCTCTACTGGAATCATTGATACCACGTTTTCATTTTAAATTCCCTCTTAAATATGTTTGTGTTCGCATAATTGTAATGAAGATCTTCAAAGCTGAATTACATTTTCGATGAACTGCCATGTCAATAAGAATGAATATTGTCTTTGATTGTTCTCAGTGTGTGTATTGTATGGGCCCATACCATTGTTATATTAATTACTCCCTTTCGGTCCTGATATTATTATTCGTCCTCTTTATTCGTGATACATGCGAAGGCGCTCATGTATCTTTCGATACATGACTGACGATTTTTTTTCCTGCAGTAGGTTGCTATTTCTTTCTGCGGTAGACCAGTTGCCATCCAAGACTATAGAATCTGGTCTGTCCTATTATTTACCCATAGTTGGCGGGGAGAAAAAGAGGATTCATACCTTTCCCAAAAGTATTAGAACGTTAGTAATGTAATTGATTCGACTGGAATTCGAACTTGGCTCTCCGATTCTTGAATTCGAGCCGCTATCCATTACTCCACCGTGCCTCCTGATGATGATGATGATGATGATGATGATGATGATGATGATGATGATATCATCATCATTATTATTATTATTATTATTATTATTATTATTGAAAAAGTGTCTAAAATTTATTTATGGGTCTATTTATTGAGAGTGGCACCTGGTGAAAGAAATAGGTAATGGTTTTGTACGCCTGTCAAAGATTCAGCAAGCCCAAAAATGTGCGCAAATTCATCTTGCCAGTAACCTATGCCAATAGAGCTCTCAGTTAGACATGGACAGTGCTAGTCAATAATAGTTTTTGGATTTCTTGCAAAGAAAGCTTTCCAGGTATCATGTTCAGAAATTTCCCAGTGCCTTTCTTAATCATTCCAAGTGCTCCTAATATTGCAAGAATAACAGTTGCTCCAAGACGCCACAATTCTTTTCGTTTTTATTTGAAGGTCTTTGTATTTACTTAGTTCCCTGAAGCCTTTGAAAGAAATATTGCGATCGTAGGGTACGCTCATATCAAGCATCAGAATAACTCTATTTTTAAAATTGTTATTTCTTTTGATTCCGACTGTATATGCATTTCATTCCGACTCCAAACAAGAGACAAAAGCTCATAAATTGCATCATGACATTTTTCACTGATCAATTTTTGTAAAAAAGACAAAAAAAGAAAACGCCCTAAGATAACACATATTTTACATAGATAAAGCTCCTCGTATGTGTGATCTGTACATGTGAGTACTATTTTTTTGTATTTCTTTAAGGCGTGGGCTACCAGGAATCTTTTCAACGAGTCTATCGAGACCTTTTCCAGTTAACCCGAGGGTTCAAACTACAGCTGGAATTACTGATGTCCTCATGAGCCACAACTACTTTTGAGATTTACACTTCAATATATTATTGTTATTATTATTATTATTATTATTATTATTGATGATGATGATGATGATGATGATGATGATGATGATCGTGGTGATGGCGTTTGCTTTGGAGTAGTGGATGCGAATGTGTTGGTGTTGGTGATGATGATGGTGATGATGATGGTAGTGGTGATGGCGTTTGCTGTAGCGTGGTAGATACGAATGTAGTGGTTCGTGATGATGATGATGATGGTGGTGAGGATGATGATGATGATGATGATGATGATGATGATGATGGTAGTGGTGATGGCGTTTGCTGTAGCGTGGTGGATACGAATGTAGTGGTGTTCATGATGATGATGATGATGATGATGATAATGGTCGTGGTGATGGCGTTTGCTGTGGCGTGGTGGATGCGAATGTGGTAGTGGTGTTGGTGTTGATGATGGTGATGATGGTGGTAGTGGTGATGGAGTTTGCTGTGGTGCGGTGGATGCTAATGTCGTGGTGGAGGTAATGATGATGAGGGTGATTGAAATTTGAAAAGTAATGGCCACAAGCAAACGGAAATGATTTTAATTGACTCTCTGTTAAGTCTCATGTCACCGGACAGCAAGCACCTTCAACATGATACTAGCTGTGCTTACAATGGTTGCCTTTTGCATCGTTTTTTTTCCCCCGATATTATCAAGGTGTTTCTGGAGATTCTTTTGTATTTGACAACTTGAACATCATCGGGGTGAACATCTGATATTCACTCGATTTCTCCCGTCAACCCCGAGGAGTTAAAAAACTTTTCAACTAATCAGATTGTATGCTTCGTCTATAAAGAGACACTCATGCGAAATTTTTCTGTCTGTTGAGTCGAATAACACTCTCAGTTCCTGTTTGAAATCCTACAAGTGTCTCACATACTCATTTTCTAGTACTTATTATTTTTTATTATTATTTGCTTCTGAGGGAAAGTGGACAGGAGAAGTTATTTGCCTTTGTTTGGGATATCACGTATGTATTTTTAGTAGTTCTTATCCGGAAGGTGCGACATTTGAATCTGAGGGACGCATTGTGATAGCGAAAGATGCCTTTCAAAAGTTAAACAAAGTATTAAGAAACAGGAAAAGTTTTTTTTTAGAAACAAAGAAAAGAGTATTGAACTTTTACGTAACATCAGTCCACCTATATAGCAATGAATGGTAGAATATCACCTCACAGGATGAAGCTTGAAGCAAGAAAAATGTGTTTCTACAGAAGGATGCTGAGAATATCATAACACGATCGTGTGAGCAACGACGAAGTCTTAGAAAAATTGGAAAGAAAAAGGAGACTTTTTCGCCAAAAGGACAGTTGAAATTTGTAAGTCACATAATGAGGAAAGAGGGCTTGGAAAATTTGATACTCACAAGACAGATTAAATACAAGAGAGACAGTTGGAAACAACGGATATACAACTAGCGAGCTTGTAGGAATGAATGGCAGACCAGGGTTTAGGAGACACCAGAAAAAAGAAAAAAACACACACAAAATATACAGGCATCCCTCGGTTAATGCACATTCGATAGAAGCGTTTTCGATTAGTGTTTAAAAAAATTTATATACCAAAATTTGATTAGTGCATGCATAATTCTCCATTAGTGCGGTAAAATATTCCTCAGTTTAACCATAGTAATTGAAAATTGATTGTTTATAGTTACCAATGTACATATTAACCGCACTAATTGAGGGATACCTTTACCGATGTATAAAGTAGAGGGAATTGCAGCGAACCATGGTCGCCAATCTCCTGAAGGCACACGGCACACAGAAAAAGACGCCAGCGGGTTTGTATTATCGAGCGCGCTTATTTTGACGTGAAAACCGTTATTCACACTGTGGCCGATGCTGCTGCAACCATTCAACCATGACACACGATCTCATAAAAACAATCCTTAGTATCCGAAAGGATATGTATCAATCATTAACGCCAAGTACACATACCATCTATATACGGCTAGCTATGCGTCTAGAATACAGATGAGGACAGTGAATGCAGACGACCGTAAAAATGAAAGCGACAGATATAACATCAATAAAAAATATATATGCATGAATGCGTACGATGGGGTAGGGTTATATATTAGAAGCGACTACGATTTGTCCACACATGTCGATGGTAAAAGTTTTTAAAAAAAAAGAATCTGTCAGATGGAATGAAAGATATTCGCCGGGTATTAAACAGATCAGACAATCTGGTCCAGAGAGCTAAATTTAGTTTTTGTACAAAGGTGAGGAAATCTTTTTCGATATATTGAAATCCTCCGTTTGAGAAGACTACAAAATATTAATGAAAAAATCTTAAAAGCTGGAAAAATATATTTGACTAAAGTGTCTGCATGACAGTCGAAGCCATCATGTTTTGCGCTTCAAGAAGTAACAAACGAACAAGATTAGGAAGATTTAGGAAACCCGTTGAATAATAGGTCATCCTTTTAAATGTTTTTATGGTAATTGTTCTGATGAGCTTTTCTTTTTTGGTACATATGGGAACTAGTTATGATTTCATAGAGCCTTTGAAATATAATCTTAGCTGTAGTAAGAATGTAAAGTAAAAATGTGTTGTTTTGGTGTGAGGAATACTGTGAAATGTTTGGTTTAATAATCGTGGTTAGTTAAGTTTAAGATAAGACACACTGAAGACCAGCTTTCCCTATCCCTCTTTTCGCCTGCGACATATTTTTGTATTTTTTCAAAATAAATATTGATTCCTCTTTCGTAGTTTGAGTGGAGGTGCGAGTAAACGAAAGAGGCCCGTAATTTTCTTTTTTCTGTGCCGTGACCCTTCGAACTACGGTCACATCACGTTGAAACAACGTTTCCCGTACGTTCACCGAAGTTAAGCAACGTCGAGCTTGTTAGTGTCTAGATGGGTGTCCACTTGGGAATAGGTGCTGTAAGCTTGCGGGTGGTGTAATGGATAATAACTCGAACTTGTTAATCAGATAACCGAGTTCCAATTCCAGTTGCGTTCGTTATATCCACTTCCGCGTAATTAACTTTCGGAAAGGTATGAATCCTCGTCTTTTCCCGCCAGCTATGGGTTTAAAAGTAAGACTAGTATCATTAAAATCATTATTAACTAAAAGTAAAATAAAATTGCGTACAAAATATTTAGATTTCGGCATCCAATAACCCATAGAGATTAATGAGTCGCTAAACAAAATAAATAAATAAATAAATAAAATAACAACCGTGTTCTCTCAATACGCAGGCAATCACAATTCTCCAGAATTTCCTGTCCCTTGGAACACTTAATACTTTGTTTTCTTGTTATTTCTTTTACATCCTGTTCAAACATCAATTTACTCAAACTCACTAAGTAGGTTATACGAAGTTTCCCCCCTCTCTCTCTCTTGCCTTCATTCTGTCCTGTGAGTATCAAATTTTCCAAGTCCTCTTTCCTCATTATGTGCCCTAGAAACCCTAGCTGTCACTTCTTGATATAGGCTATCTTTTTGTTTCCATTTTATCTAAAACGTCGTCGTTGCTCACATGTTCGGTGCATGTTATCCTCAGCATACTTCTGTAGAAGCATATTTCTATTGTTTCAAGTCTCTTTGAGGACATTTTTCATCATTCACAGCGATATAGGAAGACATATATCACCTAACCGTTTTGTACTCTTTTCCCTGTTTTGCAGCAAAGTTTTTTCTATTTCTTAATACTTTGCTTAGTATTTGGAAGGCATCTTCGACTATCCCAATACGCTTTCGGATTTTAGCGTCTCACTTTCTGTCCTTTATTAAAACACTTGCCAGATACTTAAAACAAAATCCGCACTTGTTTGATTTGGGTATCTCCAATTTGCAATCAGCACTTTTTCTAACAAGCATGCTTTCTCTCTTTGTGCAGTTGATGTTATTTTTTCTCCTCGCTTTCTTTTACTACAATCTGTAGGAGTTTTTGTTTGTTTTACTTCTGTGTCTCCTACCAACACGGTGCCGTATGCATATCTTATTGTGGTTGCCAATAGACACTCCTGGCAGGATTTCTAGTTCTTTGTTCTCTCATGCCTTCTTTTACCAATTCTGGAGTAAATGGTACGACAGACCTGGATGGGATAACAAGCAGTCTAAGAGAACAACAAGACAAGCCTAGCTAGATTCTTGATAAAATAAAAAGAAGAATCTGGCATATTATTGGTCCTAACCTGGCCTGTCTGCTTCAGTTACTTTTTCACCGATGTAATTTAGCTCTCTTGTGTTTTTCAATAAATATTTCCGTGCTAATTGTTCTGATGAGCTTTCATCTTTGGTACATAGATTTTATGAATTTAAGCGTAATATTAGACTGTCATCAAGGTCACATAATTTTATAGTTGAAATAGCTAGATATAACCTAAGTTCTATACTAACAGAATTTTCCTCTGGCACATCTCGCTTTTGGAACGCTCTTTCGGCTTCTTGCTTTCCAATAAACTTTGTGCTTCAAAAATTTAAATGCAATGTCAATCGTCATTTTCTATCTTATCTATCGCAGTAACCCTTGTGTCTTAGTAGCTTCATTGTGAAATAAAATTAAGAATGCTTAATTGTTTTGGTAGTTTTTTTTTTGTATATCACATAAGCCTATTGAATTAAACCGTTAGTTAAAAGAAACATTTAATTATGTCTACAGGCCTGCGAACTTTATCTGCAGTTCAGATATATTCAGTACACCGATAACATAATCCATTAGTAATATTCTTCTTCTTCTTCTTCTTCTTCTTCTTTTCATGCCCCTTCAGGACGTTGACGATGATGGCTCTCCACAATTTTGTTTCTTTTGTATCCCTTAGAAATATTTGTCCTTTTGATATCTCTCCTACTCCCTATTCCGTCATCCATTTACACAAGCGTTTAATGTACCGTACGCGCTGATTTACGTTACCTTCAATATATCTTATGAGTGTCGAATTTTCCAAGTCCTCTTTCCTCATGATCTGCCCTAGAAACATCATCTGTCTCTTTCTAACGCTAAGTATACGTGTCCGTTCTGGTTAGGGTTTCCTCAATAAGGACAGTTTTATAACATATTTCTAAACATGTTCCACCTCTGGCAGCGTGGAGGCAGTTAGGTCTTAACATATTTTTGAATATTTATCTATAGAAAGATACATACATATTCGCATAGTGAAACAGCTACCTACACAGCAATTTCTGAATATGTAGATGCTAACAAGGCGCACGTGATTCCCGCTCACACCTTCTATGGAAGCACGTAAAAGCCGATCGCCAAAGGCTAAATCCAATAAATCCTGTTTTTCTTTACACATGGGCTTGGCAGACATCAAAAAGTGTTAACATGTTTCGATCGATTTCTACCTCACATTATTTTTTTATCACTTCTCTTCCACATCCTCCTCGTTCTCTCTTTAGAGTTGCTCATGCGCATTCATCATCACTTCATCTGCCAAGCGATTTATTTCCCTTTGTTGACTGTAATGTTTTGCAACACCTCGGCATAGCCGAACATGGCTTTCTCTGTAGCGGCGGCGCCTGCGCTAACATGTCCTATAATTTTATTTATTATCATTCGTTCGATATGACATATTCTCACTCATATTTTCCCGTGTATATCCGCTGAATGACTCTGCCTTCTGTGTGGGCAGTTAGGAATGTATTAGGAGCGGTCGATTAATAGAGAACGGGACACATAGATAGATAGATAGATAGATAGATAGATAGATAGATAGATAGATAGATAGATAGATAGATGCTTAGGAAAGACAAACACATTCATAGATATTAAGAATAGATGGATAGATAGAAGGTTAGAAAGTTACAAAAGAAAACATGAAAGTTAAATATATATACATATATATATGTGTGTGTGTCTTTGTGCATATATAAATATATATATATATATATATATATATATATATATATATATATATAGATAGATAGATAGATAGATAGATAGATAGATAGATAGAGAGATGCTTAGAAAAGACAAACACATTCATAGATATTAAGAATAGATGGATGGATAGAAAGTTACAAAAGAAAAAAATGACAGTTAAATATATATATATATATATATATATATATATATATATATATATGAGTGTGTGTCTTTGTGGATAAATATATATATATATATATATATATATATATATATATAGATAGATAGATAGATAGATAGATAGATAGAAAGAAAAAGAGACATGGATTCTTAGGAAAGATATATAGCTTTTGTAAAAGTTGATGGTATATATATATACATATATATATATATATATATATACATATATATATATATATATATATATATATATAAATATATATATATATATATATAAATATATATATATATTATATATATATATATATATATATATATATATATATATATATATATATATATATATATATATTGAGAGAGAAGAAGTAAGAGAAATAGAACCTAAGAAATGACAAATACATACATAGATATTAACGATATATGGATATATGACATATAAAGAGTCAGCTGGATAGATAAATAGATTGATGTTTGGAAACAACAAAATACATAAAAGTTAATATATATATATATATATATATACGGTAATAAATATTCGTACAGACACAAATTACTATTTTATTTTATTTCCAACTTATGAATAAACATAATTTCCATATAAATAACTGTACATAGATGCATAATAAGTAAATATTCATAGAAAATAAAAAAATCAAATTGTTCATTGACTCTAAAATAGACATATTTACCCAGTTTTTTAGCTTAAAATAATTAAATGGAGAGTCCACATAAATAAAAATTATCCACGATAAATAACGCTAAAGTTAAAGAAAAAACATTGTTTTTAATAAAAAAAAAAAAATCAGTCCCTTTCCATATATATATATATATATATATATATATATATATATATATATATATATATATATATATATATATATATATATATATATATATATACGATAGGTAATTTTGTTTATAAATTCTTATTTTTTAAATTTTCCCCTCCCCTTCATTTACTCCTCTACAGCTCCCTTCCTCCATTAATTTCGGTGTCGAATGAAGGCATTTAAGTTCTTGCGTTGCCTTTGATTGGTCCGCTGAACAAGTCACCTGATGAGACATTGGCTGTCGAAACCGCGGTAGTGTTCCGGTCAAATTTTTATTATCTTTTTAATATATACATATATATATGTTTAAAATATATATATATATATATATATATATATATATATATATATATATATATAAAAAGAGGGAAGAATTTTTGCACACATTATGTCTCTCCCTATATATATATATATATATATATATATATATATATATATATATATATATATATATATAAAGAGTTGCCTGACGATTGCACTAGCATGAAACAGACTGTCGCCTCTAAGTGCTGACTTCCATGTCCACTTTTATATTTATATATATATATATGTATATATATATATATATATATATATATAGGGAGAGACATAATGTGTGTAAAAATTCTTCCCTCTTTTTTTAATTCTCTCTTTTAAAAAAATGACAACTCACATCTTTTTGCATTTGCACATTAGAATAGAATTGCTTGTATGCATGGCGAGAAATAGGGAGAGAGTGACAGAGAGGGCGAGAGGGTGACTGAGAGTGAACGAGTTATCGAGGATGAAAGAAAGAAAATGGGAGAGCGATAGAGACAGTGAGTGAGAGGGTCAATGTTATAGAAGAAACAGAGGAAGTAGATACAAACTACTCGTATAAAGAGAGAATTCGCTTCCAATAAATTTTCCATTTCCTTTCTCTTTTTTTTATAGGGTTATTTTTGCCAAATGCATTTTTTCGTTAAATCTCTTCAAAATTCTGATTAAATTCTGGCCTCCTTGCCTTATTTCGATCAACTTGCCAATCAGTGATTCCAATCTACATTTCATAATATCATATATATTTTTTTTTATTTTGATTCCGACATTGATGGAGATTTTGTTGTAAATCACTGATTTTATCATCATATTAAAACATGAGATGTGTTTAAACGTCAGTGCATTTCTGAATAAAATCAAACGGCTTTTTACATTACCCAACATCAGTCAATGTTACTATTTTTTCTGAAATAAATTTTGTTTGTCGAGGATCTAATCTGTAAAATCATTATTAACGAATGTTAGGTTAATGTTACTTTGTCGAAAACTCTTTTAGAGAACGAAATTAATTTGACTCTATTAATCAATTTATTCTTATAACAGCTATATCGATGAAGCCATAAATATTTGTAATTTAAGAAGACTGTTGTTAGTGCTGGAAAGAGTTTTACATAGAAAGATAATAAAATCGTCACTATTAGAACTGATAATCATGTCTAAGAATTCGAAGTGTTTTATTAGTATTTAATTCGTATATAAAGTTAAGAACAGAATTATATTTGAATATTTTTATCAATCTTTTAAAATATATCTTTATATTTTTTATCTAATATAATTGGCACTGCCGCAGTTACTTCGTATATAATACGAAACAAAAGCATACAACATAAACCGAACCCAAATGAAAAGGAAAAAAATGTATAAACGCCAAAATTTGGCCCATTAGCTTATATCAGTCATTTATGTGCTATGCGTGATACACGCTTAGGCGATCATGTATCTTTCGATATATGACTGACGAGGCAATTTTTTTCCGCGAAGTAGGCTGTCATTTCTTTCTGTGGTAGACCAATTGCGATCCAAGACTATAGAACCCGGTCTGTCCCGCTATTTACTATTGTCGAAAAAAAATATAACCTTCGACGCAGAAACAAAATGGGGGGGGGACCCAGAATAGAGCAGCAACAGCCTGATCGGGGTTGCAAAAGGAGTCCTCCTATTGCGACCCGCTCCAACTAGGTCTAGTAACAGTGTAAAGAAAAAAAAAAGTAATATTTTTTTAGCACGACAATTAACCAGTCACGCGTCGGCCGGAAGAAAACCGTAAGAAGAGTACGGAGGAGGATTTTTATAAGGAGGCTAACGCTTCCCACAATCCTCCCTACCAAGACCATAAATATCAATAGGTCACTTGCTTCCTGTTTAGCCGGCACAATTTCCCCCGTGACTGAGGCAACCCGTCCGTAAGTACCCCCCTCTCTTCCTCTTTTCTTTTCTTAACACTATTTACCCATAGTTGGGGGGAGAAGAAGAAGATTAATAACTTTCTCAAGGGTATTAAGCCGTAAGTGAATATAATGGATTTTACTGGAATTCGGACACTGCTAGCCATTACTCCGGCGTGTAATTCTGAAACAGAGGATACATTGTGCTTTTTAATCAACTTTGTTCTACAACAATTTATATGCTGCTTCAATCAACATTTTCTGTCCTATTGAAACCTGTTCTTTTATTGTCCGCTCGATTTAATAACTTATTTCTCTGATATTCTTTCAAATTCACTAACGTCTGAGTGGCGCCAACGATTTGCCACATGATTCAAATACACCAGATAAGCATGGTATAAACATTCAACAGTCAGTTATGAGCCATTCGTGATACACGTTTAGGAGATCATGTATGTTTCGATACATAACAGATGAGGCAAATTTTTTTCCCGCAGTAGGTTACCATTTCTTTCTTCGGTATACCAGTTGCCATACAAAGCTATGGCTGGGGAGAGAAAAGGAGGATTCATACCATTAGCATGTAACTGAATATAATGGATTTTACTGGAATTCGAACTCGGCCTTTGTCAATCCGATCTGCTATCCATTCTATCAGCTATACCGTGCCTCCTACCCGGCATAAAGATGTTTAAACGCGCTTTCTTTCCAAAGAGAGATATTTTATATTTGCAACATGAACTGTAAATTAAAGTTAAACTATCGTTTCCATTTTTCGTAATAACAGAGACAACATATTCGTTTAATAACTTTACGGGAAAGAAATAATTCGAGGAATCCAAATTCAAAGACGAGTCTATAATATAATCGATCCTTATATAGTATCTCAACTTCAGTAATTTTCTCACCGACGTAACCTGACCTCCCTGTCTTTATTATATTTTCATCCGAGCTTCTTTACTTCGTGCCTTGACCCTTGACTTCATGAATGCAAAACGTTCTACGTGATTGGTAACCAGGTCTCACGGTTTTACTGCTGTACTACATAGATGCAAGCGTCATTTCTATTCTAATAGTTTTTTTTTCTCGCAGGTTTCACTTGTGGAACTTGCTTTCGATTTCTTGCTTACCTGCGATCATCGGATTTTCAAATGCAATGCTAATCGCCATCTAACATTTTTGTAATCATTTCGACCTAATCAAGGCGGGAATATCACTGGTACTCAGGTGTTACAAGGAGTGAAATTTGGATAAAAGTCTGAGTATAAGGGGGATTCAGGATAGGACAAACGATGAATGGAATTCAAGAAGATGGTGATTGACGTTGCATTTAAATTCTGTTACTCATTTCATCCCGCGTAAGGCAGAAATGCCACTAGTACGCAGGCTGTTACAGGTAGTAAAAGTGAGAGAAAAGACTGAGTATAAGGAGGATTGAGAAAAAGACGAAAGATGAATGGGATACAAGTAGACATAAAATGGCGATTGACGTTGAATTTAAATTTGTGAAGATTGTATTAATCGGGGAAGCAATTAAAGCAAAATAAGTTCTAAAGGTGAGAAGTGCGAGAAAAGAAACTGTCGGAGTAGAAGTGGGGGTTGCATTTAAATATTTCAATAGTAAAAGGATGAGACCATGTTGCCAATCTAGTAGCAAGATTAAATTCGTGTAGTCGGAGCACAAGGAAAAAAAACCTCGTCAGAGCATTCGCCATGAAAGTATTTGTAGAGAAGACAGAGGGGACCCACGCCACGTCGGTGAGAAAGAGACCAAGGCCTAGATGCCAAGTCAGGACCCATTACATTGCAGATCCTTCTTTGGTATTTGTAAAGAACCTCGAAATGAAAAACAAGAGCACCAGACTAGATATAGCAGCTGTACTCAATGCACAACATGCTTAGGGAGAAATGAGTAAAAGACACACACACGCACACACACACACACACACACACATATATATATATATATATATATATATATATATATATATAAAGAAAAATAGTCTTAAAGTGTGCTATATTTATGGGATAAAGTGCTCAATATCAGAGATAGAGCGTGTGTAAATATAAAAGTGGACATGGAAGTCAGCACTTAGAGGCGACAATCTGTTTCCTGCTAGTGCAATCGTCAGGCAATATATATATAAATATATATATATATATATATATATATATATATATATATATATATATATATATATATATATATATTCAGTTATGCGGATATTAGTTTCTAACTCTGGGATTCACGTTTTAGCTACCATCAAACTGTTTTATTTTTTCAAAATGATCTATTTATGCTTACTTGTGATTGATAATGTTTAGTGGGGTCCATTTGTTAGCTCTGTCACTGATATTATGCACTTTCCACTAAGTACTGCGCATATAATATATATATATATATATATATATATATATACAAAGGGAAGAGGTATATATATATATATATATATATATATATATATATATATATAAAGTTAACATTTAGCTCAACACTCAGAGGCGACAGGCTGTTTCATGCTAGACGCAATCGTCAGGCGGCCTGACGATTGCGTCTAGCATGAAATAGATGTTCCCTTTTCTATGAAGTAAATGTTCTCTTTTATACTAATATATGCTCTATCTCTGATATTGAGCACATTATTCCATAAATATAGCACACCTTAAGAGTATATTCCTTCATATATATATATATGTAGAGAGAGAGAGAGAGAGAGAGAGAGAGAGAGAGAGAGAGAGAGAAGAAGGAATTTAATCCGTGACCGAGTAAGACCATCTCTTGCACAGGAACTTTCTAAATTTTTCACACATTTTAAAGTATGTATGTAAAGTACAAGGTGAAGTAATGGACGCATCCATAGAATGTCGATTTTTTGTATTTCTACCAAGACAAGTGAGAAATAGAATTCGTTTTTAATACAGGGCATTAATACAGGTGTACATATGTGCATTATACAAGTCAAAAATGATTTAATATTGTGTTGAGTAATCTTTTGCTTTAATAACGGCCTTAATTCTTCGGGGCATGCTATAGACTAAATTCTTTAATAAGTCAACATCCTTCTCCAGATTTTTCTACCATTTCTTTAATTCGCGAATAAGCTCATCTTCTCTGTTAACTGTCCTATTACGAGCACGCTTGTCCATTATTGCCCAAAGGTTCTCAATTGGTTTAAGGTGAGAACTCTGACTATGCCACTGGAAAAATTGGGAATTAAATAAAAGTACAATCTCTCCCTTAATCATCCAATGTATGAGTGATAATATTGTATACCGAGCTAGCATATATTCAGGTAACGGTATCAAAATTTATTTTGGTTCCACTAAAAAATCGTTGGAAATTTTGTTTATATCATCATCGAACGTCTTTATGTAACGTAAGATATATAAACAACACTGCTCTCTCCAAACAATTTTGGCAATTATAAAATGATGGTAATTCAGTAATTATTACCTGAGATATTGTGTGAAAAGCCAAATCTTAAAATGGGAAAGGCTATAGGTGTATTTTATGCCTTATTGAAAAATTATCATAAAACGCTTAAATAGCCCCAGCTTATTAAACATGAGAAATGAATTGATGGTTATATGTATGCATAAAAATAAATATCTGTCAAAATACGTTGATCAAGATGACTTTTTAATGTAAATAATGACATTTCTCCTATATATATATATATATATATATATATATATATATATATATATATATATATATATATATATCGCCTGATATATATATATAGAGATAGATAGATAGATAGATAGATAGATAGATAGATAGATAGATAGATAGATAGATAGATAATGAACAAACCCAGATAGATAGATAGATAGATAGATAGATAGATAGATAGATATGGCTGTGTGTATGAATGTTACCTTGATTTGGGTGAAATGATTAAAAATTCGACAGTGTAACCCGGATATAAGAGAGTTGTCGGGACCGGAGAATAAGTATCTTATATCCGGGTTTATCTTATATCCGGGTTTGGTCTATTTTGTTTAGGTAAGTATGACTCTAATTTGGGACCAGAGAAAATATATCTTAAATCCGGGTTTATCTTATATCCGAGTCTCTTATATCCGGGTTACACTGTATTTGTTTAGTGTTTTGTTAACATTTTTCTGTCATGCGAAAGAAACCTGGCGTCAATATGATGTCATGAAATCATTGGCAATGGAATATTAATTTTCGGTTGTTTACAATCTTCGTCTTCTCCCCGGCCTTTTGAACAGGATCTGAGGTTTATCCTTTGTTTCCTGTTTAGACTTCGAATTCCGTTAACTTATAAAGTATAGTTCAAGTCTTTCTTGCTACGTCTCCGCCTGAAATCTGAAATTTTATTTACTATTTTTTTCGTCAATTGGAGTAGATTGCTTTTTTCACACTGATCCCCGGTTTTTTTGAACAGAGGTAGAGATTTAGCTCTTTCTATTCTGTTTAAGATTGGCTTTTTTGTTTCCATCCAAAGTTTGTTTTTTTTTTTCGTTGCGGTGAAATGATTTTTTTAAGTTAAATGTTTTCAAATTCTTATTTAAAACTTTGTAAATGCCAAAACTTACTATAAAGATTTTAGCATCGGGACATTAAGACATCAAGACTGGTGGAAGAGGAATATCAAGAATAATTTGTTCAGAACGATGTTAGTTGTAATGCTGATGTATGTTTTATAAACAAATCCAAGGACACGGTATTTATCGGAGTTAGACAACACAGCTTTTGAATCAGTAAATATCATGGAAACCGTTTTGTCATCAATACGAATGGAAGAATAACACCCAGAGACGTTGGACAAAAAATCGTAATATGCACATTGGACAAGGACATTGGACAAGGACATTGGACAAGGACATTGGCAGCACTGTCAGTGGGATTTCATCATTCATCATACGCTATCTTTGTAGAGGTTGGAAGAGCTTGCAACTGTTAGATTATTTAGTTTATTATATACTAGTGAGCAAACCCAAATGACTTGACTCACTTTATAGTTCAGTATTTACATTAGTCGTACTATTGTCCTTATCTTTGTCGCCATATTTGTCACAACGTTTCGGCCGTTGTACGCTCCGGCCTTCTTCAGGTGGTTGGAATTTCGAACTGACCCTTTATTTATGAACCACCTGACGAAGGCCGGAGCGTACAACGGCCGAAACGTTGTGACAAATATGGCGACAAAGATGAGGACAATAGTCCGACTAATGTAAATACTGTACATAATACCTCATCTCTGAAATATAGACAGTCACTTTATAGTTCCCCACTAGACGGTTAACCAATCAATCCGTCGTGTATAAAGGCGGTCATTTTGTTTACTCTCTCCGAATACCAAGTGTCAACCTGTCAGGCGAAAGAACAGAAGGAAGAACTACGCTCTGCTACTTTATTGGGGTATCCACTGCTAACCTGAACTACGCTTCCCTACTGTCTTCGAAATATTCACTGCCAACCTCTGGATTCTATACTCAAAGACTACCGTCATCATGAACAACAGCAACATTTCATAGGTTAACAAATGATATGGAGGTTATATTTATTAGTTATTTACTCAGTTACTGAAAATGAGATATTGGCTTCATCTACAGTGGGAAAGAGTTCTCCTGATAATTATGGTATGAGGGTATTGTAGTGGGAATTTATATCGTCGAACCGGGTTAAAATTCCTGGATAGTTTTTTGTGTTCACTTTCGCAGTAATTCTCTTAAGAAAGGCATTAAACCGTCACTTTACCTTAGATCAACTATGATTTATAGAGAACTGTAGACTGAACATCCAAGATTTTGTTGCAACTCGTCTAATAGGAGGAAATGACGTGGAGAAGAAACGTCCGCTGCCTATCAGCTACACCAGCTCAGGTAAAGACTTTGGGCCTCAACTTCGAGCAATGATCCGGAGTCAGTACGCGATTGTATTCGGCAACATCCTGTGACGGTGCTAGAAGCACTTATATTTCCTTTGTAAATTGGAGCTTTTCAGCGTTGTAGTAAGTGGGCATCGAGGAAATGGGTGTGTACGCCATATGGACCTATCCAGGCAATGTTCAATGTAAAGACGAGAATCAGGAGAAACCCATCTTGATGCTGCGTCTGTAGCGTCTATTGAAATGCACACGCACGCATACACTCAAAAACCCAAACGCCCACTCAGAAACACACACAGTGAGGAAGGAAGAGCTATATACAGAGAGAAGAAAAATCATATCCACCCGCAAACTTATAAACATGCAGAAACAATTTAGCAGATAAACACGAATATGCATACAAAGAACGACGCATATTTTCAAGCACAAAGAAACAGATACAGACTCACGGATTCTTTCATGTGTGTGTGTGTGTGTGTGTGTGTGTGTGTGTGTGTGTGTGTGTGTGTGTGTGTGTGTGTATTTATACCACCAAATTTATAAAATCCATACTTAAAGAATCTAGGATATATCAAACTTTTACTACTAAAACCGGTGTTACGTACATTTTTTGAACTCACACCAAACGTCCCAAAATCAACATGCGAAATAACAGCCAAACACAAAATAAAAAATGTCTACAACAAATACACAAACATTTTTTCGCTTTTGATTTACAGCGTTCCGAATTCGAATATTCAACGGGGGTAACTTTGCAATTTTTATTTTAATATTTAAAAATGAAAAAGATTTTTGTTTTTAGTCATAATATTTTAACTTAGTATTTTATATAAAATTTGCTACTACAAATATTTAAAAACTTTGTTGCTATACTTATAGTTGACTATATTTATTTTTGGCCGTAATTCTCTTCCAGAATTTAAAGTTTTTGCTTATTATTATTTTGATGAATTACTAATGTATTTTCGACTAATATCTGTCTAAACTGTGAATGTGGACACGGGTGGCCCTTTAAATGTTCTCGTCAACGTCGCCGTGAAAGAATATTTTAAATTTACGGAGTTACTGTATATGCATCCATAGATATTTTAAGCCCCTGAATATGGTCGCAAATGTGATTGAAACTAGTTGGGGGAAATAAAAATTATTTAATAGAAACTTTTGGAATTGTTCTTAATTAATTTTCAACAGGATTAAAAAATAAAATAAATAGTCATAATACGTCTAAGTTATTTAACCAAACATGCTTGAATGAAAATATTCTGCCTACATATATTTGAACATGGACATAATATCTTGACCGTGTTTTGAAACAAACAAAAATGAAACGTTTTATAAAACATACATATAAGAAACTATTTCTAATTTTAACAGTTGAAATATAATCCTTGAAAATGGCTAAATGCACAGCCGAAAGCGCTCGGATAAAAAGGACATTGGGACCGTTTTTATATAATTTATCATCTGAAAAGAAAAACATTATTAGTTAGCACGAGAAATTATATAAAAAACTAAATAAAAGCACCTTCTCAGTCGTTTTTAATGAAATGTGCATGAAAGAAAGATTGCTGCCTAAATACACAAATATATATATATATATATATATATATATATATATATATATATATATATATATATATATATATGAAGAAATGTAGTCTTAAAGTGTGCTATATTTATGGGATAAAGTGCTTAATGTCAGAGATAGAGCGTGTGTAAATATAAAAGTGAACATAGAAGTCAACCTCTAGAGGTTGACTTCTATTTCACTTTTATATATATATATATATATATATATATATATATATATATATATATATATATATATATATATATACATATATATATGTATGTATGTATGTATGTATGTATGTATATTGTAAACAAAGACGGTCCACGTATTCTTCATATAATATGTAGATATGGTAAGCCCAGGAAAGAATTTCGAGTGTTATTAAAAGAAGAAACATATTATTGTTAAGAAGACTAATAACATTTATTATATATTAGTAGGCCTTTGACGAAATGGAAACATACTGAGAAAGATGTTCAAAATTGGAATTTCGGACATGACTGTGTCTTTTCTCAACGTAAATATAAAACATCAAGTGTGGCATTTTGGGTGGGAATATTTTTTTCGCATGTGTTATATTACTAATGCAATCAAGTACCGGTGATTGAAAAGTAACTCCCTATGTTAAAACACTTATAACTTATTCATTAACTATAATTTTTACAAGAAAGAGGAAAGCGTTTAGCAGGAGTTTTTATTTAAAATTCGATATGGGCAACAGATTTCGCTACCAGCTTCTCGAGCTGCGCAGGTATCGCGTCAACTGATTTCATCAGTAACTCTTGTAGTATGGAAGACATAACCTATTGTATTTGTCCTTCAAGTTCTTCTAAAGCTTGGTAGAGTAAACTTATTCGTTTAACCTATCTTTCCCCAAAAAGTCACAAGGTGTTATGTCAGGACTCCTTCCTGTTTACTCATACATAAAATAGCGAGATACTTTTCAATCAGCCTGTAGTAATTGAACTATTGGTTTGCAAAGATTAAGCTTGTCGAGGGTCTGTAAATGGGGTTTTCATGGAAACTGTAAATCCCTCTATCTCACTATATATAAGGGATATATTATTAAAGACAACATATATTGTGAGTCGATTAATTTTCCTGATTAGCTTTTGTATGATACTTCTCAGACAAGGAGGTAATTAGTCTGTCTGCGGATAGCTATATATGCTCTCGGAGACGCCCCCCCCCCCACAATAAAGCTCTATGGAGAAAAGGGCAAATTTAAATATGGTGGCTGCTTCTATTAATGATTCTCCTGGGCACTGGCGCATTTCGTATAGAAAACGCTAAAATTTACTTCTTTCTGCCGTGTGCCGACAGCTCTGACTGATGACAAATCGGTCGTGTTTCGAATCAATCGGACGTCAAGCCACACTGAAGGGCTGTGATACAGCGAAACCTTTTGTCTGATATATATATATATATATATATATATATATATATATATGCAAACACTCACACATACGCACACACATATATACACGTATATTTTCGAAATGTATATTTATGTGCATATGTATATTATATATATGTGTGTGTGTGGTGTGTGTGCGTGTGTGTGTGAAAAATTCTCAAAGTCAACCTGTAGAAAGAGACAATATTTATAAATGTAAAAGACAATAGGAAAACTGTAATATTAGCCGACGCGTTTCGTCCAATGTGGAATTTTCCAAAGCAAAAACGAAATGAATTTATTAAAACAAAGTAACAAATATACACATATATTTTGGAAATGTTTCATATTTATGTGCATATGGATATATATATATATATATATATATAGAGAGAGAGAGAGAGAGAGAGAGAGAGAGAGAATGAACATAATATCTCAGTTTACTAATAATTGAGGCCTGTGCATATTCTCGGGTGGTTACATATAGTAACATCTGAATAAAATAAGAAAGATAACTTGTTAGTCGGCTTGAGAACTTTTCACCACATTTATATATATATATATATATATATATATATATATATATATATATGATTGCGCAAATATGCGCCCATCTTATCTGCATGAACACCTGCCATTGTTAGTGTCTTTGAATTCTCAACAATCGACTGAGCTATTATCTCGACGATAGCAATGTGACTTTCTGCTAATTCTTCATTCTTTCATGGATGTTATTTTTTACTAACGTATTTGTCTAATTTTCTTTATTAAATTTTCTTTTCTCAGTTATTTATTTATCTCGACTTCTTTCCGATATTTTTAAGAATTTCTTGCATAAAAGAATAAATACTGTGGAATGGTGGAAGAAATGTTTTTTTTTTATGTCAATAACACTTTGATAAAAAAAAAAAAGAATGATTAAACAGAAAGGGGAAAAATAAGAAAGAAAGAAAAAAGGAAAACAAATGAATGAATGAAAGAATAAATAAAATGTAAAAACAGGTGAAGAAAAAGTAAAGAAATTTATAGGAACAGAAAGAAAAAGAAAAATAGAAAGAAAGAAGAAAATAAATACACAGGAAGTATAAAGTTTTATCAATAGGGAGAAAGTTCAAATGAAAGGAATAATAAAAATAAATAAAGGAAGAGAAAAGTAAGATAACAGTAAATAAATAAATAAAAAGAAATACCAAAAATACTAAATAAATAGATAGATGGATAAATACAGGGTGACCCAAAAAACCGGGAATTTTTGAAGTGCGTATTGCCAGACATGTGCAAGTGGCAACACTGCGAGACATTGACCTTGAGCAAGTAAACATTTCGCCATTTTAGTATCGAGAATGAAATTCACAGTATCCCAGCTGAGGTGTTGCAGCAGTCAATGAGGAATGTCAACAGCAGATTTCAAGAATGCATTCGTACAGGAGGACGCCATCTACAGGACATAATTTAAAAAAAATGAAAATTCCATCATTGTTTCTTAAATGGCATGTGTTAAGGTTTCAATTACTATGAATTAAATATATTTCTTCCATCACTCTTGGTTTTATTGGATTGCTAAAAAGTTCCCGTTTTTTTGGGTCACGCTATATAAGTAGATTGGTAGCTAGCTAGCTAGCTAGCTAGATAGATCGAGATGAACAGGCTGAAAGATAGATGGTAACGATAAGATAGACAGATGGACAGATAGATGGTAATTCTATGATCGATATATATATATATATATATATATATATATATATATATATATATATAGATAGATAGATAGATAGATATAGATATAGATATGAACAAACTTATATATATATATATACATATATATATATATATATATATATATATATATATATATATATATATATATGTGTGTGTGTGTGGATCCGCGTGCGCATGTGTGTATAGATAATTATATATATATGATATTACATTCGAACATATGTAACCGCTGCATAAATGCATTCACGTTTCGATGCATATCAGCGCAAAACATCATTTGCCACCTCCTGGTGAGATGTGATGATATGCATCGAAACTTGAATGCATTTATGTAGCGGTTACATATATTCGAATATAATATCTTATAATCTTGAATTATCGCTGTACTCTTCTTTGAGCCCTATTTTTAATTAATGTCACATGAACGTTTAAATTTTTATTTGATTCGTTCTCATTTCATTTGATTATATATATTAGCAATCGAAAAAAAATAACTCCAGATATGACATCATCATCACTTCGATACGAGATCACAGCCATGTGTCTTTTCATTTTATTTTCTATACGGACTAAATCAGGAGAATGAACAAATATTCAAAGCCACATTCATGTACAACACTCATTGTGGGTGCAAAATTTGGGTAGGTCCTGATTTGTGGGGTTATATATTAATTTTGTCTATGTTGTTAAATTTATGATTAAGCCTGTCTGGGTGGAGCGTTTTTAGGCGTCGAATCCACTTATTTCCATGTTCTTCTAAAATCTTTCTAATGTTATCTGCTCTGAACTTTTCTTATTGCACAATTATAGTGAACTTAGCATTGGTTTTAAAATCGTATTTTTCTAGGCGGAAATATTGTTCTACATGTAATAATCTTTCATGGGCAGCCGTTTTAATTCGATTGCGATAATTATTAATTCTGTAGTGAAAGGTCCATTCGGATTTTCCTACATGTTGTTTCAGACATAGTGTGCATTGTAGGAGGTAACTTATGTTATGATTTCTACAGTAAGATTCGTATTAGATTTTGAAAGTAGATTTAGTGACTGAGCTAGTGAATGAATTCGTGTGTCTAATGTGGTTACAGCATAAGCTCCATTTGTTGTTACATGGTTCGAAAAATTCTGTTGTCTTTGTTTTTGGTTTATTACTGATTACCTGGTCCCCATACATTTATTTTAGGTTCTTAGGCCTACGATATGCTAGAAGGCCGGGTTCCTCAAACAAATTTAGGTCTGGTTTGAGATGTAGTATTTCTCCGCGAAGTTAGATTATTTGGCATAGTGAAGGCAGAGCGGGGTTGAAAAATAAACCCTGCCGCATCCCTCTAGTAGTTACTAAAGGGAGGCGGCTGGGTTTATTTTTTAATCTTGGAAGGTGTGGAAATAGTTTATTTATTTGTTCCCTGATTAGGTGTTGTTTATAGCCAGGTGTTGTGAATCGATGCTCTAGATTTTGGGTGTGTTTATTTAGTTCTTCATTGTTGGAACATATCCTTCTGATTCTAAGTGCATATCGAAGGTTCTCCTTGAGGTGTTTAATGTGGGAAGACTTAAAGTGTAGATAGCTGTGGGTGTGGGTGATTTTAGTTTGTACTGTCTTTTTTTTACTTTTCTGTCTTCATCTATGTAAATGTGAGTATCTAAAAATGTTACTGATCTTGTGGAATTCTCATAATCAAACTTAATCGAGTTGTGTACTGTGTTTAAGGACATAAGGAATTGTATAAGTTTGTCGTCACTGCCCGTGTATACAAAGAATATATTATCGATATATCTTGTTTAGAATACGCGGAACCGTCGGATAGCCTGACGTGCCTTACCGTTTCGGCCACAGAGGAGCGTTCGTTTAGCAAGGTCGATTTTACTGTCTTTATACGGGGCATTTACTTAAATATTTGTATCTAAAAAAAGAATGTATTAACATAAAAATATCTTAAAATAATTGTCGGACTTTGTCCATTTCATAATCTGTGACGTCATTTGTTTACATTTGGAGACGCCATGAGCAGATATGAATGTACGTGAGAGAACCATGGATGAGTGTAGTTTAAAGACAGTAAAATCGACCTTGCTAACCGAACGCTCCTCTGTGGCCGAAACGTATATATATAGGATACAGGTTCGGTTCCGGTCGGAGGACGAATATTTTCTATGAAAATTTCTTGGACATTCTGGCCGGTAAATGTTACTAATATTATTTATTATGAAACAGAGCATTTACTTAAATATTTGTATCTATAAAAAGAATGTATAAACATAAAAATGTCTTAAGATAGATAGATATCTATACATATCTGTATATATTGTTGTGGTCTAGTTAGGGTCAGAAATAAATACACAAAGAGAGGAATTGAGTTAAACAAATATATTAACAGAAACAGTAATGCAAACATATACAAGCGAGAGTGTTACACCAAGAATGTTCGCGATCGACTGTCAGAGCTGACTACTGGAAACTTCCCTCCCTCCTAAAAGGCAGTACCTGCTCCTATTTATAACTGGGAGAATCCATGCGTGCGTAGGTAAATTACAATAACATATATATATATATATATATATATTTTTTAAATTGTGTGTATTTATCAGACTATATGAAAAAAACTTACATAAAATATATAGACAACACTTATCTATATTATTTAATGAAACATGTATTAATATATATATATATATATATATATATATATTCTCTGCTGAGGTCCGGATAGTTTTTCAAACCCGGCCCATGATTCGTCTCCCTCCTCATCAAATTAATTCTATAATTTATAAATACGGTCGTAGTTGCGGGGCTGACTACATAGGAAGGACGACACAACGCCTGGACACGAGAATTAAACAGCACGTTCCTACCAAAATCAGGAACCACACTTTGCCGTTGAATGGACTCGTCTCAAACCCGTACGTGTCCGCCATGTGTGAGCACCTATTAAAGAGCAGATTTTGTGCAGCTAATTTTAGTGATGACCGGTTCACCGTGTTGTCCCGGTCACACTCGTTATTTCACCTTAAGGTGCTGAAGTCACTTTACATCGGGTCCCGCAAGCCTTCCTTGTGCAAACAACGTGAGTGCTTGTTGGGGCTCGCTGTCTGTCATTTGCCTCTAGCTCCTTTTGCTCATAATTTTTTTCTTTCCCCACCTCTTCCACATTTCCTTTTCATTGTACATTTTCTGTGTTTTTTAATTTAAATTAAATCTCCCGTTGGAAGCCTGATGAGCGGGAGCGAAACCGGTTGCATCGCCCGTTTTTAATATGTCTAGTAATATCAAGCTTCATACTTTTACTGCTGTGATAAAATTTTGTACCTTCAAAAATATCTTTAAATATATATATATATATATATATATATATATATATATATATATATATATATATAGTGTAACCCGGATATAAGAGACCCGGGTATAAGAGAAACCCGAATATAAGAGATATTTTCTCTGGTCCCAAATTAGAGCCTGTGTTAATGTATATATAATAGACCAAACACGGATATAAGAGAAACCCGGATACAAGAGACTTCTTTTCCGGTCCCAACTCTCTTATATCCGGGTTACACTGTAAAACAAAATAGACCAAACCTGGATATAAGATAAACCCGGATATAAGAGACTTCTTCTCCGGTCCCGACAACTCTCTTATATCCAGGTTACACTGTATATTCTTCTTTTAAAAATATTTAGACATTTCAATAACTTAGTTACCTCCCTTGACGTTTACATCATAAAATTTTAAAAAATGTACAGTACTTGTTAGTGTTTTGACTTCACACTTAAAACGTTAATTTTCAGTTAACACAATTTTCTCTTAGTAAAATGAACACAACAGTTTTGTCTTAAAAAAATTGATGAACGCAACAATTTTTTTTGTTTTAGAATAAAGAAGACTCCTCTGTGGCCGAAACGGTAAGGCACGTCAGGCTATACGACGGTTCCGCGTATTCTAAACAAGATATATCGATAATATATTCTTTGTATACACGGGCAGTGACGACAAACTTATACAATTCCTTATGTCCTTAAACACAGTAAACAACTCGATTAAGTTTGATTATGAGAATTCCACAAGATCAGTAACATTTTTAGATACTCACATTTACATAGATGAAGACAGAAAAGTAAAAAAAAGACAGTACAAACTAAAATCACCCACACCCACAGCTATCTACACTTTAAGTCTTCCCACATTAAACACCTCAAGGAGAACCTTCGATATGCACTTAGAATCAGAAGGATATGTTCCAACAATGAAGAACTAAATAAACACACCCAAAATCTAGAGCATCGATTCACAACACCTGGCTATAAACAACACCTAATCATGGAACAAATAAATAAACTATTTCCACACCTTCCAAGATTAAAAAATAAACCCAGCCGCCCCCCTTTAGTAACTACTAGAGGGATGCGGCTGGGTTTATTTTTCAACCCCGCTCTGCCTTCACTATGCCAAATAATCTAACTTCGCAGAGAAATACTACATCTCAAACCAGACCTAAATTTGTTTGAGGAACCCGGCCTTCTAGCATATCGTAGGCCTAAGAACCTAAAATAAATTTATGGGGACCAGGTAATCAGTAATAAACCAAAAACAAAGACAACAGAATTTTTTCGAACCATGTAACAACAAATGGAGCTTATGCTGTAACCACATTAGACACACGAATTCATTCACTAGCTCAGTCACTAAATCTACTTTCAAAATCTAATACGAATCTTACTGTAGAAATCATAACATAAGTTACCTCCTACAATGCACACTATGTCTGAAACAACATGTAGGAAAATCCGAATGGACCTTTCACTACAGAATTAATAATTATCGCAATCGAATTAAAACGGCTGCCCATGAAAGATTATTACATGTAGAACAATATTTCCGCCTAGAAAAATACGATTTTAAAACCAATGCTAAGTTCACTATAATTGTGCAATAAGAAAAGTTCAGAGCAGATAACATTAGAAAGATTTTAGAAGAACATGGAAATAAGTGGATTCGACGCCTAAAAACGCTCCACCCAGACAGGCTTAATCATAAATTTAACAACATAGACAAAATTAATATATAACCCCACAAATCAGGACCTACCCAAATTTTGCACCCACACAAGACAGACATATTTGCAGAGGTGTTGAGGCCTCACACTTATACACACCCCCATACTAATATACACACTGACACACATCATATTCGCTCACTCTTTAATGGGCCAAATGATAACACACACCCATAGTAATATACACGCTTGCACACATCATACTCACTCACTCACTCACTCAGAATCAAATGACACACACACTTAACAGAGACACATCCCCTTTCCAGGAACCAATAAAACTATCAAAATGACCAAAGAATTCAGAGCAGCATGAATCCATCCAGCTCATTCTTCCTCGTCTTCTTAAATAACAAGTTAAAAGAACTGACCAAAATCCATGTTAAAAAAATTAAAAAAACAAATAAAAACTACAGACAAAAGTTCATTTTCTCCATCAAGACATTCATTTCTGTAGTTCACTGCTACTAACAAGCAGAATTTTTTTTTTTACTGATGATGGCCATGTTGGTCGAAACTAGTCTAGGAATCTAACTGAAATAATAAAAACGAAAGAATATTAATATACAACCCAGTATGTCTGAAGATTTTAATTTTTTAATTTTATATGTTCAAAACATACCCAACATACCCAATTATATATGTATATATATATATATATGAAGAAATATAGTATTAAGATGTGCTATATTTATAGGATAAAGTGCTCAATATCAGAGATAGTGTGTGTGTAAATATAAAAGTGAACATAGAAGTCAACACTTAGAGGCGACAGTTTGTTTCATGCTAGATGCAATCGTCGGGCCATATATATATATATATATATATATATATATAGGAAAAAATGAGCCAATGAAAAGGTATTATGAAAAATCACTAGCATGAAGGGTATGGACAATGAAAACTGAAGGTAACTGTGTTTAATGTTAGTAGAAAATAGAAATAAAGGTAAATAAAAATAAATAATTAAGGGAAACCTTTACCTGTACGTCCTTTACCTGGGAACATTGAGAGAATCGCAATAAATCCATATCATTTCAATCAGGTTCTTCGAATATTTCTTAAAATCCATATGTTATTAAAGAGAATTGCCTTACTTTTTGTGAATGGCATCGTATGAGTTCAGGGTGGTACTATTGGCAAATCTTTCACCCACTAAGTATGTTAAAAACACTATAAAATTATAAAAATACATTTTCATAGTCAAAGTAGCACCAATATATTTTTGAAGAAAAAATACCAGGCATACATATTTGTAAAATAAATTACTAATGATCGCAAGAAAATTAAATTTCGGCATGAAATGACCCATAAAATATTTATATCCCGCTAAATAAAAAAAACCCTCAGGAAGAGGGACTCATCATGAACAATTACAATTTTAATAAGATAGTATACACATATACCATTGTGTTGATGGCAGATACAATGCAAAAGCTTCAAGAACTCATTTTTCCTCGTCTTCTTGATATGCTGTGTACTCTGAATATGTTGGGGAACATGGCTCTCCACAATTGTCTAGCCTTGTAGCTCTTAATAACATTTTTCTTTTCTGTTATTTCTCTCTAACCCTGGTCTACCGTCCATTTACTAAAACTCACCGTGTCACGCGTCTTGTGTCTCTCTTGCCTTTAATCTGTCCTGTGATTTTCCAACACCCCTTTCCTGCCCTAGAAACCACAACTGATTCTTCCTTATGCCCCTTTTATGGCTGTGAGTGCTTGTCTATCTCCATAAATATGAAGAATAGACTTGAAGCAACATAAATGTGGTTCTATTGATGAATAATGAATATCTCATAATCCGAACATGTGAGCAACGACGATGTTTTAGAGACAATGAAAACAAAAAGCATATATATATATATATATATATATATATATATATATATATATATATATATATATATATATATATATACTTAACACCTGGAAGAAATCATTGAGCAAATTTATTAAATATAGATAGGAACAATGAAACGCTATTGAAATAGTGAAATCTGCTTTCGCTGGTTCCCAGGCCTCATTTATTTAAGCGTCCTACGAGACTGGCATCCCGTTCTAACCCCTTCACCGTTGAAACTGTTAGATGTAGACGTCTCTTCTACTCCAATAGCTTCATGTCTCGCACATCTCGCCTGTGGAACTCCCTTCCTTATTCCTGTTTCCCTGACAAATATAATCTCCAACTATTTAAGTGTAACGTCAATCGACATCTCCAGTTTCCTTGATCTATCCACTTCCCTTCTCCACATCCTTTCACCTTTCATTTCTATCTGCTCTCGCTCCAAATCTTCTGTAACCCCCTTGCCTTGATCGATCCACTATCTTTCTCCACATCCCCTCCTTTACCACTCCTATCTGCTTTTCCTCCAAACCTTCTGTAACCCCTTGCTTGGGGTGATAAGCTTAAAAAAAAAAAAACACCTTCCAAAAACTGACCAAATGTCCAAGAAATAAAAAGATTTAATAAAATGATTCTAAATAGTTATTTAGTATAAATCTAGGTACCTTCACTAATTCGATGAAAAACAGCATAGCATGATGAAAAAAGGCTCCAGACTTGATAAAATATTTTTTATCGTCAATATGTTTATGTTATTATTAAGACGAAAGAGCAAAGTGTTATTGTTGTTGTTGTTGTTGTTATTATTATTATTATTATTATTATTATTATTATTATTATTATTATTATTATTATTATTATTATTATTATTATTTCAATCCTTTCTTGTACGTTCAAAATTTTGGATAAAAACCTTTTCTTATTTTTCGTCAGCGGTCGGCCTATGATTTACTACGGGTGTTTTAGGATTGAGTTGGAAATTCTTGCAAAGAGTCAAATAATTTTCCAGATTTTAATGACACGTTCAGGACTTATTCACAAATGAATTAAATTATTTTTGAAATTCTTGTTAATAAAAGTGTGGTACAAATATATATTGTTTTTACATATATTATCCCTTACCACTTATGTAATTTAATGAAATTTCGAGAAATTAAATTTTAATTGCAAAATTTTTTAATTTGGGATCATTAGTAATTTATTTAACAAATATGGATGGCTGGTATTTTTTCTTCAAATATTCATTGCTGCTATTTTGACTATGAGAATGTATTTTTATAATTTCATAGTTTTTTTTTTACCATACTTTGGTGGTTATCAATTTGCCAATAGATGGGACCGTAATAGTTAAAAGCAAGTGCCCTTGGTGAAATTTAAACCATCTAATTTCTTTTCAAACTGCTACTAATTTTCTGAACATCTGCTCTGAATCGTAAAATTAAAAAAATACTATAAAACTGACATTTTTTTCCTTAGAAAAGCTTTTAATTTCTTTTATAAATAAAATTTATTAAGGATACTACAATTGTAAGAAAATGTTTTTCGATGAATAATGAATTTTTACAAGAATCGTTTTCATTTTTGTAATTATAATTATAATAATTTATTATAATAATGTATATGCAAATCTTTTAAAATTCTGCGTTACTTTAATTACATGAGGTGATATAGTAATTAATTGAAAGCGACTATATTTACTAATCAAAAATTGAAAAGCGTAATACAAATCATCACGTAGCAAATATTCAAAATAATTTTAAATTTATTTTATGTGTATAAACGTGTTCATTTTGAAAGTATACATGGCATTATCAGAACGATGACTACAGTACATTTAGAGTCAACGTTCCTAAAATTAGATTTCGGGGAATATTTTCCAACATTTCTAAGATTACTGGATACTTAAAAATTATATGAAAAAGGCGCTCACTTCATTTTCTTCAGTTATGTTTTACACATAAAGTCTCCATGGAACAATAACTCTGTCATCACCTTTTCAACATTTGTCAATCTTGTAAACATGGCGACTGTCGATTAAAAGCACAACTACTGTTTGTTTTAAAAATACATTTCTGTGGTATTTTATACTTTAAAATAAATAATATTGCTTTTAAATCAGATTAATTATACATCACATCCGCTAATATTCCTCAAAAACGTTTCAGAAAAGTTTATTTTACTTTTTGAAGAATTTTTAATACAGAGAATTACATTGCGATGAAAGACGACAAAAAATGGCGTTCATCGAGTATTTTGACAAAAAAAATCGACTCCAGTCAATATAATTTCTGATTGAAATACACACGAGTATTTTGTTTATTGGAAATAATAAATCTAATCTTTAACTTAATCATTTAACTGTTTACTTTTAAAGTTAAGAGTAAAGCTTTTTCATTTTTCCAAATTCATTTGAAACCTTAGGTAGCGCAAATTAGTGGACGTCCCTATCTAAACCCTACCATATGGCAGTGTATGCGGTGCACGTTCTTCTTCTGAAGATATTTTGTGTCATTGTTAATCATGTCAAACTCCAACTTTCAAATTGCGTGCAATATCACTGTTCCCCAATCGACCTGCCCTTGAAGATGTTTTACGTAAGACGGGAACAAAAAAGTGATTAGTACTTAGAATCAGATTACAGCTGAAATTTCTGTTAAACATAATGAGGAAAGAAAGGCTTTAAAAGTTAGACACACTCAGGACAAATCGCAGCTAATATGACCAAAATGTAAGACCAAGCATTACCTTGTTTAAATGGATGTAAATTAGGAGTTAATACACTTTGCCAAAATCTAGGAAAGATAGGATGTTGTGAAGAGAAATGTCCCCCATTTCCTGCGAGGAAACCTACGGTAAATAAGAAGATCGTCCGATTCAGTGAGGTACTTATTTTTATTACACATATAAGTTTTTAAAAAGAATCAGTTTTAAACAAAATGGCGGCAATACGTATTTTACTAATTGGTTATTTGTTTTCTGCCTAATTAATCTGCGATTTTCTGACTTGTCAAGATATGTAAATGACTCAGTGTTGATAGTAGACACAGAAAGGTAAGAAGAGGATCTTCTACAGAAAAGCAGAAAAAGAAAGCGAGAAAAAAGGATGAACCATCAACTGTAAGAAGAGAAAATGGATGATTTTTAGCAGATGTAACTACCAGCAAATGCGAACTACAGATTAGAAATACGAAAATCAGAGAAGAAACAATATTTTAATATTCAGCATGTGTTTTATCGGAAGACGAAAAAATATATCAGCTAGACCTGAAGGCGCATTGGGATAGCAATAGATTCCTTCGAAATATATGGAGAATTGACATGAAGCAACAGAAATATGATTCTACAGGAGGATGCAGATAATGCCATGGATTCTTATGCAATATATGGCAGTGGAGGGTGGAGAATCTCGTCAGGGATAAAGAGGAGACATGGAGCAGCAGATATTCGATTCAAGAAAATGTTGCTGAGAATATCATGGATTGAACCTGCGAGAAACGACGAAGTTTTAGAGGAAATAGAGACGAAATGGAGACGCGTGCTTAGCACCAGAAAAAGCGAATTGACATTTCTAGGATTCATAATGAGGAACATAGGCTTGGCAAATTTGTTACTCACAGGACAGTCTGAAAAGAGGAACAGAAGGAAACATGTAACGTACCAAGCGAGATTGAGTAAATGGATGGCGAACAGTGTTTAGGAGTGATATGAAAAAGAGAAGAAAAAAACTATTGAGAGCTGCGAAGGACAGGAGATTGTGGAGACCTACGATCACCAACGTTCTGAAGGGGCCATGAACAAAGAAGAAGAAGAAGAAGAAGAAGAAGAAGAAGAAGAAGAAGAAGAAGAAGAAGAAGAGGAAGAAGAAGAAGCAGAGGATGGGGAAGAAGAAGAAGAAGAAGAAGAAGAAGAAGAAGAAGAAGAAGAAGAAGAAGAAGAAGAAGAATAGGGGGAGGATGAGGAGGAAGAAGAAGACGAAGAAGAGGAGGATGAGGAAGAAGAAAAAGAAAAATAAGAGGAGGAGGAGGAGGAAGAGGAGGAAGAAGAGGAGGATGAGGGGAGGGGGAAGAAGAAGAGGGGGAAGAGGAGGAGGAAGAAGAAGAAGAGGAGGAGTAGGAGGAGGAAGGAGAAGAAGAAGAGGAGGAGGATGAAGAAGAATAATATAATAATATATAATCATAATTGAACAAATATATTTTATATAATTTTTAAAAAATGTTGATGCCACCGTGGGTATGACGATAAACTACATCCGGCAGTAAGGTCTCTTATTAAGAGATTTTGAGTAGCGTGTAATAACGTCTCACGTACTGTTACTTCACGTCCACCCTATCCCGGGTCTCAACTATGTCTAACTATTTACTGGGGTCAAAAGACTATGAAAGTATAAAAATACATTTTTATAGTAAAAATACAAGCAATAAATTTTCATAGTAAATAGATTATCAGCAATACATTTTCATAGTAAAAAAAAATTACCAGCAATAAATTTGTTTTTTAAATTACTAGAAAAATATTACTAGCAATACATTTTGTAAAGAATCACCAGCAATACATTTTTGAAAAAAATTATCAAGAATACATTTTTGTAAATGAAATTACTAATGCTCCCAAGAAAATTAAGTTTCGACATTAAATGACCCATAAAGTGTTGATATACCGCTAAAAAAATAAAAACAAAACAATTTTGATGCTACGTTTTTGATATCTAGTTGTAATGGCCAAAATTCTTGCCTTAAAAACGTTAACTTCCAGAATTACCTGCCAGAGAATGTTTGTCAATCTTTTTTTTGGAATACAATATCCTTGGCAAATATTACATAAATGCACACGCCGTGCATTTCTGATATATTCTACTGGAGATCAACTATTCAAAATACAAACATTTTATTATCCTCCTTATTTTCAGTTTTATTTTTAATTTTATTTTAAATTCTTTTAGCGGGTGATTCATTTTTCAATAGTAGATAGGCTCACCTATCGTCCGGTTCGCACTTTTCCATGGTCGGATGAAAAAGAGTACAGCTTTATCCCTTGTTTCCCGTTTAGGATTGGATTCTAAATTTTTTAATTATCTTTCACACCCAGTAGCCCCCTTGCTTGGGCTGAATTCACTGAAAAAAAATGAGTCATGAGGATCAATCGACCAGTCAGAAAATTATGCTTCTATATAAAGAATGTCAAGAGAAATTTGTCTTTCTTCACTGAAAAAAGAGAAAAAAGGAGAATGCGATCTGCGAAACGGTTTCAAACTTCAGCCAGTCTGAGTTCACTTCACGTAAATTTCTATTGTGAAGTTTACTGACTGATTTTTTTTGTTTTTTCGGCTTATCAACACGTTGTGTGTTAATGAAAGTCGAAGCATATTTCTAATTTTAAGAACAATTCTTTTTATTTATTTAACTTCCTAGTAAACATTGTAACAACAAGTATTTACCGAATAACAATAATTTTCACAGATATCCCGTGGAAGTGAAATCATGAAATATCTACCCATGTACAGGGTTGTCCGAAACTTTTGTCACCCCTACATTAGATAATTTTCTATTTCAACGCTATGTGGGGTCTTATGAAGGAGAATGTTACACATGAACAATACCAGAATACCCATCAGTTGAAGGACGCTGCTTGGAGTGCCTTTGCCACAATCAACAAAGCACAGCTTCGTAAAATACCACAAGAGAACTTGTCGCCGTATCAATTTGTACCACGAAAATGGTGGTGTTCATATAGACCTTCTCAATGCGTGATAGCGTCAATGAAGGTGAATAAACTGAATCCCGTACATGTGCTTTATATTATGGTATTATTTATTTTTTATATGGTTCTCATTACTTTTTGGTAAGGGGTGACACGTCTTTCGGACCAAACTGTAGTTTAAAAAAATGTGTGGATGTTCGAATTTAGGTGAAGTTATTTACATTCTATTATACGCAAATACCCCTGTGAAAAATATGAATTCATCAATAATACGCACTCCCCAGTAATGGGATACATATTTTTGTAAGACTGTGCTCTTAGGCGTGGTTAGAAGGAGTCTAGGAGAAGGATAACCCTGAATTCAAAATCTGTCATGTCAAATCCATCCCATAAAAAAACACAGTAGCAATGGATAGCGTATTTAGAGCTGTTACCTCATACTCCTCAGGGAGACTCTGTCACTTGGAATATGGGACACCATACACCTCAGTGGGTTTACGTCACTTGAGAGCCGTGGCCCCATACTCATCAGGAAATCTCCGAGACTGTGGTCCCATGCTCCTCAGGGACACTACGGGACCTGAAATTGTGGTCTCATACTCCTTTTGAATTCTTCTGGACTTGACTCGTGGACTCACACTCTTCATGGAGTCTACGGAATTTGAGAGTTGTGGCCACATGCACCTCAGCGACTCCTACGGTTTTGAGGACTATGGCGTCATACTTCTCGGAGAATCTATGCGACTTGGAGTCTGTGGCCCCATATTTCTCAAGCTGTCTATGGTACTTGAGAACTGTGGTACCATACGACTAAGTGAGTCAACTTGACTTGAAATGTGTGGTCATATACCCACCAGGGAGTGTACCAGACTGGACAGATGTGTTCCGCTACACTATATTCATTAACACGCCCACGTGTGTCAAATGTGGCACAAGGCCGGTTTAATGTGGGCTTTCCCGTAGGCTCGGGCAAAAATTGCCCGTATAAACGGGATCGGGGTGGTCAACCACCTCGAACGAGGCTCTGCCCTTCGGCGGAACCTCGTCCGAGTTCCTCTCTGCCCAAGAGGCAGAGAGTTCGATCGAATAGCTGAGACGTCCAAAAAGGACTGACTCACACTAGATTCATGTGTTCCGCTACACCCATGATTAATATAGTAACAGCTGTGTGAAGAAGGATTATATGGTAATTTACATCTGAAATGGCTAGATTTAACCGTAAGTTCGATGCTAGGAGTTCCTTCTCTCGCAGTTCTCGTATGAGGATATCTTTCTCGGTTTCTTGCTCTCCAGTCAACTTGTTCTCCAGTCACCTTGCTCCCCAGTTTTCTTCAATAATTTAATTACAACGTCAATTCTTATTTTTGTCTTCTTAATTCCTCTTCTTTTATTGTTCTTATACTACTTCGTAATACTTTTTTTATATAGTGTAAACGTTTGAGTCTTAGTGGCTTTCTTTCTTTGAAATTGTTGGAAGCATTAAATGTATTTGCAGACAATTGTCACGTGTTCTTTTCTATGCTTATAATTCAGTATTAGGGTACGTTTAAGGAAAATGAGAACAAAGGGACTCTTACATTTAGAATCAGAAGTTACCATTTCCGTGACAAAATTGATTAGATTTGGTTCGAAGAATTTGAACCGCATAGGGCATACACGAGGCAAGTGAAGCAGAGCATACAAAAGGCAGGATGAACCGAGGGAAAACATTGCCTCACGAGCTTGTATAAATGGGTGACAGAACAGGTACTTAGAGAGATGGTGGAATAACAAAACTTACAAAAAGAC
>OZ038509.1:7867359-7872359 GCA_964036315.1 Acanthosepion esculentum | reverse complement strand
ACCGTCTTGTCTTCAATATATCCTTATGAGTGTCAAATTCTCCGATCACTTTTACCACATTATGTTTTCTATTTCCTATTCAATATACAAGTTTTCTTTCTCTTTCTTTTAAAATATTTATTGCCACAATTCCCCCCCCCTTTTTACAGTGAGTGCCATCCTATAAAAAGCTCGAGAGTTACTCGAGGTAGTTATCTAATTTAAGAGGTATATTCTACGGATGATTGGATTGTGGTAAATTTTTAAAAAGTCTCTAATATTTAGTATATTTCTCTTCAATCTTACTTGCAGTCAAACGCTGTAAATGTATTCTCCCGTATTTTCTGTAACGAATTCAAGACCGATTCTCTTCTCCTTATCAAAATGTCTCGAAAGCAAGAAATTTATTTAGCATTTCTGGAAATGGATCCAAAATTTTCAGAATTGGTTGAAAGAAAAAGTTTTGGTTTCGACTCGAACTGATGTTAAAAGAAAGACACGAAGTATTAACGACTTTTTTAAAAGTCACTAATTTCTTTCTTCTTTAGTCACGAGAATCACCAGCTTAGGGAAAACGTACTCACGATTCATTATTTAAGCTTACACACATATACACTTACACACATTTCATTCTTTCTTTGCGGAAGGCTTATAAGGTGAAATGCATTATCGAATATATTTCTAAACAAATCTATTTACACATTACACACACACACGCATACACACACACACACACAGATATATATATATATATATATATATATATATATATATATATATATATATATATATATATATTTATTTCAATACGTGACGGCCATAAGGCACGCAAGATGCAGACTGTAAAATTACAATGTAACAGCCACACACAGAATTTAACTGTCCAATGCACATCTTGATAATTACTAGAGAAGTAGTGGAAAACGCTCGGAACAATTCCTATATTTCTTAACCCTCGAAAAACATACATAAGAAAGCTTGCTGCCCAAATACACATCCATTATATATATATATATATATATATATATATATATATATATATATATATATAGTTTTCGAAAAAAACTAGGTAATCCGTATGGGTAGACCCAAGGAGGATAAAATCCAGAGAGCTCAATGTAAATCAGAGCTAATAATTTAAATAAAAATAAAAACAGACCACTTTAAGGTTCCATGTAATAAATTATTTCACCACAGCCCTTTTAAAGGACCGCGGATCAACAGACTTTACTTCCAAATGATGAAACGAAAAATAAAAAGAAATCTATACATTTTTGACGGGCAGTACTAAGTATATGTAAATTAACGAATTATATATATATATATATATATATATAAGGTGTATCAAAAATATATTTGAAAAATTTAAGGCGGGTTTCTCACACGAAAACAAGGACAGAATCCATATAAATATATGTCTGCAAAAACGTTTGTTTTTGAGTTATTAAGTTTAAATTAAGTTTACAGTAGATGGCGCAATGTTGCCACGAAGACTAGTTTACATTACTCATTCGTGTAAAATTGTGGCTAGTCTGTCTTCAACGTTTAACGTCTATTCATATCGGGAGGAGGCAGATATGACTTTTTTCAGACGCACCTGCAAATAGTAATGGACGCGTGGCTACACGGCTGTATCAGATTGCGTTTGCGGAACGAAGGCAGCCGATTCGTCAAAACTTTGCTGTTCTTTATCGTTGCTGAGTGGCACGACAAAGCACGAATCGAGGAAGAAAGTGATCCGCTCGTCCACCTGACCACGAAGAACACAGGCTGTAGTAGACGTTCTGGGTATCAGCGGACGTCATATATTTATGACGTTTATAAGGACTTTTGCTCTTGAATTTCTGTGACTTAACACATACCCTAAGTTGGCAAATGTACTTTAGATACATCCTGCACATCTATCTATCTATCTATCTATCTATCTATCTATCTATATATATATATATATATATATATATATATATATATGTGTGTGTGTGTGTGTGTGTGTGTGTGTGTGTGTGTGTATGGATATATATATGTATATTTGTCTGTATATATATATATATATATACACACACATATGTGTGTATGTATTTGTGTGTGAGGATATTATATATATGTGGATATGTATATATATATATATATATATATATATATATATATATATATATATATATATATATATATATATATATGTGTGTGTGTGTGTGTAATTTGGCAGCAACTTTTCTTTTAAACATGATGTGTTGAATGTTAAAGACAACATCGTCCTGCATATTTTCTTTTGAATTTTCTCATATTTTCTAATGAGACTTTTTATTTGAAAATGATATCGAAATAAATATTGTCCGTACGATAACCTAGTACTTTCGAACATCATTGTTCATCTTCAGGGTCAACATTTTTAGTCAACATTTTTTAAAAACATTTGCCAATTGTCTTGTAGCGGAATCATGTTGCTACATTTTTTTTTACAAACTAAATAAACGTTAAATTAAAAGGATTATAACGTTTATTTAGTTTGTAAAAAAAAATGTCGCAACATGATTCCGCTACAAGACAATTGGCAAATGTTTTTAAAAAATTTTGACTAAAAATGTTGACCCTGAAGATGAACAATGATGTTCGAAAGTACTAGGTTATCGTACGGACAATATTTATTTCGATATCATTTTCAAATAAAAAGTCTCATTAGAAAATATGAGAAAATTCAAAAGAAAATATGCAGGACTATGTTGTCTTTAACATTCAACACAACATGCTTAAAATATATACATATATATATATGTGTGTCTATGTGTGTGGATATATATATATCCGCACGCACGAGCACACACACACACACACACATATATATATATATATATATATATATATATATATATATATATATATATATATATATGTGTGTGTGCGGATACACACACACACACACACATATACATATATATATATATATTTATATATATATATATATATATATATATATATATATATATATTTATCTATCTATCTATATATATATGCGTGCATTTGTATATTTACTCTAATGACTTCACGTTAATGGCGATCCCTACTCGCAAGACATTTAGAAAATATTTGAAAAAGAAAACCAATGTTTTACCCAGGCCTTGCTCAAGAAATTGATCACGCCAGATTTTGTCTCCAAGAAATGCTAACAAAATTCCGTTCACCATAGTTGCAGTATGAACCACAGGCGTGACACGTGGATTATACAGGCGTTTTTAATAGGGTTTTGGTGAGCAGCAATGGCAGACGTGTCTGTTTAGTAGTGCGTAGGAGCTGGTCAATTAATATATCAGCCCCCCCCCCTACACACACACACACAAATACACACGCACACGCACACACGAACACACAAACACACACACACACACACAAACACACACAGCAACTGCTCGTCCTTTCATCTGCCTTCATGAGATGTCATCCCTCGGTATTTCATGTCAATTTGCACACTCACGCCTTCACGATCACGAATTTTCGAATTCAATTTGTCGAAGGTATTTCAAGATTTTATTGCATTTTTACAGGATTATCATTCTTGCGAGCTGAAAGAAACATTAAAATATAGTACCAGTATAGTCAGTTACACGCCGAGTCAGAAATCACGAAAAAAGGCTTTGCTCTGAAAATTTTTTTTTTATCAACGCAATATATATATATATATATATATTTATATATATATATATTGAACGATAAAAATTATTAAAAAAATTAATTAAAATCTTCAGACATAGTGGGCTGTAGATTAATATTCTTATGTGTTTATTATTATTATTTCATTTATATTCCTCGACTAGTTTCGGCCAACATGGCCATCATCGGTGGAGAAAAAAATGTTTCTGCTTGCTGGTGGCAGTAAACTACAGAAATATATATATATATATATATATATATATATATATATATATATATATATATATATATATATATATATATATATAAAGATAGATAGAGAGAGAGAGAGAGAGATAAAGTTTAAAGGTTTGAGTTGAATCAGACCAAGGAAGAGTAGTATAAAAAAGTGCTCAAAACACGCGAGAGAAAACATATATATATATATATATATATATATATATATATATATATATATATATATATATATATATATATATATATATATATATAATATACTGGTAGTATAAACCGTCTTCGACCTGGCCTTTCATTACTGGGAATTTTTACCGTTCAGTTCTAGCGGTTTAAGTTTAAAGACAGCCAACCCGAAAATCGCTATTAGTAACATCAATTAAGTGTAACTGTGGAACATCCCCAAATGGGGTGGGGTAGCAATTTGAATGGAGGACTACCCCGAAAGAGGCCGTTTCTGCGTTCTCAATCTTGTTTCAGAAACAGTTGAAGAAGCGTTTCTCCTCAGCCGTTGAATCCTTTGATCATCATTTTCAGCCTGGCGTGCAGGAGCGTTCAGATATGCTCTTCTGGAAAGCCGATGGCTACCTTGATCTTCGCACTCAGTGGCTCTGATTGAAAAATTCCGTGGGACAATTTTAGACAGGCAATCTGAACGTTCTAAAGACGATTCGTTATCTCTTAATCGCATGGCAAACCTGGCGGCAGCGGTTTTGCGACTTAGGCATGTTTTTTCTTTGGTGGCATGCTTTAGGCAAGTATTAATTATCAAATGGAATGTGTGGGAAAATACCAGAAGAGAACGCTGTAAAGTTACAGGGATCACTAAGCTCGAATAACTTTAGGAAAGGTTGGAAAAATAAATGTTGAGTAATAAAATCGCAAGCTTAATTATTAGAACGGTGAATGCAACACAAAAACTGACAGAACAATAAAAAATAAATAAATTGGGAACGGCTACAAACAACAATGAAAGCAACGTCTTAAAACTGTAGTAGTAGGCTTTATGAAACGGAAAACGTAACCTCACTTGAGAGAGATTGAAAGGTTGGCCAAGAGAAGAATGTGTAATTTGGACTGAAAACCAGCACTGAAGAATTATCGGACGAAAACTGTGGAAACGAATAAACAACATCCGATCA
>OZ038509.1:7804859-7862359 GCA_964036315.1 Acanthosepion esculentum | reverse complement strand
TTTGTCCCAACTTTATAGTGATTTTATAAGCGTAGATTAGATGTGGCAATTAGAAGGGATATATTCGCTATTATAATTAGTTTTGAATCGAATATTACTTATGTCGCAACCCAATCTATCTATTGTTCTATCTATCTATCTATCTATCTATCTATCTATATATATATATATATATATATATATATATATATATATATATATATATATATATATATATATATATATATATTTGTGTATTTAGGCAGCAGTCCTTCTTTCAAGCACATTTCATTAAAAATGACTGACAAGGTGCTTTTATTTAGTTTTTTATATAATTTCTCGTGCGATCTAATAAAGTTTTTCTTTTCAGAGGATAAATTATATAAAAATTGTCCGAATGTTCTTTTTTTCCGAGCGCTTTCGGCTATACATTTAGCCATTATCAAGGATTATATTTCAACTGTTAGAATTAGAAATAGTTTGTTATGTGTATGTTTTATAAAGTGATTCATTTTTTGTTTCAAAACACGGTCAAGATATTATGTCCATGTTCAAAGTTAATATTATATATATATGTGTGTGTGTGTCTGCGTGTGTATGTGTGTGTGTGTGTGTGTACTGTGTGATTTTATGCATGTACGTGTGTATGTGCGTGTATTGGTTCGATGTGTATGTGGGTATTTAAATGTATACAAACTGATGTAGATAAAACAAATTAGCAAAGAGTCATAAATACGCTACTCAAATGTCATGCTAGTACTCATGAAAATTCAGAACAATGGAATTTATGATGCCAACTTATCCGCAGAGATAAAGAAAAACTCTTCCAACAAATAGTTTTGTCTTCTTTCTATTAGTTGAACTGTTGAAGCCAAAGAGTACGTAAGATAACCTTTTAAGACGAAACGCATCTTTGATTAAAAATATTCCCCTTTGCCTCATAGTTTTCAATTTTGTTTCGGATACTATTATGCATCCTACCAACACACACACGTACACACACACACACACACACACACACACACACACACACACACACACACACACACACACACACACATTGAGACTTTCTTGATGCTGTGGCAATTTCGCTTGGCTGGTCATGTTGCAAGGATGAATGACTTCAAAATGCATCCCTTGATGACGAAATAACAAATTAGATCTCCAAACCTACAAGTGCATTTGGGAAGCTTCGCAACTGCCTATGGAAGGAGTGAGGTATCAAATTGGACACTAAAAACGGATTTTATAGAGCTGCCGTTTTAACCATACTTTTGTCCGACTAAGAATCTTCGGCCCCTATATAGGCTGCCTATCACTCAACTGGCTGTCTTCCACAAAAGTCTCCACGCGATTTATGGCTATAATTTTGACAAGAGTGTGACCAATGCTGATCTTGCAAAATGCAAGACTGCTGGAATTGAGATTTTCTTGATGCAGTGGCAATTTCACTCGGTTGGTCATGTTGCAAGGATGAGTGATGACAGAGTACTTAAGCTCCCCATGTATAGCCAGGTTGACAGTGGGCAAAGGACTGTTGGACTGTCGTGACTCAAGAGTGATCTCTCAGTTGTCAATGTGCCTTATACTAACTTTGAGCGAGCTGCTCTGTATCGAAATAAATGGAGATATTTGTGGCATAGTTGGATGAGATGTTTGGAAATCAATCGTATCAAGTCACTGGATCCAACCAACGCTTTTATGCACTGAGCCATGTGTCCTTGAGGATATCAGTGTATAATTTGTTTTGGACTGATAAAGTTAATGTCTCAGTAACTCTTTTTTTTACCAGAGCTCACATATTGTAATTTGTATTTCTTATTATTGCTCCGTATTACTGGTTCCAATATTGTATTCATATCTATGCTTGGCTGGCTTAGGAGATTTTTGGCCTAGCATATGTACGGATGAGTTAAATTTTCATATTTTCCAGTGATTTTTCTCTGTCTATTATTTTCAACGTCAGTGGGCGGCAATATCCCTTTTCACTCTATATTTAGTCAACTACGCCTGATTTTTCGTGTTACAGCTTTACGATGTTCTTACAGTCTTACCTTAAAGGAGCGGCCTGTTTATCCTTTTTTATTTCTTACCACAGCTTCACGGGATGGCTTACACGCAGTTTTTAGTCATGTTTTCATTTATGGAATGTCTTACTCGGAAGAGATGTCTGCGAACTGTAGAATCCTGATTTTATATTGGCCACAGAGTTTTTGTTTTTTCTCTGATAATCCCATCACATAGGGTAGGCAGACCGAAGCTATTTTTGAGTGTAGTTATCCACTTGTCCTCTTCTATCCCAGTTTGTCGGAGATGCTGCCATGTACAGCGTTTCGTACAACGGCTGAAATGTCGTGAATTTGGCAATAAAGATAAAGAAAACAAACGGGACAATATAAATAATATTAATATTACAATATCACATCTCAGAAATAGAGACAGATCTTGAAGAAGGCAGGAGCGTAGAACGGCCGAAAAGTCGTGAATATGATATTAAAGATGAGGGCAACAGTTCGAACAATGCAAATAATTAAAATACCTCGTCTCGGAAATAGAGATAGATGTGATTTAGATGTTATGCAATAAAACATGTATCCAAAAAATGAAATGTAAAACGTCTTGATAATGTTGTAGTCGTAATTTAAAAATTATAAACTGTATAAGGTCTTTCTTTAATACAAACCTACTTTCAACTGTACATTTAGTCATCCACAGGCATGGAAATCTTTTCTTTTGGTGGGGGGAATTCAGGTAGCATCCGAGACGAAAAAATTAAATGCGAATCGAAATATGTTTTTTTTTAAATGTGTTATGTCTTACACTGTTTAAATCTTTAAAAAACGAGGATCATAACATTCATCGAGTGATTTGTAGGTTTATGAACCTTTAAAATTTTGTTTGCGAAAAGAGTTCACCATTTTACGTCATTACGTAAACAAATACCGACACACATTAAGAAATGGACAAATTCTGACAATTAAGACATTTGTTTACATTTGGATACGCATTGAGCAGGTATGACTACGTGAAAGATTCATGGAAGATTGTAGTTTAAAAGCAGTAAAATCGACCTTGCTAACCGAACGATCCTCTGTGGCTCAATCGGTTAAGGCACGTCAGGCTATAAAACGGTTCCGTATAGGATACAGGTTCAATTCCTGTCGGACTACGGATATTTTCTATGAAAATTTCTCGAACATTCAGGACGGGAAATGTTACTAATAGTGTTTATTATAAACAGAGAATTCACTTAAATATTTGTATCTATAAAAAAAATGTATAAACATAAAAATTTCTTAAAATAAGTGTCGGACATTTCATAATGTGTGTGTATATATATATATCATTTCATATGCATCTATATTTGTCATTTTATATGTACGTATCTATCGATTTTTGACACTTCATATCTGTCTATGTTACTTAATGTCTGTCTATCTACCTATCTATCTGTCTCTTCATATCTATCTATCTATCTATCTATCTCTCTCACTCTCTCTCTCTCTCTCTCTATATATATATATATAGAGAGAGAGAGAGAGAGAGTCTGAAGATGTTCTATATTTATGGGATAAAGTGCTCAATATCAGAGATAGAGCGTGTGTAAATATAAAAGTGAACATTGAAGTCAACACTTACAGGCGACAGTCTGTATCATGCTAGATGCTTTCATGCTATGTCTTTTCATATCTATCTATCTATCTTTGTGATTTTATATCTATCTATCTATCTATCTATCTATCTATCTATCTATCTATCTATCTAACTAACCTTGCCATTTGTATATACCTATTTATCTTTGACACTTCATATCCATTTATCTATCTATCTATTTATCAATTTATTTATTTTAGTAATTTCGTATTATCTGTCATATCATATCCTCTATCTATCTATTCATCTATTTATCTATCCTTGTTGCTTCATCTCAGATAGATGATGCATACATCCATGTGTGTATACGTCTCTGCACACACACACACACACACACACACACACACACACACACACATATATATATATATATATATATATATATAAAATATATATTTATTTACATATATATACATTGGAACAATAAATGCATTACTAAATATTGTAGTTGAGTCGTGACTCATCGAATGTAATTTAATATATCTGACAATAGTTCATCTTGCGTATTTTTCATCTATGCTCAAAGCATTTTGACATCTTAAATTTTGTGGCCATAAAACGTCGATCGATCAAAGATAAACAAGCATGATCTATGCCATTATAGAATTGGGTGACTATAATTAGTTTTTCTGTATAAAAAGCAGCAAGTGAATTTAATATTAATCTCTACCATTTATAATTCCTCAAAATGACGTAGACTTAAGTAAACGCGTTATTATTCGTGTAAAATTTGTCCTTACTGTTAAATACATTTATTTTATTGACACAAGAACAGTGAAGAAATGGTAAAAAAAAATTGCATTTATAAATCAATAGCAAATACAGTAAAAAAAATATTAAGGAGTGAACAGTCGAAATTTAAATATTTTCTCCCCATTTTATTTTATTTTTGGAGATAATAATGAATTAATCTTACTAATTAACACAAAGCTGATGAAGAAGAAGTGGATTCATATTTATCACTGTGGTATTTGCGCGTGTGGAAGTGAATATAACGAACCAAGCCTATATTTGAACTCAGCTCTCCGATTAAGAATTCTGAGCCATTAACAATTAGACAACCCGCAAATCCAAGCCGATAGTACCTGGTATTCTAAAACTGTCTCTCATCTAGGTACTGACCAAGCTCGACGTAGCTTAACTTCTATGATCATATGGGGACAGGTGTTTCGACATGTGACCGTTAGATAAAACGGAAACTTGATCATGTATAACGTGAGAAGCAATCCAGCTCTCTTCTATAAATAAAACATCCAGTTAATATGTCAGTTATGTGTCATGCGTGATACACGCCGAGGCAATTATGTATCTTTCGATACATGACTGACAAGGCAGGTTTTTTTCCCGCAGTAGGTTGCCATTTCTTTCTGCGGTAAACCAGTTACTATCCAAGGCTATAGAACCCGGTCTGTCTTGCTATTTACCCATAGCTGGCGGGAGAAGAAAAGGATTCATAGCTTTCCCAAGGGTATTAGCAGGTATGAATCCTTTTCTTCTCATTCCAGCTTCTCCTCCCATCCAATTAATAAGATGATGAAAACGAGAAAGAACCATTTGAATTATCTTACCACTTAAATTATTTGGAGAGCACTTGGATGAACGTGGTGTGGTTTCTTTGGCTTCATGCATATCCACTTTTATAGGTTATTCAATACCGGAAACTAAATATTTCTAACTATCATTTGGAAGAAGACAGAATGAAAATAGCCTGACGATTTCGTCTATTATGAAACAGCCTGTGGCCTCTAAGTGTTGACTTTAATGTTCACTTTTTTATTTACACACGCTCTATCTCTGAGCACTTTATCCCATAAATATAGCACACCTTAAGACTATATTTCTTCATATATATATATATATATATATATACAGAAAGAACAGTAAGATATATAATCTGGTGTTCTGATAGATATTTTGTATTTTTACACAATAGTGCTCAATGTAAATTTACAGAGCATTAATATTATAAATTAACTGATTTAAAATAGTTTTTTCGCTCGACAGTAATAACCATGTTTTAAAAATGGAAGCTAAAAGCTTCGAATTTAATTTTGTATGGAATTAAAGACATCAGTTCCATTTCCTCGTCAAGCGAATTTGGAGTAACTTATTTTTTAAATTTACAGTTTTAAAATCACGGCAAAGATTCATAATTGAGTGTTTCCAAGGATACAGAGAAATCCACTCATCTAGACAAGGGGTGGTGGCTTGTTTAATTTCAATTTTCGTTGTATCAGTTAATAGTTACATTCGAAAGCGGGGTTATGTTTAGGGATGGGTAGGGATGTACTTTTCAACAAATTTTTACATCAGCTAAATGCATCTCGTCTGTTTTTTTTTTATAACAATCTTATTGTTAACGGCAGAATTCTTACGGCATTTTTTCTATTTGTATACTTAAAGATTTTGGGGGGTTGTTTAGGCTAGAATATGTTTAATTTAACTACAATTCTAAATAAATTTAATTTTTAATAGACTATATTTCTTTTTAAAACCAAGTAAATGTATTAGAATTACTTACAGTATGTAAAATTATTTTTTCATATAGAGTATAAGTATGTATATTACCAGGTTACATTTTTTAAAGTAAATTTTATGTCAATGACGGCAAAGTTAGCTAAATTATTTCACTGATTCAGTAAACTTTTATTTTTTATAAACTTAGTAATATATATTTTTCTCATGTATGTACAAAGGACATGGGTCATTTAATGTCATACATATTCTAACTTATCATATAAATTTCATTTAAATTTAGGTGTTTTATTGGATTCTTTTAAGTGTTTGAAGTACTTTGAGAGAGGTGTTAAGGTTAGAATACGTTTTATTTAACTACAATTTTAAAAGATCTTTAGGTTAGAATCCGTTTTTATTTAACTACAATTTTAAAACCAATTTTAAAGTATTTTTACTTTTAAATTTAATCGACTATATTTTTAATATAAAATTAGTAAATGCAATAGAATTACTTACAGTATTTAAAATTATTTATTCACATCAAATATAAGTATGTATATTACCAGGTCTCATTTTTTAAAATTTAATTTTTTAATATTGTTTAAAGAAAACTTTTGACAATGACAGCACAAAATAGTTATTTCATTTCTCTGATTCAGTAAATTTTTATTTTTTATAAACTTAGTAATATATAGTTTCTCATGTATGCATAAAGGACATGGGTCATTTATTGATCTACATATTCTACATTTTCTTATTAACTTCCATTTTACTGTTTTATTGGATTATTTTAGGTGCCAGATGAGAGAGATGTTTGATTTTTATATTTATTTATCTTAAACGACCTTTGATGTTGGTTGAAACTTTTTTGGATCTCATGGCTAGTTCAACCTATATATATATTTATGTTTTCAGGATTTTCATTAGAAGATATATTGCATTGGTATACTAATGATTCCGTGCAAGATTTATTTTGTAGAGGACAGTTTGGAGGCTTCCTACAATTACATAATTTTTGTTTATTCTCATCAGTTTTTGTTTTTATTTTTCCATTGTCTAAATTTTTTTGGTTCTGGTATAAGTGTTTATTTAAGATATTAGCATTATGTTTCTTAATAATTTTTTATAAGTTATCAGTACAACTATAACTTAATTTTAGTGTATTTTTATTGAAAATAGTACTTAGTTTACTTTTACTGTAGAAATGCTTGACTATTAATGCGAGGAACTTTTGTCCTAATTTGTTCTTTACCATTTGGTTGTATGGGGGCGTATACCAAATTATTTTTCTACTTCTGTATTTTCTATGTTTACTATTTTCATTTTTAATATAAGTTAGTTTTGGGTTTTTGTAGCCACTATCTTTTTTCGAGCTTTATTATAGAAATTAATATGTTCATCGAAAATCTTGTCATTTGCTGAATTTGTACTTATTCTTTTTCGCATAGATAAAGGTATATGTTTAATTATAGATGAAGGGTGATTTGATTTAGGGCGTATATATAAAGGATTGGTATTGAGTTTTTCATAAGGTGTGTATGTATTTTAAAGAAAGATTTTGTTTAAAAATACATCCCTACCCATCCCTAAACATAATCCTGCTTTCGAATGTAACTATTAAATGATACAACTAAAATTGAAATTGAACAAGCTAGCTTTAAAATCTTATAAAATTATTCGCGAAGGAACGGAGGAAAATGTACATATAATTATTTTCATTTATTGTTTTAATCGAAAAGCCAAATTTTTAGTTAGAGCAAACGCTAATCTAAGGATATTCACACATCGTAACATGTGATGCTATAACATGTTTTTGTTATATTTTTTAAATAAATACTATTTGCTCTACTCTGTGTTGCGCATTCTTTTAAGAATAGTGTTTTTGGTTATTGGAATTTTATCCCGTCTATACCAATATATACTTGTATATGTATATATATATATATATATATATATATATATATATATATATATATATATATATATGTGTGTATGTGTGTGTGTGTGTGTGTGTGTGTGTGTGTGACAAAAGTGATTTCGCATGTTGCGTAATTTTGTGTGTTTCGGTATACATGTTATGAGAAGATGCATTTATTCAAAAATGTGCTTAAAAACATGATTTCATTTTTTACTTATGGGAATTCATAACGTAAATTGCTCCAAATGTCATGGTAACCTGCACTTAATTCCGTGCTGAAACAGCATGTTTTTTTTTCTTTTCCTGTCAGACGCTCTTAGACAGAGAAAGAGTTGCAGAACAATAGTTCCCTACATCCTTCAGTTGCATCTTTTATCATTTTCTCCATGTCCATGAGTAGAAGCCTTTCACTACTTCAGAAATCCATTTGATATATATATATATATATATATATATATATATATATATATATATATATATATATATATTGAATCAATGAATAACGTTCAATTTCGTTTTATCGGGCACGAATATTCGTAGACACAGATCCGTAGGTTGAGATGTAATTTAACTTTATTGTATAGCAAATATGTTATTTAGAAATATTTATTTCCGATGTAATTTATTTTTCTGCTAAATTTCAGTTATTAGTCACAAAACTCAAATCATATTGAATGAATACGAGTCATTTGGTAGACAATATATTGGAACTGGTGCCATAATAGGAAACTACAACACATAGCAACTCGGCATTTAATCTCCTCCGAATTTGTCCCCTTCTGAATCTACAGACTTTATCCAGTGTCGGTTCCATTGATGGATGCATTCCTTTAACTCCTCTTTTTATGATACCGAGCAGATGCCTTGTTTTATTCTCTTGGATTGCCTCAAAGTTTTCAAATGTTGTTCCTTTCAGATTGGATTTAATTTTTGAACAGGCAAAGAACAAAGAGGGAAGATTTGGTGAATATAGGGTTTGTCGAACATGGGGAATATTGCGCTTTGCCAAAATCTGTTGCCCTAGCCATGGTCATTGACGGAACCATTTTTATCTGATTAGACGATCACACTCAACACACTTTTTCCAAGCACTGTTATGAACAACGAAACTGAACGTGAAGGTTATAACAGACAGCAATTCACCGATGCTACAAGTTTCACGCGACGAACTGATCCTCAGTTTGTTCATTGAAATAAAACATGAAACTACACTCGTAAATTATTACCTAAACCACAGGAGAAAAACTAGTTCAATTATTCCGTATTCGATCTTTCACAGATCTGAGGATTGCACCATCACCTGAAACTTTTAAGACCAATCAGTTTTGTATCTCTTTGGCTATGTTAAATTTTGTTCGCGTTCATTTCTAAATTATTTTCTTGTCAGCGTTTTTGTCTTTGGCATCATCTTTTTATGAAATTAGTTGGCTGTATATGGATATGCATGGTATCTGAGGATGCCTGTCTACCAGTGCAGCTAGCCAATCCCTTTTGCAGACGCCCGCTCAGGCATATATGTGTTTGTCAGAAACGCACATAGCCCATTTGTCGTTATACTGCAAACTATGGTTGCAGGCACTTTCTAAAGGTGCCGCACGCTGGGATCACCTCTCTCATACTGATAACATAAATCGACAACGGGAAGATATGAAACCGCGTCTCATAGTCAAGACCGACCTACATAACGAACCTTCCGACTAATTGTATTGAAATAAGTCCGTAAACGTCAGCCAATGAAAAAAAAAGGCTTCTCACGACCCCTATTACTACATACTGGCGATTTTTACTACTTCCGTTTTCGACTCGAGTTAACTCCCCTTAGATTCATAAGTCGGTAAGATGGTCTCTTTCTTGTATAGTTTAATCCAAATGTTTCATGAGTTTTCAATTACTAATTCCATAATATTACTAACCCATTAACTAAACTTTCACGCAACGGTGGAGTAATGGAAAGCGGCTCGGATAGCTGAGTCCGAATTCTAGTCAAATCCATTATATTCACTTATGTGCTAATACCCTTGGGAAAGGTATGAATCCTCTTCTTCTCCCCGGGTTCTATAGCCTTGGATGGCAGAATGAAATGGCAACCTACTGCGGATAAAAAAAGATCTGCCACGTCATTCATGTATCAAAAGATATATTATCGCCTAAGCGTGTATCACGCATGGTACATAACTGACTGCTTCGCCAAAAATTAGCCTGGCTTACCACTTGCAGAAGCGGGAAATCGTTACTAAAAATATTATTCGCTATTCTTACTACCAGATAAAGCTTTAAGTTTACATTTACCTTATGCACTTAACCAAACGAAATTCTATAAAAAATGAAGAATGTTATCTCTTTAGAGACATGTAATTTTACACAAACATTCAATCCAAACAGGTAAAATGAGAAAAAAACAACAACGATATATTAAATTAATGGGCTGTTTTACATATATCGAGAAAAATAGGAAAACGACATTTTAACTTTTAGCCTATAAAAATGAAAATTAAATTAGAAATATTATAGAAAAACATGCCCAAATGCCATTTCATCTTGACCTTCACAAATCAAACGAACACACATACACACTTATTTAAACACACAGACACAGATTTAAACACACAGACGCGCATATTGCCACAATATATTATATACACAAATACTACAAGAACGACAAAAGATGTCCATTAGAATCCAAATGTACATAGAAACACACCACAAGATAGAAACAGACACTACCAGAAGGATATGCCCACCAGAATCCAAAAGTGCACACACAGAAACACATACAGACACACACACAGACATATATATATATATATATATATATATATATATATATATATATATACATATATATATATATATATATATATATATATATATATATATATATATATATATATATATATATATATATATGTATGTATATGAAATTAAATAAGCTTTAATTCACCTTCATCCCTACCGTGCGACAACGGCTTAGTGGTAGAAACCTCGTCTGACGCCAATTAAGTCGGGTTTTGATTCTAGCTAGAGGCAAACGGTCGTCTAGCCACACTGATGAGCTGTGATACAGCAAAACAGTATGTCTGTGGATGACAATATATATATATATATATATATATATATATATATATATATATATATATATATATACAGAGTGTGATGGTAAATTCTCGTCATTTTATAATCTCAATTTCGCGCATGCGCCTTGCTTTTTTTAAAATTTTATCGGCTGCACGGTATATTAGGGCCCGTCAGTCACCGTCTGTGATAAAAAGATGATCATGACACAATTCACTCCGCCAGAAATTTGGAAAAGATTTTCTGTACCGCTTGGCATTCGCGACGGAAGCGCCAATATGAACATTTCAGAGTGTTTTGTTGTCAACCTGAGGACAAAGCAGAGAATTCAGAAATGATCCTGAACCATGCTCATTTTACTCTTTCATTTACTCCCTGGCTATCGGACCGCGATTAAAATCTATATCTGCCCAATGGTAATGGTAATATTAGCCGTTTCCCTGCAAAGAAACATTTGGCATTCGTTGACCGAGCAGCCAGTACTATTGACGGTTGAAATTTATAAAATCTTTCACTTCAAAATTTCTCAAGCTAAGTAGCTTTTATCGCTCTTTACAGTATTGACAGGGGTCTCCTTCCTAACCTTTTGTTTGAAGTCGTGTCGAAAATCAGTTTCATTATATCATTATTTTCTCTTTTGACTTTCGCTTTTTTCTTCTCTGTTTATCTGACACAGTTCATTGTTTTTGATTCTGTAGCGCCAAATCACGATGTTCATTTTGAACCTTTATAGTTAGTGAAGTGAACTACCAACAGGAAAAAAAAGTAATTGTATCGATGTTATTTTCAGCAAGAGTTTATAAATCTTTTTTCAATGATGGAAATATTCAGAAGTGAAATCGTTAGATCATTACTATTTTCTTTTTCACAACACTCCAGCAGGGCTTTGCAAACACTGATCTCTCTGCAGTACTGTGCACCTGCACGTTGCACACGTGTTCTCGGAGACTTTTCTGATAGAAAATTATTAATATTTATTGATTGGGAGGGGTACCTTAAATGAGCCACAAGCTGCCTTCATGTCACCTCTCTTGACTATTTGTTTATGGTTAAATTAAAAATAAAGTTTAAAAAAACCCGCTTCACTTTAACATCACCAAAAAGGCTTCATTGAAGATGCAGGCTTGATAATATCAGTAATGTTTCAAAATTCTATTTGAACTTTTCAAGAAAGATCGCCAATTTGCTTTGAAAACAGAGGGTTTTGTTTTAGGGAACATTAAATATGCATATAATTTGATTAGTTAATATGCGGGTATCTATGGAGTACCCCAGTGAGAATCGAACTCACTACTCAGGCATAATTTAACTAGCGAGATAAACTTGGTCCACATTACACCACATTTAAGTGACTTAAGTAGTTGATGTACAATGTGGCCAATAATTAGCGTGAAAACGTTCTTGGTAAATACTTTACAAAGCGGAAACAAAAGATAAATGTCTATAAACTTATTTGATACACTATCTATTCAATATGGCATCCATTTGACGACGTATGGTGAATAACTCACATATGGCAGGGATAACACTTTGCTACAAGAGTTTTGCCTTCGGTCTTCAATCTATGGTGGTGTGTTGCAGAAACCTTACGCAATATGCTGTATTTAAGACGATTCCGTCCTAGGAATGATGTAGGCTTTTCTTTCTTCGAGATGAAATGAGGAACATGGTCTACTAGTCACACTTAAGTTGTTTGCAGCAATGAGAGGATACTGAATCTTGTTGGAAGGGCCAACATCGATTTTTGAATTTTTTTTCTTTATCCCAAGGCAAAAGCGATGTTTAAAGAATTTCCTTCATATAATTTTCTCGATTGAGTATACGCCCTTCAAATGTTACCGGCTATTTCTCGCTTCCGCTTATTTCATAAAGTTTTAAAAAACGCGCTTCACTTTAACATCAGCAAAAGGCTTCATTGAAGATGCAGGCTTGATAATATCAGTAATGTTTCAAAAATCTATTTGAACTTTTCAAGAAAGATCGCCAACGATTTTACTAATCTTTTCTCTATTCTCGTGGCTTAATCCTCGCCGGTTAAGCAGCCTCAAGCGCAGTTAGTACCTATATGGGTGGCCGCTTGGGAATAACAGATGCTGTAAGCGTGGAAGTACGGATGGTATATTTGGATAATGTCTCGGAATTTTTAATCGTAGAGGCTAGTCCTAATTCAAGCTGGGTTCGTTATATTCACTTACAGGCAAATACCCTTGGGAAAGGAGTGAATCCACCTCTTCTGTCTCCAGCTATGGGTTATTTATTAAATAATTTATTAAGAATTGGATCACTAAATCATTATTTTTTCTACACCCTTACAAAAATCCATTCTTACAATCGAAATATATTTTCTGGTTTTAAATAATCCACGAAGGGTTGATAAATCCTATAAAACGAATCAATTAATCTATTCCCGTGTCTATGTCCTTGGTGGCTGATAAGATCGATCTCATAGTGGAACAATCATTGACAGAGGTTACGCCTAACCGTTGGAACCGATCCTAGATGAATTTGTTTCTCACAGTTTTGAAGGTCAACATGGTTCTTATTTCACAATCTCTTTCAGTTTACGGTTATAGCGAATTATAGTCAGTGGTGGCGTCTGAGCAGAGTTCAGTGTAACCGATATGATACGGAATTTTGTCAATGTTCACGCGGATTACATGGTGGAGTCCATCGATGACGGTGCTTGATTATGATAGGTACGATGCTGTTTGATCTTTCTCAAGGACTGCTCTTTATTTTGATCCTCGTGATTTTAAAGACAAATTAACATATATTTTGTATCCTCAAGCCTTAGCTTCTCTTCCATTCTAAACACATGATGTTACATCTGATGGCTTTAGGGCATCTTTGAGATCACTGACCAGTTCTCTGTTGCCTTGTCACTGTCTATGCGGAGAACGTGTCTTATTTAAGAAAGGCGATGTTTGAAGATAGATCTTTTCATGCTGCTGACGTCTATTTCTAACTTCCGGGTATTTTATTCCAATGCTATATCCATTTTTCTCTATTACCGTGTCTATAGCTTCGGTGGCTGATAAAGGCAGTTCCTCCGTGTAGTTGGAGAATAGCGTAGTTGGATTTGGCGAGCATTCGGCTCGTCCTGTATATACTAAATAAGTAAAGATATTTTTTCTCCTCAATCCTTATATTTCCTTCTATTACACACACATAAAGTTGCCCATGGTGGGTACAGAGCAGCTTCAAGGTCGTTGGCCAATGTTCTGTTTACCTGAACAGAGTGGTCACGGATTCTGTGATTTTTTACTATCTATGAAAGGTGGTGTTTGACTATGGTACCTCTCACTCCGTTGACGTCGCCTATTTCTCACTTCCGGTTACTTTATTCCAAATTTATACTCATCCTTTCTTTATTCCCGTGTCTTTATTAACGTAGCTGTAACACAGGTTACACCCGACCGTTAGTGACGACAGTAGTTGGATTTAGCGAGCCTTCTGCCTTTCCCCCTACTTTTCTACATACTAAACTAATAAAGGCAACTAATATAGGGCAGCTTCGAGGTTTTTAACAGGTCTGTATTTATGTGAAAGTGTTCATGCGGAGGATTTGTCCTATCTATGAAAACTTATGTTTGAGGATGGTGCCTTTCATGCTTCCGCTATTTTATTCCAATACTATACTCGTCTTTTTCTCTATTCTTGTGTCCATATCTTCGGTGGCTGGCAAGATGGGTCTAATTGTGGAACAATCATTGACAGAGGTTACACCTAAGCGTTTGAGACAATCGTAGTTAGTTTCGACATTTTCGGCTTGTCTCTGATATTTCGACGTCGTTCATATCCGAGGATAAAATGAGAAAAGTATTCTGAAGCCAAAGTGTACAGTTTATTATTTGTTTTTCACAGTTCTAAAATTTGATATTGCTCGCTTTTTGCTGGTCTGTTGCAGTTTATCCTCATAGAGAATCACAAGGAAGCCGCGGGGGTCTGTGGCCTGAGCTGAGTTCGCAGGAAATGATATGACGCGGAACTTTTCGCATGTGCACGCAAATTACATGACCCGTCCATTGAAGGCGGTTTTTGATGATAGTAGCATCGATAATGTAAGTGTGATCTTTCTCAAGGTGTACGGAGATGGAGAGTTGGGGTTAGGATCTTTTCGTTTTATTTTCATAACTCGGCGGATTCGTAATGTCATAGCTACATAACTCACACCCGTAAAGTTAAAATAACGTCAGCTTCGTACAACATGATCATAGTTTTATTTATTTTAACTTCTGCTTCCATTGTAAATTTTCCCAAAAGCAACATTTGCAGCACATATTCGGTTTTCGATATTATCTTAAATGTGTATGTTTATGAAAATAAAGGGGAATATCAAACAACATGTACAACAGGCTAAGTTGAACTCAGAGTGAAACACATTTTAACCGAATATACTCACTTGAACGCTATATATATATATATATATATATATATATATATATATATATATATATATATATAGTTTACTGACACCAGCAAAGAGAAACATTTTTTCTCTCCCGATGATGGCCATGTTGGCCGAAACTAGTCGAGGAATCTAAAAGAAGAATATTGATCTACAACCCAGTATGTCTGAAGATTTTAATTAATTTTTTTAAAATAATTTTTATCGTTCAAAATATATATATATATATATATATATATATATATATATATATATATATGAGTTTCCAATAAATCTATAAAATTATCTATAAAATATGTAGTTGAATTTTTACAACTGCGTTCAAATTATATGTAGCCGATGCCATAAAATTGCGTACAAAATATTTAGATTTCGGCATTAAAAAACCCTTAGAAGTGTTGATATGTCGTTAACCAAAATATATTATTTTTATACATAGATTGATATTTCTCTTTTTGTATATTCATTTTAACTGAATATATACTCACTTAGACCCTGTAAAGGCATAAATACCACAAGGAAACCAGCCTAAGAAAATTATTTGAAAATACTGACACCTTCAACATCATGTCCGACACTAAAAATAGATTTATATCAAAACCTAAAAAACCTACAATAGATTATATCCAGACTATAGTTGCGCCCCATAGGGCTTAATGGGTAGGTTGAAGGGATCCTGTCCCGTGGCCACCGAAGTCACCAAATCAGTTTTATATCAGACCCGCCTAAGGAATATTGAGAAGAATTATGAATGAATTAAAATAACAGAGAAAACTCTCTGGCGTGTTAATGAATCCTGCGGGCACGGAACTGAAACGTGTTTTGAAAAAGAAAGAAGGAATTTTGGACAGCACATATAACAATTGAATACACGAGTAAATAAAATTTTCGTGTGCAATTATACTCTTAATAAATTGTACTATGGCATATGACTTTTGCCTCACCATGTATACAGTAGCGGCCATAATATAAGGAACGGAAACAACAAAGATATAAATATGTGTATTACTTAAAAAGTAATGCATGATTAGCAATGAAATTTTTACCGAATAAAGATTAGGGTGTAATGCATAAATATTATGCAATGTTACAAAAATATACATAATAGTTTTTATATATTATGGCCGCTACTCTATATATATAATATACTTTTACTATGAGAGTATGAAATTACGTAAAAAATATATGTAACTGAAGTCATAAATTGCGTTCAAAATATATACAGGGTGGTACGAAATTCTTGTCACTACCGCTTATATAATAATGTTCTGTTCCAATCGATAACACGAGCTCTTACATGAAAATGATGGTGTTCATACAGATCTTTTCGATGTGTGACAATGTCAATGAAGTTGAATAAACTAAATCCAGTTCATGTGCTTTGTATTACTTGTTCTTCTATTTTTCTCATTACTTTTTGATTGGGGGTGACAATACTTCCGGACTACCCTGTAGATGTTGGCATTAAATAACACATATAGGTTGATACGGTGCTAGACAAAAACAACCAAAACAAATGATAAAAAATACGTGCACTCTTGTTCAATGGAAGGAACAAAAGCGACAATATAGGCATTAGGACAAAAAAATAACAGAATAATTACCGTAATTCCTAGAAAATAATACGCACCCGAACAAATAATCCAAAAATTAAGAAATATATCTATTCCTATGTATATACGCATGCATAATTTTTGTCAAAAAAAAAAAAAAAATTATGAAGACATTTTGTCGACCTTGACATTAAGAATAATATCGAAACTAAGTGGCTAAAATAATGTTGAAAATTACCAGGGGTTTTGCCGATAAATATAACTTTTTATTTAACCGCCAAAATATCATCAAAACGTGCGAGTTATGGTGCAAATTTTAAACAAAAAGTAATAGAATTAGCAGAAAGAATAGGGAACAAAGCTGCAGCTAGAGAATATGAGTTGAATGAGGCTAACATACGTTTATGGAGAAAGAAGAAAAATGAACTAAAAATGTGTGCCAAAGTTATATGTAGAGGAAGAAAAGCTCAATATCCAGATATGGAAGAAAGTTTAGTTGAATTTGTGAAAGAAATACGATCAAGGGGATGTCCTATAAGTTCTTTGAAATTAGCTTTTTTGTAGATTTTTTTTTGTTTTTCGCCAAATAAAAATACGGTTACAGATAAACGTAAATTTATTTAAAAAAAAAAGGTTACAATTATTATTGTTTGATTTAAAATGAAAATTGGGATAATATTTTTCGTATTTTAGAACAAGTACGTATTTATTATTATAAATCAATAACCTAAAAATATTTTTGTTTAAACCTACTTATAATACGCATTACTAGTAACACATGAAATTGACAGTAATAAACTGTGTATTATTTTCGAGAAATTACAGTAAATAACAGAATTTTTTTTTTTTTTTTTTAAGCGTATCACCCCAAGCAAGGCCGGTGGCCACTATCACGCATGGGGTTACAGAAGGGATGGAGGAAGAGCAGATAGGAGTGGTAAAGGAAGGGATGTGGAGAAAGAGAAGGACGGAGAGTCGATCAAGGCAGGGGGTAATCAACTAATACGAGTTATCTCCCGCTAGGATTGATAGCGGAGGAAAAACAATGACCCACGTAAATTGATAACGTAATCTGCTTTAACGTCTGTAGATCAGCGGATACAGAATCCCAGTTTTCTTTTCGTTTGTCTATTGATTATGCTGTCTAATATTATGCTGTTACATATATTCGTTCGTTTTTCCTGATGTTTTTCGAATGAGTCAAAGAATGATCGTCAGTAGCATTTGTTGCCTTTTAGTAACTCTGGTCATTCTGTGAAACCGTTGTCTAACGTTATTGACATATTACTTCAGATTAAAAATCCCCCCTAACGCATAGGTCCCTGAAGATAGTTGTTAACGGCCAGTCCTGCCGTGCCCTACCAATCAACGTAGGCGTCCACCAAGAATCGTTTCTCGGACAACACTATTTTTATTTTACATAAATGATCCTTCTAAAAGTATACACCGATCATTTGTGAGCACCTATGCTGATATCTCGGGATATGGGTTCATCCTTGAGTCGACCTCTGACCTCTCCTCTGACCGAGCTCTAACAGCTCTATAGGAGAAGACTGATTGGTCACATTGAATACCTCGAAAGCCAAACTAGTTATATTCTATCATCGCCGCTCGGGCAAAAGAACGACTGCTAACGGCAAATATTGTATGTTCGCTCAGAGAAGCCAAGTGTATTGCGCACCTATTGGAAGAGCCATGGTGGAATAATGGATAGAGGCTCGGATTGAGGAATCGGAGAGCTGAGTTCAAATTCCATTCTAATCCATTACAGTCAATTACGTGCTAATACTCTTGGGAAAGCTATGAATCCTCTTCTTCTCCCCCAGCTATGGGGAAACAGTAAGACAAACTGAGTTCTCTAGCCTTGGGTGACCCCTTTTGTAGGAGAAAGTAACTCCGAATACAAAACTGCATATATACCTGGCGTCACACATTCTATACAGCTAAAGAAATTATCGTCCCCATTTTCAAATGGCGATGATGATTGGGCCTTAAATTAAATCCAGAGTTCGAATGGAACTCGTACATACGATCCATCCCTAATGATACTGGGAACACTGTCGGCTCCCTATATATTACTCAACGAAATATCCGCTACATTTACAAGAGCCAGATCAGGTCTTAAATAAGATTACTGCCGCCATATAAGGGCAGGAGCTTCCCAGTCTTCACTTTCCAGTCTCGATAAAGTAGAAAAGTGTCTCCTCGTCCTTTGACGTGAAGAATTATTTCCCACCATGCAAACCTTTTCTCAATGACGAAATGTCGCAAGCCTTTCGGTCTTCTATCGCTATTTCCCTGGGAGTGTCCAGACAAACTATATTCCTTAGCTCCACCAGTTTTAACCCTCACGGCTAGGACCCGCCATGCCGTTCGTATTGCAGCGAAACCACTCTCATTTCCTTCGTATTCCATTGGTGAGATGTAACTTCCATTCCAACAAATACTTCCAGCGAACCGCTGCTCTAGGGGGATTTCCCGATCATAACAATGTTAACCAGTTCAAGACTCGGATTAACCGTTATCTTTCCCACATATCTGCATAAACTGTGCCTCTGACTCTGTAACCGTTTACCTCGAGTAGCTACTAGGCCTTGTACAGGGCAGACAACATTGTAAAAAAAGATGCCCCTTTGAGATGGAATGCCATAAAGACAAGAAGGAACATGTTAGACATATTTGGCTCTTTTACATTTAATCAAGGTCCCAAAGCTGTTCGAGATATGTGTTCTTCAAAGCAACGAAACTGTCAGTACTAAGCAGTCTGTTGAATAAAAGGCTCAAAGAAGCATTTCAGCTGAAAATCTTGACCGGCAATACAGTGTGATTATTGAAGATGGTAATATCGCCTCCATGTGGATAACATGGCCAAACATGCAATTAAACTGCTCGGCTGGGAACTAACACACCCACTATATTCGCCCGGTTTAGCCGCTTCGGACAACTACCTATTTCGGTCGCTTTCTAACAGTTTGAGGGGTGTTTAGTTCAACAAAGTAGTGGAGCTGAAAATGTGACTATATGAACTTTACGAATCAAAAGGTAGTGATTTCTATTGTAAGATTTTGGCACTTTTTTAGTCACTAGAACTATTAATAAATAATAATTATTAAATAAATTCTAAAAAATATATTATGTAACAATCTAATAGTTTTTGCCTTGACAAATCTGTATATAGGGATTATTACTTATTATATATCGCAGAAGATATTGCAATGTTCTTTTTCTTCAAATCAGCATGTTTTCTTTCTTTACTAAATTGCAGGCAATAAGATACTCAAGTAATTCAGATATATCCAAGTCTCCTGAATGTGATATAAGATATGAATTTAAGAAAATACAGGTGATGGTGTATATTTATGGTGAAATAACAATTTCCCCTTGATTTTAAAAAAAGAAAAAAACAAGTTTGAAAAGTTCAGAGAATAATTTATGCTGTAATACGTTCCACAAAATAGCAGTTCGTGTGAAAAAAGCTGTTTCCTTGGTTTATTTTTTTCTGTTATTTATAATGCATGTTTAATGCGGTTTATCTGGTTTCGAGGATATAGTATAGCGTAAATATCGGAACTGCTGAAACTAAAGGATGGAACTCATCTGAACAGTTACCATGGAAATAGTAATAGTTTCGTGATAGGCTTTTTTCATTTTTGTATTTAATCGGTATCACCCCATGCAAGGTATTAAAGCAACTAAGATGAAAGGGTTTAGGCGTGAGGAAGAATTAGGAACCGAAACATTAATAATGGGAAAGAAGAGAAAAGAGTAATCAGGAGCACAGTAGATAGCGATTGACACTGCATTTACATTTTTGAAAATTAATGTTGGCTGGGAACTTTGGAGCCAGAATGAAGTTCCACAAGCGAGAACCACGAGAAAAGAAACTGGTAACATAGAACTTACGGTGACATCATCCAGCCAACTCAAACACCAGTCTAGTACTGCGCTTAAATTTAAAATTTCTATGTAACATAGCGAAGATCTCACCCGAACAACAATCATGAACGTATATATATATATATATATATATATATATATATATATATATATATGGAGAAAACAACTGAAAAGTTGCAAATTAAAAAGAATTGAATGTTTTTTTTGTGAACGTATTTATTTATATTTTTATATATATATATATATTTGATATTTTAGATCAGCCCCGATCTTTCGTCAGAAATGAATTAAATAACTGTATTCTGAAGTTTGTTTTCAATATATATATATATATATATATATATATATATATATATATATATATATATATATATATATATATATATATAATCAGTTTCACTCCAAGGAAGGCAATAAAGTCACTAAGACACAACGGGTTACTGGGAGGGGAAGAATTAAAAATGAGAACAAAAGGAGATATTACATGGAGGACAGAAAAAACGATTGACATTGCATAAAAATTTTGAGAATAAATACATATTTTGTTTTGTTTGTCTATATATTTTAATGGGTATCTACCCAAGCAAGTTATGACAGCAACTAAGACACAAGGGGTTACAGGGTGTGGAAGAATTAGGACCAGAAAAATTACCAATGATCAAGAAGCAGAAAGAATAGTCAGAAGGAAATTAGATAGCGAGTGACATTGCATTTAAATTTTTGCATGTTACAGTCTGCTGGAAAGTATGAAACCGGAAGCGAGAAGTGCGAAAAGCAAATCTGCGACACATCTAGCCAGCTCAAATGTAAATTGATGAGATCTCGATGCCAGTCTAGTACTGCTTTGAAATACAAAAATGTCTAGGTACCATGAGCGAAGAGCGATATTTATTTCCGCTTCAATATAGAAAATGTAGCACAATGTCAAAAATGGCGAATGGGAGAAAAGGACGGTCTTCTTCAGTCTTAATATTAATCTTAGATAGCCATAAACATTGATCCAATCATACAATTATATTCCTAACACCAAAGCAACACATACCTCATTTTTTTTACATCATATTCAAATCAACATGTTTTCTTTCTTTACTAAATTGCTTCTTGTTGAGGATCTCCCCTTTTCACACAAATGGACTTACCCAAAGTATACATATACTACTGCCAGTGAATACCCGGAAGTTAAGTAACAGTAGTAGTAGTACGTTGAGTCGGTCGGTAGAATAACGTAGCGGCAAGAGTCACAGTCACGAGCACTTAGACTCAGTAAGAATTCATACAGCGATACGTCGATATCAAATATTATATATATATTTTTCTACTAACCCGCTTTCCTGGAACTACTAACCTGTATTACCAGTTTGTATTATTACGTTAATACATTTATTTTCCTATATTCATTCTTGGCGTTTCTTATTATTTGATACCGGATGTCATCCCGGAATCCACAACACCTCTATAAAAAGTCCTAACTAAAACCCCATATGTTCAATTCATTTGTCAGTGGTGGGAGGGGAATAAAAGAACAATTTTAAAACTATCCCCAATGCAAAGAGTGATATTTATTTCTGCTAGGTACAGAAAATATGGCACAAGTTCAAAAATGGGGAATGGGGGAAAAGGACGGTCTTCTGTTTTAACTTTAAACTTAGCTAGCTAGAAACACTGACCCAAACATACATTACTCCTTACACCAAAGCGACGCATACTTACTTACCTTTCTTACTACATCCACCATAATACCTCATTGCCTCTATGAATATCCTAACTAGTATGTAGAATTCATTGTACATACTAGTTATTATATAAAATAACAATTTAAAACTAGCCCCTATGAGAAGAGCTATTCCGAACAATTACCATGGAAGTATTTTTAGAAAAGACATAGAGAGGCAACCGTACGGCGATGGCAGAGTGACTGAAGCCGAGCCCCCAGAAAAAGACCAATAATATAAAATTCATATAAAGACTTGCGAAATGGCATCTTTGAGAAAGTGTGGAAATTACGCCATACCCAACAGTCAGTTATGTGCCATGCTTGATACACGTTTAGGCCATTATGTATTTTTCGATACATGACTGGCAAGGTAGATTTTCTTGCCGCAGTAAGTTGTCATTTCCTTCTGCGGTCCGCCCTGCTATTTACCCATAGCTGGGGAGGGGTAGAAGAGGATTCATACCTTTCCCAAGTGTATTCACGTAAGTGAATGTAATGGAGTCAACTGGAATTCGAACTCGACTCTCCTATTCTTCAATCCGAGTCGTTATCCATTACTCCACTGTGCCTAATCTATCACTATGCTTATAGATAACAATAGTTATTTTAATTATATTTAAGAATAACATACCTAAGAAGATAGTGAATATTATTTTTAACTCTGTCATGGCTGAAAACTGAGTTGTGCCAGACATAGCAGAAAATCGATTCTGATAATTTGGTCATCTGAGCGCTATCTATAGGCATAGTGATAGATTAGTGAAATGATTGCGATGAGAAAGAGGGTGCAGAATAGACAATAACTCTTCCCCAGCAAGGCTGGAAATTAATGATTGAGCTATTCTAGACTAGATATGGCAGCAACACTGGCTTAATCTGACTCTTGTAAATGTCAGAACGTGGAAATGAAGAATGGAGAGCTCATCTGAATATTTACGATGGAAATAGTGATAGCGTAGAGATACATTTGCGAGGTTGCATCTGTGGGAATGACGTTATTTATATGCCTCTGTATTATCTCCAAAATATTGTCGGTTTTTCATCACATCGTTTTCCGAATTGCTGCTTGAATTACTTAGTGATCGAGAAGATTGTCTGTGAGCAATATATTTTTCTTTGTTGTTTCTTAATTTAGTCTGCTTTTTTTATTTCCTGGTTCCTTTATTTTATATATATACATATATATATATATATATATATATATATATATATATATATATATATATATATATATATATATACATTCAAATTTTCTTTTTCTGGTATTCTTTTTGTCTTGCTTCCTTTTTTTAATTCATTGTACGCCTAACCTTTGCGATGACAGTTGGCTACTTCACTATTATTGAGTTACCGGGCCACTATAGCTGATTCAGTAAAACTGTTTGTATGTCTCCAAGAATTGCAACCCTTCCAGAATCAATGACACGTTGAAAGGTGAAGCAAGCAATCAGAGAAACTCGGCTTGTCGAACGCTAGATTTATTTATAAGGAAAACAAAAAGGAAAATAACAAAAGAAACACGAAAGAAACTACGCATAAGCTTCTGGATTACTTCGTCTGCTTGAAAAGACAATCATGCTGTGAAAGAGATTGGCGCGAAAGTAAGTAAATGGCGGGAAAAAAGAAATAGCATGAAAAAATAGCGAGAATTAGGCGATGATGTGTGTAGACGTACGAAGAACTACCAGGGATGTGGAATCGGATAAAAAAATAAGGTAAATCAATGACATAAATAAATAAAGGCAGTGACAAGCTCTTGCGATGTGCGCATAAAAAGAACTTGGCTTGATTTGATTAAAACTTACGTTTACCATATAAGATATCAGTGGGACAAAATGAATGAAAACGTAAAAAAAAAGCTAAAAGATGCAAGCCAATAGCTGAGAAGTTAGACAATAATCTGAAAGAATGTCAGAAGGAAATAAGGGTAAGTAAAAAGAAAGAAAAATCAATAAATTCTAAACTGAATGTAATAATGAAGAACATATAAGAGGAAGAATAGTTAAATGAATATTTTAAACAAAGGCAGAACGTTAAGGACGTGAAAGGCGGATAAAGCACTATGAAATAGTAAACGTTAAAAATCTAATAAAAAGAGGGAGGAAGGAATAATGAAAGAGAAAGGAAAATCTTCCACGAATAAAACAAATTAATTACTAAAAAAAAACAAATTACAAAAACGATGTTTTATTGATTCATTATGCAGTTGTGAAGGCAAGCAAGAAGAAAGGGTAGAAACACCAACTGCACGAAGACAGAATGCAGGGTTGTTATCAATAGGGACAGCTCAACATGCAAATTACAAATCGGGGATGCCAAAATTTAAAAAAAATGTACAACAATTTAAATATAGCTGAAGTGTTTTAGCATAGGACGGGAAGTGCGACTCTGAAAACGGAAGTCATATTTGGATAGCTAAATATGCAATCCAAAAGCTATGATGGTATTAAATAAAAGGGAATTTCGGCGCTATTACAAATTCGCACCCCAGCGCCTTGTTGTAATATTTCACCGCGATGTAATTTTTTAACCAAGAAATAATTTTTTCTCCTGTTGGCTATCCTTTTTGCACCACTAACATGAAACGTGCTTCAGTGCTCATTTCAAACCAAGTATTATGGCACGTGTTGAACGCGTTTCCAATCAAAAGGTTTTTGAAGACATCACCATTTTGAAGATTGGGCTACAGTTTTACAACAATATTGATAATTGCATTTGTTACAATTTTTGTGTACACTTATGTAACTAGTGAGCCAACCCAAATGACTTGACTCACTTTATAGTTCCCCAATAGAAGGTTAACCAATCAGGAGACGTAAAATATTCAATCCGTCGTGTATAAAGGCGGCCATTTTGTTTACTCACTCCGAATATCCATTTCCAACCTGCCAGGCGAAAGAACAGAAAGGAAGAACTACTGACCTAAGCTCTGCTACTTTATCGGGATAACCACTGCTAACCTGAGCTACGCTTCCCTACTCTCTTCGAATATTCACTGCCAACCTCTGGATTCTATACTCAAAGACTACCGTCATCATGAACAACAGCATTGACTGGTGCCTTAACTATGGTTTGCTAGCAGTCAGTATGGATGGCCTTGCTTGCAACAGCAGTTGTAGGTAACAAACCTATTCGCAATCGGTGGAAAACAGGATTCGAAGGTGTGCACGTAAAGATTGGGAGTCCGGAAATGTAATAGTGCCGACATTTCAGTAGAAACAAAGAAATGGGTACTGAACTGTTACGTCATCTCAGTCCCCCTTTATGGCAGTGAATGTCGGACGATATCTGCTGAGGATACCATGGACCGAACAATTACAATGTGCTGAGGGAAATGAAGATATCTAGTAAACTTATACTTAACACCAGGAAGGCACAATTGAAATGTATGGGACGCATAATGAGGAAGGAGGGCTTCGAAAATCTGATACTCACAGGACAAATAAAGTTCATAAGGGAGGCTGGAAAACAACGCATGACATATATGATGAGCTCAAGTAAATAGTCCGCGAAATAGGGTATCGGAGAAATAACGAAAATACACCATTTATTAAGAGCTACATAGGAGAGGGAATTGTAGAAAGTCACGGTAGCTTAAGTGCTGAAAGGACACATAAAAACGAATATATCTCTTGTACAGTTTATACGATTGTGTATTCATTTAAACCAGGATTTTTTTTAAGTTATAAGATTTTTATGTTAGTTAATAATGCTTTACTGACAAAAGTTCTACTATTTAACCCATAGCTTCGGGTGAAGAACTAGATTCATGCCTTTCCCAAGGTTATCTGGCTCTCTGATTTCAGTCTGGTTCGTTAGATTCACTTACGCGTTGTAAAGAGCTATGGTTGCCGCTTTTAGGAAAGGACACGGTGTATACATAGGTTGAACATTTGAGAAACGGCAAATTTTAAAGAAAATAGAAACAAAATGTCGCTTATACATAGAATGAGATAAAAGACAGTTAGAAATTCGGGGTCATATATTGAGGAAAGAGGACTTGGAGAACTTAACACTCACAAGAGCATACTGAAGGCAAAAGGGACAGAGGAAAGCACCGAAACAATTACTTAATACGCTTGTGCAAATGGTTGGCAGAATGACGGACATCTACAAAAAAGAGGATGTTGTGAAGAGCCATCATCGCCAACATTGTGAAGGCGCACAGCACATATCATGGACTAAACATGTGAACAACGGGGAAGGATTTAGATTTTTTTTAATATTTAGAATCAGAAAAAGATATAAACTTCTAGGACGCATATTATAGAAAGAGGGCTTAGAAAATATGACACACACAGGGCATATTGAAGGCAAAACAAAAGTAACATTGAAAGCAGTAAATAACTCAATAAGCTTTCACAATGCAACACTGAAATCCCTGAAAGAGATGAATGGTAATATGATCAGCGAAAAAAATTCTTTTTTAAACCTTCACAATTTTGTGCATATATATCTAGATTGTTCTAGATCCACGTGCCATGGAGAGTTAAGTTAGTAAGGGAAATAACTGAAACTGAGATATTCGGAAGAGGAATGACAGGTGGAACGAGAACAATCTACCCCGGTGGACGAAATAAAGAGTTCGGTTCTAAATTCCAATTACCGGAAAAAGGCCGGAGCGTACAACGACCGAAACGTTGTGAATATGATAAAAAAAAGATGAGGACAACACTCCGAAGAATGTAAATAGCGTAAATAATTACAATACCTCATCTCAGAAATATAGACAGATCCTGAAGAAGGTAATAACGTACAACTGCCTGAACGTCGTGAATATGATAAAGAAGATGTGAATAACAGTCCGCACAATATAAATAATTACAATATTTCATCTCAAAAATATAGAAGAAGGCCGGAGCGTATAACGACAACAGTCCGAACAATGTAAATAGTGTAAATAATTACAATACCTCATCTCAGAAATATAGGCAGATCCCGAAGAAGTCCGTTGTGTACAACTGCTGGAACGTCGCGAATATAGCAACGAAGATAAGGACAACAGTCTGAAGAATGTAAATAGTGTAAATAATTCTGAACAAGTTTTAGTGCCATGTATCAAATCTATACAAAAGACGAGATTATTTAGATTGGTGTTTTGATTTCGTAGCAATTTCCGTTTTTTCGCAAAACAATACTTGGCGTAGTCTAGTCTGAGTTCAACTTCCTTATCTCCAATACTAAATTTGTTATAAATGATCTATACACAGAGATACTTGAAGTGTTCAGTATTTACTAATATCGCATCCTGTATTCTTAAGATAGATTCAGAGTTATCATTCTATTTCCATTAAATTTTGTTCTCTTTGTAATATCATCTGTTCTTTTTCGCCAGATTTCATCTTGCACATTTATAAATCGACCATTCGTCCGTGTCTGGTCATATTTAGTCTGGGACTCCTTCTGTATATATTGGGTTTCTTCAAAAACTCCAAGAGTCTGTAATGTAAGAGATTCTCATCTGGCCTCTCGACTTGTCACGTTCTCACCGACGTTACGTGGCTTCTCTCTGACCTTTCTACAAATATTTTCTAGCAATTGTTGTGATGAACTTTCCTTCTTGATGGTTCGACTGCATGAATTTAAGCGTGTTTACGAGATTGGCAAATGGTTCTCACTGATTTATTGTTGAATGAAATGGATGTAACCGACACTTCTACACTAACAATATTTATTCTGTACTATACAGAAATGTGGCACGAGGCCTAATAGGGGTTGGGGAAAGGATGGTCTTCTTCTGTCTTAACTATAACTTAGCTAGCCGGACACTTCTACACTAACAGTTTCTTTTCTCACATATCATACCTGCGGAAACACTTTCCGATTTCTTGCTTTTCTGTCGCCTGCAATCTTCAATTTAAATACAACATCAACCGCCATCTTCTGCGTTCGTTCACCCTGTTCCTTTTACTTCACTTTTCCTCATTAAAGTCTCCTCATTTTCATTCACTCCAAGTTACCCACAATCGTCTTAGTGGTTTTATGGCCTTGCTTGGGGTGAAATTATTAAAAGGAAATATAACCGATTCTGCTTTTAAAAAACGGTTAACCTCGTGTCCTACTTCTTGGAACACTTAATATAGGATTTTGTACTTAACCAGAGTTCATTCGTACTCGAATATTTATAGCTATGTCATCGATAGACCATGAAATCATCAGTATACTGGCCTCAATAGAAAAAGTCAGAAAGCTGTTTTTTAATATATATATATATATATATATATATATATATATATATATATATATATATATATATAGTCATCCACAAACAGATTGATTCGCTGTATCACAGCCCATCAGTGTGGCTAGACATCCGATTTCCTCAATCCAGGATCGAAATCCAACTGATTTTAGCATCATTCGCAGATTTGTCCATGAGTTATCGACTGAAGGTGAATTTTTACGTATTTATTTTGAATAAACATACCAGTGACTCAGAGTGGTCTATTCATAGGAGAGCTTTGAATTATAAACGGTATATATATATATATATATATATATATATATATATATATATACAGATATAAATATATATATTTATATTTTGAACGATAAATTATTAAAAAAATTAATTAAAATCTTCAGACATACTGGGTTGTAGATTAATATTCTTATGTTTTTATTATTATTATTTCATTTAGATTCATCGATTTATATATATATGCGTGTGTGTGTGCGTGTGTAAAATTCAGATATAACTAAAATATACCTGTAATTAGACAATATGAATTGAGACAAACAGAAACTCTTAGATGACGCGTTTTTATAACTCAGATGTCAAGAGTTTATTTTACATCAAGTATTTATAAGCAGAAATAAAAATGTCATTAGTTTTTCAGAATTTTTTCATTTAAGAACGAACATAAATATACGTCACGCCAACTGAAATCAATGACCAAGAAACAATATTAAGTAAATGTTGTTATTGTTGATTTTTTTCGATGTAATTATCATTTTTATTATTTTAGATTGATATTAATTTATGTATTATATATTTTAAATATTAAACGTTATTAATTTAAAAAATAACAACAATCTTCTTAATATCCTTCTTAAAGGAAGACGTCCGTGGATATGAGAGGATCCTATTAAAAATAAGTAGAACAAACTTCTCTAAATTATTCAATGAGACATGTCTTAATATATATAAATATATGTGTGTGGGTTTGTGTGGGTTTGTGTGTGTGTGTGTATATATATATATATATATATATATATATATATATATATATATATATATATATATATATATATATGCGTGTGCGTTTGTGTATGTTTATGTATCTATGTAATTAAGCATGTATTAAATGTTCTTTTAAAGATTACAGATATTTTGTGTTTATTAAGTGTGTCTATATTCCTCGCCAAATTGGGAAAGATCCGTCGCAAAAACCATAGTTTTTGACGTATAAAATATCCAAAAATTACTGTGTCGAAGAATTGGACTCTTGTGTGTCATCCTCAATAGTCTGTAATTAGTTTATTATGGAGAAAATGTATATCTAAATATAACAGGACCAATCCGACAACGCAGGAATCCCTATCGCCACAGGTATAAACAATAGGCATAGAACGTGCGTGATGGTGTGTTTTTTTTTATATATGTAATGAAGAATGCTAAGTTGGGGAGAGCAACTACTTTTATTGTCTAGTCGATTCTGTCTGATGTATACCAATTTAGAAATAGTTTACTTTTGCTATTTGCGATTTTATTGAACAAATTTACTCATTCGTATTTCAAGATATTTTTGTGTACTTTTGGTAAATATATCTTTTAAAATGTGATATCAGTGTTATTTCCATTTCTGTGTAATTTAGACGACATTTTATCGACCGCACCCTGTACGTTCATCTTTTAATCAATTCATCCTTAGCAAGGAGATAATGCTACTATGACGCAAAGGGAAACTGAGAATGAAAGAGAATAAGAAAACTGGCAATTCTATCACAAACAGGAGACAAAGGATAAACCTCAACTGTTCAGAAGTCCGGGGAGGAGTGTGAACCGGACAAAGGGCGAACCTATCTACTCCTGTTAACGTGGTGGAGTTGCTAGCCGGCAGGATTTTAAATAAGAATTTATTTTCTCCCAAGTTGGTCGCCAATAATAACTTCTAAATGAGAGCGGGTGGTGGAAGGGATTGATTCATTACTCTCCCTGGTTAGTTTGGCGAAATTAAGCGCAACAACTAAACCCACTTTTCGGTGCCAATAATTCTACACCACGTGAGCACGTCCCGTCGCACACAGCCTCCTACACACATGCACATACATATTTTTCCAGGACATTATTTCCAATCCGAAAATGGAGAATATGCCGGAAGGCAGATTCACTTTATTAAGACCCACGAATACACATGCCGGCAGACGTAAATTTACACTGTTCATAACATAGCTTTTATCTGCCTGTGCATGTGTGTGTTTTTGTGCATGTGCGTTTATACATATCTGTCTGTGCGTATTTGTTGATGTTTGCGTATGTATTTATAGATTTGTTGTTATGTCCTTATGGTAAATACATGTCAGGTGTTATGTACGCATATATTTGTGCACGTGTATATATATGTGCATATATTTGCATTTGTAGATACGTACGTAAGTGTATATATATATATATATATATATATATATATATATATATATATGTGTGTGTGTGTGTGTGTGTGTGTGTGTGTGTGTGTGTGTGTGTGTGTGTACCCGTGTTTATGGATAATATTTAGGCAAGAAAACAAAGTGATAAAAAAGGGGCCAAAGAAAACGCGAGAGGAAGTGGAAGATTATTTTGGTTTTCAAAATAAATCTCACGAGACTTCAGAAATCTGACAGGGGAAAGGCGCTTAGAGAGAAGATAAAAGAAAAGATAGCATTGCTGACTTAGCCAAGCAGAGAATCTCGAAACCAAAAAGATGAAATTCTTCGCAATAACTTTTTATTTTCTCTTTCGAATCGGGTTCCAGCTTATAAAATCTACAGCGATCGTAGAATGCTGATCTTTCCACATGTTCTCGCTTTTTCAGATTCTCAGTAAACATTGACTGCACTTGAATACCATTTATTAGTGTATTGATGTCAGGAATGATTATTTATTAAATCATCGCAATATAATTTAATAGAATTACTCTTGACATATAATCTAAATAAATAAAAGGTAAATTCTGTCTGTCAGTCCTTGTGTTTGAAACCCCTCCTATTCGGGCCACACTTGAACTACATTGACATATTATATCTTCTGGTATTAAGGATGGTCTCCCGACTAAAAATCTGCCCTTCATCTGGTGCTTTAACTTACAACATTGGAATTTGTGTCTGGATGAGAAGGGAACGTTTAAAAATTCAAATTTAAAAATATCTGGAAAAAATAGTGATTTAAAAAGTTCTTATTGATATCCAAGTAAATGCAAAACATTTTTTGGGGAAATTTAATTATTTTGTTTTAAATCCATTTTAAAATATCTCCAAAACTTTGTGAATTGAGGAAATCAATTTTACTTCTTCAAAATACCAAAGGATCAGAATTAAAGTGAGAGGTTTCGTGGCGCGATGTTTTGAAGTTCCACAGAGTTTGTGATTGTGAACTCAACACAATTGAATTCAATTTTCAGCCTGAATTGGAATTTCGACCCAAAATCGAACTTTCGATACAAATCTGCCTTTTGGCCAGAATAGCTCGAATTAAAATTAAAGTCAGGTTTTGAAGTTCCATGGAATGAGTTGAGGAATTCATATTTATTCAAAATTATCATTGCTGTTTTCGAAATTGGACCAGAGTTAATTAGCCCTTCACAGGAGCTAGTTACTCACTATAACTACTCTTGATATAAACGGTGATTAGTCTTGAATACGATGTGTTAGTGTATTGATGTCACAAATAATTAGTTGCTAAAACATCCCAACATAATTCAGATTTGTAAGTAAGGGAGAAACTGAAAGATAACACGTGCATTTAAATAAATTTATAGAGATGGCAAGTGTGAGTCCAAAAGAGAGAACGTAAAATGTGATTGATTTTTTTTTCGGGTTTTCCACGTTTTGCTGGATATTTAAAAACAGAGAATATTTTTACATTGTAAGATGTTTGGAGATTGGGACAAATAACAAAAATACATAATTTATTAAGAGATACAAAGGGAAGGACGTTTTGGAGAGCCTTGACCGCCTGAATTCTGAGGGGACATGGCGCATGAAGAAGAAGATAAATTTATTAACATTAGACCTGCTAATTAACACATACCTGGTGTAAGTGGATGAGTAGGAATCATAAAAAACCCGACTAGAATAGAAACTTGGCTCTCAATTTATATGTCAGGGACAGACGTGTTATTGGTCTATAATTTTTTTATCATCTATTTCACCCATTTTTGATAACAGAGGTGTAATACACTCAGTGATCCATTCTGGAATTTCATTGATGATAACGTTTGAACAAGAGTTTTATGGATCGATGACAGATAATACAGCCAAAATTTGGGTACCTTTTCAATTCCTGGGGATTTTCATTTTAGGGATTTTTTAGATCTTGCCTAACATTATTCTTGGTTATATTTTTCCATACTTGCACAGGTTTATCCATCATAATTTTTTTGTTTTTGTTTGATCCACTCTGCATTGGGATTACATTTCTTTGGGTTTCTCCGAATATTCATCCTAAAATTTTGCTTTTCTTCACTAGGTTGTGGATTTTTTACATGAGGTCTGTTTGGGATATCATATTTCGCCGATAGAACCTACCACGCTTTTCATATCTTTTGGTTCTCTATTATTATTATTAAGAGTAGTATTAGTATTATTATTATTAGATCTTTAGATACAATACTACCTCTGTTATTATTATTATTATTATTATTATTATTATTATTATTATTTATGTTATGTTTCCTGCTTTGTATTCGGTAGAGCCGGGTTCAAACTAAGGCCCTTAGGCCTTATATGAGAAATGTAATTATATTAAGAGTACTTTTCTTAGTATATGGGTTGCTTCTTAGTAGGGCGATCTTCTGGGCAACTTTTATGTTGATGTTACCTGGGACATTGTTAATAAATTGTCCATGCCTTTTTTCACGAGGCCAAGTGCTCGGATTACTATTGGAACATTTTCAGTCTTCTTTTCCCACATCCTGTTAATTTCAATCTCTATGTGCTTGTATTTGGACAATTTCTCGAAAATTATTATTATTATTATTATTGCTATTATTATTATTACATAGCTATCATCATCGTTAACATCCTTATTTTTATTATAATTTTTATTTTTACCAGTATTATTATTGTTATTATTCTATCTCTAGGGAGTCAACTATAATTCCTAAGAAATCAGGCCCGTCACAGATACAAAAGAAAAGGAATGTGTGGAGGGTCATGATTTTCTACGTGATGAAAGGACATAAAACGAGGTAAAAAGGAGACTCTCACCTTGTATGGTAGTCAGGATAGAAGGAGAACATTTAATTCCACACCGTGGAAAGCGCAACATAAACGATTCCACTATCTTTCCAAGAATTCATGGAAAATATTGCAGATAAAGAAGAGTTATCTGTGTAGCTTCGAGATGAAAAATAGTTTGCGTATATCCTTTCTGCAGTCGATCCAGAACCAAGTAGTATTTTTGAGATCTAGAATGGCTGGTGGAGGATCATTTGACGTGATTGGGCAGAGACCAATTTCAAATTAGGTCCTCATCACTACTGGCGGCTCTGTAATTCTCTGTTAAATATGGATACGTCCTCAATCCTTCCTCTCTTGTTTTGTTTTAATCATTTCACTCCAAGGAAGGGCATAAAACCACTAAGACGCATGAGGGTATTGACTGTTATAGAATATGAAATAAACTACCATTAAGGGGAGAGGACAATAAAAGAATAAGAATTAAGAAGGCAGAGGATAACAATTGACATTGCATACGGATTTTTGAAGATCAAAGTTGACAGGGTAGCAAGAAGCCGGAAGAGAGTTTCACAAGCGGGACGTGCGATAGAAAGAACTGTTAGCATAGAACTAACGGTTTCATATAGCCATTTCAATTGTAAAATGATGAGACCTTATCGCCAATCAAGTACTGCGCTTAGATTCATAAATTCTTGATACCATAGAGGAAAGTTCACCAGAAGAATTACCATGAAGGTATTTATAGAAAAGACATGGAAAATCTACGTTACGGCGAGATGCCAGTAACAACACCATTTCAGATTCTGCTTTGTATTTTATTAAGAATCTCTAAATATATATCAGGAGCAATACGTAAGATAGATTCTGGCGAGAAAAATAATCTAGCGAACCAAGTATCTTTACTGCAGACTTAGCAGTTTATTCAATTAATTTTCATTAAGTTTTTGCTGCCGGGTGTAGTTTATCGTCATACCCAGGACATATCAGCGTAGATTTCAAAGCGTGAACTGATCACATAGGAAAGGTCGTTGTTGAAAATTAGGAAGAATCTACGTACACCAGTGGACACCTGTAACAATGTAAAAAGATCTAGAAGAGTGGCCATTCAAGACAACATTCATTTTGCGATTAGATAAGAAAGATTGAATCAGATGAATAACCTCTCTAGAAACACCATAACCCTTTAAATTCTGAAGAGGACCGGCATGCCAATCTTTGTGAAATATTGTAAGTTTTTTCTTTCAAAAATGTATTGCTGGTAATCTATTTTAACTAGGAAAATACATTGATTGTATTTTTAATAAAAAGTCTATTTTTATACATTCAAAGTGTTTTGATCCTAGTTTTGGGGTTAAATTTTTGCCCATAGCTGGGACTATAACCCTGTGCTACCACTCCGGTGTGATGTTGGAACTAGGAAAAACAGTAATTAAGAACTGGTTCCCCACTTCTCAAAACCTGTCCAACAGAGGCCTTGTTACCGGATGTAGTTTATCATCATAGGTTGACGGGTAACTTTATCCTTATCTGACAAGCCATTATTTAGAATAAGTGACATCTGTTTTTATCAGAAATTGAAAAGACACGATGATTTCGAATAGTAGCTTGACCGTGTTTTTTATGAAATATGCTCCATTGTAAAGTCAACCAACTAAAAATTTCTTAACTCAAAATTATGAAAATGGAGATTGACACCTATATAAGATTTAACACCTTGTAGCACTATTAAGTAGACCCTGTTTCGTACAATATAAGCTCTTTCCAACCCCACCTTCTGAATATTTAATATGTAGAAGTACCTGGCTTTCCCTTTTGAAACGTGTGGTCAAAAGGCTTCAATCGCACGTGGCAGCTCTCGCAATCAGAGGATAAAAGTATGGTTTGGTATCGACTCGATTCTTTGTTATAAGTATAACAAGCTTGTAGCAGCGGGGGTGAATTTTAACTTCTCTGGCAGGAGACACGGACAACTTTCCTGATGATACTGCCTTGGAATAAACAAGCTAACAGCTAATATTACTGGACTTACTTTAGGAGATTTGTGTCCACAATAAACATCAGATTTCAACTAAGGCTGTTTATTTTTTCAAGATATAACTTCAGTGTCCCCCCTTTATTATCTTCCCGAAAATTGTTCTTAGCAACTAAGCGCAACCACACAAACAGGCTTTACAGTAACTGCACCTCTGTTTATGTGGACATGTTCAGTATTAACTCCACCCAAAAGTAATACAATCACTAATCACATGGTCCGAAAAGGGGCAGTTTACTTTCCTCAAAACAACATATTAGTCATAAAGCCTAGGTTTCTTTTAAAGTATTTCCTCTCACATTCTCTTTATGGTAAATGTTTCCTGGTTTCCTTTTATCCCATTTGTGTGAAAATAACTCTTACGTTTCGATAATTATCGAGTATTTACTCTCACTTAAAATTCGTAATCGCATTATGTTTCTACAAAAACGGTGTTATGGATCAGCTTCACTGTGATAACGGAAAATGTACTAACTGTCCGAATAGCTTTATATACTAATATTCCCCGAATAAAAGGTCCAAGATCCACTCAAGGTAGAGAGGTAATGTTGCATGAGAAACGTCAACAAGTGTACTTAATGGGATTATGCGGGAAAGATAACGCTTCGCTCTGGACTTGAAGAGATTGTAGATTGTCGTGATCGGGAAAGCATCATGCCAAGAGTCTCGGCCACAAAGAAGCATTTCTTGAGAATAAGCTGTCCGAATAGAAATTACTTCTTACTAATGCGGAATGGGGATGGTTTAAACTTGGCATGAGAATTCCCAATCTTAAAGGACACGTCGTTTGGGAATAAGGAATGTAGCTCGACAGAAGACATGACATGGAATTAGCGATTGAGCAGAAAGATACTCGTGATGTTTCGTCTGTACTTGGAAGCGATAATGATTAGCAAAAATGAACAAAATGAAATCTGACTTTTGTCATTATCGGTTAGACTAATTACTAAAATAAAAAAAGCAAAAGCAGTGTTATAAAGTTGGAAAGATTACATTGCCTACTCAGAAAGGAGATTGAACTGGATATTATCTGAAAAGTTCTAGTAAGAACTAATTAAAGTTTAAAAAATGGCCGCTCTGTATATTTGTTCTCCATATCAGTCTGCAACCATACAATTTCCGAAACGAAAAGATCTTTTTTTGTTGAATCTGTCCGTGAAGACCTATATGAGAATGCTGGCAGGAATAGATTAATATATTTCTACTGCGAAAATTCAACTCCACATTGTTTTATTTTAATATTATTTTAGCATTATTACTGGTATGAACCTCATCAGTTAAACTATCGTTATCATGAAAGTTTTTTTTTATTAACATATTGAACACAGTTCTTTTACTTATTCTTCTTTTTCTTCTTCTTCTTCTTCTTCTTTTTCTTCTTCTTCTTCTTCTTCTTCTTCTTTCTTCAAACTTCTTTCTTTGCCTTTTCTTCTTTTTTGTTTCTTCTTCATCTGATTTACTTCTTTTTCTTCACCCGATTTACTTTTTCTTCATCTTCTTCCGATTTCCTTCTTCATCATCATCTTCTTCTGACGTGCTACTTCTTTTTCAACTTCATCTTATTTTTTCTTCTGAGTTAGTTCTTCTTCTTCATCAGATTTACTATTTCTTCAGATTCCCTTCTTCTTCTTCTTCTTCTTCTTCTTCTTCTTCTTCTTCTTCTTCTTCTTCTTCTTCTTCTTCCGAAATACTTCTTCTTTTTCCGAGATACTTATTCTTCTAGATCCGATTTACTTCTTAATCATCTTCGTCCTATTTACTTTGTCTTCTTCTTCTTCTTCTTCTTCTTCTTCTTTTTCTTCTTCTTCTTCTTCTTCTTCTTCTTCTTCTTCTTCTTCTTCTTCTTCTTCTTCTTCTTCTTCAATCTTTATTCTCTTTTTTCTTCGAATTTTTTCTTCTGAATTCCTTCGAATTTTTCTCTCCGTTTCACATCACGTCTACATCTTTTTTTCTTCTTCTTCTGACTTTTCTTCTTATCATTATTTTTCTTCTTCTGATTTTCGACTTTTTCTTGCTATTTCTGATTTTTTTTTCTCGTGATTTTCTTTTTCTTTCCAATACCTTCTTCATCTATTTTCTTCTTTTCATTTTTTCTCCTAGTTTTCTTCTTCGTTATCTTATTGTTGCTGTTTTTCTTCTTCTTTTTATCCCTCTTCTTCCAATTGTTCGCGTTTTCATTTCTTCTTATTAACCATTTCTTCTTCCGATATCGTTGTTGTTGTTGTTGTTGTTGTTGTTGTTGTTCTTCTTCTTCTTCTTCTTCTTCTTCTTCTTCTTCTTCTTCTTCTTCTTCTTCCGAATTTCGATATCATCTAATTTTTTCTTCCAATTTCTTTCTTTATATTATTCATTTGATCTTAAATATTTCTACAATTCATTGTTTTATCATACTTTTTTTCCTTCTTCAATTATGACTACTACTCTTCCTGCTATTACTACTGCCGCATCTCCCAGTGCTCAGACGAGAGTTTCGCTCCACATTTTAAAGTGGCTGGCTTTCCAAAAGTAAAGAAGCAGAAGAAAGGAAAGGTAAAAAAATAAGAAACTGTAGCAGCAGCAACAGCAGGAGGAGGAGGAGGAGGAGGAGGAGAAGAAGAAGAAGAAGAAGAAGAAGAAGAAGAAGAAGAAGAAGAAGAAGAAGAAGAAGAAGAAGAAGAAGAAGAAGAAGAAGAAGAAGAAGATAGATGTTATTTCTTTTATGTGCAACATGTTGGTCGCTCTAGAAAAACATTAATGATAAACACTCATTGAATAATCCGACATAAAAATGTTGCTATTTAAGCGGACCATAATATCACGTTTTCAAGTCAGACTATTCTCAGTGAACATCCTAGTCGCCATCTTTGTTTTGGTAAATTGTAATAGGTTTTTTTTTTTTTTTTCATGATCATTATTTGATTACGAAATTCATCACGAACAAGCTTATTTTTATTATGACACTATCAGATGCAAATTCCTTGAGAGCTACAGCAACAGCAGGAAGTAAGAATTAGAGAAATAGGTTTCCATGCGACTTGCAAGTCTAACCGTGTATTAGGAGACTCTCTTTCTAGGATGTCTATTCAACCAGATCGGTAACGGAAATACACGCATACAACATTACTTTCATTTTATCACAATATTAGTTTTTATCCAAACGCCTACTGACATCAATGTTTTTTGTTTCATATATCTGTATAGCTGTGTCGTGTTAAATGCAAAGTTGATGAACAGCACGGAATTTCTCCCCCTCCATGTTCCTGATGAGGAATTACTCTGGATCATACCCGGATGATTTCATATGTCACAGGAAATGAATAAATGATATCTGTCAATAAAAATGCCTGTCAAGTACGATGCGAATAGATATTTGTTTAATAACAGCAGTTGAGTAAATATGTTAATGTGACTCTAATTCCCGTCAAAATCCTAATACTTGACTGACAACAGATAAAGACGTAATTTCATCACAGTAATTCATGACCGTAGATTCAGAAATCGAAGATGACAATACCGTACATTTTCAGGCTTTTTGGGCGGGGGGTATTTTAATGTCTGTTATTGTAAGTGTCAGTGCGTAGAACGCCGTGAAAGATTTGCGTGTAAAATTTGCACTTGTCATTTCTATGACAGATATATAACACTGAAGAGAACCTTTTTATAGTGAAACCGAAAATTTGTTTCATTCTAAAAAAAAAAAAGAGAAGAAAATTATTCAAAATTCGTGATAAAACAGAAATAAACAAAACGGAAAACTTCGTGGTATTCTGACATGGATTGGATTAACCGGCAATATTTAAACATCGTTCTCGACAAAACAAAATATATATATATATATATATATATATATATATATATATATATATATATATATATATATATATATATATATATATATATATATATGTCCAAAGTAGGGTTATACTCTTGACATTGCAATTATTGTATAATAGTAAAACTATTTCACGGTTTTCCTATTTGAAATATCTGATGAATCTGAATTTTTAAGTTAATGATTTAATAAGCTGATGACGAGTTCTGCAACAATATATAATCCGTAGAATTTTCCCTATCGCATCGTTATATATTTGAGCTTAATAATAAGATATTGCAATTATAAATATGAATGCTGTCGTTCTTTTGAGGAGTGGATCCAAATGAAAAGATTTGAAATTGACAAAGTTTTCTATTTCACTGAAGCAGATGTTAAACACTTATTTCGTCCCTTCTTTCTCTCTCTCTTTCTTTCTTTCTTTCTTTCTTTCTTTCTTTCTTTCTTTCTTTCTTTTCTCATTGAAACCGAGTAGCGTCTTTGGTATGCCTTGTGTCTTCTAGCGATTAAAACGGAATAGTCCATTATTTATGAAGTATTGGCAGGGCGTGACGGTCGTGCGAACTAACGCTGGCAGGGATAAGCACTATTATTATATGATGTTTTGTGTCCCTCTGAAATCTGAATTTAAAAGATTTTAAAAATATATGAACCAGTGCCATATTTATTACTTATAATTTTTTAAGATTTGTATTTTATGAAAAAAAAAACATTCGAAAAGAAATCTTTTTATTTTTAAAAAAATTACAAAATTACCATTCTGTTAGAGACAGAGATACTGTCAACCTATTTTACTGAAGTTATATGGCGCGAAAAAATGAACGAAATGCCCCTAAAATATATTTTTCACATATTTATGATTACGGTCATTCATCGTTATGTGTTTATTTAAATTTTTTTGTTTACTGAAATTTTATGAATAAAAAATATTTTAATATTTATTTAAATAAGTTTTTTGTAGTACAGAATTTAATAATAGCTAGGAAAAGACAAAATTTATAAGGCATTTTTTATAAAAAACAAAAAGCTAAAAAATAAAACAACCGGTTTCGTCCCAGGACTTATCAAGTTTATTTTTCTGGGAATAGAAAATTTATAAAAATTATAAAAGCGTGTAAATTAAATTAATGAATGGAATGGAATGGTAGAGAAAAAAAAAATGAATTTCAAGAAACTCTAATCCAATAACATTCAGACCTAGTAAGCATTCCCTCTGTTTAAAAATGGACGGCTCACGAGATCTGGTATACAAGGAATCCGACTGCCAGGAAGGGACAAGTAACCAATATTTCTGGCTCTGCTATTGCTGAGCCTGTAATAAATAATCGGAAATGTGTGGTTAATTTTAGTGTGTACCGTTTTTTGATTTTATCTAGATCCCAATCCACATTTCACCTCAAGATTCTAGAGTCCTTGTATATCATATATTTTATAACTTATGACTTATAAATTTTGTCTTTTCCTAGCTATAATATGTATTTCTTTATAAAACAGTAAATAATAAATATTTAATTATAGTTGGTTCATATATTTCTGTAATCTTCTAAATATAAACTTAACCTTCTAAATACTTAATCTAATAAATAAATAGGATTTAATAACTTTGTTGTCAATTCTCAAGAATAAGGAAGACGTATAACTCCATTTTCAAACTTAATTAACTTTCTAATTGTTATATAAGTATAAAGTGTCGCTGCCGACACTTGGGTTTGAACATAGATAGCATGTGAGCAAACACGGGCGATCCCATTATTGAATTAAGTAGACCACGTGACCATAAAGTAAACGCATAATTAGGAAGTTACGTGATGTTTAATTGATCGACATTTCTAGTCTATCCTCTATTACTATTCGGATCGCCATTTCTACTCTATCGTCTATTACTATACTGACCGCTATTCTCTACTCTATTCACTATACAATTTCTCTATTCAAATCACTATTCAGCGGTTACTATTCGAACGAATATTATCGAACAAGTACTATTAATGAGAGATTATTCGAAGGCGTCTGACACCAGTATTGTTCAACGGCGTACTATAGTTGTATCTACGATTACAAAGTCTCTACTACAACGATCATTACGAAAGTGACAACATGTTTTCATTGACATCACAAAACTAATGATAACTTTATGAAACAATAAAAATTGCCAGGAAAGTCAAAAGTGTGTATAGTATTATCGGTTTCACGTGGTATTTAGGTTTTTTTATTTTTATTTTTGTGGTGGATGGCACAAATGTTAAATATTACTGGTCGATCATGAGAAAAGTTATGAAGATATTTTCGTTTATCAAACACTATGGTAAACAGAAGATGGAATGTGCAACACGGGAATCAGAAGACGTATTGTGATAGGGAAAATGCCTTCCAAAAGCTGACCAAAGTATTAAGAAAAAGAAAGATATTGTTAGAAACAAAGAAAAGCGTACTGAATTCTTACGTAGTTTCGGTATTCCTATATGCCAGTGAATGCTGAACATTCTCCTCACAGATGAAGAAGAGACTTTAAGCAATCGAAACTTAGTTAGACAGAAGGATGCTGAAGATACCATGGACTGAACTTGTGATTAACGACGAAGTTTTAGAGAAAATGTAAACAAAATATGTTTGCTTATTTGGCTGATTTTGTTTAGCAGCATATCATATTATGGATTATTGCATACCTAAATGTAAATAATTTTACGCAATTTTTTGTGGGGTGGAGGCCATAATAACATTTTAGTAATACAAGTCCTAGTATCTAACCCATAGTAGGGGGGAAGAAATGTTTTCATAAGTTTCACAAGGGAATTTGCGCGTAAGTGAATATAATGAACCCAACTGGAATTGGAACTCGGCTCTCCGATTAACAATTCAGCGATATTTTCCATTACACATCTAAGCACGTGTTATCCACAAGCGGTCACCGGTCTAGATACTGATCAGGTTCGAATTTGCTTAACTTCGGTGATCTTACGAGACAAAGAGGGCAATTATACTTAATACCAAGAAGAGACAGCTGGAATTTCTGGAACAGATAATGAGGAAAGATTTGCTTGGAAAATTTATACTTTCTGTAGAGATCGATAATTAAGTGGGCAAGTGGTAAGTACCGCACAACCTACCTGACGGGCTTGAGCGAATAAATGGCGGAGTAAGGTTTAGCAGAGATATCATAAAGACAATGTATATTAAGGGCCACAAAGAAGATGACATTCGGAATAGTCATAATCACCAATGTCCAGAGGGTAATGGCACAAGGAAGAAGAAGATATTGAAGATAGGGAAACCTATATTCTTCAAAACGGCGAGGAAATTGAAAAACGAAACAAAATGTGCAAACTATAGAAATACGATTAGTCATTAGTATTTTTATTACTGATTCGTTTAAAAAAAAAAGGTTTGTCCCTAACCAACTTGGACGATAATAGATCTCCACAGTTTCCTTTTCTTCATTACACCGTAATTTATTGTGAAAGAGACTGATGAAGTTAAGCAACGTCGACCCTTGCCAATACCTAGATGAGTGACCTTTTGGTAATACCGATTGTAAACTTGGATGTGCGGGTTTTGTAATAGATAATGGTTGCAAATTATTAAGCTAAACACTCAGTTGCAGTCCCTGTTGGGTTTAGTATATTGCTGGAAATAATCTTTTGAAAGGAATAAACCTTCTCCATACAGTTATGGGTTAATTAGTAAGGCTTGTATCAGTAAAACATTATTACACAAGAAAAGATTTATGGCTTTAAAATAAACTACAAAGGATAGATAAAAGCGCAGAAAATGAATCAATTAATCAAGGAAATACAGATTATATACGCCGGCATTAATGTAGAGAAACATATCATGGCCACAAAGTTAATATACACACACACACACACACACATTATTTTTGCACCAACCTAATATATATATATATATATATATATATATATATATATATATATATATATATATATATATATATATATATATATATATATATACGTGCTCCTGCAAACTTATATTACATGAACATATATATATATGTGTGTGTGTGTGTGTGTGTGTGTGTGTGTGTGTGTGTGTGTGTGTATGTGTGAACTCGTCCGTCGTATTGGACGTATGTGAATCAATTAGCTCAGTTCCTAGGAACTGACAGACACCAGCACATATGATTTGATTGTTGTGGTGAAGGCTTTTTGCAGAACCAACCACACTTTTTGAATATATATATATATATATATATATATATGTATATGTATATATATGTATATATATATATATATATATATATATATATATATATATATATATATATATAGAGAGAGAGAGAGAGAGAGAGAGAGAGAGAGATAGATATAGATATATACGTGTGTGTGTGTTTGCATGTGAGTTGGTGTGGAGGTGGCGGTGTGGATACAGACAGAAAAAATTAAAAATTTTATGAAAGACCTGACAATGTTCTTTGTTAAAGGTATTTATTAACTTGGTTCAGAGAAGTTGTTTGGCATCCGGATTGAAGCCCTACTTGTATTTTCAAATCTGAGTGCTTTCTGTTATGGAAGTCATTATTAAAGACATTGTCTGTGGTTTAATACAAATTGCGTCAATAGGAAAGTGTTTTTTTTTTCTTGAAATATCGCTATTTCCTGCATCAAATTTTGGCGTGTATTATCTTTTATCTTAAATTTTTAACATATAATATAATTCTTCCTGAACTGAATGAAACTTTATTAATTTTATTCTCCTTATTGTTATAGTTCGAACTGCAAATATTTGTTATCGTTTTTTTTTAAATTTCCAATAGAATAGTTTATTATCCGGATTCGGTTTCTTACTTTTAAATACAGGATAAGTTACGCTACGGGTTAATGTAGTGAGAATGTAAAAGAATATTTGGGTGTATCGTATGACAATCTAAATAAAATAAAATATATGGTCGTTCCTTGTCATGGTATAGAGCTTGCGTCTTGCGAACGAAAACGTCTGAAGTTCCAGATTCTGTAGAAACATCTATAGCGATACGTTCGAGGAGGCACCAGACTGAACGCTTCCAACCCCGACGAGAGTTACTGTGAAATAGGGAGAGGAGGACGATGCTCTGATGACAATGATGATAACGTGAGGGGAATTTAGAATATATATATATATATATATATATATATATATATGTGTGTGTGTGTGTGTGTGTGTGTGTGTTTGTGTGTGTGTGTTATTTTTTATTAAATTGAAATTAATATGTTTATCTATTCCACATTTAGAGAAACTTTGTTAAAAATACCTGTTTCTTAACTTTCAGATCATTACATATTATTATACAATAAAAAATAATGAACCGATGACATGACGCATTGATTCTCGAACATCGTTATGGAATAAGTCAGTGACCATTTGAAAGCGGAGTTTTCTATATTTTGAACGGCTGCCACAGGGGTAATCTAGCTGTGACGTATCTCCGGCAACGTTCAATTGTTTGTTTCGCCCCAGAATGCCGAGTCCTCAGCAAAAGGCGTTCTGTGTTCTCGAGTTAGAGAAAACAAATACGGTTGTGACGGTGCAGCTCGCTTTTCGAAAGTAATTCGGGCATTAATCCAACCACTCCTAAGAACATTCGACTGTGGTTTAAAAGTTAAAGTCCAGGATGACTAGGAGTTTCGATGAAACAAGTGGCGAGAATATTTTCTGCATTAAATTTTACTTTGGAAAGCTATAAGTAAATCTTCACACCATCGCAGTTATGAAGGAAATAGCAATGTAGCAAGACCTCCGTAGCCTTGATTGACAAAACGAACTAAAACGTTAAATTAAAAAAAAAATAAGGAAAAAACATTCTGTGATCTTTTATAATAATTTATAAATAATACCTTTCTTTATATTATTTACATTGTTTGTACTATTGTCTCTATTGTCATATTCACGACGTTTCTGCCGTGATCCACTCCCGCCTTCTTCAGGGCAGAGAAATTTCGAGCTGAACCCTTTATTTCATCCACCGGGGTAGATTGTTCTAGTTCCTCGGGCCGTACATCTTCCGGGTGTCTCAGTTATCTCCTTTTAACTCAAATCTCAAGATTTTTTTTTTATCCACTGGTCTATGCGTTGGTTGGATCCAGTGAATTGACCCTTAAGAGTTGTGAGTTCAATACCTGACTATGGTAGTGGTGAACAAAAAACTTGGAAAATTGGGTTAAAGGGAGATAACTGAGACATCCTGATGAGGCGTGGCACATGGAACTAGGACAATCTACTCGAGTGGACGAAATATAGGTTTCAGTTCGAAATTCCAATCACCTGAAGAAGGTCGGAGCTCACAACGGCCGTAACGCCGTGAATATGACAATAAAGATGATAACAACAGTCCGAACATTGTAAATAATGTAAATACTTACAATATCTGATCTCAGAAGTATAGACAGATAATACATTTCTTGAAAAAATAAACGTTACTTTCCCACTGCGGTAACGTAACTTCCTCGTATCTCATCTATACATATTCTCACGCTAATTGTTCTTTTTCTTTAGTCATACAAATCAAGGTAATAAGGTCACTAAGACGCAATGAGTTTCTGTGACCTTTCCTCGTTGTTACCTCGTTTTCACGAATTTAAACGCAGTACGAAATTGACAGCTATCTCTCATAATTTTATTATTGAAATTTCTAGTTTTATTTCTAGTTTCTATGCTAATAGTTTCTTTACTGAACTTCTGACTCTTGGCACTCTCTTCCGCCTTCCTGTTTTTCTGTTCAACTATGATCTTCAAAACTGTAAATGCAATGTCAGTCGTCAAATTCTGTTATCTTTTTATTATTGTCAGACTCATTACAGTGAGCAAATAAATCATTGTGTGCGTTATATTGTAAAATATTCCATTTGTATTCATAAATCTTTTATCTAAATTGTAGTTTCTTCAGGGTATTACTTGAGCTATTATTACCCTAATTAATTCATATTCAGCGTGGAACAAAAGGCCCGTAAAATATTTAAAAATAAAAGAATGGATTCTCCTGACGTTCACAGCTAATCATAATGAAATGTTCTACCCACCAACTGCATTTGAAAATCATTTATCTAAGCTTAACGTAAGATTTGTTAGAAATACTTCTAAAAGAATAAAAGACTTAATACAAAACAAAATGATAAAATAAAACTTGATGGAGTAATTTGCTCTGTCACCTGTAATAATTGCCACAAGATTAATATCGAAGAAACCACAAGGAATGTAAATAAAATGGGTATATACTCGCGTATCATACGACTTTTGAAGCTAAATTTAAGTAGGTTCCATCATACACGAGATATAATATTAACGTATGTAGTACTGGCCCTGGTTACACCGTTGACTAAACTATATTTCTATTTGCTGTCGTCAAATTAGCTTCAAAATTCTGTCTTCAAAGGTCGCATGTTACGTGCGTATATACGGTATATTTTTTACAATAATCCACTAACAATGAATTAGTTGCTCAACGTAATGAGTCTAATTATAATTCTGATTTAAAAATGCTACTCTAATTAAAAGACGAAAATGTATATTTCACAAGATCACGCACCAAAAATATACGTCAAGATTCTTACAAGATTTCACGCTTCTCAGCAGAACTTCTATTATCAAAATGTCGGATATTTAATAACATACGTAGTGGAAACATGAACAAAAAGAAAAGTCGTGTATACTTGCGTATCATGCGACTTTTGAAGACCTAATTTTGAAACGAATTTTAAGAGGGTCGCATCATAAGCGATATATAACATTAACGTATGTACTTCAGGCCGGGGCTACGCCTTTAACCAAACTATATATCCATTTCCTGTAATCAAAAAGTACAGCTGTATTTAAAATAAACACAATTTTGATAAAACCGATCTTTTACTTAAATGTATCCAATAATAATACGTGTATTAGTATCGTCAGCGAGTCGAGTTCGAATTCCAGTCAGATCTATTACATTCACTTAAGTGCTAATACCCTTGGGAAATGTATGGATCATATTCCACCCGCAGCTATGGGTAAATAGTAGAGCAAATCGAGTTCTTTAGCTTTGGGTGGCAATTGGGCTACCGTAAAAACAGATGTCAACCTACTGCGGGAAAAATCTGCCTCGTCAGTCATGTATCGAAAGATACATGATCGCCTGTATCACGCATGGCACATAACTGATTGTAAAATACAAACAATATCGAATATACATCTTTTCCATTGTTTATATTTATAACATGTTTAACTGTTTCTCGTTCGGTTGTTTATGGCTATACACGTTTAAGCAACGAATACGGCATTACCAAATATACTTTTATCATTCTCTTTTACTCCTTTTGAACTTATTTAAATAGAAGATGGGATAAAGAGCTAGAGGAAAAGAGGTTAGTCTATTATAATTTGGTCTCTCAAAAATGGGTCTCGTATGATAAACGAGATATATGATAAAATCATTTTTATAAGTGAAAATTTGCGTCCGCCCTATCCGCGAGATTGCGCGTTACACGAATACACACACACACAGACACACACACACTCACACACACACATATATATATATATATATATATTTGAATAACGCGAGAGATGTTCCACATGTACTTCTTATAATATGCAGATTGAACATTGAACAGGCGAGTTAATAAAATTTGAAGACGAAAAAAAGCCGACGAAATGTTAAAAATATTGCTGATAAGATTGATGATATTTATTATATATTAGCCTTTAGACTAAATTGAAACACTTAGGGAAGGATTTTAGAGCCGGAATTTTTGGACACGCCTATGTAATTTGTCAGTTTAGTCAAAAGTTAATATATAATAAATATCCTAAGTCTTATTGTCAATATTTTTATAATTTTGGTGGCTTTTAATTACTCAAATTTTATTAAATTCACACACACACACACACACACACACACACACACACACACACACACACACACACACACACATATATATATATATATATACAACATCTATAAAGAAATTATCTCGAACAAGCAGAAATGCAAATATATATTCTAGGGACATATAATGAAGAAAATACCGGGTAGGAAAAAAAGAGCCGGACTTAAATTCTGGATTATTCCGTTGTTTTCAATTTTCTTCTCGCATCTAAGGGTGACATCTAAGGGAAAATGGGTTCTCTCGTTATTATTGGTGTTATGGGATCTTACCTGTAACGATACAATGAACTCTTCCTGACACTATAAAGACTGCGCCTCTCAAGAGAGACGAGAGAACGGAAGTGGAACGAGTCGAGACAACAGTTGTTCATTCTAAACCAGACTGACAGTCATACTAACACGTTCAACTTCTTGAATTATTATTCTGTTTAATATATCTTTGTTATTCATACTCTTGTGTTCGTGTTGTTCTTCCTTGGTTCTAACTATGGACCACAAACGTGTGCGAGGATATTGGACCATAAGAGTGGCAACGAGGATATTGGACCATAACAGTGGCGACGAGGATACTGAAGAAACAAACTCTACGCGGAGTGTACTGAAAAAAACAAGCTCTACGCGGAGTGTACTGAAAAAAAAAACTAGCTCTACGCGGAGTGTACTGAAAAAAAAAACAAGTTCTACGCGGAGTGTACTGAAATAAAAAACAGTACGCGGATATTGAAAAATAACGAAGTTTTACGTGGAGATTCTAAGAAAAAAAAATCTTTTGCTCTCGGTCGTCCATAACAGAGGCGACGTAGGTAGTGAGAAAAAAAGGTTCTACGCGAAAATAAAAACAAAAAGAAAAAAAAATTCTGGACACCAACTTTACAGTGGTAAAGACACGAATCGAATTCTACGCAGGAAAATTTTTTTCGTATTAAGGTTCCAGAACAACAGGTAACAAAGACCTGAAGTCGACACTAAAGAAAAATAGTTACACATAATTACGGTATTAAAATGGAAGATTTTAAAGCAACCATATTGGAACTTATGAAAATGCAATTTGAGCAGCAACAGAAAAACGAACAGAAGCATCTTGAACTACAAGAATTACTACTACGGGCAGTAACAAATAGAGGGCAAAATTCCGAAAATTAAACGGCATTCTCGCAAAATGCTATATGGAACTCTATCAAAGACTTCACTTATGCACCGGACGAAGACAAAACCTTCGCAGCTTACTTCAGAAGATATGTACGAATTGGTCAGACGCGAAAAAAAGTACGTCTACTACTGAGAAAACTAGGTCAAGCGAATACACTAAATTTGTAGACTACCTCCTACCTAGGAAAACGAATGAGTTGACTTTCAAGGAAGCCGTAAAACCTTTAACGGAATTATTTAGTCCGAACACTTCACTATTCCACAAAAGATAGAAATGTTTAAATTTAACGAAAAAGGATAGCGAAGACTATAACATTCGCTTCCATAGTAAACATACACTACGATGACTTTAATTTATCTGAACTCAGCCCGGACAATTTTAAATGTTTGATATTCGTCCCCTGCCTTGTTTCGACTAAAGATGCGGAGATCAGACGGAGAATTCTAACAAAACTTGAGAGTGAGCCAGAATTGACGCTACAAAAAATGACTGAAGTCTGTCAGAGATGTATAAGCGTAAAAAAGGACTCGAAAGATATAGAAGAGTCTGGCGTCGCTTACATACAAAAGGTACAACGACAAACACGTTTTTCTCCCTCCTCAAAAACAAACCAAACCAATTATTCTACTTCAAAAACAAGACAAACAAATTATTTTACTTCAAAAAAATCAAATGAAATATCAGAAGGTTCTACCACGCAGTCCATGTTATCGCTGTGGGACTTTGCATTGGTACACAGATTATCCAAACCGCTTTAAGATTTGTCCGTCGTGCAATAAAGTGGGACATAAAAGGTCGCATTGTTGGACTCGGAAAGAAAGCAGAAGCCGAGTAAGAATCAGTAGAACTGACCAAGCGGACGAGACAAATATACGAAAATACGTACAAGTCCAAATGTTAAACAAAAACGTCAGACTACAATTGGATTCCGGATCAGATTTAACAACTATTAACTTACAGACGTGGAAGAAATTAAACAAACCGACCATGTTGACAACCGACAAAATAGCCAGGTCTGTAACGGGGGGAAAAACAAAATTTGAGGGAAAGTTATCACAAATGTGGTATTCAACGGAATGGCCAAAAAATTAAAAATGTATGTGCTAAAAAACACGGGAAATTTATTTGGAACTGACTGGATGCAGAATTTTGACCTCTGGGATTTACCGATTTACCGTTCTGCCAAAAAGTGAAAAATTTATCGACCGAGGCAGATAAATTAAAGGAGAAATTAAAAGTTTTCCGAATATATTCAGCCGGCCTCGGGAGGTGTAAAAAATGGCAGCAAAAATAGAATTAAAAGAAAATGTTCAACCCATTTTCAAGAAGAAAAGGAATGTACCTTTTGTATCACTAGAAAAAATAGACCAAGAGTTGGATAGACTCGTGAAAACCGATATATTGACAAAGGTGGAATATAGTCAATGGACCGCACCTACGGTTTACGTGAAAAAGAAATCGGGTGAGATACGTGTGTCCGCTGATTTCTCAACGAAATTGAATGTAGCGATTAAGGATTATCACTATCCTCTCCCAAGTCCGGAGGAAGTTTTCACAAAATTGAACGGAGGAAAATTTTTCTCAAAGATAGACTTGACCGAAGCATACCTACAAGTACCAGTAGTTGAGGAAAGCTCGAGGTTGTTGTGCATAAAGACACATAAAGGTTATATAAGTTCCAAATATTACCATTCGGGATTAAGGTCGCGCCTGCGATATTTCAGCAAATAATGGACACTATGCTAGGCGGAGTGGATTTCACGATTGCATACCTTGATGACATCCTGATAAATAATAAAAATATTGAACAGCACTGGGAACACGTTCAAGAGGTTTTCAGGCGAATACAAAACTACGGTTTTGAGGTAAAGGAAAATAAATGTGACTTCTTTATGAAGGAGATCTGGGCTATATTATTGACGAAGAAGAAAGACGACCAGACACAGAAAGGGCAACGGCAATAAAAAAAAAAGCCGGCTCCAAAAAATTTAGAATTACAAAACTTCTTAAGCTTAGTAAATTATTACCAAGAATTTATTCCTAACATGCACAAATTACGCTCACTCCTAAACGAACTGTTGAAGAAGGAAAAAGTTTGGGAGTGTACAGATGAATGTCAGAAAACAAAATCATTAAGATGCTATCAGCAGATTTATTTTTAGCGCATTATGACCCAAAATTGGAAATAATAATTGCAAGTGACGCGAGTGCCTATGGTGTTGGGGCATGTATACTTCATAAAATGCCCGATGGGACACTAAAAACCCATCGCGCATGTGTCAAGGACATTGCTACCAGCCAAACAAAATTACTCACAAATCGAAAAAGAATCGCTGGGGATTATTTTTGCGGTTACGAGATTCCACAGATACATTTACAGTAGATTTTTCACCTTGCAGTCGGATCACAAGCCGTTATTGACAATATTTGAATCAAAGAAAGGTCTACCTGTCTACAGTGCTAATAGGTTGCTAAGATGGGGTACTATTTTATTGAACTACAACTTTAAATTGGAGTATCTTCCATCAAACAAAATCGGGCATGCAGATGGTCTTTCGAGACTAATACCAAAGAAAACAGACCCATTAGAATATTCCGTAATTGCAGCTCTACGACATGAGGAAGATATTAGAACATCATTATGTAGTACAATTCGAAACCTCCCCGTCACATTACAGGAAATAAGAAATGAAGCAGTGAATGACGAATTTATTAAGGAAACGAAAACAAAAATTACAGAAAAAATAAGCATTTATCAGTCAGTTTTTCGTTATGTGATAATGTTCTACTATATAATGAAAATGTAGTAATTCCGAAAACGCTACAAAGGCGAATCCTCAAGGATTTTCACATGGGCCGTCCAGGAAAGAAGAGAATGAAATCCTTAATGCGAAGTTATGTATATTGGCCAAACATGGATCAAGATATCACACATATGGTGGACAAATGCAAGGGTTGTTCCTTAGCAGCCAAAGCACCGCCGATCATCCATAAGCCATGGCCGGCACAGACCGACCGTGGTCGAGAATAATTGTAAATTTCGCAGGTCCATTAGATGGTTTCTACTATTTGATTGTAGTAGACAGTTACAGCAAATGGCCAGAAGTATTACATTGTAGAAAACCTACCATAAATTGCCTTCACGAGCTGTTTGCTCGTTTCGGAGTGGTTTATTGTCTAGTCACCGACAATGGGACACAATTCACATCTGCGGATTTTCAAGAATTTTGTGAAACTTTTCAAGTTATACACATCAAATCCCCGCCATATCACCCAAGATCAAACGGGAAAGCGGAGAGATTTGTAGATACGCTAAAAAGAGCACTAACGAAAGCTTATGACGTACCAACAGAAAAGGCGTTGCAGCAATTCTTGCAAGTATATCGAATTACACCAAACAGTACTACGCCATCGGCATTATCACCCGCGGAAGTGATGTTCGCCCGAAAGATTAGATCAATATTCGACAAATTACTACCAAAACAAACAAAACAATCACCAACGTCTTATGTAGCAAAAAGAAAATTTAACCCAGGAGAGAAAGTTTTTTTTCAAAATGTATAAAAACAATACATCATACTGGGAGAAAGGTGCAATAGAGAAACGGATCGGGAACGTCGTTTACATAATTCAGGCTCCGAAATTCTCGCATAAAAGGCATTTAAATCAAATGAGAAAGAGACTGTTAGAGGATTCTAAAGGTCCACCTCAGGAAGCGGAAGAAGTGATGGACACGATATTCGACACATATGCAAAGGCCTCAAAGAATATCAGAACCGCGAAAATCGACTAGGAAAAGAAAATTTACAGAGCCTTTGATGCTAAATCGAAAGAGAAAAAATATTAAAGACACCTGCGAGGTAAAAGCTTTGGGTGGGGTTTTTTATGGGATCTTACCTGTAACGACACAATGAACTCTTCCTGATACTATAAAAACTGCGCCTCTCAAGAGAGACGAGAGAACGGAAGTGGAACGAGTCGAGACAATAGTAGTTCATTCTAAACCAGATGGACTGTCATACTAACACCTTCAACTTCTTGTATTATTATTCTGTTTAATATATCTTTGTTATTCCTACTCTTGTGTTCGTGTTGTTCTTGGTTTTAACCTTGGACCATAACAGTGGTGCGAGGATATTGGACCATAACAATTGGCAAATAAGCTTGAGGAATCTGGATATAAATCCAAAATCAATAAACCATACCAGTAACATCCCTAAGAACTCAATTCACAAATTTAAAGAAAATAATTTTTGAACAATCATTTATGATCCACAGGGAAATAGCATATTTAACAATATTAAATTAAGTTAAAATAATATTTAAGTTAAAATATTAAGTTAAAATATTATTTTAAGTTAAAATGTTAAGTTAAAATGTTAAGTTAAAAATGTTAATTTAAAATCTTACGTTAAAATGTTAAGTTAAAAATGTTAAGTTAAAATGTTAAGTTAAAAATGTTACGTGAAAATGTTACGTTAAAATGTTAAGTTAAAAATGTTAAGTTAAAATGTTAAGTTAAAATGTTAAGTTAAAATGTTAAGTTAAAAATGTTACGCTAAAATGTTACGTTAAAATGTTAAGTTAAAATGTTAAGTTAAAAATGTTACGTTAAAATGTTAAGTTAAAAATGTTAAGTTAAAAATATTACGTTAAAATATTAAGTTAAAAATGTTAAGGTAAAATGTTAAGTTAAAAATGTTACGTTAAAAATGTTAAGGTAAAATGTTACGTTAAAATGTTAAGTTAAAAATGTTACGTTAAAATGTTAAGTTAAAATGTTACGTTAAAATGTTAAGTTAAAAATGTTACGTTAAAATGTTACGTTAAAATGTTAAGTTAAAAATGCTAAGTTAAAATGTTCCGTTAAAATGTTAAGTTAAAATGTTAAGTTAAAAATGTTACGTTAAAATGTTAAGTTAAAAATGTTAAGTTAAAAATATTACGTTAAAATGTTAAGTTAAAATGTTAAATTAAAAATGTTAAGTTAAAATGTTAAGTTAAAATGTTAAGTTAAAATGTTAAGTTAAAATGTTAAGTTAAAAATGTTACGTTAAAATGTTACGTTAAAATGTTAAGTTAAAATGTTAAGTTAAAAATGTTAAGTTAAAAATGTTAAGTTAAAATGTTAAGTTAAAATGTTAAATTAAAAATGTTAAGTTAAAATGTTAAGTTAAAATGTTAAGTTAAAATGTTAAGTTAAAAATGTTAAGTTAAAATGTTAAGTTAAAAATGTTACGCTAAAATGTTACGTTAAAATGTTACGTTAAAATGTTAAGTTAAAAATGTTAAGTTAAAATGTTAAGTTAAAATGTTAAGTTAAAATGTTAAGTTAAAAATGTTACGCTAAAATGTTACGTTAAAATGTTAAGTTAAAATGTTAAGTTAAAAATGTTACGTTAAAATGTTAAGTTAAAAATGTTAAGTTAAAAATGTTACGTTAAAATGTTAAGTTAAAAATGTTAAGTTAAAATGTTAAGTTAAAATGTTAAGTTAAAATGTTAAGTTAAAAATGTTACGCTAAAATGTTACGTTAAAATGTTAAGTTAAAATGTTAAGTTAAAAATGTTACGTTAAAATGTTAAGTTAAAAATGTTAAGTTAAAAATGTTACGTTAAAATGTTAAGTTAAAATGTTAAGTTAAAAATGTTAAGTTAAAATGTTACGTTAAAATGTTAAGTTAAAATGTTACGTTAAAATGTTAAGTTAAAATGTTAAGTTAAAAATGTTACGTTAAAATGTTAAGTTAAAAATGTTAAGTTAAAAATATTACGTTAAAATGTTAAGTTAAAATGTTAAGTTAAAAATGTTACGTTAAAATGTTACGTTAAAATGTTAAGTTAAAAATGCTAAGTTAAAATGTTAAGTTAAAAATGTTAAGTTAAAAATGTTAAGTTAAAAATGTTAAGTTAAAAATGTTAAGTTAAAATGTTACGTTAAAATGTTACGTTAAAATGTTAAGTTAAAAATGCTAAGTTAAAATGTTAAGTTAAAAATGTTAAGTTAAAAATGTTAAGTTAAAAATGTTACGTTAAAATGTTACGTTAAAATGTTAAGTTAAAAATGTTACGTTAAAATGTTAAGTCAAAATGTTAAGCTAAAATGTTAAGTTAAAAATGTTAAGTTAAAAATGTTAAGTTAAAATAATATTTAACAATGATGGCTTGGAGAATTTAGCACCTTTAAATGTAAGGGATGCTGAAGAAGGTACTTATTGACGTATTTAACATCATGAGAAAATATATTGATTTGTTTGTTTAACCGATTATCAACTCTTTATTGGTCATTTAATGTCGAAATTTAATTAAAATATTTTGAATGCAATTTTATGGTTCAACTAAATATATTTTGAACGCTATTATACAGATAAGATGTTTTGTTATTGACTATGCTATACCACGTATTATAAGTCTGATTTAAAAATGTATTGCTAGTGATTTTCCTTTAAAATAGTATTATATATAATTTTACTATAAATATGTATTGTTGGTAATTTTACTTTAAAAACGTATTTTATACTTTGAGAGTTTTATTTTTGTTTGGGGATTCACTATTTTATGGTTTGATCTAAATATATTTTGAACGCAATTTTTTGCCTTCAGCTACAGATAAAATGTATTGGTGGTCATTTTCCATTACAAATGTATAAGTCGTAATACTACTATAAAATGTATTAGTGGTCAATTTACTTTAAAATTGTATTGAAAGTATGTATTGCTGTTATTTGTCTATTGAAATATGTATTTATGATAATTTTTAATAAAATATATTACTGGTACTTTTACTATAAATATATATTTTTATACGTTCCTAATGCTTTGTTTTGGTCTGGGCTTATTTGCCCAGAGCCGGGATTCTAACATGTATTGCCATTCTGGTTAGAGTTAACCAAGGAACAACAGAAATTAAGAGGTGGTTTAACGCCACTCAAAATCTCCAATCACCCGGTGAGTGGCCTTGCTGCGGGATGTAGTTTGTCGTCATACCCAGAACCACTGGATGAAGGGTATTAACACAAAGATAAGTCGTAAAGCAATCATTTCTGAAAGGAAAAAAGTTGTGGAGAACAATGTTCGTATCAGATAGTTAGAAGTGAATTTATTTCAGTATATTTTTAAATGCAATCTCCTTACAGGATAGAGACGACGGTCATGGCTCTCCACATCTTTTTTATTTTATCATATGTGCTTTATTATTTGGAAAATTTAGTGATATAATTTCCTGTTGCATTCCTCACGGTTTGGAATTCAGCGATTTCTGTTTCAGTATATCTTGATATTTAATCCATAGCTAAGGAAGAGAAGTGACAGATTCAAGTAGTTGTGCTAAAGAGGGCGCCACTGGCTGAACTGAACCGCAAATTGAACCCGGTTTGCTGAATCCACTTTCCACACTGATATTCATGACACTACCGTAGTGTCTTCTTTTGTGCTTATGGAAGGAATCGACTGTATCCGTTATCATTGTCAGTGAGAAAGATCTTTTCTTTTAGCTTCATCGTATGTGTTCTCCAGTGCTGCATACAGGTTTGAATTCAGATTTGACCTGCTATAGAACTAACTCTGTCCTGTTACTTACCCATAGATTGGCGCAAAAGAGATGGATTCATACTGTTGGCA
>OZ038509.1:7787359-7802359 GCA_964036315.1 Acanthosepion esculentum | reverse complement strand
CGTTATTTTCTCCACATATATCCACATAAACTCTGCCGCTTACCATGTAACCCTCTACCACAAGTGCTTCTTTGACCGTTACAGGTTGAATATAATTGTAAAAGTGCTGATGTGTCTTCCATCTAATGAGTCTATTGTGAACTCTTCCACTTACTATAAAGCGGTAGGAAAAGTAAGCCCCGTTCATGATTGTCAAACTCTCTGCCTCGGCAGAGAGGATCCCGGACGAAGCTTTGCCGAAGGGCAAAGTTTCGTCCAGTGAGGTAGACAGGCCCTGAATCCGTTTATACGGGTTCGAAGGGAATATTTTTGGCCGAGCCTACGAGCTGGGAGAACCCACAATAAACCGGCCTTGTGCCACATACGATCCACCTGGGGGGAGGTGTTAAATATAACGGTGATATAGACCGTTCATGACTGTCAAACTCTCTGCCTCGGCAGAGAGGAAACCGGACGAAGTTTTGGCGAAGGGCAATGTTTCGTCCAGGGAGGTAGACAGGACCTGAACCCGTTTATACGGGTTCAAAGGGAATATTTTTGGCCGAGCCTATGGGCTCGGAGTATCCACGATGAACTCGGCCTTGTTCCACATACGACTCACGTGGGGGGGGGGCGTTAGATATAACGGTGATATAGACTGAACGCTGGTCAACAGGTACACACTCCTAAGTCGTGTAACACTCTTCTGTGGTATTTACTGTTCAATACACAATTTATCTGCAACCTCTTATTTTGTTCTTTCTTAACCATTAATTGGTCACAGCACAAAGAAAGGAGAAAACAACTGTATTTGTCATCCGAACGGAATAGGTTGATGAAATCTCTAGGTATTGGTCCTGATCTAGCAGCTCACCCTCGGTTATTTTCGTATCATCGTAAAGTTGCCTCTTTGTGTCATTTCTATAAATATTTTCAAGGTAATTGTTTGGATGAGCTCTTCGCTAAAGGGCATAGGATTGTTTTGAATTTAAGCGCAGAACTACACTGATGTCGATATCTCGTCAATTTACAGTTGAACCTAGTTAGATATAACCGTAAATACTATGCTAACAGTTAATTTTATCGCACTTCTTTCTTGTGGAACTCCTTTCGGGATCGATGCTTTCCAGCCAACTTTAATCTGCAAAAAATTAAATGAAATGTCAATCGCTATCTACTGTATCCCTGATTACTCTTTCTTCTTCCCACTCATTATTAACGATTCTTTTCTTAATTCTTCTACACCCGGTCACCGCCTTGAGTCTTAGTGCTTTTACTGCATGGGGTCATACCAATTAAAGAAAAGGTATTATTAATCGCCATATTTGCTCTCACTGCTCTTCAATTTATATTAAGTCGATACAAAATCTTTTAGCATTTTTTATAGAATTTCAAAGACAGTATTTACATATTTTATATAAATTCATTATACCTCATATTCCTGATCTTCTCCATTGACTTCTGCCCTCATTAAGGTCACTTCCTGAATTTATTCTCCCAGAACTTAGCATCATTCTTTTTAAATTGTTATTACCGTACTCTTTGTTTTTCATTTCACCCGAAGCATAGCGATAAAGCCACAAAAACGTAAGGTGTTACTGGGTGTGAGAGAATATGAGAAAAAGCATTATTAAGGAGAGAGTACAACTAATGCTCATTTCTGCGAATCATTTCACCCCAAGTAAGCAATAAAGCCACTAAGGCGGGAGGGTTTACCATGTGTGAGAGAATATGTGAAAAAGAAAACCATTAAGGAAAGAGAACAATAAGAGAACAGGGATTAAGAAGAGAGAAGATAACGATTGGCATTGCATTTAAACTTTTGAAAATCAAAGTTAACAGGGAACCAAAAAAGTCGGGAGAGAGTTCCACAAGCGAGAAGTGCGACAGTAGAAACTCTTAGCATAAAGCTTACTTTCATGTGACAGTTATTACAGGTAAAGTGTGAAATTCTTCCTTCAAGTTTTAAGTTACATTTTTTTTTTGTCTTAATGCTAGAATATGTACCCCAAAATATATTTACAACAACAACAAAAAAAGAAGAAAAACAAAACAAACAAGAAAAAATAAATTTAAGGTTAAACTTCGTTGTAAGAAAGCATTTTGTTCCCATTTTCACATAGTTTTTTTTTCCTTAAAAGGTATTACATCAAACGTTTTTATACAGGATGTCTCCAAAAAAAAATAACATCATTTAAAATATGAATATCTGAGTAACTAAAAGGTAACGAAATTAAATACGCTAAATGTTGACCAATAAAGAGATAGGAATAAGACGTTCAAAGTGATGTAGATTTATAAGCGATTTCATAAACGTTCAATATGCGCTCCACCTGTGACACGGCACACGTCAAGGAAATAGTCCAGCTCCTGCCAATCACGCTGTAGTATATCTTGCATAACATTCTCTAGCGCTTCAGGGATTCTCTGATTAAGTTCATCTAGGCTTGTAGGAAGAGGTGGGATATAGACCTGTGTTTTTCACATAGCCCCATAGAAAAATCACAAAGCGTCAAGACAGGTGAACATGGTGGGTATTTCAGCGGAACGTTGTCATTATCAGCACAGTCAACATTTAGACATTTTGCTAAAATGAGGAGCTGTGATACAGCGAAACAGTACTGTCTGTGAATGACATATATATATATATATATATATATATATATATATATATATATATATATATATATATATATATATATATAAATATATATATAAATATATATATATAAGTATATATATAAATATAAATATATATATGAATATATATATAAATATAAATATATAAATATATATATAAGTATATATATATAAATATATATAAATATAAATATATATATAAATATATATATAAATATAAATATATATATAAATATATATATAAATATAAATATATATATAAATATAAATATAAATATATATATAAATATAAATATATATATATATATATAAATATATATATATAAATATATATATAAATATATATAAATATATATATATATAAATATATATAAATATATATATATAAATATATATATATAAATATATATATATATATAAATATATATATAAATATATATATATATATATAAATATATATAAATATATATATATATATAAATATATATATAAATATATATATATATAAATATATATATATAAATATATATATATATATATAAATATATATATAAATATATATATATATAAATATATATATAAATATATATATATATATATATATATAAATATATATATATATATAAATATATATATATATAATATTATATATATATATATATATATATATATATATATATATATATATATATATATATATATATATATATATATATATATATATATATATATATATATATATATATATATATGTATGTATGTGTGTGTGTTACTTAAAATTTTATTTTAGTGGACTCTTATTTGAAATAGACGTCGCATTTTTATTCATTATGCAATGGGTATTATGTCTATCGGCCTGCGCATTCGAAAAAGTTAAGTGAAGATAATACATTCTCAGGTTGGGATCGAATATGCGTCCTCTTTATTAAAGCGAAACTACAGCCATGTTTACCGTCAGTCATGAAGGACTTCAAAGTAAGCCAGGATCTTTTAACGCAATTTAAGGTAAGACGATCGACACGTAAACAAAACAATTTCTATAGAATTAATTCAATTATTTTTGATCTGACATTTTTATTATTTCAACCGCTATAATATTGGACACTTATAAACTTTCCTTAGCCTTGATGCATTTCATTCTCTGACGGACTTAAAGATGATGAATTGATCCGAACAGAAAACTTTGAAATCGTATAGATTTTGTCGCATTAAAAATCTACACCGTACATTATTGGAGTTTAATTGAAGTATTCTTGTCTATCGATGCTGGTAGCACCAGTTAAGGTCCAAGCTATGGGCAAATAGGGAAGGTCCAATCAAAAATGAACAGCATATTTTTATAATAAAATGAAATCAATGAATATAATACTAACATCTAATTTTAACAGATATATAATACCAATTTACACAAAAATATCTTGAAATACTAACGAATAAATCCATGCAATAAAATCGCCATTGGATTCAACCACGACCTCCGTGAGATGAGGTATTATGTACATTATTTACAATATTCGGACTATTGTCCTCATCTTTGTCGCCATATTTATTACAACGTTTCGGCCATAGTACACGAACCTTCTTCAGTTCGTTGGAATGTCGAACTGAAAACTTTATTTCGCTCACTGAGGTAGACTGTTCTTTGGGTCTTGTCACTGGATCTAACCAACGCCTTTATCCACTGTGCCATGTGTCCTTGGTTGGTTAGATCCAGTGACAAGACCCAAAGAGTGTGAGTTCAATACCCGGTTAACCAGTGGAGAACTTTCAGAGGGAAAAAGTAACAGGAGATAACTGATAACTGACATCCATTAAAACATGGCCCGTGGAACTAGAACAGTCTACCCCAGTGAGCGAAATAAAGGGTTCAGTTGGATATTACAACCATCTGAAGAAAGCCGGAGCGTACAACAGCTGAAACGTTGTAATAAGTTTGGTGACAAAGATGAGGACAATAGTCCGAATAATGTAAATATTTGACGGATACAGTTATAATCCTTACCTTCATTTCATATTTAGTGTTACAAGGCGTGTTGTTGGTCTCTTGCTCACCTGTGCTTCACACATAAAAATCAAGGGGATTGCAGTCTGGTGAGCTAGCTGGCCAGATTTAAGGGGTGATGTTGACGCAGTGTGAAATTCGGGATGTCTTTTCTCATCAGAACTGACCTTCCTTCGTAATTACCTCTGCTCTCATCCAATTCTTTCTGAATCCTCAGCATCGTCCTAGAGAGACACCCAAACACCGAAATGTTCATATTAGAGCTTCCGGTGAGAATGACAAGCAGTAGAGTAAGCCGTTTCCAAATTTCTGGCGGAGTGAATTGTGTCATGGTGCTCTTTTTCTCACAGATGGTAGCCAACTAACCCTACTATACTGTACAGTCGACAACATCAAGAAAAACAAAGTGCATGCTCGAAATTAAAAAATATAAAATGGCGACAATTTGTCCGTAACACTCTGCATTTAGATTTCGATATTAAATAAACTATAGAGATGTTGGTATGCCGCTAAACGACTACAATAAAATCTACTGGGTTGAAAGATTTTGTATTCGGATCAATAAATTTTACTCGGATCAGTAATTTTTTTTTGTCTATTTGGAACGGCAAGATGAACAGATCCGCCTATAAAAACTAATTTGTAAGTAGCCATGATTTTTAGAAATGATACATAGTATTTTTGTCTAATTTTCGACATTAAATGGCGTCGCATAACACCATTTATAAAATAAAGTCCACTCTTGTTAAGTGATGTCATGTGCGAATCCGAGAGCTGACAGCCTAAACTGATTATATCCGTTTCTAGCGAAAATGGGTTAAGTCTACCAATCATTTTATTTTCCCTTGTGTTCATTTGAAGGGTTTACGTCCATATCCTCTTGGAAATGACCGTTAAAAATAATTATAAGACATGTAAGTCCATTAACTAATCTCAATGCGATCTAATTCTGTCTTGCTTAAGCTGTCCATAAACAGTTAGGACATAAGCACTTCTGCTTGTCAACCCTTCATATCCGTATTTTACGCAAAGTAGGGAAAATAACGAGAGTCAGAGTGAAGAGGTAAACACAAATAGAATGATGGAAAGTGATAGAAGGCATTTTTGGCAGCAAGCAAGAATATGTAAATGAACGGAAGCAAAGAAAAGATGGCGGAAAAGAAGCAGAAAAATATGGCGGAAAAGAAAGAAGGAAAGAAATGTTGGTGGAAAAGATGATGGAAAAGCAACGGTAAATATGTCGGGCAAAATAAGATGGTAAAAAAAGAAGTAAAAGAAATGGCAGAAAAGAAAGCCAAAAAAAGGTGGCGGCAAAGAAGATAAAAACAAAGAAAAGGGCAGACAAGAAAATGAAAAGAAAGGATAACCGAATAATAAAAAAGAATAGATGAAGGGCAAGAAGGAACAAAAAGCTATCTGAAATATAATAGTTTTTTTTTTTGTTGTTGTCGGCATCCACTTGCATCCGGGCATTGAGATCGTCATCCCCCCTCTCTCTCTCTCTCTATTCTGTTTCTCTCTCCTGGTGTTGAAAAAGGCTGTGAATTAAGGAGAGTTTGACGAGGCCATTCGCGTGAATTTCATTTTGGTGGGTAACTCTGCCCCGACGGAGAGGCCCCCACACTTGACCAAAAGCGCATCCCTTGCGTCTCGAAGGGGATTGAGACAGGCAAGATCTGGCAAGATCTGGTTACATCGGACTGTCGGTTGCTTGATCTATCAAGGTTGACGTTGATTACGTTTTGCCGTTGATATCGTGTACATCTCTGCCTGATTCGCCTTTGTGGTCTTCGGGTGTTGGTCAATAGGTTTTATCATATTCAAAGTCTGCTTGAAAAGAAAGAAACGAAAGATGGCGTAAATAGCAAAACATTTATTGAAAAAGATGGAAAGTAAATTTAAATAAGTGACAAAGAAAGCAATAATATACATTGGTAGAAGCAGGAATGATAATGAGGACACTGATAAAAACAAATCATATCTGAACAAAGATATAAACAAGAACTTAGCAAGAATATTATTGAAAATACTTCTGTGTCGCATACATTCAGGACATGGGTGATCATGGATCTCCAAATTTTGTTAAGCCATCCCTTCCGTCAGATCCTCGCTGCGTTTCCGTATGTTTTTTTCTATCTAGATACCCTTTTTCTCTCTCATTCAAAGCGTACACACATATATTTCAGTGTATATATGTATTAATTCTAACTATATTATAGTGGACAATTTGTATTTGAAAGTGTCTTCCAATTTTTATTTATTAAACAAACTACGTCTCTCGGAATGCGCATTCGATAAATCACGTGAATACACAGGCCGATAGACGTAATGTATACTGTTTAATAAGAATGGGGCATCTTTTTCAAATACAAAATGTCGACAAAAATAATGCTTATAGTAATAAATATAAATCTATTACACACACACACATTCTATATATATATATATATATATATATATATATATATATATATATATATATATATATATATATATATATATATATACTATCTATATTTCTCACGTTGTCTGTCTGTGTCTGTCGTGCGCGTTGTTACCTCGCGCAGGCCGCATTTCTCACCCGATTTCAATGCGGTTTTCACCACAAGTTTGCAAATGGCTGCCATAAGGACATGAAGGCGCCCGATTTTTGAGTTCGGACACAGGTTCCGAAAAAATCGATAATCGAAAAAATCTGCTTACAGAAGGAATGATCGCATTTCAACCAAATTTGACACCCTCTTAGAGGATACCATTAGAAGTGTTGTCCAGAAGTTTCATGACCACGGACACCTAAACAGCGCGGAAAATCGATAAAACCCCAAAACCGATACGCCCAGATTGCGCCTGAACCACATATCGGTTTTTAGCGAAAAGGCTAAGTTTCAACTCTGAGCGCCCCCCCCTCCACAAACAGAGTGCAAATCGACAATCGGTCAAGCCTTAAAAATGTTTTTTTCCGGTTGGGTATTTCCTAAATGCAGATTAATTTTAGGTCATGCTATGCGCGGAAAGAAACAGGTCAGTGCGTGCAGTGGAGTGGAAGAAAACATTTGACCTCAAATTCTGGAATGGGTGCAGGGCAATTGAAATTCGGCTTTTTTATCCCTGCTACCAGGTCTGACTTTGAGCAACAAATGACATATTCAACTTTGTCAACATTTTGCTTTAAAAGTCGCATCTTACCAAAATAAGCACTTCCTTTATTCGGGTCTTTACTGAAAAAAACCACATGCGTGCTGAGTTTTGCCACCTTTTCAAGAGTTACCTGCTCCGTTGAAAGCTCTGTTGGAATGTTCCAGTCCAGACTCCAAACATTTCCTCGCAAAAATCAGACAGTACAATTGTGCCTTCCAGATGACCTCTTTTGGTGGTTATGCCTTCCGCGAAGTCGGTTGGAATCCCACCTTCAAGGTTCAAGGTCAGGTTTACCACCGGATTGGGTCTCTTTTGCCGGAAACTGCCACTGATTCGGCCTTTCTACAAATATACTTCATAGCTGACTACAGTCAACAGGCAGATGCCCGCATGGGCATTATTCCCGAGAACGACACAGGCCAGGATAATCATCCTCGCAGGGATATCCTAATGAGTCTCCAACAAATGCTCCACGAGACAAACAGCTATGTCCGCAGTTTTAAGTATGCTCTCGAAAATAACACTTCTTCTGATTTCATTATTGTAATTGATGCTGACAAACGGCCCCAGGGAGAGCACGAACGTCGTTACAATGCTCCCGCAAGTAACGAAGTTTCCGTCATTGTCAGCGATGTTCAGCACAACAGACGTGACATTGTTATCGAACCGCTCGGCAGTGGGCTCCGAAGAATCAGTGAAACGTACCGGTCCTACGATGCACTGCAATACCCACTTCTCTTCCCTTACGGAGAAGATGGGTCCCACTTTGGCATTCTGCAAAATGGGTCCACTTTAAAAACAGTGCTTTGCAGGGCTTTCTACGCCTACCTATTGATGGTACATGAGGGTGCATTCAATCATCTTCATCGAATCCGGCAACTTTTCCATCAATTCATAGTAGACATGGCTGCTAAGATGGTATCCGAAAGACTCTGTTACATCAGATTGAATCAAACCAAGTTACGCTGCTACTCTTACAATCACCTCCGTGATGCTTTACGAAATGACGCTGATCCACGCAATATAGGCAAGATGTGCATACTACCTGCAACGTTCACAGGCAGTCCACGATACATGCACGCGAGCACGCAAGACGCGATGACATACGTTCGTAAGAACGGCCGACCAGACTTATTCACAACTTTCACGTGTAACCCAAAATGGTACGCAAGTGCTAAAGAACTTATGCCAGGGCAATCGGTCTATGACCTTCCAGACCTCATTGCGCGCGTTTATCATCTGAAGTTGGGAAAGCTAATAGATGTGATTACAAAGGGCCAGGTTTTTGGGGCTGTTTGCTGTCGCATGCACACTATTGAGTGGCAGAAACGCGGCCTGCCTCACGTACATATACTAATTTGACTGTGCGACAAGATTGAGGCCACAGAAATCGGTCATCTTGTTTCTGCTGACATTCTTGATCCGTCGGCTGACCCTGAATTGTAAGAAATTGTGACAACCAACATGATTCATGGTCCCTGCGGGTCGCATTACAATTACACCAGCTATCACAACAGCGACGACAAATGCACCCGGCAGTAGCCACGAGATTTCGTGAGCGAAACCATTACAGGGAGCGATGGTTATCCACTGTACCGACGAAAGTGTCTCGCTGAGGGAGGATTTATAGCCGTGGTAAAGGGCCACCAAGTGGATAACAGATGGGTAGTGCCATACTGTCCCCTGCTAAGAAAAGTGTTCAATGCGCACATCAATGTCGAATATTGCCATTCAGTTCGCCCCATCAAGTATGTACGCAAGTACATATACAAAGGGACTGATGGTGCAATGTTTGGTATTAGGCAGGAAGGTTCCGTAGACGAAATCCAGGACTTCCTTGCAGGGTGCGTCATTAGCAGCACAGTGGGTCATAGGCACATATTCAGCTTCCCCATCCACGAACGCTTCCCAGCAATCGTCCAGCTTGCTGTGCACCTAGAAAACGACGAACTTCGTTATTTTTCTGCGGATACTGCAATGGATGTGGCTGCGCGTATCAAAGACACAACGCTTACAGCGTTCTTCAAACTTTGTCGACAGGACGAGTTTGCTTGGACTCTCCTGTACCCAGACGTGCCTTCATACTACGTGTGGACAAAAAAGAACATCTGGGCTCGGCGGAAGTGCGGGGCCAACGTCGAGGGCTATCCAGGCGTAAAAAAAGACGCCACACTCGGAAGGGTATTCACGGTTCCCCCATCGCGACAGGAATGTTTTTACTTGCGACTCCTTTTGCACGAAGTTAGTGGTCCAACGAGCTACAATAACTTACGGACGGTTAATGGATTTTTATGTGACACATTTCGTGAGGCCTGCCTCCGTCTCGGCCTGTTGGAAGACGACAGCCAGTGGGATGCCACAATGTCTGAGGGAGCTCTTTTAAAAATGCCCTCTGCTTTGCGTCACCTCTTCACCACAATGTTACAAATGTGCGAACCCAGTGACCCCAAATCACTTTGGGACAAATACAAGGACTCTTTGTCCGAAGACATACTCAGAGAAGCGCAACTGCTGTGTCCAACAATGGCTCTTACATTCAACGATGAAATTTACAACAGGACGCTTATAATCATTGAGAACCTGTTTGTTGAAATGGGGGGTAAATCTCTCGCCGCTATTGGGCTTCCAACGCCAGATGGTGTGGCTTCCTGCAGTCTCTCACTTGAGATTTTGCGGGAGATATCATACTCTGTTGAGGAGCTCAACGCCTATGTCACAACAAATAAGCTAAAACTTCTCATAGACCAAAAGGCCGCTTAAGATGCGGTTCTTGCATACGCCCGGCAGGATACGGGATCAATTTTCTTCCGGGACGCGCCTGGGGGAACGGGAAAAACGTTCGTAACAAAACTGCTTCTTGCAGAAATTCGGTGCCATGGCGAAGTGGCGCTAGCAGTAGCATCTTCAGGCATTGCTCCCACATTACTACCGGGACGCCGAACAGTGCACTTTAGCGTTTAAACTTCCGCTTGACCTGATTAAGGTAGAAACAGCTGTATGCATTATAGCCAAGCAATCAGGTCTAGCGGAGGTACTCGTATGAGCTCATCGTCTGGGTGCACTGTCAGCCCCAAAACTGCACTCGAGACTGTAAATCGCTCTCTGAAGGATATTCGAAACTCCGATGACCTTATGGGAGGTATAACTATCCTTCTATCCGGCGATATTCGCCAGACCCTCCCCATTATACCTAAGGGGACAAGGGCCGACGCTTTTCGAGCGTGCTTGAAATCGTCACAACTTTGGCCCACTGTTAGACCATGGCATCCTACCACCATCATGCGTGCACACCTAATTTTCAAATTCATTATTAGCCCTTGGCGAAGGTATTATTCCAGCGGACACTAATGGATTTGTAAACATCCAAGGGTTGTCTACAGTGGTCACAATGCCAGCAACACTCAGGGAATCAGTTTTACTACAGTCCAACTACAACAATATTCAGTGGTTTGCTGGGCGGGCAATTCTTGCCCCCCAAAACACCACTGTGACAACCCTTAATAGACAACTTATGGAAACTGTGCCATGGGTGTTGCACGTTTACAACTCCATTGACAGAACTCCAGACCCTGCTGAAATGGCGAAATTTCCAGTGGATTACTTAAACAGCCTCCACCCCGCTGGTCTCCCTCCTCGCATTCTGGAACTTAAAGTGGGTATCCCGGTTTTGTTGCTTAGAAACCTGCGTCCACCGAAATTCTGTAATGGGACCAGGATGGTTATTCAGGCCCTACACCCAAACATTATTGAGGCCAAAATTATAACTGGCTGCGGTAAAGGGGAGCAAGTGCTTATCCCAAGGATGCATTTGTATCCATCAGATGCCGACGTACCCTTCATTTTCAGAAGATCCCAATTCCCAGTCGCACCCTGTTTTGCTATGACAATTAAAAGACCCAAGGACAAACGCTGTCTGTCACTGGTGTACACTTAGAGGAGCAGGGCTTCTCACACGGCCAACTTACGTAGCCTGCTCTCGAGTTCCTTTATTCACCCTCGCAAAAAGCTAAAAATGTGGTCTACACTGAAGTCCTTAGCCAGTGATACGCAAACTCCATTTCATTTTTTCTTTCCATGCAAGAAAATTGAGGTCCCTGCACTTTCACATCCGTACTTACTGCAAATGTTATTCTACATGCATGCTAATTTATTGGTTGCAATAGAAATTTTAACATCGCATTACAGTGTGGATTTCAACAATTGACTGCTTTAAATTCCTATTGAGGAAAACCCAAACCGGTCGTTAATCACATCTTGCAAAGTTGTAACCAAACGTATTGCAAAAACTGAAGAGATTCGTTTAATTGTCAGAGAAGTCAAGCGCGTCCACGTAAATCAGTACTCATTTGAGCGTTTGGTCATTTGGATATGGTGTACAATGCATGCTTCATCTGCACATACCACTGCAGAACTGAAAAGACCTATTACTCTTCGGTTTGAGTGGTCAAACTGAGGAGGCTTCTCGAGGAGAAACTTTACGCGATGACTTTGCAACAACATCTAACTGCTCACGCATTGTGATGCTGATTGTGGAAGCGGCAGCGCCGTCTTTTGGGCAAAAGATGCGTCCCTTTTTTGCATTCAGCGATTGGTTGCATACGAAAAGATATCTCAAGATTTGAATTTTTTGTGTTCAGCTATGTCTCTATTCAAAACCACAAATCCAGCATTCAATAAGTTTGATTTGGCAGGGACCTCAATTTTCTTGCATGGAAAGGAAAAATAGAATGGAGTTTGCTGAGGACTGGCTGAAGACTTCAGTGTAGACCACATTTTCAGCTTTTTGTGAGGATGAATAAAGGAACACATCATCGCGCCTGCCGACTCGAGAGCAGGCTACGTAAAGTTGGCCGTATGAGAAGCACTGCTCCTCTAAGTGTACACCAGTGACAGACAGCGTTTGTCCCTGGGCCTTATTAATTGTCATAGCAAAACAGTGTGCGAATGGGAATGGGGATCTTCTGAAAGTGAAGGGTACATCGGCATCTGATCGATACAAATGCATCCTTGGGATAAGCACTTGCTCCCCTTTACCGCATTTCTGTGAAGCATTGAACTCATCGCCAACTAATGTATAGTTACAAGTATCAATTGTCTCTCTTCACATCACCATACCATATGTACAGAAATGAATGACCCCGACCAGATTGCGGGCCCTTTCAAAAATGCGTGCGAGACCCCTTCGTGCAGCAAAAAATCGATAAAAAGCTCCGGTTTGACCCTGCCGTCAGCTGTCAGTTTTTGACTTCTTTTCACGCCCAGGCTGCAATTGACGTCAAATGTCGATTCAACTTCCGACGTTTACGGCGTCAATTTGTAACGGAGACAGATTTTCAATTTGGATTCAGGCTTTCGAATAATTGGTAAATCGGCTGGTACTCCGGTATTTGGGCGGATTACATTCTAAAATTTCGGGTGTTCTTTACAATTCAACCAGAAATTCCTACGCGGCCCAGTTAGACGTGCCTTGCATAGAATGCCGTGTGACCCCGTTGGGACTCAAACATTCGATACAAACATCCGTATCGACCATGCCGTCAGCAGTCCATTTCCAACTTCTCTAAACTTTGTTCTTTCTCCCAGGCCGCATCCCAGATCCGATTTTTCAATTAACGTCATTTTGTCATGCCGGAGCCCGATTTTTTATTTGGGACTCAAACTTTGTAAAAAAAACGATTAACTCACAGGTGATACGGATTTTGGGGGTTTTAAGTTGAATGCCTCGCCTGCACTACGCGGCCCAGTACATATAAGCTTTTCACCTCATTTTGGACTCTGTGCAGTTGACTTCGCGTTGTTAAACACTTTTGAGCCCTTTTTATTTGAACTTAAAATCGGATCAATGTATGGTTTCCAAAGTACCGGGTTAACAAAACAACAACAACTCCGCCCAAGTAGTATGACCAGTCTCAATATTTCAGGAAACTGGGTTGGGTGTGAAAAAGTATTTATGGTTAACATTGTTTTTTCAATCGTTTTTTCCAGTTACGAGTCCTTTTTTAAAGCTGATCGTTATGTGTTCATTTTGTTTAGTTCTTTTTTCGTAACAGATTTAGTGTTTAGTATAGAGCTTAGGCAAGAATTAAGGCATGTAGCAACATCAGCACGGTAAAGGGCACTCCTTTAAAGACAAGGAAGGGCAAACATATTTTAAGTCAAGTGATAGCGATTGCTGTATGAGTCATACAATTTTTGAATCAAGCTATAATTCCCTTGCCAGACCAAAACAAAGTATTAAATAAACGATCAAGACTCAAATGCAAACATAAAAACAAATTTTTACTAGGTTACTTAAAAATCGAAACTCAAAAACAAGACAGGCCATGTCCGTTGTGTTTTTGCTCGACTATTTATATATATAAGTAGGTTAATTTGATGGGCGGTAACAGTTTCGCATTTTCTTGGGAATATTGAGTGGAAATAATTAAGGATCCGAATGCAGTTTTTGGGCCATTGATAGTTTTCTTAGTTACTTATTTTTATTATTGATTATTTTAATGTTTGTTGTTATTACTACGTTTTCTTGTCTTTATCTGTGCGGACGTGGTTTGTTAATGTGTTTATTATTTACTTAGTTTATTTACTTATTTATTTCAATTAAATTATTTTACTAGTTTTTGTTTATTTATTATTTATTTTTTCGTTTATTCTTGCTCGTTTTCAGTTTTTGATTTTTACGTAACGTTGTAAAAAATTAAGTTAAGTAGTAAAAATTGTTTTTGTGTCTTCATTTTGAGGTGAGTTGTTGCAAAAGCGCGTATTATACCAATTGACATACCTTGCCACTGTTGTAACCAAGCTTTCCTGTACCTGTTCGTTGTCTATAAAAATTTACAATAGCATTTTTATCTGATGGCCTTTCATCTTTGATTATTTGACTTCACGAATTCAAGCGTAGCGCTATATTGGCAGTTAGGTCTCATTATTTAAATTTTAAATTGGTACCTTAAACCTATGCTATATTCTTGATGATTCGACTTCCCAAATTCAAGCGTAGCGCTATATTAGCAGTTAGGTCTCTTTTTTAATTTTAAATTACTACCTTAAACCTATGATATATTCTAATATTTATGTTCTCTCAGTCTTCTTGCCTGTGAAATATTCTTTCCATTTCTTGCTTTCTTCACAGATTATTTCATGTTGGAACACTCGTTCTCATCCGATCCCCGAAGTTAAGCAACGTTCAACCTGGTCAGTACCTAGACAGCTGTTCGCTCGGGAATACCGGGTGTTGTAAACTT
>OZ038509.1:7777359-7782359 GCA_964036315.1 Acanthosepion esculentum | reverse complement strand
AAAGTGGAAAGGAAAGATACGACAAAGAATTAAATCGTCGTCGTCGTTAGAGAAGAAGAAGAAGAAGAAGAAGAAGAATTAATATCACTTCGCTCATGTATGTTTCCTTTCGCCTAAATGTTGGGATATCAGTTGAAAAATAAGAAAAGATACCGAGAAACCACGGAAAGATATTAACCATTACAGTTTTCTAATTACGAATAAAAGAATTGGCAGCAATGATCGGGAACTTGAAGGAGAGAAAGAATCATAAGAACATTAAAGTGTGAAACAATATGGCGGAAGCTGAAGGATCTAAAAATGTTCCCTTTCTCACTTCTCCGTTTATGAAAGATGGAAAAGTGAGGAAGGGAAAAGCTGGATAAAGTACATGACAACATTTCTCAGGAGAGATAAGCAAGAAGGCTAAACATTTAAATTCGAAAGGAAAATTAAGGGGAAATCAGAAGAAATGAGAATTTGTTACAAAATATGAGTAGAACAAAATGATAAATGTTAAAAACGTATTTTTAAATCTTTATCACTTTGTACAGACTGAGTACGTTAATTCGCTCCTCTAAAAGACACGAATTCTGCTTGTCCCTCACCTTAGTTATCACGACCATTACGACCTGCCAGAACCTCATAAATAATGAACTATTCCGCTTTGATTGTGTGTAAGGATGGAAAAAGCATATCAGAAACGGTATTTGGTTTCAGTGAGACAAAGAAAGAAAGAGAGAAGAGAAGATAGAAATGTTTAGTGTGTCCTGCCAATACGTCATAAGCAAGTGAACATTTCGTTTTGATACTTTTGAAAGACGGAAAAGACATATCTGTGAAGATTTTAAAATATATCCACAATAAAAACCTGAGGCAGATTTACGAGGCTGGCATGATAGCCACCTCACACACAATAAACACCCGACAAGGTTTCTTTAGTGTATCAAGTTTTCTAGCAAGATTAATGCTTGACAAACGTACCGATAAGCTATAGTTTTAAATAAGTCCCCCCCACTTTCCACTTAGGATACAATCTCTTCCCTGGGAGCAGGTTTTCGTAGCGCCGCCCACGTGACGCCAGCGTATCCGACTCCAAGAAAGAATACTCTGACTTTAGAATTTCAGTTTTTCTGTTTCTGACCAGTCCTGTATATATCGTCTCTTCATCTAACTTAAATCTAATATAAATATGTCTCCATTAACCATGTCCTGAAGAAGGTCTATTTTACCGAAACGTCTGACGTCGACAGAATAACAAAAACAAAAACAAAATAAAAACAGTAAACTCACATATTCGGATTTTGCTTTGTCTTTTCCACATTTTCATCATATATATATATATATATATATATATATATATATATATATATATATATATATATATAGTTTACAAAAAACTAGGTAATCCGTATGGGTAGACCCAAGCAGGATAAAATCCAGAGAGCTCAATGTAAATCAGAGCTAATAATTTAAATAAAATTTTTCGATTCAACCTTTGGAAGTAAAGTCTGATGGTCCTTTAAAAGGGCTGTGGTGAAATAATTTATTACATGGAACCTTAAAGTGGTCTGTTTTTATTTTAATTTAAATTATATATATATATATATATATATATATATATATATGAATGAATGATAATGCTCGTTTGGAAAACCTCGAATAGCTCAACTTGCAGATATGTCAGAACAAATCGGTCCACGAGGAAAATTGGAAGTATAAAAAGAAAGAATCCAGAACATCAGAACAAGACGAAACTAATCGTCAAGTGCTTAGTTTCCAAGTTCAAAGAAAAAAAACTAACGAGTAGTAGAAAGGCTAAAACGTAGAGTGCTCAATACGCTAAGTAGAGCGATAACCTAGAATAAATCCTAAGGAGCCAGGTAAACCTACCTAGGTTTCACCTCAACGGATCTTCAGGGTAAAGCTGAGTTTTACCATGAAGATCCGTTTAGGTGAAACCTGTGTAGGTTTTCCTGGTTCTTTAGGATTTATTCTAGTATATATATATATATATATATATATATATATATATATATATATATATATATATATATATATATTATAATTTACAGAATACGTTCATTGATTACAAAACGAGTAGCAATAACTCCAGCCTAAATATGCACAATTTAGCACTGGCTTTGTTTTAAAGTTACCAAAATTCGTTTCCAATTCGTACTAAAGTCATCGTCTAAAACTTATCTCTCCTTCAACCTTCATCGTGTTACTCTCTCTTATTTCTGACTTTCTTTCCCCACCCTTCATTCTTGGGAGGCTTGGAAGTGCTGTGCCTAAAAACATGACCGTTGCTGTTGATTGAAATTTTTCGAGTCGAGCCATCATCTTAACACCTCAACAATCCTTCACCAAACTGCTATCAACAAGCACAATTGTATCACTCTTGTCATACTATTGTCTTTCTGTCACCCTTTTGAATTTCCTTTCTTTTATTTACCCTTATACGTCCCCTCTTAAAATTCATTTTTTTTAAACTGTTGAGTCTTGACTCAATGTTGAATCTCGCCTAATGCATGGAATAATAATGCAAGGAAAAATGTATTTAGAACAAGAATGTATTATAACAAGAAAGTGTACACAATAAGTACATATAGTATTTCTGTATATTTCTGGGAAGACGTTCCTGGAGAATGTGTTGACTAGTCGCAGTCGATCAGAGTCTCTAGTTGGATCTCGTGATTCCACCTCCCTCGTCTTCCGGTACCAACCATTATTTATATAGTTGGTAGTCACCTATGCAGATTAGGTGGATCCTACCACAACACCCCCCTCCCAGGCCTTGGAATCCTTTTGGATTTCAAACTGGCTTCTATATGGGATGATGATTATGGTTATTTCTTTGTAGATCCCCTTTGCATAGTTCATATGTATATCTGTTTTTTTTTTCAATATCTTTTTCGTTTTGGATTCACGTCCAATGGGTCCGTGAACTTTCGTTTCCTACCGGATCTTCTCGGTTCAGGAGCACTCTGCGGAGGTTCTTCTTGAAAAGTATCATACATTACATCAATGGGATCTTCCTCCTCATCCGGTATACTTTCTTCATGCTCTAGCACGTAGCATTTTTTGAGTTGGTTCTGGTGCCTTTTATGAGTATTCATAAGGTATTAACTTTGAACATGGACATAATATCTTGACCGTGTTTTGAAACAAAAAAATGAATCACTTTATAAAACATACACATAACAAACTATTTCTAATTCGAACAGTTGAAATATAATCCTTGATAATGGGTAAATGTATAGCCGAAAGCGCTCGGATAAAAAGAACTTTCGGACAATTTTTATATAATTTATCCTCTGAAAAGAAAAACTTTATTAGATCGCACGAGAAATTATATAAAAAACTAAATAAAAGCACCTTGTCAGTCGTTTTTAATGAAATGTGCTTGAAAGAAGGATTTCTGCCTAAATACACAAATATATATATATATATATATATATATATATATATATATATATATATATATATAGTCAAAACCTAATGAGCCAAACAAACCTACCAAGGTTTCACTTAGGCAGATCTTCAAGGTCGACTCGAGTATAGTCACCTATACATATATATATATATATATATATATATATATATATATATATATATATATATATATATATATATATATATATATATATCATCCGATGCAAAGCATTGAAGCCACTAAGCCACAAGTGGTTACAAGGCGTGGAAGAATTATGAACAAAATTATTAATAACGAAAGGAAAGAGGAAAGAGTAATCAGGACAGTTATTGCGATTGCATTTAAATTTTTTAAGATTAAAATTGGCGGGAAAGTTTTAGAAAATGAACTTTTATCATTGAATTTACGGTTACATCTAGCCAGGCCAAATATAAATTGATGAAATCTCGACGGCAGTCTAATACTGCGCTTAAATTACGAAGTCTAGGTACCATAGCGAAGAGCGATATTTATTCTGTAATAAATATAAAAATGCGGGACAAGGCCAAAAGTGGGAATGGGACAAGACTGGATTCGTCTGTCTTATAATTTATCTATAACTCATAGCCACATTCACTGACTCAAACTTATCAAAATATTCCTTACACGAAAACAACTCATTCTTACTGCATCCGCCTTAATATCTCAGAATCTCCATGAAGTCATAACTAGTCCCCATAAGGATAATTCTTGTCTGTGGTGGGACCGGAAAAACAACAATTTAAAATCTAAACCCCAATGTGTATTTACAATATGAGATTAGCTATTTATAAGAAACTAAACTCCCTCAAACCTTAATTGTGGCAGAAACATCAGTTAACTGAACAAAATTAAAACGAGACTTTAATAATATAAAATGCTCATTCGTTCAACGACTTACTCAAGCTCACACTCATTCAAACTCTAACCACAAACACGAAATCACACGTGAAATACGTAAGACGTCCGGCATCCACCAGAGAACTAACATCTCTGGTCACCTAAAGGGAGAGAGGTGGAGGAGTTAAACTAAAGGAAGTCGAATCAGAAATAAAAGAGGCCAATGAGATTACATCCCTTACGTTAGCTAACTTCGAAAGAAGAGACCAAAGACAAAAACAACCCTAAACTAACCTAATTTTGGACTGGATTGCCAATCTTCAATCTAGTTAGAATAATCTCTTAATGCCTAAGCGGCATAAAAGTGCCACTCTAATCCGGTAGATAGGTGCAAGTCTCACCCACCATTTGCCAAATTCTGATGGAGGAGCCGCCGCTTTTTCGTCCTTAGCTTGAATTTAAGCTGACGCTGAAAGAACAGGATTACTTTGCGAAGAGCTCATCCGAACAATTACCATGAAATTATGTGTAGAAAAGACACAGAAAGGCAACCTTTTACTTCACCTTTAGAGCGAACGTGAAATCCTATAGACGTTTAATGTTTGATGCATTACTGAGAATGAAAACGTTGATAGGTACTGGAGAAAAAAAATCAAATTCTGAATGGAGATTTTGGGGGTACTGCAAATGATAAACTAATTACACCACAGTTGATATTTTGGAG
>OZ038509.1:7692359-7772359 GCA_964036315.1 Acanthosepion esculentum | reverse complement strand
AGAAAGAAGAGTCATAAATGAATATTTCTGTCGTGACGACACACTACCGCTTCTTATAAAACTAGAAACTTAATTCAGATGTATGTCTTAATTCCTCTGAAGGTGAAGCCCAAACAATGCGACAAATATGGACAAACGTGAGACCCGAGTATTCATAAAGTATTTGCGAAAGAAAGGTATGAAACCCAAGGAAATCCATGAGAACATTGTACATGCACTTACTGAGGACTCACCTTCCTATGCAATTGTGAAAAAATGTGCTCCGGAATTCGAGCGAGGGAGGGGCAGCACAAAATATGACCGTCCAACTATCACAAATTTCTGATGAATAACTTGATACCATTCGCCGTATGGCTTTGGATGACAGAGGTCTTACTGTCCAGTAGAGAGCTAAGTCCATAGCCTTTAGTTCTGGTTCAGTTCATACGGATCTTGTGGATGAGCAAACTGTCGGCAAGATGTGTCCCAATAATTATGACCTCGGAATACAAGCTGAAAACTGTTGACATTTCCATCATACTTCTGACTCGCTTCCAAGCTTACCATGAGAATTTCCATCGCTGTTTAGTAACTTAAGATGAAACCTGGGATCACCCCTTCGAAACTGAACCAAGAATTCAAAGCAAATAATTGAAACAGTCTGTTTCTCTACACCCGAGGAATTTCAAGAAGGCAGTGTCTGTTGGTAAGGTGATAGCTTCTGTTTATTTTTTACTCCAAGGGCATAATCATTATAGACTACCTGGAAACTATTAATGGACTGTACTATGCATTAGAATTTTTTTAAAAGTGACGGAAGCAATCAAGTCAAAACGCAGAGGGAAGCTCTGGCTCCAGGATAATGCGACTGTTCTCACTTCTTATGTAGCAGTAGCTGAAGCAGCCAACTGTGATTTTGAATTGCGACACTATCCTGTTTAATCACCAGACTTAGCTATAGCTGACTTCTTCCTGTTTCATAAACTGAAAGTGTTTTTGGGTTGCCAGGACGCAATGCTTAAGCATTGGACTAAATACATTGACGTCAATGCATGCTATATTGAAAAAAGAAAATCATACACACCTGTACTTGGAGAGTTTACTGTCAACTTTGCATTAAGTTAAGAGATATTTTTCATTGTTCTCTTCAACTACCTGATTACCTAATCACGATTAATTGAGGGATTCGTTTCCTACGGTTTATCAACCCTTCGCAGTATATTTAAAGCCAGAAAACTTTTTTTTAAGTTGTAAGATTTTATTTTTAATTAATAATCTGTTAGCCATAAATGTCCATTATGTAATTAACCCATAGCAGTAGGAATAAGGATATTTACATGTAAGCAAATATAACGAATCCAACTGAAATTTGAACTCAGCCCTCCGATTTCCAATTCCAAGCTGTTATCCATTACCGCACCAACACATCCATACTTACAGAACCTGGTATACCCAAGCGATCAACCATTTAGTTACTGACTCGGTTCGGCGTTACTTAATTTCGGTGGTTGTACCTCAACCGTTGTTTCAATGTGATATGGCCGTAAGCGAGATGAACTGAATGAATTTATTGGAAGATGAACTGGGACAGTTCATCCGACGCTATAACAAAACCGCACTTTTTAAGAACAAATCATTATAAATTATTTTCTTGCTTGCCGATCCGTTATGACCTTGATAATGGATATATTTTTCAAGATATTTCCATAGCATTATTCCTTGTCTGAACTCCTATAGAATTATGTGACGTAAACGTTCTTTAAATCCCTGTTAGTAGAAAGTAAATTAATTCTTTATTCCACCGCCGAACAAAGGGTAATGAATATAAAAATACTCTAAATTTAATCTTACATTTTGTGTGATTAGTTCAGATGATATATTCGTCAATACAATTTCCAAAATGAAAATTACTCATAATTTTTTCAGCTGGTATTTTATTTCTGAATCTTCCAACAGCATATTGTCAGGATTAGATTCACTGATTTACTCACTACAGTTCAAAAGTTACAGGTCATCCTTGGTACTTTTTTTAAAAAATTGGCCTCAAAATTAGTTGTTTTGTACTCTAAGTAAGAGAAAATTATTATACATGGTTATAAACAAGTGAGACATATTTTTATTAGAAATTTTATTATGACAAAAAGAGAGAAAAAAATTATGATTAAGTTTTGCTGTCATCAAAATATCATCCTTTAATCTTGATTATTGCAGTACAAATTTTTGGTTCGTTGCAAAGGTTTCTCAAAATATAAGTTTGATAATTGATACCATTCTTTTTCCAATGATTAATTTCATTTTTTTTCACTCTTCTGTCAAATGCATCCCATGCTAATTCTGGGTGTGTCTTCAAACTTTTAAACTGTAGTGTAAGTAAATTATTTCAATTCTCTTCTTCGTCTCTATGAACAGGTTAAATAAATTTAGTGAGGAAACGTATGCTTGTCGACTGCTTTTTTGTACTTTTGCTTATTGGTAGAGAACTTTCATTATCCGTTTACAAATTTCTTCCCAGTAGATGGTACGTTTGGCTTTGCAAGGGTTGGTTGTAAATGAACGAAAATCAAGGTAGAAGAAAGTGCCAATGGCGTGAATTTCTTTAACGCGGTCCTCAACTTGCCAGGAAGTGACCTACACACATGATTCCATGACATTCTTCTGTGGCATATATCTAATGAGACTTGCAGAATCCCATTATTAAATTACAACGACGGGGTGCCGTTGACTGTGTTATAATTGTGAGTGGCGCCTTCTGTAGCATGTCCGACATGCGTAGCCTTTTTTATCCGCTGGTTCAACTGTTGAAATCTGTTGTAATCACCATCCGCTTGTTCTACCGCTGGGGTCTTTGCAGTATATCGCGCTTATTCTAGGTAATTGTCTTTGACCTTGACGTTATGAGAGGCCCTAACAGGACTTTAGAAATCCCGACGGTATCGCACTGAAATTCATTGCACCACAAAGCCCCTCCACCACGACAAGGAGTGACCATAGGTATAGATCTTTATGAGTTTGTACTGCTCGATCTGATAGTATTCTGATCATAAAATTCGCATCTCTGGTTCCAGTGTATTGAACAGCACCTTATTGTTCTCGTCCTACTTTCAACGAGGATTCTGACACGTAATCTCTTTATAAGTCTCTATTGATTGGTTTAATTCTATCTGGCATCACGCTGATTGTGCGTGAAAGTTCAACTTCACCTGTATTCGCTTTATTAGTTCCACACGATGAGTATATCCAGTATGTATAATTTATGACATTCAATCTGTTTTGGGATTTAAATCTTTACATTTGTAGCAAGGTTTCATTACTTACTTTATCGATTTCCTCAGTTATACATTTCAATTGTTTGGTCTTTTTAAGTTGCATATTCTATTATTTTCTGTCTCTCTTTAGAATGTCGGCGGTCATAGCTCTCCACAATATCCTATCCTTTGTAACTCTAAACAATATTTATCCTCTTACTATCCATCCCAGTCCATTTTTTGTCATCCATTTATGTACGTTACTCGAATATATTCTATCTGCTCATCTTGCTTTCAATATGCACTGTGAGAGTTAAATTCTTCAAGCCGTTTTTCCTCATAATCGAATCCAGAGAAAGCAACTGTCGCTTTCTTATTATAAATACAGTTATTTTTGCTCACATTTTCCTTAAAATTTCTTCGACATTCGCATGTTTTGCCCATAGTATTCTCAGCATTATTCGTTAGAACAAGATCCCTGTTGACTCAAGTATTTTATTCATCTGTAGTCCTGTGTATGACGACAAACTACATCCAGCAGCAAGGCCTCTGATCGGGAGAATGGAGATTTTGAGGAGCGTGGAACCACTTCTTAACTGATGCTGTTCCCAGATCAATCCGGACCTGTGATGGTAGCACCTGCTAGTGCCTCAGCTACAGGTAAATAGTGAACTCCTACACGAAACGAAATCACAGTTTAATAATACATTTTTATAGTAAAAATACCAGCAATACATTTTTTATATAAAAAAATTCCAGCAATACCTATTTATAGTAAAATGATCAACAATAACTATCTATTGTAAAATTACCAACAACCCCTATGTAAAGTAACATTATCAACAGTACCTATTTATTGTAATGTTACCAACTAATTTATGGTAAAATGACTAGTAATATTTATTATAGTAAGGTGACCAAAAGTATGTTTTATAGTAAAATGACTAATAATACATTTTATAGCCATATGGCCAACAAGACATTTCATCTGTAGTTGAAGGGATACGATAGAATATATTTAGTGCAATCTATAAACTTGTGTTCCTAAATAATTAGACTCCGGCATAGAATAACCTATAGAAGCTGATATGCCGCCAAACCATATGAATCAACCAATCAAACAACTACTTCCTCTTTGCAGAAATTTTCCAGCATTCACTGCCATATAGTCGCAAATAACCCGTTATATTTGCTTCCAAAGAAATGTCGTTATTTCTTAATATTTATTTAGTTTTTTGGTAAGCATATTTCATTACTCCAAAGTGAATTTAATTTTCTATTTTCTTTCGTCTGTTATAACACTTGATTTTAAAAGTTCCAATTGATGCCATGCATCTTGTGATGTCTCTCTTAGTTAAGGCTATAATATCTGTTATGGGAACTTACCCATAATAGTAATGGACTATCCCGTACACCATAAATACTGCGCCTCAAGAGGAAACAGTAGTGTGAGCAGACACAGAGTCAGTGAGACACTGCCTCTGTGTCGGAACAGCCGTTCAGACTGTTCTTTGCTGTCGAACTCTCCGCCTCGGCGGGGAGGAACTCGGACGGGGCTTTGCCGCAGGGCAAAGTGCCGCCCGGGGAGGTTGACAGTCCCTGAACCCGTGTATACGGGTTCTAATGGGTATATTTTTGCCCGAGCCTACGGGCTCGGTAAGCCCACACTAAACCGGCCTTGTGCCACATCCGACACACGTGGGAGTGTTGTTAAATACCGACACAGAGTCAGTGAGACACTGCCTCTGTGTCGGAACAGCCGTTCAGACTGTTCTATGCTGTCGAACTCTCCGCCTCGGCGGGGAGGAACTCGGACGGGGCTTTGCCGCAGGGCAAAGTGCCGCCCGGGGAGGTTGACAGTCCCTGAACCCGTGTATACGGGTTCTAATGGGTATATTTTTGCCCGAGCCTACGGGCTCGGTAAGCCCACACTAAACCGGCCTTGTGCCACATCCGACACACGTGGGAGTGTTGTTAAATACCGACACAGAGTCAGTGAGACACTGCCTCTGTGTCGGAACAGCCGTTCAGACTGTTCTATGCTGTCGAACTATCTGCCTCGGTGGAGAGGAACTCGGACGGGGCTTTGCCGCAGGGCAAAGTGCCGTCCGGGGAGGTAGACAGTCCCTGAACCCGTGTATACGGGTTCTAATGGGTATATTCTTGCCCGAGCCTACGGGCACGGTAAGCCCACACTAAACCGGCCTTGTGCCACATCCAACACACGTGGGAGTGTTGTTAAATACCGACACAGAGTCAGTGAGAGTTAGTGAGAGGCAGTGAGTCAGACACGGAGTCAGTGTGAGTCAGTCACAGACAGAGTCGCGTCAGACGATTACTGTAAGACATTGGAATAGTGATCCTGGTCGGGACAACATAGTTCTCTCTAACCTAACCTGATTGTTATTACTAACACTTCTACTTCTTTTGTACATATTCTGTTTGTAATTATCTGTCTTATTACATACCTGTGTTCGAGTTATTCTTCATTGGTTCTACGTTGGACCATCACCGTCGTGCAAGGAAACTGGACCAGAACACCTATCGTTATACAAATAATCGTCCTCTATTCTCGATTTTCTTCAATACCTTGCCTAGGAATACCTGAGCTTTCTTTTTCTGTAACTGTCATGATCTCAACCACGTATCTTTTATCTTTAAGACTTTGCCCACCAATAATAAATCATTGAAATATTTCTACAGCTTGCCCTGTAAGAAAGTGGTTAATTTTTTTAACACTGTTTTATCTTTCAGGAATAATTGACGTGTAATAACCTTGAATAAATTTCTTGAATATTCATGACCTTGAATAATCATTCAACTCTCGCGTAATTACTTAACTCTGATTGATTCTTTTATGATTGATTAATTGCTGCTCGATATATCATTTATATGCCATTTGCGGAAAACTTCCATCTTTCGTTCTGCCCTTCTTGTAAAGCTAAACAATTCACTGATTTCGTGCTTCAAGTTATCGTACTTTGCAAAGAAGAAGAACTAATGAGATTGAAGAAATATGAAGAGATTCTGCCTGAGACTTTCAGTCACATCAGTCAGCAACACTTTTCAACGGCTGTCTTATGTCTTTCTGAAGTCACCGGCATTTTACTGGATACAACTAGTTCACTTAAGAGAAATTCGGTGTCCTAAGTGTCTCTAAATTTATTTTATCCGTATACAGACGATTTGTTACCAATAATGTGTCTTAATTATTGTAATATATTTCCGAAATCAAGTTAATAATATTAATGATTGTAAATACTATACAATGAAGATGGCTATTGGGCTGGTGTTCTGGGAAAATATAAAAAATGATTTGGATATAAATCATTATAATACTCTTTCCTTTAGATTCATCTCTCTGTACAGATTAAATAAATAAATTCGTTGAGGAATACATAGGTTCAGCTATCTACCGGTTTACACTCATCCTCACTCTTTTGAAGAGGGGTAGATGTTTATTCATGTTTCCCAATTTAGGGTCGGGCTTCCGGTTCCTTTGAAAGTCTATCCAATACTACAACCTAAACAATGAAATTTTATTTACTATTTATTTGTTCCTGAGTAGATGCGTTCATCTATCGACCATTTTCAACTCTTCCCTGGTCTTTTGGACAGAAATTTAACATTTGTGACCTGTTTAGTATTGTGTTTACGGTTATATCAACCTAGTTGTTACAGTGGAAGTGCCTCGATTATCGTAAAATAATTCCCAAATTGAATTTAATTCAAATTAGTCATAATAATGTTGGTAAATATGGTACAAAATGAGGGTTCTGTATCAGGTGTTCTTGGAAAATATAACAAATGAAAATACTATAATGAAACTTGTGCTACAATAACTAAGATCCTTTGTCGTATATATGGTAAAACAGCTACTTTCTACAGACGGACGATCCAATTGGAAAAGGTCGTATCTAGATAACGGCTCAGACTTTTTTTTCCGATTCATATTATGACCTATGTTGGTAGTAATGTGACAATCGAAAGAGTCGTTCTAAATAGAAAATATATCATCTACTTCTTTATTTTAATTTTATTTTATTTCATTTTATTTATTTATTTTTGCTAATGTTTATCATTCCCGCTCAATAGCCACTCGAGGTAGAAGTTTATTGTATGTTTTTTTTATGAGCGTAAAAAAGGCAAGAAGTTCGTTTCAGGAGGTTATGAAGGAAATATAACTCTAGATATAGTTATTGGGAAAATATCCTGATGGGAGTCTGTCTCAGAAAGCGACAATGCTTGGCAAAATGCTATTTGAGAGGAACTTCTTACTTACTAATGGAATACGAAGAGAATGAGGATGATTTAACCTTGTGTATAATGGCAGGTAGATTTTAACGCCTATAAAACAAAGATAATTAATCAGCACAGAAGAAGCTTTTCTGCCTGACAACAGAATGATGTTAACCTCCAGAAGAGTAACACTCTACTACTTCTTGGTCTCCCGTGTTCCACTGACATGAAGAGGAGCGACTATATTGAACCAATTGCAACATCTACTGCAAGGACAGTTTGTTCATTGTATTGTGTCAGAAATTTTTTCTCGTTAGAATCCATCTTGCACATTTATAAATCTACCATTCGTTCGTGCAGTGAATACTGTGGCAAAATCTGGCCTAGTGCTTTTGCTGTATATGCCGATACTTTCGACAAAATTCAGGGAACCCTTTTTAATGTAATCGACCCTAACCAAGCCTCTCAATTTCAGTCACTTTCTAACCCACGTGACGTGGCTTCCCTCTGCCTATTCTATAACTATTTGAATGGAAACAGCTCTGAAAAGTTTATTTCCCCGGTTCGTCGACTACATGAATTTAAGCGTGCTACAAGATAGGCAGCTAGGTCTCACCGTTTTGCTGCTGAACTAGATATATACAACTGCCACATTTACAATGACTTTTCTCGCACTTCTAACATGTGGAACTCCCTTTAGATTTCGTACTTATCAGGTCACTACAATCATCAAAAACTTAAATCCAACTGCAATCGTCATCTTCTTTCTTAAAACCCCTTCCTTTGTTTTGTTCTTTCCTCACTACAGTCACCAAATTATCTTTCACTACCTGCGTTCTAGTGGCAACATAGCCTTGCTCGGATCGAAACGATTAAAGCAAATGATATAGCAAGTTCCAGCTTAGTCTGTTAGAAAGAGATTGCAGAATGGAACATAACTCATAACCCACGCGGTCGCGTAGACGCTTTTGAACTCTATCAAGACAGGCTACATCAAGCAGGTCTGGCCCAGATATGACAGCAGTACATCATTTTTGTTCGGGTTTTGCCTTTTGTAAAGATAGAGTTTTGCATAGAGTTTGACAAGGGAGACTCGTAATTACTGGAACGATACATTGAATTGAATATTTTCGCAGCATCTTTAGCGACATATCGTATATATGTGCTCGAATTTAGGTCTTGAGTTCCAATGGTTGTTAAAGAAACCATTCAGAGCATAGGCATCCAACATGATATGTGAAAGGTCATGGTCTGTTCGGTGATAGTGGTACGTTAATTGTTTGGTTTCGGGCTTATAGGATTTTACGCGTCAATTAAGTTTACTTTTATACAAGATAGTTTACACATGCTTATTAATGTAGAAAAAACACATTAAACCTTGTCTAGAGCAACCGAAAAAAAAAAGACCCGGATGAGTAATGATTGGTTTGGCTTATCTTTGGTATATCAACCTGAATGGATTATTTAATGCCGACAAATCTTTTAGGATAGGTTCTTATGAATACAATATGTATTCTTTGTAAAAAATCAGTTTGGAGAAAAAACAGATTTCATTGCCGTAATTTTGTAAAGAGTTTTTTTTTTTGTTGTCAAAACTCAAATATATTACTGGCATCTTCACGATAGCTATCCAGTTTCATACTTTCATAGTTTTTGACCCGAGTGTGGGGGTTAACTATTTGCCTTTTTCCTAACAAGCACTACCACCCCGGGTTAGGATGGACCTGGAAACAACAGTAATAAAGGTCGTTCTATGTTTCTCCTCAAAACCTCCCGATCATAGATTGAGCTGCCGGATGTAGTTTATCGTCATACCTAGGACGCGGATGCGTGAGGAAAACAAATAACAATACTTTTACATTATATTAAATGAAAATAATGTTTGAATTATGCATATGAATTCAAAGTGTAAGTCTGCTAGAAGTTTCTACAAAGAAGTGTGTTCGAAGATAAAGAGTCTTTCCGTAACAGAGATATGGTTCTCACGAGGGCTCCTGAGAATATCATGGCGAGAGAATGTGAACAATGTGGAAGTTTTAAGAAATATAGCACACTAAAAGGACACATACTACTTATCAAAAAGAGACTATTGAAATATGTGGGCCAAATAAAGAGGAAAGAAGGCAAACACAATTTTAGCCTCACGAGGGCATGATTAGGTAACACGGCAGGCCTTCGAACTGACGGACTGTTGTGAATGGATGGGTGTTCGGAATGCAGGAGGCAGGAAAAAGGCACAGCCACTGGAAGGAGATAAAAAGAATCGGAAACTGTGAACAGTAATGATTACCGGCCGGAAGAGACAACATTTTGAGTATAATAGATTTGCTCTTTCACGAGACATTGAGCACGTCTTTATCTTGAATGTCAATTTTCTGACACATAATACTTATTATATATATATATATATATATATATATATATATATATATATATATATATATATATATATATTTCAGTTCCAGGGAGTTCTGGTTTTAAACGATATTTTCACAGACAAAGACACACACAGACACACAGACACAGACACACACACACACACGCATATATATATATATATATGTGTGTGTGTATATATATATATATATATATATATATATATACATACATATATATATATATATATATATATATATATATATATATATATATATATATATATATTTCAGTTCCAGGGAGTTCTGGTTTTAAACGATATTTTCACAGACAAAGACACACACAGACACACAGACACAGACACACACACACACACACACGCATATATATATATATATGTGTGTGTGTATATATATATATATATATATATACATATATATATATATATATATATATATATATATATATATATATATATATATATATTATATAAACATTGTTTGTCAATTCAGAATGTATGCGATCGTGACCATGCACAGATTTCATTAATGTATTTTCATTGAAGGTTTATTTTCAAGTTACGAATTTTGAGTTTTCCTTTTCCTAGACTGGTTGCCACCGAACGTTATCGAAGAGTAGGGATTGATTCTTCCCTTTTCGAAAAAAAACTATTTGTTCGAAAGAAAACACTTATCTGTTGCTAGAACTCGTTTCTCCGAATCTAATTTGCAAGCCGATAACCTTGACGTATACATTTTTTATCCAATGGGAAGGGAAGTTCTCAGTCTGGACATATGCAATAAAAATCAACAGAATCTTTATCATATGTTCCTACCGAACTAGTTTTCTTTTTTTAATCAATTTACCGCAAACAAGTCGACAATACCACTAAAACGCCTAAGGGGCTACTTGGAATGAAAGAGAAGGAGAAGACTTTACAAAGAACCGAAAACCCAATTCTAAACAGGCGACCTCCAATTTTAAAAAAAAAAACGGGAGGTGTAGGAAGCCGACGTTAAATCCCAGAAAAGAATGGCACCGCAGAAAACAACCAGGATGTATTTTACCAGGATATATTTTACCAGGATACATGTAACCAGGATGTATGTTCTGATTGGATGCTAAAAGTCTTGTGGGCAGGATGAGGAAATAAAAGTGAAAGAGAAAATAAGATATATTTAGTCATTCGGTGTGGACAGTTAATGATAGCAGTAGAGGTAAAAGAAGACACAGAACCCAAAAGCAATACATCAGCTGTAATCCATGTCGTGTCGTAGGTAAATAAATGCGAGATATATTTTCTAAAAGCGTGTTTACCTTATGATTCATTCATATCTTCCATACTTAGCTCTTTTCTTGTTGATTTTCTAACATTACCCAAGCTAACTTACGTGACTATAAAAATGCTAAAATATTAAAAGATAACAAATCTTGTTATTGCTTAAAATATAAAATACAAAAATTAATCCCAAACTAAAATAATATAAATTTTCATTAAAAAAAAATCAGCATTTACTAATTTATGTTAATCAGACATTAAAAAACGTCAGTTACCATCATTTGCCTCGACTTTTCAGTTAGCCTGATTAATATTTATGAAGGTTTCTTAAATTAAAAAAAATATAAACTAACGACATCCTAACTTTTGTTTATAAATAATTATTGCAAAATAAACTCCTTACTTCTGTCTTGATAAATTACATCAGTGTACAAAACACGCCACGCTTTATAAATTAATATATATTTTACTTTTGTATATTCATATAAGTATATTTTCCTTTTGTGTTTATATATATATATATATATATATATATATATATATATATATATATATATATATATATATATATATATATATATAGGGGTTGTATAAAATAATTGTAACAGGTGCAAATTATATTCCTTTATTTCAAAGACCTATTATATTAAGAACTTTAACTAAAACTTCATAATTGAAGGTTATATCTAATGCAAATACGTTTATTTATCTAATTTACTGTTTTTGTCTTATTTATTTTTTAAATTTAGTAAATTTAAGCTAAATGCGTGACCTCTCCGAGTTCGAAAAAGGGCAAATTGTTGGAGCTCGCATAGCAGGAGCCTCGATCACTAAGCTTGCTGTACTATTTGTTTTTTCAAGAGCTGCAATATCAAGAACTATGACAGAATTCGAGAAACATGGTAAAACCTCTAGCAACCGTAGCAATTCGGGTCGGATTTGCCAACTTACTGACAGGGACCGACGGGCATTCAAACGCAATTTGGCAAAAAAAATCATCAGACTCCTGCGGCCAAAGTGACTGCTGAGTTGAATAATCATCTGAATAGTCCAGTTTCTACTAAAACTGTTCGTCGTGAGCTCCATAACGCTGCATATCACGGAAGCCGCCGTAAGGAAGCCACTTCTCTCCACTCGCAACATTCAGGAGAGGCTGAAGTGGTGCAGAGGTCACAATCCCTGGTCTGCAGACCAATGGAAGCAAGTAATATTCTCAGACGAGTTCAGTTTTTTCTCTTTTCCCAACTACAGGGCGAGCTTATGTGTGGAGGCAGTCCAAAGAAGATTACTACCTTCACTGCCTTCTTCCAAGAGTGAAGCATGGAGGTAGATCAGTGATAGTCTGGGCCGCCATATCATGGAAATGTCTGGCTCCAATAGTTGCCCTGCATGGTAGAATCAACAGCAAAGATTACCTGAACATTTTGGGAGATCATGTTCATCCAGTGGCCTAGACTGTACTCCCTGATGGTGACTGTATCTTCCAAGATGATAATGCTCCAATACATACCGCTCGAATGGTTAAGAATTAGTATGAACAGCATGAAAGTGATCTAGAACACATGGAGTAGCCTCCCCAATTTCCTGATATCAATATTATTGAATATTTGTGGTGCATTTCGGAGCGACAAGTTAGGAGCCGCTATCCTCCACCGTCGTGTCTTAAAGAGCTGGAGCAGGTGTTAATGGAAGAATGGCTGAAAATTCCTCTGGATGAAGTCAGGAAGCTGTATGATTCCATTCCAAGACGTATTAAATCTAAAGGATAACCAACTTCATATTAAATAAATTTTCTTTGAATTTAACAAATGTTTCAATTATTTTGTCCAACCCCTATATATATATATATATATATATATATATATTAATACATGTTTGATTAAATAATATAGATAAGTGTTTATCGTTGCTTGGAAATCATCCATGTAAACAAATAATACTATCATCAATTTCTTGTTCGTGTATTGCATAAATATATTGTGTAATTGTCATCTTTGATAATGGCTTATGTAAGCCGAAAGCTCAGATCGGATTAAATAAAAAAAAGTATGTATCAATATTGTGATTTTCTTTCATTATTTAATGATAATGTTATTAAGATTATCAGACTATATGAAAAAAACTTGCATAAAATATATAGACAACGCTTATCTATATTATTTAATCAAACATGTATTAATGAAAAAATGCTGCCTAAATACACACAATATATATATATATATATATATATATATGAATCCTAAAAAATATTCAACTCCTGAAGTTAATTTTGAGGATTTTAGCTTCGGTTTCTGTGCCGCGATGAAGACATATTTTATGGAAAAATAAGTAGAATATTATGCTCTACATTGTGGCAAGGACTGTTTTTTAAAACTAAAAATATAAATAGAAAAGAACTCTGGATTATAAATAAATTTGTCTTTTCTTTTCTCTTATTTGAATATATATATATATATATATATATATATATATATATATATATATATATATATATATATATATATATATAAATATATATATATATATATATATAGATAGATAGATAGATAGATAAGTCTTGATAGTTGTACTAATTGTAGTTTTAAAATGCATCTGACTACCATTTAACGCCATGTTGCATTTTACAATCTCTGCTTAGCTCCCTTACATTATGGACGCTTTTTTATAAAAAGAAAAAAACCTCGTAGCTACAATGGTTAATCTTGAAATTATTATAACAGCGCCTTCATGCGTCTGTACACACTCACATTAACGATGTCTTCACAGTTCACTCCTGAATATGATCACCGAGGAGCTCGAAAGTGTGTCGATTGACAAGAACTATGGCTCCTTCCTTGATGAATTACAGCTTAACATGAAGAAGATAATTAGAGAATTAGAAAATTTATAAATTATAAATAAAATAAACATAATATGTGAATATATTTCAAAGAAACATGCCCGAGTGAAGATACGCTGCGTAAATTCACCCACCCAGAAAAAAACTACTTCAGCGATAAGAAGAGGCATAAAAGAAAGTATAATGATCTATGTTTGGTTTATTGTTTAGGCGAACAAATAGGGCAGACCCCGCCTTGAATATAAACTTACATCTAGAAGAAGAAAAGACTATTTCACCGATGTTTAAATTTGGAACATAGATAGTAGACATTATATGGATTGTAATGATGTAAGTTGGATTTATTTTTGAGGGGAGAAAAGGCGGCAATGAAAATAAATGTTCCCATAGATTCAAAAACTCCTTTTATGAAATTTGGAATATAAATTTCCGGCATGAGAGTGGACGTAATATGCTATGTATAAGCATATATTATTTTGATCAAAGAAGTCGTAAGGAGAGTGGGGGAACAAACCCTCTCAATTTTTTTCCCTTCGATTTAAATGAAATTTAAACTTAGGTAAATCACCTGAAATGATGCCGATTTTACAAAAAAATTATCCAATTTCAATTACATCCTAATGATGAATACGCCCCCTCCACGCCCCTCGATATTGAAAATTATGGAAGATCATAACTTCTATGATCTACTATGATCTTCTATGATAACCTCCACTACGACGATGTTTTCATCATAGGGTTGTATGCTTTATTCACCTTGATATATTTTGAAGCCAAATCCCAAAGTACTTATATAAAGTACTTTGGGAGTTGGCTTCAGAATAGAGTCCGAGGGGGTGGAGAAGGGGGTATTACCCCTCCACCCCACCCCACTCCGAAAAATGTAAACAATACATCCATTGGATAGATTCTTTTGAAATTTAATACAGATTCTCTGTATGATACATAATGATATAGATTATATATATGTATTTCCATGAATTTAAATGAAGTTTAAACCATACCATCTTTTTACATTCTTTTCGTTTTCGCATCGAAACATTTTATTGAGACCGCAAATTTAGTTTCCTATGATCTAACAATAGCTATTATTTCAATCTTATATAATGATCCAATTAATATGGATTCTAGTGTAGATTTTTCATAATCTTTTGTCTCTTTTGGACTAAGGACGTATCAATTGAACCTATACAGTAACTACAATTTCATTAATATGCCATTTTACAGAGTCTGTCTATATTTCTGAGATGAGGTATTATGTACAGTATTTACATTAGTCGGACTATTGTCCTCATCTTTGTCGCCATATTTGTCACAACGTTTCGGCCGTTGTACGCTCCGGCCTTCTTCACTGTGCCATGTGCCCTCAAGGACACATGGCACAGTGGATAAAGGCGTTGGTTGGATCCGGTGACAGGCCCAGGGAGTGTGATTTCAATACCCGGTTAAGGCAGTGGAGAACTTTCAGAGGGAAAATTAGCAGGAGATAACTGATAATTGACATCCATCAAACATGGCTAGTGGAACTGGAACGGTCTGCCCCAGTGAACGAGGTGAGGGGTTCGGTTCGAAATTCCAACCACCTGAAGAAGGCCGGAGCGTACAACGGCCGAAACGTTGTGACAAATTTGGCGACAAAGATGAGGACAATAGTCCGACTAATGTAAATACTGCCATTTTACAATTTATTTGAATTCTTGATAAAGTTGTTTATCCTATAATGACAAAAAACCTAAACATCTCTATATTTTTCAGATGTCTGTTCTGCCAGCTGACTATTGCAAATAATAATCAAGCTACACAATTACTACTATGCTTCGCAAAAAGCAATCCCAGCAGAGGAAAAGCGAAAGAGCAGAATAAATTGAAGATCAACTGAACAAGAGAAGGAAAGAAGACGTCGAAACAAGAGGATCTAAGACAATGAAAATTTCATGGTTTGCATGTCGTTAAGTTGTCTCCGCTCTCAGTAGGTTGGGGATGAGGTGTCCTGCAATTAGGTTTCATGATGATGTCTTGGCCGGTGTTGAGTCGACGGCGTTGAACTGGCGGTGATGAGTCGTCCTGCACCTGCTGAATTATGCTCTGGATAACTTCCAAGCCAAGGAGCATTACTAAATGATTAAAACCTCTCTTAAGGTTAACTCAGGAGTTGAACTTTAACTATAAAATCTATCTTCTTATCTATTCGCTATACCACACCCATCCAGTGTTTCACACAGAGCCTTCCCTGGGATGTAAAAGTTTCAAGGTTGTTAAGTGTGCATGAATCTCCAAGATTGGGGAAAACTATAAGATGCTCCATAGTTTGTAACTGCGCGCATTGGCAGTTGGCATGTCTTAAGGAATATTAATATACTTGATTTCAAAAATAAGAAACACATTAGAGATTATTGTTTAAATATTTAAAATCGCTCTATGACTGGCGTCCTAAACGTGATATACAGTTAATTGAAATATCACTGAGACATTTTACCAGAATAAATGCTTATCATTTTTATAATCGTCTGGTTGTCTTTGCACTCCGGGCATCACAGTAAGTACGCTATATCAGATAGAATCTTTACAACTGCGGTGGCAATTCTGAAGTTTTCTTGCGGACATGATATCATTAGAAGAAATGACGGATGTGTTTTGTGTGAGATTAAGTGGATAAATGCATTAGTAATAGCAACAAACAAGAGACGTAGTATTGATAGAACGAAAGTGAAAGTGAAAGTAGAGAAACAAGTGAAAAACAGATTAACTTTAAATTTTTATATTCAATTATGGAAACACAATTTGCAGACGCTGTTCTGATGCTTCGAAGATTGTAGTTGATGAAATAACAGTTTGCTTTGCAAATACAATATCCGGTCAGAAGTGACCTGACCAGAATTATGAAAAGGCACTAAACCAATGTGTCTGCTTGAAAAATAAATCATTTATATGTACCGATATTTCTAAGTGTATTTTTTTTATTACAATAAAATCAAATTAAGGAATATTCGGTCTAAATCTCCTGTGTACAACATTTGATTAGAGAGCATCAATTTTAAACGCGGGCCTGCTTAAAGAATTTAACCAAACCGAAATAGTTATACAGGGTCAAATGCCAATGTGTTGATGGTTATTACTGAAAGACACATTTAATCTTACTTTTGTTGTTTAAATCGCCTTTGAACGGCCATTCCTCTAGGTCGTCTTTTATTAATGTGTGGATATCATGTTTCTTGGTTCTGTGAAGTCAACGAACACTCGCTGCCACTTTTGTGATGTCAACGAATACTCGTTTCCACTTTCGTAATGTTCGTTGTAGTAGAGACTTTGTAATCGCAGATAAAAATATAGTAAAGCCGTAAAAAATACTGGTGCCAGACGCCATCGGACAACACTCGCAGTAATGGTACTTGCTCGATAATACTCGCACGACAAGTAACCCGTATAGTGTTCCGAATAGAGCAAAAATATAGTGAATAGAGTATAGAATAGGGGTCCGTATAGTAATAGAGGATAGAGTAGAAATAGAGATCCGTATAGTATAGAGGATAGACTAGAAATTACGGTCGACAGCTACATCCTATATATATATATGCGTCACATCTATGGTCACGTGGTCTACTTAAATCAATAATGGAATCGCCTGTGATTGCACACTAGCGTTGTATGTTCAAACGCTCGTGTCAGCAGCCACACTTATTTCCTACATAACACTTGGTTTATATCAACGTCCTCCCCGGTGTTATCAGTTCCTTACTCAGTATCTATGCGGGTTAAATAACGATTTATAGTTGTCTTAATAATAGGTCTCGTAGGTTCTGTAAAATCAAATTGACGATTAATATCGAATATGGACTTCGGTGTTTTGTTAAATGGAGCAAGAAATGTCTTATTAAGGCAGGCATCGCTAAAAAATACTGTCGCCTATTAATCATCTTAAGTAAGCTTTTTTTTTCTGCTTCCAACTGCATGGCTGATGCTAACACCCCGAAGAAAAACTCACTAAATATTTTAGTCTAACGTTTTCCACTGACGTGGGGTGATTATATTAAATCAATTGCTAAGACTGCTGCGAGGAAAATTGGTTCACTGTATTGTGCTTGACGATTTTCTTTCTTGCCAAAGATTATAAGTTTACTATTTATTTGCAGATCGAATATTGATGGTGTCTAGAGATACTTGACAAAATCCAAATACGTAATTTTATCGATTCATACCTGGCATCTCGGCTTCAGTCACTTTCCCGCCGCTATAAGCGAGATTCCTTTTTTCTGTTCTATAAATATTTTCACAGTAATTGTTCTGATGAGCTTTCTTCGTTGACATCTCGATTTCATGAATTTAAGCACTGTATTCGATAGGCAACTAGGTCTCAGAATATTGTTGAAATTGCTAGTATATATTCTCGCACTCCTTGCTTGTGTAATTCACTTAATGTTACCTTCTTGTTTGCAAGTAGGATTTTGAAATATTTAACTGCAATGTCAATCGTCTTCTGTCTGTTTAAAAAGTATTCTTTTATTGTCCTCCCTCTTTCCATCACGCTATCGAATCCCTTCTATCTTAGTGGATTTTACTACCTTGCATTGGGGGAAATACGTTAATTACTAAACCCTTAAATTAGTTATAAAGCTAAACCGAAAATATGTTTTATCGCTAAAAGATATGAATGATAGACTTTAAGGTTATTTTTAATATAATTGGCGACTAAATGTGGGAAATGTGAATTAATGACGATAGCACAAAGCGTACAATAGCGGCACGTACCACTGAACGTACAAAACATATATACAATATATATATATATATATATATATATATATATATATATATATATATAGAGAGAGAGAGAGAGAGAGAGAGAGAGAGAGAGATGAGAGATAGATAATATTAGTGGTCAATATATATATATATATATATATATGTATGATGAAAAATATGGAAAAGACAAAACAAAATCCGAATATGCAAGTTTACTGTTTTAATGTTTTACTGTCGAGTTCAGACGTTTCGGTCTAGTAGACTATCTTCAGGATATGGTTATTAGAAACATACTTAGGATTAGACGATATTTAAATCAACATGAAGAGACTATAGACACAAGATTAATCAGAAATATATATATATATATATATATATATATATATATATATATATATATATATATATATCCATATATATATATCCATATATATATATATATAAATATATATATATATATATATATATATATATATATATATATATATATATATATATCCAAGAAGATAGAATCCACGTAGAGCTCAATATCCAGGACAGAGCAAAAATATAATATAAAAGGCTGAAACATGGTGATTACGATTCTAATGTAATAAATAATAACCATGGAATATCAGTATTTTCGCCTTATATATATATATATATATATGTATATGTATATATATATATATATATATATATATATATATATATATATATATATATATATATATATATATATATATATATATGTATGTATTATTAACATATATATATATATATATATGTATTATTAACATATATATATATATATATATATATATATATATGTTAATAATAATAATAAAGTTATCACTACTACTAATAAACTTATTATTATTATTATTATTATTATTATTATTAATAAACATTAATTGATCCGTATGGAATTTTCAAGACGATATATTTGAGAATTCAATGTCAAAAGATAGTGCAAAACTTGCTATATAATAACAAACAAACAGACATAAAACTTTACAAGGATGTGTATTTAAAGTAGACGGGATTTATAATTTATATTTGAAATAACCGGTTTTTCTTTAATTCTAAATGGACGAAAAACTACTAGAAAACAAATTTGTATTTAAAATAAACATTTATACTTTAGATTTAAAATAAATGTGGATTACTGGTTTTATTTTAAATCTTGTATTCAAATAAACAAACGTAAAAATATAAAGAAAATATATATGCTCGACATGAAATAAGTAAACAGAAAAATTTAAAAGAAAAGGTCAGAATCTACAATAGAAAGTAATCTGGATCAACGTATTTCAACAGGTATTTATCTATTTGCCTCCATTTCATCATCAATTCATTTCTCTTGCTTAATAAGCTTGCGTTTTATAGGATATCAATTTTCAATTATTTTATCGCAGCTTTAGTTGATCATCACTTTAATATTGCAGAGTGACTGAAGTGATTATGAATTAAATTTAGGAAAATTCTTCCAACATTCGTTTGAACATAACATTATGGTTTAGCTCCCCTTATAATAAAGGGGAGATAAACCAAAACACATTTCCGGTATCTCGGTTTATTTTTACCTTATTTTTTTGTTTCAAAATATACTATATTTATTTGTAATTGCTTAGTTTTAATACGTTTGTATATTTAGTAATATCACACTATTTTATTTAGTTATATCACACTATTTTATTTACACCAGCATTCTATATGCGATATCTTATATATATATATATATATATATATATATATATATATATATATATATATATATATAGATCCACATGTTCCGTATAGAAAATTACGATTATTGAAATGCTGTATCCGAGGATGTGCCGAAAGTAGGATATTCTATGGGAATTTTGATTCACAACTGGTCCCCTGACGCATGTATACAAATATTTAGGATATTGCGATCCGGTCTGAATTCAGATTTTCATTCTCGTAGACTAGTTGCCACTCAAGGGTATAGGATCCAGTCTGTTTTAATATTTTGCCCACAGAAGGAAGGTGAGAAGATATGAAATCATATTTTTTTATCTAAACAAAAATGCAAATTTGTCGTGAGTACTTGTTTGTCCGTGTGCAACATCTTTATCAGAAATATATGAATCGAGCACTCTGACTCACTGGCGTGTTTATTCAAAAACAAATACGTAAAAATACACTTAGTCTTTACCAGGAGCTGATAGGTTAGGAGGAAAATCTCTGATTGATGCCAAATCAGTCTGGTTTCGATTTTGGCTTGAGGAAATCGGATGTCATACCACACTGATGAGCTCTGATACAGCGAAACAGTTTGTCTGTAGATGACAATATATATATATATATATATATATATATATATATATATATATATATATATATATATATACATATATATACATATATATATATATATATATATATATATATATATATATATATATACGGAGAGAGAGAGATATGTAGATGATAATATATATATATATATGTAGATGATAATATATATATATATATATATATACATATATATATATATATATATATATAGATATATAGATATATAGATATATAGATATATATATATATATATAGAGAGAGAGAGAGAGAGAGTTTGAAGTTGGTCTATTACTGTTTAATCTTATCTGGTTTTGCTTAGTCATGTCTCATTTGGACAAGATTCAAGAAACCGAATGAAAAGATTGTCTGGAAATAAAAAAGAACCTTAGAAATATCTTTACTTTTTTAACACTTTCTTCTGTTAAAGCTTTGGCTTCACTCCAAATGAAAGTTATATATTTAAAAAATAATCGAAAGACACGCACACGTCACGAATTTCCATACAGTTTCCTCTCCAGTACATTTTAATTACGTATTTTTCTTGTTGATATTGTTTCTGTGAGAATCTTTTTATTTGCTTCACTTTTTTAGCCTATTCTTTTCTTATTATTGATAGGGCCGGGCTTTAGAACAGACAATATATAATTTCCATCAAGTTACAATAATCAAGAATTAAAATGATCCGTGACAGGAGTAATCGATATTTCCAATTACATACGAGAAGAACACGATACCGATTCAACTTATTATATCTTTTCCTAAAACGAGACATTTCTTGAATCTTCTCCAACGAATAATTCAACGTCAAACAATATTTCTGCAGTTCATATGACTGGTTTTCTTTTTTTAAATATCATGTCCATTCATGATTTCGAAGAATATGGCACTTCTTCGATTCCTTTTCATTGTTATATTTCCAAAATGACATATCTTTTTGGAAACGCCCATTTTCCTGCCTCTTTAGCGATGAATCGTATGTACAAGTTCCAGTTGAGGTCAGGGGTGAGTTTATGGCACAATAGTATCATTCATTGTTACTGGTGGTAGTTAGGGATCCAATCGGCGATCATAGAATATAACTAGTTTGGTTTTCGGGGTATTGAATGTAACCAGCCAGTTTTTTCCTACCCTGTGATATTAGGCAAGATCGGATGAGCTATCAGATTTATTCCGGCCTCGGTAAGATTATAAACAACGTCCGCGTCTTGGGTAAGACGATAAACTACATCCACGTCCTGGGTATGACGATAAATTACATCCGCGTCCTGTATAAGGCGATAAACTACGTTAACAGCAAGGCCTCTGATCAGGACGTTTCTTAATTGCTGGCGTTCCCAGGTCCACCCTGACCCGGTGTGGTAGCACCTGTTAGAGTCCCAACTATGGTCAAATAGTTGACACCCAAACTTGTGTAAAAATTGGTTTTAATACCAGAAATATTTTGTAATAAAATAAAATATTACCGGCAACAATTTTTGAAGGGAAAATTATTATCAGCAATACTTTTAAAAAAAGTACCAGCAATACAAATAGCTATACATTCTTTGAAAAAAAATATTACCAGCTATAGATTTCTTGAAGGGAAAATATTCCCAGAAATGGATTTTTGAAGAAAAAATTATTACCAGCAATAACGATTTTGTCGGCATTAAATAACACATTGAAGTTGATAAACAAACCAAACCAAACCAAATCAAATTCATTATTAACAGTAAAGTCGATTCTGATCCTCTGGTATTTTCTGGAGGGAATCGCAGACGACCAATGTATCCATGCGTTTCTGAAGGGCTTTAGCGCGAATTTGAATCCAACAGACAAAATCAGGATTTGAACTAATCTCGCAGATCTAACTTCGGCGCCGAAAATTGTTTTAGTACCTACCTATCCATACTAAGATATTTTACCGATATTAATAATACTTTTGTAATATTATTTCTATTATATTGAGAACTTCCTACCAAATAAATATTTTTTTTTCTAAAAGTATTGGTTATTGCGATAAAAACAGGCATGATAAAATGATGTGTCGAAATTACATCTAACTTGTTTGGCATTCCGAAAAGAAGGGAAAAAAACAGGAAAAGTGAAAAATACTATGTAATGAACTAACCGGTTGTCGCTCCTCACTCGTTAGAACTCGATCGAGGAAATTAAGTATATATTAAAATTTTGCATATGTGTTCACAGATTATCAGACAATCTCAGAACATCAGATTATGTTCCCTATTGTGAGCGGACTAATTTACAGCTATCACTTGAAAATGTCCGAGACAAATTATATTATTAGGTTGGTGCAAAAATAATGTCGTTTTTTGACGTTCAACTTCATGTGAGAAAACGACATTATTTGTGCACCAACCTAATAAATGAAGACACCTATTCTTATCCAAACGAAAGGATGTATTGTTAAGACTTAGTGTGATCTCTCTTCCTAAAACCCGGGTCTATATATTATTGATTTTCTATCCTCATGTTTTCCTGTTTTTAGTTATTATGGACTATATTTTAATTTCTTTTATCGATTTCTGATCAATAATAACCGGTTAGCTCCTTTTATATTATTTTCTTGATTTTTTTCCTTTTTAATTTCCTATTGACAAATACTGTACTTTTCTTTCCTCTTAAGTGATTTTATTACTTTAATTAAATGTGTTGCCTCTGATAATATCTTTAAATACTTATTGTCATGAAAATGTTAATTATTAATTAAGGAAGAGGTTAATAAGTTACTTATTCAAGGAGAGTGAGAAGATTATGTTGGTCCAAACTTTTACAAGCATATGTCTTGAAAATCGTCATTAGAAATCCTAACTTATAGAAAAACAATTCGTTTCTATATTGTTGAAAGTTCTGTGAACCTTGCATTGAACCAGATTTGGTCGTTTGAAGTTAGGTATAGCTTAGTTGTTTTAGCATAGCTCTATTGGAAAAAGAAATTGGGCTGTGGGAGAAAAAAAAGTAGGCCCGGCATCTTTAACCATTTAAAAAAAATATATTTTCTTCAAATTTTATTGAACCATGTATTGTAACCTAGAAGGGTTTAGTATAGAATAACCAAAACGGAGGTTGGGAATGAAATGTTAATCTTTATAACATCAATAAAATACAATACTCACAAGGTGCGTGAAGTAGGCCATCCACTACTAACGGCGGACTATTTAAACTACATATTACCCCCACTTACAATAGTGTCCAACGTATTTATGAGGATTGTTCACAGGTACGGCATATAACACAATGAAAACTACAAACAAAATAACCTTCAGTTACTAGGGAATATATATATATATATATGAAGAAATATTGTCTTAAAGTGTGCTATATTTATGGGATAAAGTGCTCAATATCAGAGATAGAGCGTGTGTAAATATAAATGTGAACATAGAAGTCAACACTTAGAGGCGACAGTCTGTTTCATGCTAGTGCAATCGTAAGGCAACCGGTTGCCTGACGATTGCACTAGCATGAAACAGACTGTCGCCTCTAAGTGTTGACTTCTATGATCACTTTATATATATATATATATATATATATATATATATATATATATATATATATATATATATATATATATATATACAGACGAATTTAAGGCGTTCATATGGGTTGAAGATCGCGTGAGCGTGAAACTTGGGTTACGACTAGGACCATCCTTTCATGGGATTTAACGTTGTAAAGCGGTTTTTGTTCAATCTGGCCTTCGCGCCCTTTACTTTATCCAGTAGTTAATTTTCACAGGGCCTTTTTTCTTTTTTTCAGTATTGTCATTTTTGTTTGGGCATTTTATGTCGATAAGTGTTTTAGTTTTTGAGAAGTTTTCTGGTGGTTCCATCAATGGTTGTGTTTTTCTGTAAGATATATATATATACATACATATATATATATATATATATATATATATATATATATATATATATATATATATATATATATATATATATATATATACTTATTTAATATAATTTTATCATATAGACAAAACCATTTTACTCAAAACAAAGATGCAACTTGGTTTCAGTGCATTTTAACTCCACATCTACGGGTGAGGGTCGAAAATGGTTATGAACGATCCTGTTTGTAGGCAAGCCCGGATGTAAAACGTCACTTCCTATTTTCCATTTTTGAGAAGAAAAATGTACTTACAAAATATACATAAAGTATCTAAGTGAAACAATAGTGGTTGTTGATAGCAGTTTCGTATTGGGTGTACCGGGTAGTTAATTTGAATGGTATGTGGACATTTTTTTGTTGATAAACATCGGTCAAAGTTTAGGTACGTCAACTCACAAGGGTCCTAAGTTTGAGAGGTGGGGGAGGGAAGATAGCGATAGGGGATAATATTACATTTGAGTAGGTAAAAAAATTTTCGAGTTATCTTTTGTTATTTGGGGGGTTTTCTATAAGATTTCTAAAGTTGGATTGCATTTCTAAAGTTCTCATCGCATCGGATATATATATATATATATATATATATATATATATATATATATATATATATATATATATATATATATATATATATATATATATATATATATATTAAGACATTTTTATGTTTAACATTCTTTTTATAGATACACGTATTTAAGTAAATGTTCTGTTTATAAAAAACAGTATTAAATAACATTTACCGGCCTGAATGTACGAGAAATTTTCATAGAAATCCTATACCAAACCGTCATTTAGCCTGACGTGCCTTACCGCTCGGCCACAAAGGATCGTTCGGTTGGCAAGGTCGAATTATCTCTCACGTACATTCATAACTGCTCATGGCGTATCAAATGTAAACAAATGACGTCACACATTAGGAAATGGACAAAGCCCAACAATTATTTAAAGACATTTTTATGTTTAACATTCTTTTTATAGATACAAGTATTTAAGTAAATGCTCTGTTTATAATACACAGTATTAAATAACATTTGCCGGCCTTAATTTCCGAGAAATTTATATAGAAAATATTCGTCCTTCGACAGGATTCGAACCTGTATCCTATACGGAGCCGTCATATAGCCTGACGTGCCTTACCGCTCGGCCACAGAGGATCGTTCGGTTGGCAAGGTCGAATTTAATATAGGATACAGACGACATAGAATTATAATAATCATGACCCAGGAAGAAATCTTCAAGCGTTAGGTTTGAAGAGATGAATATATAGAAATATTCAGGAAATAAATTACAACCGAAATGGATCTTTAAAGTTTTTCCTCTTGACTCATTATATGTATATATATATATATATATATATATATATATATATATATATATATATATATATATATATATATATATATATGATTCTTTTCGTCTTTTATATTCTTTATCTTATATAAAGGGCTTCAAGGATTTTTAGTTTTTGCTTATTGTGTGTTCATATAATATAGATATATTTTCAATTAATATCCGTTTAATCTGTGAGTGGGGGCATGAGGGTTTCTATATTTGCTAGAATATGGAACTATGCTCAGCCTAATGGAATGTAAGCATTTTTGTGAGTATCGTCGTAGTGAAGCCTACGTACAAATTAGCATTTTATCAGAGATATAATCTACTAAATGTTATTTAAATTGGTATACAATGTTGGCCTTTTGCAAGGTGCTAGTTGTCTGAGATGAATTGTTTTGTACAAATATGTTGATCGCATTAAATTTAGTATAGTGTATAATTAATTTTATCTTTTTACTTGCATCAGTAGAGGTTTATTCATGAGTTTATGAGTTTTTTAGAATGTTTCCTCCTGTTGGAATGCATTTGATTACGATATAGTAATTTGATATGTTTAGAGTTATTTGATGAAGTATTGTATTCATTTTTATTTATGTTAATATTCCTAATATCTCGTCTAATTTGTTCATCAACAATGTAATTAGGTTAAGTCATTATTAATGAGGCTTTGTTTAATAATTTTTAATTCAGCGTAGAAATATTTTTGTAGAAGAATTTGATTATTCACGGTTTATTAAGATTCTTATAATAGTTATTTTGTAATAGGACATTCACTTTTACAGTTGAGAAAACAAGTATTTATACTAGTTGTTTTTTTATAAGGAAAGGTAGTAAAAGTACTATTAGTCCTATTGTCTTTCAATACATCAAGGAACGGAATTTTTTTTCTTAGTTAAGTTCATATCTGAACTTAAGTACAAGGTTTTTTAAAAGGTTTCTTGTAGTTCATATATCTAACTAAAATGAGAATATAATCTATATATTTTAGGTAAATGAGTTTTTTTATGGAATTTAGTACATTATTTTCTAATTAGTCATATAAAAATAGTTAAATGTTGAGCCAAGGACAAAAACTAGAGAGATACCCTCATATTGTTTGGCATTTTTGTGGTCAGAAAAATGAAAATCTGTGGAGCAGATCAAGACTTGTATTTTTAATTAGGTCGAATTTTTAATGGAGGGTGAGATGCATCACAACGAAATCTAATCGACATGATACGTCTAAATTATTTAAATAAACATGCCTATATATATATATATATATATATATATATATATATATATATATATATGTTTGTAAAACATTAACTATTACGGCAAATAATGCAAGACTCTTCCATAAAGCGAATCGAGTTCTCTCAGTCACTCTGAGTTTATGTAAAAATAAATTAGCTTAAATCCAACTTCATCCCTGCCGTGGTCCAACGGCTTAGGGGTAGAATCTCCGACAGAGGTTAGTTCAGCAAGGTTTTAATCCTAGCTAAGAGACAAACGGACGTCTAGCGACACTGATGAGCTGTTATATCCACTTGCTCACTTTTCAACTTTACAGTCTTTGCCACTGCTTTACAATGCACCCGTTCAGATACAGAAGGATAAAAATCCTTTATATCATATTTTATAAACACATGCTTTCATTTATTTTTAGTCATCTTAAACTGAGCTATACATTCCTCTGTATCTCGCCATTGATTTACTTGGGTAGCTGCCCGCAACAAATCACACATCTCTTACAAGATTATTTTACTGACCTTACCTAATTCAGTTTTTGTAGGTTTGATTAGTCAAAATGACGGATCGCTTACGAAATTTCTCTTGGAATCCCTAACAGTAATAAAATATTGTCTTTTATTTTATTGATGGACCCTGTTTTTTTAATCAGGTAAGCTTAAGTTTAGAGCGGTTAATAATGCCTGGCAGATGACGTAAGAAAAACTAAAAAAGTCGTCCAAAATATTTATAAATGGCCCTCAGACTGGAATCATCTATATGATGAGCCTTATGGCGTATAAAAAAAGATTATAATTACCCGATTAAACATAGACAACCGGGTTCAGCAATTATAGAACAATCAAGCTTTTGCAACAATTATGTGTCGTCTGAAGATTTGTCTGATTCGTTTTCTACGGTTTATCAACCGTTTGTAGGTTACTTAAAGCCAGAGTAGTTTTATATTTTAAGAATTTTAAGTGGTGAGAGATAATAATGATTTTTGATACAAGTTTTACTAATTAACCCACAGCTGCTGGGAGAATAGATGAATTTATATCTGTCCTAAGAGTATTTACGCGTAAGTTAAAATAATGAACCCGACTAGAATTAGAACTCAGTTCTACGATTAACAATTTTGAGCCACTATCCATATTCGCGTCAACGGTAGATTTATTATTTAATTAGGTCGAATTATTAATAGAGGCAGAGATGGATCACGACGAAAAATAATGAATATGATATATATAAATTATTTAACCAAACCTGTTTGAATAAAAATATACTGCCTAAATATACACAATAGGGTGTTCGTAAAGTCTCTTTAAAATTTGAAAGAAATATTACGAGTGCAGTTGTTCTATGTACTCAGAAGTTATCAAAGTTTTTAATCATATTGCATTGGTGTAATTCAGGTATTTTTTTTTATAAAAGACCAACTGTTAAATGAACTCCTCAAAAATGGCTACTCCACAAGAAATAGGACAATGTGTCATGTCTTATTGAAACAAAATCGGATACACAGACTCAATGAAACTGCAGAAGTAAGTATGAAAGAGATTCACCGTCGCGTATGCAATTAGTAATCTATGGAGACAGAGATAGTGTTGGATAGAGGTGTGAATTACTAAGAACATCTGAGGAAAACATCGATCGTGTAAATCGAATACCACCTTCATGTGGATCGTGCAACTAACAGTGTCCATATGGCCACACATCCAAGGTGATAGCAACTGATATTCCCAAGCAGTTACCCTTGAAGGTAGTGATCAGGCTGGACGATGCTTAACTTTGGCGATCCATTAAATAGCAGCAATAGGAGGAGATAAAAGGGTGCAAAACTTTAAAATCAAATACCCCTCGAAAAAATATCCCTATAGCTGGAAGACATGCATGCCTGTAAAGTAGAAAAGTTCCATGCAAGGATTGTTTTTCATCTCAATATAAATAAATTTTCGAACTAATAAATATCACCCCCAATTGTAATTAATGAGTTGATTAGCTTTGTTGGGCATCATGGACACGATTAAGTTTAGAACCGTCAATAAAAATATTTCAGAAATGCCTATCCGAAATATTTATAAAGGGCGATAAGACTAGAAAAATCTATATGATGGGTCCTAGAGAATATAAAGCAAAGGGTTAATCACTAGATTTTATCAAAAAGCGTCGGGGGATTTTGATTCTGTCAAGAAATATAACTACTCGATTAAAAATACTCAACAGGGTCAAGCAATTTAGTAAAAAAAAAAACAAGCTTTTATAACAGTTATGTATCATCTGAGGAATTGTTTGATTCGTTTTGTAGGTTATTTAAAGCCAGAGATTATTTTTATATTTTAGGAATTTTATTTTTGCAGTTTTTTCTTTACTAATTGTTGTGGTGGGATCCACCTAATCTGCATAGGTGACTACCAACTATATAAATAATGGTTGATACCGGAAGACGAGAGAAAAGGAATCACGAGATCCAACTAGAGACTCTGATCGACTGCGACTAGTCAACACATTCTCCAGGAACGTCTGCCCAGAAATATACAGAAATACTATATGTACTTATTGTGTACACTTTCTTGTTATAATACATTCTTGTACTAAGTACATTTTGTGTTGCATTATTATTCCATGCAATAGGCGAGATTCAACATTGAGTCAAGACTCAACACTAATTAACCCATAGCTGGCGAGAGAAGAGATGGAATATAACTTTCCCAAGAGTACTTGTGACCAACCTAGAATTATAATAATTTCGTGCCATCATCCATCACACCAGCCAGATATCCAAGCTTATAGCACTTGGTATTCCGAAGCAGTAACCTGTGTGTGTGTGGGGGGGGCGTGTATGTGCTAGCGATATCTGCTTAATAGCAGAAATAGGAGGAGATAAATGACGCAGACCTTTCAACTCAAATACTCCTTGAAAAATATCCCTATAGCTGGAAGACATGAATAGGTATTCCATTTATTATATAACGTAGAAGAATTTCTTGCAAGGATGAAAGTGTAAGTATTGATTTCCTCTCAATATATAAAAATATTAAGTAATACGCCCCCACATACATACCTTGTAATTATGAGCTGAAATTGCCTTGCAAAAGATATGCTGGTCATCATGGTCAAGATAAAGATTTAGAGCGGTTAATAATAGTTTTCAGAAATGCCTTTCCGAAATAGTTATAAAAGCGATAACAATAGGAAGAGCTATATGATAAGCCATAGGGCGTATAAAAAAAGGGTCAGTGCCTAGGTATCTAGATTTTTCGAAATGGCTTCGGATGGTGATGATGATGAAATCAAGATCGAGGCCAAGGATATAAGGACCCGATAAAGAATAAGCTACACTGAAGTTGATAGCTAGTTTCATGCAAGCCTCTCTGTGTGTGTGTGTGTGTGTGTGTGTGTGTTGTGTGTGTGTGTGTGTGTGTGTGTGTGTGTGTCTGTGTGTGTGTGTGTGTGTGTGTGTGTGTGAATATGGAGGCATTTATACGAAGATTGACCAATATGTCCTGAGCATGACATGTAGATATCTGCTGATATTTTATCTACAATTCGCCATCAAGTTAACTACATTGAAAGAAAATATGCTTAATTTTCAAAAAATAAACTTTTTCTTGTGTAAACTAAATATTGGCACGTTTACGCTGCATATAGAGTAACTTATAAAATTCAAATATCTTGAAAATATAATCACATGAATTTGTATTTACTCACCCCACTCAAAGGGCAGGTTGTGACACAAGGTAGGTTTAATGTGTGGAGCCCGAACGCGTACACCCGGGCTAGGAAAAAAAAATTACCCGCAGATCCCGCCACAGTCGATTGCGCTGGCCTGGGTGCGAGCACCGATCCCTCTCTCTGGTGCAATGAGAGGGCGCGGCCTCGGGTAGCTGTTCCCCACGGCTGGGCACCTCCCAGTATAATTTTCCTCGGTTGCGACTCTGTCCTTTGAGGGAGCCACCCCTTACTGCACTCAGCCCAAAGACAGACACAAGTGTGTGGTGATACATAATGTCTTACAAACTACGCAAGAGAGTAAATTGCACATAAATATATCGAAAACCTGGAAAATATAGTCAATTGAAATATTCTTAATATGAAGGAAATATAATTAATGTAATACTCTTAAACACAGAATATATAATGAACTAAATATCATTAATACCATTTCAATATAATTTTAAAATTTGGAAATATAAGTAATTTTAATGGCCTTAATACCATGAAAATTTAAACAATTGCATATGAAACCATTTAAATTTTATCAATTGAAATATTCTTAAGCAATGAAAATATAATAAAATTCAATAATCGTAGCACTTTGGAACTATAAACAATTTAAATGTTTTTATACTATACAAAATATAATCAACTGAAATATTTTTAATCTCATGGATATACGAGATCTGTCTGAACGGCAAATGGACTGGGTGTGATATATGAGCTATGGGCAAAAGAGGGAAAAGCAGATGATGTTATCATCTAACAGGCTATCTTGAGATTAAATAAGTGTAATCTTAGATTTCTGCGGCCATTGCATTATTTTCAAATACAGGAGATGTGGCGGGACAAAATGTAGCTGCTTGTCCACGGCATGAACCTGTTCTCAACGCCCTCATCATCCAACAGTTCCTGGTCGAGAAGAACAACGCCATACTGGAAAAACCTCCCTATTCATCTAATGATGCTCCATGTGACATCTCTTTTCTGCCAAATCAAGGTGAGCATTAAAGCAACCTGTTTTGAATGCGTGGAGGCCAGCAAGAGGGCCGTAACTACGGTGCTGAGGGACAACCAAGAAGAATCCTTCCAGCGGTGCATAGAAGCTTGGCACGGAAACTTGGAAAGGCGCATTGGACTCGTCGTGGATTATTTTGAAGGAGAAACCATGTAGTTTGTTTTTTGGAATTTAAATAAATTGTTTGTCATACCAGTCCCGTTACTTTTCAGACAGACCACATATAATTATTTTAAATATACTTAAAACCATGGTAATTGTTGTGGTAGGATCCACCTAATTTGCATAGTGGAGTACCGACGATATAAATATGGTTGGTACCGGGAAGACAGGGAGGCGAATCAAGAGATCCAACTAGAGACTCTGCCCGACTGCGACTTAGTCAACACATTCTCCAGGAACGGTCTTCCCAGAAATATACAAAAGACTATATGTAAATATTGTGTACACATTCTTGTTTCAATACATTTTATTCTAAGTACATTTTGTGTTTGCATTATTATTCCATGCATTAGTCAAGTTTCAACAGTAATATAACTTAACTATTCTTAAAACAATAAAACTGTTAGATAAATAAAAGCAAATAAAAACATCGATCGATCGATCAATAGATAGATAGATAGATAGATAGATAGATCGATGAAAACTGAAATACATATATATAGATATGAATAAACTGATACATAGATATGAGTAAACTGATGGATAGATATGATTAAAATTATAGACAGAGAGATAGATATGAATAAACTGATACATAGAAAGAGAGATATGAGTAAACAGATAGATATGAATAAACTAATAGATAGATAGATAGATGAAAACTGAAATAGATATTACAGAGGTTAAGACAAACAGACCGACAGACAGATAAACAGAGGCAAACTGAAATTGATATTAAAGACGGTAAGATAGATAGATAGATCTGAACAAACTATGCTAGCTCGACAAGGATAGATAGATAGATAGATAGATAGATCTGAAAAATCTATGCTAGCTTGACAAGGATAGATAGATAGATAGATAGATAGATAGATAGATATGAATAAAATGCGAGACACAGACACACACAGGCACACACACACACACACACACACATATATATATATATATATATATATATATATATATATATATATATATATATACACTTTCGACTGATGTCCTTGTAAATAAATATGTTTGTGTATGAAACTAGACATCTGTGAACAAATCAATTCGCTAATTATAGTTGCGCTCTTCAAAAATTTGGCAAAATAGGTACAGTGATCGATACATTGGCACCAAGTTATTGTCAATCGCTGACCTATAGCAGAAGGAAAATAGGTCTATTTTTAAATGTTGTCAAGTAATTTCGATGAACATCAAGCAACTACAATAGACATTTGACACAGAAATTGAAAATATGTCGCTGATTGTGAGCTTGCACTTGACTGTACATAGATTTATTCAATTAACAATTTTCATTTTCGTTTTGCATTTTCTGGCTTCCATTTTATATTCTAGATTCATCTTCTTAGATGAGTCCGGCCCTTTCAGAAACCGGGATTTCGTACAATCACTGAATTTAAGTAGCGTCGGGCCTGGTCAGTAACTCGATGGGTGAAAACTTGTGAATTTGTTATATTCACTTACGAGCAAATACCCTTGGCAAAGGTTTGAATCTGCCTCTTATCTCCCAGCTATGGGTTAATTAGTAAGACTGTATGCCTCAATAATTATTATCTAAAAAAAAATTCTTATAATCTAAAAATATGTTCTGGTTTGAAAGACCATGCAAAGTGTTGATAAGCCGTAGAAAACGAATCAATCCAACCCCCACCCTAAAAAACGCGATTTAACTATGTGGAATATACCATATTTCACAGGGTAGCGGGCAAAAACTAAATCACCACCTCAGTAAGCTGTAATCTGCAGAGAAACCATTACATCGGGTATAGTTGATCATTTGTAATGGTATAAACAAGCACAACAATCTGTATGGTTAATGGTCAAAATAAAAGACATGACAATATAAGATTTATTATCTATCTCTGGCTATCTCGCAAGATGATAATGGCACCCTGTTTGACAATGATTCACTCCTTCTGTGAGCATTGTGCGTCGTGGCTTTTCTGTCAATCTTTACATGTTTACCATACGGAGCTGGGATGTGGAATGAATATCAGAGATTGTTCTCTCTGGTTCCTGTGTTGTCTTCTGGTCTTCAGCTGTTAGTTTTGATTTTCCTCGATCCTTATGATTCGCCTTAAACAGCAACTCCTTAAACGAATCAATCGTTTCGGAAATTGAGCGACCATTACTCTCGACGACTTCCCAAAACAGATATTATAATGTAAACATCACTATTTTTTCAGTATCCGATTTAAACTTGATTTGCTGAAATTGCTATACGGAACAAATCCAATATAATTAGCATACTGTAATGATAACACACGAATTCACGACGAGACTGATGTAAGTTTTATTATGAGGTACGGTGCCAAAGCCTCCCGCCAGTTCTCGGCTTACGGCCATAGCAAGTTCAAACTCCGGTCCTCGTACGATCATTGAAGTTAAGCAAAGACGAGGCTTACCAGTATCAAGATGTGTAATCTATTGGAAATACCAGGCGCAGTAAGCTTGGATTTGCGTGTGATGTAATGGATAACGACACGGAATTATAAATCACTTAGCAGAGATCCAATTCCATTTTTGTCCGTTATATTTACTTACGTGTAAATAACCTTAGCAAAAGTATGAATCCAACATTCCCGCTTCCAGTTATGGGGTAAATAGTCTATCAGTTAATCATAATTAACTACAAAAGATTATTACAATGCGTTTAACAATGCGTTTCGTTTCTGATGTACTTTATGAAGTCTATCCGAGGACGAAACAAATACTTTACCTTCTGCATTTAGTCATATTGTCATTTTACCGATAAATTCTTATCTAAATTTTTGCATACATATATATATATATATATATATATATATATATATATATATGTGTGTGTGTGTGTGTGTGTGTATGTGTGTGTGTGTGTGCTTATGTGCGTATTTAATTTTCAGCACACGTACCAATATATATATACAGGGTGCGATGGATAAATATCTTTTAAATTAGCTAAAATGAGAATAGTACAAACATATCTTGAAATACCAAAGAGTAAATTTATTCGATAAAATCACTCCAACGAGGGGATCCAGACAACTTCGGAATATCCTGCATCTCCTCTGGACGGTCTGCTTGTTTAAGTTGGTGAATGCTACCATAATCCTTGCCTTCAGTTCATCTTTCGTGTTTGAAGTTTTCTTGGTCTTTTGCTCAACTGCGCCCAACCCAATCTGGGGAGTTAAGCAGCCAGACGTAAGAGGCGATGTGGTCGCAAATATTGTCTGACAGCCATTACTGGATTTTTCTGCTCGTATGACATGATGCGGAGTCCTGTTTCCAGACATAGTATCCAGCAGCTACCCTCTTGACTCTGCGAAGCACTTTGTCCCCAAGACACTTGATGCAGGCCTCTGTGCTGAGTTTGAGACACTGCGGGAAAATGAATGGAGGAATAACGTCGCCATCACTAGTGATCACTCCAAAACCTTCGGAAGCTCCATTAGAATCATCCGACTCTTTCTGAATCCTCTGCCCTGTCCTCAGACTGGCGCCCAAACACTCTGAAATGATCGTATTGGTGCTTCCGGCGCGAATAGCAAGGAGTGCAGCACGCCTTTTCCGGATTTCTGGCGGAATGAAATGCGTCATGTTGCTCTTTCCCTACACGGGCGTAACATTATTGTGCAGTCGGCCGAATCAAAATCAAACAACGCTCACGTGCGAAATTAAAAATATAAATGACGAAAATTTACCCATCGCATCATGTATATATGTAATGTGTCTGTGCCTATATATATATATATATATATATATATATATATATATATATATATATAAATATAAAAGTGGACATGGAAGTCAGCACTTAGAGGCGACAGTCTGTTTCATGTTAGTGCAATCGTCAGGTGACTAGTGCTGTTATTTTTCTCGGCTATTTATATATAAGGGTCAGTGGTGCATTATGGGTAGTCTATTTTGGCGGTTACTTTTACCGGAAGTCGCTTATTTGTTTATTTATTTATGTCAAATTATTTTGCTTGCTTTTTTTTGTTTTTGTTTTTTTATTTTATTTTTTTTATCTTATATATTTATTTTTTTATTTTGGTCGGTGTTTTTTTTATTAACGTAGTAAAAATTTGTTTATATAGCTTATTGTTGGTAGTCTATTATGGCGGTCATTTGCCGGAAGTCGGATGATTGCTTATTTATTTGGGTCAAATTGTTTTGCTTGTTTTTATTTATTTTCATTTTTTTTATCTTATATATTTGTTTATTTGTCATTGATTAAATCTATTTGTTGAATTTTGGGGTGGGATGTTGTGGTTTGTTCTTACTATTATTTTAGTCGGAACAGTTTTTAATTTATCTATTTGGGTTGTTAAACTGATAGAAAAGCAATAATTAAAATTTTCAAAAATAATGGATACGAGATAGATATAAAAACTAACCTAAACGAAGTAGATTTTCTAGATGTTACCTTCAACCTAAGAAAAGGCACACACAAACCATACAGAAAACCGAATGATAAACCACAGTACATACATATATACTCCAACCACCCGCCTTCTATAATCAAACAGATAACAAAATCGATTAACCGCAGCCTTTCCGACAATTCTTCCGATGAATCTATATTTAACAAAGCTAAGAAAGACTACGAAACAGCCCTAAAAGATAGCGGATTCCCAGCAACACTCACATACTCACCACAGAACACAAAAAAGACCAACAGGAAAAGAAATATCATATGGTTCAACCCACCGTACAGCAAAAATATAAAAACAAACATAGGAAAAATATTCTTCAAACTTTTACACAAACACTTCCCGGAATCAAGCACCCTACACAAAATATTCAACAAAAACACAGTAAAAATCAGCTACAGTTGCACCGAGAACATGGCACAAATAATAAAAAAGCACGACAGGAAAATTATTAAGAAACCACACGAACAAATTAAACCCACGTGCAACTGCATAATAAAAAACGAATGTCCCTTAAACGGTAATTGTTTACAAAACAACGTAATCTACCAAACCACGATAAAATCAGCAGATAATGAAGAAAAAGTATACATAGGAGTAACCGAAGGACCATGGAAACAAAGAAATTATGTACATCAAATGTCTTTCAGAAATAGTAAATATGCGAACAGCTCAATGCTTTCTAAGTATATCTGGGAAATAAAAAACAAAACACACACCACACGAAAAATATCTTGGAAAATAAGGAAAAAATCATCAGCCTACAACAACCTATCAAAAACTTGCAAACTTTGCTTGGAGGAAAAAATAGCTATCATTACCTTCCCAGATCAAAATAAATTATTAAATAAAAGATCCGAGCTAATCTCAAAATGCAGACATGAAAACAAATTTTACTACGAAAATTAAAATAGAAAAATAAATAAATATATAAACAAACAAAACAACAATAAAATAAGCAAAATAAATTACTCCAAACAAATTACAAAACCACACTTGTTAGAATATGCGAAATAAAATCAAAACAAAAGAACGGACGAAATTTATAACTGATATATAACGATAAAAAAATTAATAAAATATAATATACTACGTTACTTAAAAATCGAAAACCAAAAATATATAGTGTAACAAATAAATAACAACAAGTATAATAAATTGATCTAAATACATCCAAATATATAAATAAACTAACAACCGATTACGATAAACTAGCCGTTTAGAAAAAACAAATAAAGATAATCAACCCAAATAGATAAATTAAAAACTGTTCGACCAAAATAATAGTAAGAACAACCACAACATCCCACCCCAAATAAGCAAATAAACAAATATATAAGATAAAAAAAATGAAAATAAATAAAAACAAGCAAAACAATGTGACCCAAATAAATAAGCAAATATCCGACTTCCGGTAAATGACCGCCATAATAGACTACCAACAATAAGCTATATAAACAAATTTTTACTACGTTAACAAAAAAACACCGATCAAAATAAAAAATAAATAAATAAATATATAAGATAAAAAATAAAAATAAAATTAAAACAAACAAAAAAACAAGCAAAATAATTTGACATAAATAAATAAACAAATAAGCGACTTCCGGTAAAAGTAACCACCAAAATAGACTACCCATAATGCACCACTGTCCTTTATATATAAATAGCCGAGAAAAATAACAGCACTAGTCGCCTGACGATTGCACTAGCATGAAACAGATTGTCGCCTCTAAGTGTTGACTTCCATGTCCACTTTTATATTTACACACGCTCTATCTCTGATATTGAGCACTTTATCCCATAAATATAGCACACTTTAAGACTATATTTCTTCATATATATATATATATATATATATATATATATATATATATATATATATATATATATATATATATATATACAGAAATTGTCACTTTACTGATCGGTGTCACTGACGATATACCGTCTTCGAAGTTTCGTAAAGGTAAAAAAAAACGGGCAAGCCCTTGATGAATGTATTCTATGCATATAGGAAACTTCGAAGTCTGCATGACGTTGCTGACACCGATCAGTTAGGTGACAGTTTCTCAATGTCAATTCTATTAAAGTTCTTTCACTGATATCGAGCACCTTGCCACAAAGTCTGCTTGCCTAAAATGCCTTACAGCCAGTAAACCACTGAAGGCCCGCAATTTTGGCATAAGTCTTACCGCTCATCAATATATATATATATATATATATATATATATATATATATATATATATATATATATATATATATATATATATATATGTGTGTGTGTGTGTGTGTGTGTGTGTGTGTAGATAAATAGATTGACAGAGAGAGATAGAGACTCATTTGAATTCTAGTCAAGATCACTTACGCAGAATTATCCTCAGGAAAGTCATGAATCCATCTCTTCTCCCCTCATCCACAGGTAAATACCAGAACAGCCTGGAGCCTATAGGCTTTGTTGGCAATCGGTTTAGGAGAATGAAAATTAAATTTAAAACTTGAAGATGGTAATTTCGAGAATTTGTGGCACAATATGTGCATGAGTTTCTCAACAAATTTTCCGCGGATAAAATATTAGATTCCAATAAAGTTTTACGTTTCTCAACAAATTTTCCGCGGATAAAATATTAGATTCCAACAAAGTTTTACGTTTCTCAACAAATTTTCCGCGGATAAAATATTAGATTCCAACAAAGTTTTACGTTTCTCAACAAATTTTCCGCGGATAAAATATTAGATTCCAACAAATTTTTACGTTTCTCAACAAATTTTCCGCGGATTAAATATTAGATCCCAACAAAGTTTTACGTTTCTCAACAAATTTTCCGCGGATAAAATATTATATTCCAACAAAGTTTTACGTTTCTCAACAAATTTTCCGCGGATAAGATATTAGATTCCAACAAAGTTTTACGTTTCTCAACAAATTTTCCGCGGATTAAATATTAGATCCCAACAAAGTTTTACGTTTCTCAACAAATTTTCCGCGGATAAAATATTATATTCCAACAAAGTTTTACGTTTCTCAACAAATTTTCCGCGGATAAAAATAAGTGTTGTGAACATCAGAAAACTTTAAATTTACTTTTCCTTACTCTTCAGCGTTTCCACTCATTGCATAATTATAAGCTATCACTCGCTCTCTCTCTCTCTCTCTTTCTCTCTCTCTCTATCTCTCTCTATCACTCGCTCTATCTCTCATTATTTACATTACTCGAACTTTTATCCTCATCTCCATTACCATTTCCACAACATTTCCGCCGGTGTACATTAAGACTTCTTCAGGTGATTAGTGTTGTGAGCCGAACACTTTATCTCGTTTACAGGGGATACACTGTGCTAGTTCCACGTGCCATTCCTCTTCCGGGTGTCTCGGTTATTTCCCTTTAAATTGACTCTACAAGTTTTGGTTCACCACTGCTGTGGCCTCGTATTCCTACTCTTTGGTTCTTGTCACTGGATCTAACCAAAGTCTTTATCCACTGGGCAGTGTCCTTGAAGACATCAGCGTATGAATTTTGGGGACTTATAAAACTAATGTCTCAGCAACGTTTTTTACCAGTGCTCATACTGAAAATCTTTCTGTTATTATTATTGCATTTTTCCTAGAGCTCATATTGCAATTTTTGCTGTTATTCATTGCATTTCTCTATCACTCCTTATTACCGGTTCGCATATTGTATAAATTTCTATGCTTGGTCTGTTCAGGAGATTTTTGTGTCCTAGTTCATGTGGTGATTCCTTAAGCTTTCGTATTTTACCGTGATTAGATCTGTCTATTATTACCACCACATCCCGCAGGGAGCGGTGGTCTCCCTTTCTCTTCCATATGTGGTCATCTACGCCTGATTTTTCTATTTCCCCTCGTGTTACAGCTTTACGATGTTCTTGAAGTCTTACCTTAAGGGGGAGGCCTGTTTCTCTTTTGTATTCCTTACCACAGCTGCACGGGATGGCGTACACACTCTATGGGAGGACTTACTCGGAAGAGGTGTCTGCGAAGTGTTGAACAACTTTTGAATGTTGTCCTGATGCTATATGGACCACAGATCTTTTGTATTTTCTCCGATAATCTCTTCAAATAGGCTAGGCATACTGAAGCTGTTTTCTGAGTGTTGTCATCCTTTTGTACCCTTCTATACCAGTTTGCCGGAGCTGCTGTCATGTATCCAGTGTAGTTCTTATGTTGTAGGCTACTGCTTTTCTTGTTCGTATGTCTCTGGGTCACCACTTATGACATTTGCTCGATGCTGTAAGCAATGGCCGATTCCTTTTTTTTTACACTGTATTAATGTTGGTGGGCTTGAAATTGCCAGGTTTGTATTGTCCGGTGAGTGTGGTCTTCCGGTATACTTTTCGGGATATTAGTACATCCAGGAAGGCGAGGTTGTTGTTGTTTTCTCGCTCTATTGTGAACTGTATCGATGATTTTTATTAAGTTCACATGGTCAAATAGTAGCTGGACGTATTACTGGTGTGGTCAGAGTATGAAAGTGTCATCTACGTATATCAGCCATAGGTTTGGATTTAGTGGTGGAGATTCTACTGACATTTCCTCAAAGTATTCCATAAGTAGGTTTGCCATTGCTGGTGATAATGGCGAGCCCATTGCTAAGCCGTCATCCTGCCGATATATGTCTGATCCCATTCTAAAGTATGCTGTTTGAGTACAGGAAGTCAGCATCTCCATCAGGTTATCTATTTGTATACTGATCCGTTCTCCTAGTGGTGGAATCCGGAATAGGGATGGTACGTGAAACTAGATCCATCTACCCCGGTGGACAAAATATATATTCCGGTTCGAAGTTTCAATCCACTGAAGAAGGAAGAAGGCCGGAGCGTACAACGACCGAAACGTTGTCAATATTGCACTGAAGACGAGGATAACAGTTTGAGTAATGTAAATAATGCAAGTAATCATAATACCTTATCTTTCTCTCTCTCTCTACATACATACATACATACATACATACATACATACATATATATATATATATATATATATATATATATATATATATATATATCAATGGGAAAACGTGTTACATGGAATTTTTTCCTTTCAGTCTTTATCATTGATATCATATATTCTCCCATGAGGTTCAATAGGTTTGTAAAAATAAATGGATTGAAAACGAAAATGCGTTTGATACACTACAATATTCTGAGTAGTAGTATAAAAGAAAGGCAACTATGTGAGAATTTTCGAATAACAGCATTTAGTGCTGTTGTCTTTTACGTTTTAAGCTAAATACAAGAATTTTAAGCACATAAAGAAATTACATATAAACTTGGATCGGTTGATTAATTCAACCACATATATAACATTTTTGGATTATTTTGGGTCGGTAAAACATATCAGTTTTTAAATATCAGGAAAAATCTTAGGTAAATCTATGACAAAGTGGAAAAAAGTTTTCGTTATGGTGCGTATTGATTTTCTGTTTGAAGAAATCTCAGTTCTCTGTGTGGGGAGGTCATCCCACCAGGCAGTACCTCTTCTTCGAGTGAGAACTAGGATCTTTACCCGGCGTATCCAAAAGAGGACGTGTCGAGGGTCTTGAGCTATATTTCTACGTTATTGCAGGTAAACCGACTTTAAATATCGCCATTGTGTCACACTGGATACGACGTGTGTGCACTGAAATATTTATCCTTCCTTAAGGCCGATGAAGGTTTAAAGGAATACCTCCTGAAAACTCTTTCCACTTTCTTATGGATTTTAATATAATTTATTGATTTGATTTTTTACAATTTATCAACCTTTTGTGCTTCTTTGAAGCTGAAACAGAATTTGGAGGATATAATAATGATTTTCCGATACAAGTTCTACTATTTAACCCCTAACTGGGAGGATAAAAGATTAAGGAACGAGCCTCGCGAAACGGAGTGGCTCTTGCAGTGTGTCTCACTGGCGACGGTTCGAGGTAATGCTTTCTCCATCATAGCGGCTGGCAGAGGATAGAAAAAATTGTTTATAGTTACGTTGTTCAGGAATTGTCATCATTGGTCGACTGAACTTGCTTTTTTTCAATGACGTTTGTTTTGTTATTATTAGTTACTTTGTTCAAAAATGGATTCATACATTACCCAAGGGTATTTGCACGTAAGTGAATATAACGAACTAGACTTTAATTCGAACCCTGTTCTCCGACTTCTCATTCCAAGCCTTTATCCATTACACCACCGCTACATCTACTTTAGTGGTAGAGGTTCTAGTGACATTTCCTGAAAGTATTCCATAAGTAGGTTTGCCATTGCTGGTGATAATGGCGAGCCCATTGCTAAGCCGTCATCCTGCCGATATATATCTGATCCCATTCTAAAGTATGCTGTTTGAGTACAGAAAGTTAGCATCTCCATCAGGTTATCTATTTTTTATACTGGTCCGTTCTCCTAGCGGGGGAATCCGGAAGAGGGATGGCACGTGAAACTAAATCAATCTACACCGGTGGACGAAATAAATATTCCGGTTCGAATATTACAACACCTGCTATTCCAAAGCGGTCACACATCTTGTTACTAACCAGGTTCAACATTGCTTAACTTCGGTGATCGGACGAGAACCGATGTTTCAACAGAATATAGTATATTAATATTTAATGTCGAATATAAATGTTTAATGAAAAATATTACAATGATTAAAAAGATTTATACACAAATCTGTAAGTAACTGCACCTGATCCGTGTTTGGGAAGGCGAGTTTCACGCCTCCGCAGAATATACAGTTGACTCCGCAAACAAGGCAATAAAATCTTGATATCAAAACATTATGCATTTACATATAATGGACAAAAAAGGAAACCTTGTTAGTTTCTCTTTAAAATGAAACCAGATCATGATTTTTATGAAGCTAGAAGTTGAAGGCCTCCACCTGATTCTACCATGTCAACCCTATCCATTAACATTCCCTCAACATAATCTCTAGACGTCTGCAGCGGATATGATATTATATACTTGCGACAATACAATCAAATCTCACACTTTGGCTGCAAAGAAATCTATTTATTAAAACAAAAGTCTAGACATCTATTTAACGCGTTTTTCTCAGATTTTAGAATCAATATTTTGTTTGCTTTTCTGTGGCAAAGAACACGCAGATAATAATACTTCCAATGTATCAGTGTATGCAGATCATATGCTCCAAAACAGAAAAGATTGAAAAATATGATCCGTGCAATTAGTCCGTATTTTTACGTGTGAGTATTTAATTACATAACCAAATATATTAATTAGTCTTTCGATCAATAAAGATATTCCAGACGTTCAATTATACTATATGCGCCCAGACTCTACATTACCAATAAATCATTTAACAATATATATATATATATATATATATATATATATATATATATATATATTTATGTAACGTAAATCATTCAAACGAAAAACAAATACTGAAGCTAGTTATATGGCGAGAATCACTCTCACAAACAATATTTAATAATAAATAACAACCAACTTCGAATCTGTTAATGTTAAACCGATATTAAAATAACCTGATCCTAAGTGCGAAATTCCTGATAATAATTGTGACAATACTATTATTATTGAACAATTTAGTTCATGCCACTTTTCTCCAGTACAAGAACGCACATTTTTCAAATTTAAAAAAATTCAACCTCAGCGTTGTGTCTGCAGCGCTCCAAAATTATTCTTACATTTAACAATATCTCATTACTAAAAAAGCACTCTTTCGGACCGCAATATCTTTCGATGTCGCATTACTATTCGGAGTTTAACAAAAACACACTAATATGTCTACCTGAGGATGGTCGTTCGAAACGACTGAAAGCCGGCTCGTACAAAAAAATAAGACCAGATAAACCCGGAATTTATGAACAAGGATCACACCATTCATTAACAGATTCGAAGGTGGTTATAATTTATTATTAAATATTGTTTGTGAGAGTGATTCTCGCCATATATCTAGCTTCAGTATTTGTTTTTCGTTTGAATGATTTACGTTACATAAATTGAATACGCACTACAAAACCGATATATATATATATATATATATATATATATATATATATATATATATATATATATATATATATATATATATATATGATAAAATATATATTTTAACCTATGCTATATTTTCGGGATAGAGCGCATGTATATATAAAAGTGGACATTGAAGTCGCCCAGTCTGTTTCAGGCCTGACGATTGCGTTCAGCGTAAAACAGAGGGTCTCCTCTGCGTTTTGTCTTCCATGAAACAGAATGGAAATTAGAACGTTCATTTTTGAGTGGGAGGGAGAAGAAAAAGTAGATTATCCTGAAAGCGTTATTCTACTTTGGTCTCAATGTGTATACAGTTCGTGTATTTACACACACGCACACATAAACGCACATATATATATATATATATATATATATATATATATATATATATATATATATATATATATATATATATATAGGAATACAGGTAGAGCTCAATGTCCAGGACAGAGCAAGAATATAATATGAAACGGCCAAACACGTAATCAAGATCCAATTTTTGAATTTGTAGGGAAGGGGAGTTTTGGATTTGATCGTGATTCCGATTCCAATGGAATAAATTATAACCATGGAATATTAGTCTTTGAGCCTTATATATATATATATATATATATATATATATATATATATATATATATATATATATATATATATATATATGCAAACATATATACAATTTAATAGATTTCAATTTTAACCACAACATATTTTTTTATATAAATCTTGTTTTTACTGGATACTCGTAGTTGATTGGATTGACGTTCCGTTTATTTTAAACCGTAATTTATTTTGGCCACCTGCCGACACATTCGAGAAGGCCTATTATAGAAAATGCACACGCCGGCCGGATTTTAACCCGCATGCCCCTTTGCAGGAGAAAGTCAATTAAAACTTAGCTTGATTGTGAAGCTCTTCTCAGCCGACTGGTCAAAGCACGTCGGATTAAACAGTAGTTTCTCCTGCAATGGGAGACGCAGGTTTGAATCCTGCCAGAGGGCACATTTTGTTTAATAAGTTTACTCGAATGAACAGGCCGGTAGACAAAACAGAATGTCCATTCAAATAAGATTAACCACTAAAATTAACGTTTTATTAATAAATATGTAGAAACATAAATTCATGAACATTTCAACAGTAAAATGCTGGGATCTAGTTGCCAATCTGGTAGCAAGCATACATTTGTGTATTCGGAGCAACAGGGGGAAAAACTCGTCGTCAGAGCAATTGCCATGAGAATATTTGTAGAAAAGACAGAGGGAAGCCACAACACGTCGGTGAGAGAGTGACTTAAGTCGAGATGTCAAGTAAGGATAGATTATGTTATGGCTCCTACTTTGTATTTTGTCAAGAATTTTGATACGTACAACAGTAGATGCTCTAGACCAGATATGGCAACACACACACACACACACACACACACACACACACACACACATATATATATATATATATATATATATATATATATATGAAGAAATATAGTCTTAAGATGTGCTAGCTCAGAGAGCTCAACCGAAATTACTACAGTTCAAAAATTTGATAGCGACCCTGATAACTTTTTAAACTGGTCCCAAAAATTGTTGTTTTGATAAATAAGAGAAAAATATTATATGTGGTTAAAAAAAGTAAAAGATAATTAGTTATTAGAAATTTTATTTTGATAAAAAGAAAAAAAAGACATTTTATGATGAAATATGGAAAAAAAAAATTGCGCCCTGAAGATGACAATTTGAAACTGTTGAAAGTACTCGGCATGTGTCTTCCATCTGACATCTACTCGAATATAAGGATCTTATTATTCAAGGAAATGATAGTAAGTTAATGCCTCATTAAGTTTTGTTAGCGAAGTGATTTCGCCATTAATTACATTACCATTGCTATTCAATTCTTTGTAAAAATTGTTTTATGATATATATATATATATATATATATGTGTGTGTGTGTGTGTGTGTGTGTGTGTGTGTGTGTGTGTGTGTGTGTGTGTGTGTGTGTGTGTGTGTGTGTAGGGAGCATCTGGGCGTGTATATATCATATTTAACCAACTGGTGAAGATCGATAAATCCATGTATATAGGATTGATTATAATCCAATTTTGAAATATGAAAAAAGGTAATAATAAGATTTCTTTGTAATATCAAACACATTTATTACATTATAAAGGGCACATACACTTGTGCAAACGCAAAGCGTAGAAAAACGTCAAATTTTTATTAAATTCTTATTTTCGAACTGCACCAATTATAGAAAAAAGCAAAAACAAGCTTCATACAAATGCTCACACAGAAAACATTTTGTAAGCGTCTTTTTAATAAATCTCTGGAAAATCTAATTGAAAATGAAAAGCAAATGTGAAATTTACAACGCACTCTACCATTGAAAACATAACGTCGAAATGGCTGGTGTAATTTTATTTTATTGGGTTGATGTCTTTGATAAAACGAAATAAAGCAAAATCTTTTAAAAACACAGTCAAATCGGAAAAGGTCTTTGATATCTGGTCGACATATTTTTGAACTCTCGAGGAAAATTGTTAGCATTCACGCTTGTTCAGGTTTTTCCTTTCCTACGTTCGATTTCCTTTCGGGAAAGGATTTGATAAAAGCTTGCATTCAAAATGAAAAGAGAATCAATTGCAGATGCTATTATTTTGAAAACAACATTTCTGCCACGTAGACGAAAACGAAAAGAAAAATCTATGGCAGATATAAAGATCGTTCCTCCTTTGCGAATGTCTGTCTTTCTGCCTGGAATGTCTCTTTTCATTCCGATTTATTCACGTGTAGCAAACCTGAAAGGAATTTAACATATTTCTTTATTCTAAGACGCATTCTTACGCTCATCATATGCTTGCATAAACATATTGTCTCAATGCCTTCAGTTGAATACAAACACAGCAATTGTTTTTTTGTTTGTTTGTTTTTTTCGTTACGATTTCTTCTGTATAGATAAACATCGTCAGTCTCGTTGTTCCAAGCGTACAGTATAGCAAGTCAATCCTTAGTGAAATAGAAGTCTTACAATGCTTTATTATTGTGGGACATAATCTTAATCGCAACACATACACAAATGACACTGTGTTGATGGCAGACACAGAATACTTAAGTATAGAAAGACTATTAGGAATTATCGAGAATAACAGGAATAAAAGACTAATTATAGCCGTATATGCGCGTTAAAAAAATAGAAACATCAATTCCGAAGACGTATTGGGATGCACAAAGTTGCATACCAAAAGCTATGCAGTGTATTAAGAGACTGAAAAAATTAGTTAGAAACAAAGAAAAGAGGACTGAACTGTGACACCATATCTGTTTTCCTGTATGGAAGCAAGTGCTGGAAAATATCATCAAAGATAAAGACGAGACATGAAGCAACAGAAAAGTGGGTTTACAGAAAAATGGTGAGGATACTATAGACCAAACATGTGAGCAAGAACGAGTGTTTGGAGAAAATAGAAACTTATACCTAACATCGGAAAGAGACAGTTAAAATTTCTGGGGCACGTAATAAGGAAGGAGCGCTTGGAAAACATGATACTCACAAGAGAGATTGAGGAAAAGAGAGACATAGTAAAGCGTTACATATTTGGTGAGCAAATGAATGGTAGAACAGTGTTTGGCAGAAATAACAAAATGACAGATTTATTTAGAGCTACAAAGGACTAGATGTTGAGGGCTGTGGTCGCATATTTCCTGAAGGGACACAGCGCATAAAAAAAGAAAAAAATAATTGATCTATGGGGTTTGTTTTAACAGAGGATGCACGGAAATCTGATGTCGCATTGAATTAGTAGAAGATGACTTCCAAAAGCTATGCAAATTATTATTCATTCGAAACAATGTATTGTGAGGGGGAATATTTACATGCAAACTTGGACTCGGCCGTCGGACGAAAGAAATAAAAATACACCCACATCAGGTGGAGTAGCATTAGCAGCAATAGTCTTTGCTGAAAACAGTCATTCGCAGTAAACATTCCCATCCCTAGTTCTATATTACGTTATGTTTCTGTGTACCAAAAGGTAATAATGTTGTTATTAAACCATTGCTTATTTTCTATTGTTGTTTTTGATAACTCAGTTACAACACAAAGAATAGTGCACTGAACTACGATGTAATGTCAATCTTCCTATATGGGGATGAACGCTAGAAATATTTCTCACAGACGAAGAGAAGACGAAGATGCAAGAGAGATGTGGCTCTGTACAAAAATAGTGAGAATACACTGGACAAAACGAGCACATTTCTTTAATCGGTTTCGCCACAAGCAAGACTGAAATGCCACTGAAATACAAGGTGTTACAGGGTGAGGAAGAATTAAGAACACAGACATTAATGATGTGTAGAAAGAGAAGACAGTAACAAGGTGAACAGTAGAAAGCAATTGACGTAGCGTTTAAATGTTTACAGTTTAAAGTTGGCTGGAAAGCATGGAGCCGGAAGGGAGTTCCACATGAGAGAAGAAACGGTTAGCATAAAACTTACGGTTGCATCTAGCCAGTTCAACTGTAAATTTATGAGATCTCGATGCCAGTCTAGTACTGCCCTTAAATTCAAAAATTTTAGGTACCATAGCAAAGAGCATTATTTATTCGTAAAATTATAAAATGTCGCAAAAGACCAAAATGGGGAATGTGAAAAAGGACAGCCTTTTTATGTCTTAACCTCAAACTAAGCCAGCGACAATCACTGATCCAAACATACCACAGTATTCCTTACGCTAAAACACCGCATTCTTACTTACCATTCTTACTTGATCCAAGATAATACCTAGAATATACGAAGACTTAACTAGTCCGCCTATATAGAATCCATTGTCTGTGAGCGAAGAGCTCATCTAAACAATTACCGTAAAAGTATTTATAGAAAAGGCACAGAGAGGCAACCTTAAGGTGGCGAGAAAGTGACTGAAGTCGAGCCGCTCGATTAGGATCAATAATATTGAAGATTCTTCGTTGGGCCTTAAAAAGGAGCTCTAGATAAATAGCAGATCATATGTGCCAGAAATATTCTAAGCGAGGAAGATTTTTTTTTTTTTTACGAAAAATGAAAACAAAAACGTCTATTATTAGAAAAAAGACAGTTGAAATGTCTCGGACACATAATGAGGAAAGAGGGTCTGGAGTATTTCACCCTCACATGATATAATGAAGTATAGAGTGACACAGAGAAAGCAGTGAGTAAACTATCTAACGACATTGCGAGATTGGATGGAGGAACAGGGATAGGGATGGGATCGACAAACGTTAATCAAAACGACAAACAATAGGACACTGTGAACAGCCATGACCGCTCAAATCTTGAATGGAGAAGAAGAATAAGTACGGTACCCAATGACGTATCTGTTTCTAACACTATGGGTATAAATATGGGTCTTACTGTGACATTTGAAAGTTTGTGAACCATCCATTGTTATTGTGGAAAAAAATCGTAAACTAAGCTCATAAATGCACCTAAACATCAAAAAGTTAATTATTTATTTTAAAAAATAAGTATTTATTTATCGAAAAATGAAAGTTCGAAACAGGTATGTACACCCGTTCAGTTATTATCTTATGGCACATCCTACTGCAGTGATTATTGCAACCAAATGTCTCTTGTAAACACTAATCGGTCTGTTTCATCCGCTGTTGAGGGTGCTTGCCAACTCCACGTTAAAAAACTGAGCTAGTTAAAAGATGTTGGAAGAACATCTGTTATGAATCATTCACTTCAGATCTAAAAAAAACGTTTCTATTGGATTGAACTCAGTACTTGACTAGGCCAATCTAAATTACGAATCCCTTTTCTTATAAACTATCACTTGCTAGTTGTGCTGATCTGTATAGGGTCATTGTTTTGTTACAGAACCCATTTTCTGGCTACCTTTAAATCCCTGACTGATTACAGGGGATTCTGATCCAGAATCTTTTGATAGGACAGAGAATTCGTGTTTCTCTAGATAAACACGGAGTCGTCCAGATCTAGAGGAAGAAATGCAGACCCAGATCTTAACATTTCCTCCACCATTCTTCACTGTTGGAATGAGCTACTTCACTTGGTAGGCAGTTTTGGTTGTAACCAATTATATTTTTGTCTTATCTGTCCAGAGAATGAACTTACAGAAGGCCTCTGGTTTGTCCAAGTGTTCTCTGGCAAAGATGAAATAGGCAGCTTTGTTCTTCGTTGAGAGCAGTGGCACTTTCTAATGAACCCTTTAATGAATGTCATGTCCATTCAATTTTCGTCTTATTGTAGACACATTTATGTTAGGGAAAGTTGAGTTTTGACTTTTTTAGGAAATCAACAAGACAATCACTGCAAAAACTGGAATTTGAGCATTTGGTTTTAAACATCGCCTGGAAAAGGTACAGAAATAGCTAATTTATGCAGCTTTTTGCTCATAAAAGGATTTCAAAATTGTACTATTTCAAGAATAAATTCAAATAAATTTGATATTTTTCTATTTTGATTCAGTGAATAAAAATATATTAAAATCATAATTCTAATTATGAATCACCACAATCAAAATATACAATATTTTTATATATTTCAGAAGTGAAAACTGTAAAAATTGTAAGATATTACAAAAAACCTAATAACTAAATAAGACAGTACACCATTTGTTAGCTCAAAATTAATAAATACAAAACGAAAATGTATATAAAACCATGATACTGCTGAGCACAAATCGTAAGTCAAAATGTTTTAGATTTGCAGTGTTTATTGAAAATCAGTTTAAAACTAGTGCACTGTATAATATATTACTTCATAATATAGTTAAATGTTCAGTATAATTTCTTCTTGAAGCAAATGAAGGTTTTATTTGATGGCACAATGATTTAGTAATAATTTGCTTGTGATCGGCTTCTTGTCAATATACAATGTGTGAAACATCAGTAGTTAATTTAACTACTTACGAATATGCAAGTAAATTCTGCAACTCCAACGGCATTCCATTCACTATTTGAAAAACTTTTCCCAAGCTCAGATTTGTAGACTCCATTGCATAAGAATTTAATTAAATCTGAACAGTGTGTCGCTCCAGAGAGGACGGATGTAATTTTTAAATCTCTTTGTTGGCTTGCTACCTCTGAAATAACAAAAAAAAAATATTGGCAAATTTACCCAGAGTTGGTTATATTTTTGTGATGGAATTTGAATGGAATTTTAAAATTTGTCTTGTAAACTGACATAACTAATTATGTATGAATAAATGTTTGCTTATATAATGGAAAAATGATTTTATAGTATCTTCCCTCATCTCATATTTTGAGAAAAGAATATTTTCTGAAAGCAAGGTATTGTGCCGTTGCTTTGTTTAATGCAACCTTCTGTATTTCGTTCGGCTGTTGCTTTATTCTCTAGATCATGTTGAAGATATATATTTGTTTGTTATAGAATTTATTATCTCTTTTAGTTTTAAATCATCTCAGAGCATATATTTCAGTTATAAATTTTATAAGACTTATTTTTATAAGGCTGTGGTATACGGCTTTCGCTGATCACCGGAATTAAATTCTAACACACTCATTTTTAACCTAAACCTAATCTGTAAACTCGTTTCCTCAAAAAACCGTAAAGAATTGAAAAAAAATATTCTGGGTCATTATTTATCATGTCAAACCCCCAAATCTCAAACTGAGTGCAATACGGTTCCAAAATCAATTTGTCTTAATGAACAATTACTCCAAATGCTCACACAGATCACCCCAACCCACTCAAGGTCATGTGTGTGTTGGCCTTTAACTGTTTTATTATTGTTCTAGTTATTATTAGTAATAGTTTTGTTTAGTTGTCGTGTTAAATGTCTTCCAGTTGTAAATGATTTAACTTCAAATGGATTGATGGAGCAGCATTTCAATATGACCTTATAGCTTTCCCCAGACTTCTTTCTGACGTTGAAAAAACAGATATCTCTTTTTCTCTCGGTATGGTTGATCAGTGAGGTTATAACTTGACATTACAGTAGCTTAGCTAGTTTCCCCTCTCTTTTAATCTGTGTTGCATAAGCAATTTACTAAGGATGTCTCATTTGCTTGGTCATGTTAAATTAAATAAATAATTATGAAGTAATGGATAGTGGCTTGGTCTGTAGTGTCGGAGTGCCGAGATCTAACTTCGGTCGAATCCATTAGATTCATTTACGTTATAATACCCTTGGGAAAGGAATGAATCCTCTTCTTCTGCCACCAGCTATGGGCACATGCCAGGACAAACTGGGTTCTGTAGCCTTGGATGGTATCTAGTCTAGGAGAAGGACAACTCTGAATTCAAAACCTGCGAACGTCTAATAAGTATAAAGGCACGGATTAATTAAAAAGTTCATTGGTTTCTATTTTAGTTGTGAATTTATACTCACGTTCGAATTCAAATTCCAGTCGAATCCAATACATTTAATCATTGCAATTGCAAACTGTTTTTATTATAGTTACCGATGTACACATTAGCCGAACTAATCGAGAGTTTCCTATATATGGAGGCATGGTAGATTGAGGAATCGGAGAGCCGAGTTCGAATTCCATTTGAATCCATTACATTCCCTTCAGTGCTAAGACCCTTAATAACGCAGAAAGAAATGGCAACCTACTGCCGGGGGAAAATCTACCTCGTCAGTCATGTATCGAAAGATACATCATCGACTAAGCCTATAGCACATAACTGACTGATATGAACTAACCAAAAAGAGTGGAGAGGTCACATGTCAGATTTTCAGGTCTGCGTAATAAATCACCTTTTTGAATAAATAATTGAAATACATCCGTTTTCTTGACTGTTTATAATTTGGAAAATTTACTTTCCAAATTGATGTTTGGGTGCAGACTGGTGTTTGGGTGGAGTTGCTAGACTTATATCACGTGTGTTTAACCTAGTAGTAATAATTTTAAATTGTTTGAATTTCTAAAATGAAACTGTATCAATTAGTATTATTTATTTACTAGTGTGTTACAATATTTCCGTTATTGCACACCCACGCAGTAATAGATTGAATAAATTTGTTCATGGAAACAGTATCTAGTTTTTTTTTTTTTTTCATTTTAGACAACATTTATCTTCTACCTATTTCCGTTGCTTTGTCTCGTTCTTTGTGAACAATCCTAACGCGGAAGTCATCTCATTTTTTCTATGCTATTATGTGTATATCTATCTCTTTGTGCAGCAATCGATTTGCTTTACCTAAATTAAAGCTCACACCGATAAATAAACGAAAGAAGGAATTAATATGCAGAGGAAAAACATTTAATCATTTTCTCCTTTTCTTGGTAACACACGTAATCGATAAAATTATCTTTCATCATTATCAATCTAATTAGATTAAGCACATTTTTCATTTTCCTCTTCCATTTCTCGGAATAATCAACGTTTTCTTTTTTTACAGTAATTAGTTGTTTTTTTTTCTGTAAGTCAATAACGTTACCTTCTGGATAATATATGTCATTTTTTATAATGTTATAATGAAGACAAATAATAAAATCGTTACGAGAAGTGTCGAAATGTTCTCAGCACGTCCAGGAAAGGATTCGAAATAATTTTCTCATTGGTCATTTTGGTTAGATTGTGGGAAAGAGATCAGGCCGAGATCTTTTTCAAAACCTCGTCGTGCTTCTGTCACTTCTGAGGTAGTAAACACGATTCCCCTTATTTTTTTCCATCCATTTAATATTACTATTTAACATCTTCAAATCGTGAGACAAACGTTATCCATCTTAGATAGTCTCGTCATCTACAATTCTTACATCTATAAAATAACCTCATTCAATAACATACTACGCAAAGTAGCATTTTGGCCGGCGGATGACGGCTGTAGCAGTCCGGCTGGCGTAACCATGACAAACCAAGCATCCGGCAGCCAGATGCAACCAATTTTGCCAGATCTCACTTCGAGACGTAAGGGAGGAGGTTCTGGCAAAGTGTGTGTTCTTCCCCGACTTGCAGAGATGTCCACTAAAATCAAATTCATGCAAAAGTCCTTCATTCACTACCATCTCCGCCACAGCCAGCAGAAGAGAGAATGACGATCCCGATGATCGGATGCGAGCGCGTGCCGGCAATGAAAGTTATCTTTCTATCTATCTATCTATCTATCTATCTATATATATATATATATATATATATATATATATATATATATATATATATATATATATGGAGGGGTAATCATTTCGTCTCCAAGCAAGGGTGGAATGCCACTAGTACACAGGGGAGTACAGCTAGTAAAAGTGAGTGAAAACACTCAGTATGCGGGGGGGGGGGTGAGGAAAGGAAAAATGATGAAAAGGATTGAAGAAGAAAGAAGATGGCGAATGACATTGAATTTAAATATTTTATGATTGTATTCATCAGCGAAGCAAGAGAACCGAATGGACTTCCACAAGGAAAAGATAAAAGAAAAGAAACTGTTGGATTAGAAGTGTCGGTTGAATTTTATTATTTCAACAGTAAAATGGTAGACGCCATTTGCGTAACACATTTAAATTCATGTAGTCGGGGCACCATGTAAAAAGTTCGCCTAAAAAGTTGGCATGAAAATATTTGTAGACAAAACAAACAGAAGTCTCCCTTTTTCTCATATATATATAAAGCACGATGTGTGTGTGTGTGTGTGTGTGTGTGTGTGTGTGTGTGTGTGTGTGCGCGCGTAACGAATGCACGGCCGCAATTTTCGACGGATTTGCACCAAAATTTACATGCACATGCTCCAAGTTAGTGAAAAGGCCAAGACTGACTTTGCACTTCCCAATTCCCATCGATAGTGGAAATAATCGATTTTTCATGCTTCTACAGCAGTTTTCATGTAGTTTGCGCCCATTTTCTACTGGCCAGCTTGAGAGCCTATAGCTGGCAGCCACGAATAGGTAGGAAGATTCTATTGGCCAGCGTGAGAGCCAACAGCTGACTGACACGAATGTTAACTAGCATGCTAGCATGCAAAAAAAATCGATAGCTGCATTCGTCACAAGTGGGAAAAATTTAAATCTATATGGCACTTTACACCAATTGGCTCATTCGCTTGCTTAAACTCAACGTTGATTCTGATACCGCTGAACTGGGTTGGGTGTGAAAAAGTATTTGTTGTTAACATTCATTTTTCATTCGGTTTTTCCAGTTACGAGTCCTTTTTTAAATCTGATCGTTTTGTGTTCATTTTGTTTAGTTCTTTTTTTGTAACAGATTAAATGTTTAATTTAGAGCTTAGAAAAAAATCGCAGTGTGAGATAGGCAAGAAGTAAGGCATGTAGCAACATCAGCACGGCGAAGGGAACACCTTTAAAGACAAGGAAGCACAAAAATATTTTAAGTGAAGTGATAGCGATTGCCGTATGAATCATAAGATTTTGAATCAAGGACCGGCAACGCCGGTCCATGCTGCTAGTATATATATATATATATATATATATATATATATATTTGTTTCGTTTTATTTGTTTTGTTTTTGTTTTTTTGACATTGATTAATCTCCTGAAAAAATATGAAATTTCATCACTTGTAAATAGATGCTTCTGGGGTTTTTGTTAGTGAACATGTTTGAATTCTATTTATCGTACACCGAACTACAATACATGTTTGCAATGGTTAAACTATCGTCATTTGATATTGGTTGACTCGCATGAGCGTTGATTTTTTTTTTAATTTTGTAGAATGCATAGAATAGTTATGGTCAGTTGGGCACAATCTGTGAGTAAAAGATCACGATGACGCAATTCACTCTTCCAGAAATTGGGAATTGGTATGCTGCACTTCTTGGCTTTCACGTACATTTCAGAGTGTTTGGGTGTCAATCAATGCAGAGGTTTCTGAAACAGTTGGATGAGTCACATGTGATTAGGAAAATACGGCAGCTCGGAATATGTTTTTTTAATTGTCAACAGCACTGTATAATTAGGTTCATTTCGGTACCTTCTGTGAGAAAGAAATCACCATGACGCAATTCACTTGGAGTTGGATGAGTCAAATGTTGATCAGGAAAATACTGCAGCTCGGAAAACTCATCGTTTTGATAAGAAAGGTTCTCACAAATCTTTGGAGTTAATTTCAGACACAACATTGAGGCATACATACAATTTGCTTGAGGGGTTATTACTGCCCTGGGGTCTAGTGTGTGGCTGCTGCAAGACACCATATCTGGAAACAGGACTCTCCTTGATGCAACACAAACAGGGGACTCCAGTTATGAATGTCGGACAATTTCTGCGACCACCACGCCCCTTAAATTTGGCCACCTATCTCCCCAGACTGTACATTATTATGCGTGGGTTGCAGTTGTGTGAAAGACCAACAAAACTCCTTCTAACACCCAAAATGTACAAGCATTATGGCAGTATTCACCAACAAAACAAAGACAACGTCCAGAAGTGTTGAATGAGATTCCGAAGTCGTCTGGGCTCTGGTTGAAATCAATGGCTATTTTATTGAATAAATTTATACTTTAGTATTTCAAGATATTTTTCTATGTAATTTTGGTAAATATATCTGTTAAAATGAGAAGTCAGTGTCATTTTCATTTTTGCGTAATTAAGACGACACTTTATCCATCGCATCCTTCATATATAACGATATCCTTCGATTAAGACGCATTTTATTAAGAAAAAGAACAAAGTATTTTTAATTATTTTTTTTTTACTCATTTCTAAAAACGTTCGAAATCTTTGTTAAAAAATCTTGGTTTTGTTACGCCATCGTTGACATAATAATTACGATGATTTTTTTTGCGCTGAAATGAATTAAATTAATTTTCAAATATTGTTCTTTAGAAAATATTAGAAAATATTGGTAATTTTTTTTTTACATATGTTACTCCCCCAACTTAATTTCATGAAATTTCGAAAAATTAAATTGCAATCACAAAATGGTTTTATTAGCTAAAAGCAGAACTCCTTGGAGAATTTAAATCACAATTACTTTTTCAAACTACTAATCCTTTTACGAAAATTCGTAAAATAAAAATTGCAATAAAACTCTTACATCATTTAATTTGAGAAACTTTTAATTGCTTTTATAAATAAGATTTATTAAGGACACTGTTGTCTTAAGAAAATAATCGATGAATAATGAAATTTTACAAGAAATGTTATTCTTTTTTTAAATTTTAATAATAATATTTTATAATATAAATCGTTTAAAATTCTTTCGTAAGACTTTTAAAACCGAGAATAAAATTTTGTGTGCAAATATCTCAAAAATAGCTGAATTTAAACGATTTCCGTAAGCGAGCAAAAAGTTGTAATTCTAATCAATATAATTTCTATTTGAAATACACCGTAGTATTTTGCTTACTGGAAATAGTAAATTTAATCATTTAGCTTTCAATTAACGCTAAAAAGAAAGCTTCAAGAATGCTATTTCATTTTTAAAATTTTATTTTAATTCAAGTTGTCGAAACTGAGTGGAGGTTTCTAGGTATAATGTGTCATGGGCGGGGCGCTTGCGAGTCTCGGGGAAACTGAATGCAGTGCCGTCGGGATATCAATCTCCTGGTAGATTCACCCATGTCAGTAAGGATTTCAGGGAAGGGATCAAACTAAGCAAGATCCGATGCCCGGTGGGTATGTGGTCAAGGCGATCAAGACGTTCAAGTCTATGCTCTAAATACGAGAACAAGTTGGCAGCCTGATGAAGCTGTCATCATGAACCTGGATGGCGTCAGCTGAATTGTTTGCTCCATGGAGTAGGGACACATAGATCAACTCAAACAAAACGCATCCAAGGTTTTCATACTCAAAGGCTTTTCTTCTTTTCACGCGGTCTTCTTCAAGCATCTCTTCCTTTATGTCCTACGCCAACGAGTCGGAGTTAACGGGAGACAGGGTGTGACTCAGCTGGAATCGTTTAGTCTCCAAACTGCGCGTAGGCATCAGATGTCTGATAGACGCATGCCGGAGAAATGACGCCAAATCTTACCCGCGTTCTTGCATCTGAGGCTGGATAGGCTTAATTTCGGAATTCCATCTGCCTATCCCATTCGAGGAAGGCCCTATAAAACATGGGATAAACATTGAATGCCATCACCTTCACCTGGCTTGAAAAACTCGCCCTGCGGGTGCTAGTTTTCTACGGTCGAACACAATATTTTAATTAACTACTCTACCTTGATTCTTGACGCATTAGAATAGGCTCCTCCGGTTTTTCGCGGGAAAACAAATAGCGTAATGAAAAATGTCACAAACTTAACGAAAATAAAGTTTTATCGTCAAAATGCTTATGTTATTATTAAGATGAAAGACCAAAGTAATTTTTAATTATTTTTTAATCCTTTCTAACACGTTCGAAATTTTGGTTAAAGTCTTCTTTTGTTTATGTCATCTCGGTGACATGAAAATAACATTGTTTTTTTGCGCTTTTTTCCGTTGAAAACACATTGATTTGGAAATTCTTGTAAAAATCAAGTAATTGTTCGATTTTAATGAAATTTTCAGGACTTATTTACAAATGAATGGAATTATTTTTGAAATGTTTCTTTAGAAAATTTTGGCAAAAAATATTTTTTTTAAAATACTTAATTTAATGAAATTTCGCAGAAAACCTTTCTATTTCCTGAAATGTTTTTGTTAAAAGTAGGAGTCGTTGGTGATTGTAAATCACCTACTTTTTTTCAAATTTGAGCTACCTGACTGAAAATCTGCTCTGAATTGGAAAATAATGAGTCCAATGACAATACTTAATTCGAAAAGCTTTTAATTGTTTTTGTAAATAAGTAATATTAAGGACATTATTGTTTGAAGAAATAAAATTTCTCTGATGTATAATGAAGTTTTACAAGATTTTTTTCATTTTTAAAAATAATAATTATAATAATTTATAATGGTTTAAAATCGTGTAAAAGTCTCTATTGGGCTATTTCCTGGATGTGATATAGTAATTAAGTGGAAACAAAATTTACAAATCCAAAATTGAAAAGATTAATCAACTTAGTTTTGCTATTTTATTTTTAAAATAATTTTTGATTTTGTATTTTTTTTTACTTAATACGTTCATTATTTTCATGTACGGTAGATAATTTCCATTATTATGATGTAAAAGTTGTGTCCTTTTATTATGTCGCTTCAGTTACGTTTCAACAGGTTTTCAAAATTTCTATCCAGCTTTAAAAGTTTAAAAGCTAAACTATGTTTTGCTTCTTTCAATTACTATTTCGCTAATTTTTTTTATTTTATGTATTTACGTTAGTGTGGGACATACTTCAATTGAGTAATCATGGTATTTTATTTGTTATTAAATTATAAAATTAATTGAAAATTTTTTTATAGTATTTTAATTTATTTTTTATTTTTGCATCTTCGAAAGGTAAATAAAAGTCAATAAAATATTAAATAATTGCGGAAAATATGTTCATTTGTAAAAATTACTAGGTAGTTAAAAACCAAAAATATGCGTTCACTTCGAATTTTGACAATTGTGGTCATCCATAGTAGCTGTCATCGCCTCGTCTATCAGCTGTCCATTAAACGTTGGATCAGATGAACAGGACCAATCGTTAATAATTGGTTGTATATTAGTTTTTTATGTTATAAGTAAGTAATATTTATTTCAAATCAGATTAATTTAACTTTAAATTTTCTAATTTTACTAAAATAACTTGTCAGACATATATATATATTTTTTGAATGAATTTTAAATCAGAAAAACTTATTTTATTTACAAATTTCTTAAAATTAAGAACATGGACGCTTTTAAGAAAATTTTAAGAAATCGAAATTAAATTTGACATTCCAATCTATATAATTTCTATCTGAAATACTCCAGAATATTTTACTTAATGGAAATAATAAATTTAATTATTAAACTTTCAATTAAAGCTAAAATGAAATCTTCAAGAAAGATTTATCATTTTAAAAATTTAATTTTAAACCTTTGGTGTCGAAAATTTATGCTAAAAAAAGTGGAGGTCCCTACATTAGAATATGAGAAGTTTCCTCGTTCTTCAAGACAAATAGAAGAGACGAAGAGAGTACAAAGAAAAACCAGAGGTCTCCATACCATGAACCCTACCGTGACTCAACGATAATACATATTTGTAAAATAAAGAAGAAAATACATGCAGCGGAAAATCCTTTTCTTCTTTCTTCGAAAGTTGCGAAGACGTCATAACGTTTCTGTTATACGAGATAATGACGTCATAATGCCTCTGTTTATACGAGAGAATGACGTCATAATGCTTTTGTTTATACGAGAGAAACAGATCAGTCAGCTCCGCGTTTTTAACTCGTGCAGACGCAAATTATAAAAGTGCTAAGAAATAAGCTGAGAATCCTGTAGAAAATACTTTTTTGCGTTAAGATTATTTTCTAAAGGAATTGGAGAATTCCGAAGAGTCCCTTTTGTGTTAAACACACCATTTGTTTATTACCAAAACACGTCTGTGTTTGCTTCCTTAAAGATCAGTTTAACGAAAGCCAGAGATAATCCCTAGTTTTCGACTTGATCATCGCAAAAAGAATAGCAGCTGGAAACTTCTAAGCTACTATTCATTGAAAAATAATTTCGGTTAACCAAACAAAATTAAATATTAGTGCATAAGATTTTGCTTCTTCAGAGAAATCAGATTCCAGAAGATACTCCAGAAAAAGGTTTTCGCTATGGCAGAGGAAATACAAACAGATAATCTGGAAAATCCTAAGGAGATTAGTAACCAGGTTTCGTTGCTGGTTCATAGTCCTACAAATTTGGCTGCGAATCCGGTCGAAAGATCTTTGGAAACTAACGAGAATCTAAAACATTTGCCTGTCGAGGACGAAACGCAAGGAAACATGGAAACTGTAAATGACATCGATTATCCAGCTGTTATACATTTGGAAAAACAGGACCTCAATTACACTGAAACTTATTATTCTACTGTCATACTGAAAGAGAGCAAAAACATTAAGAAAGTGAAATTGGTGACACAGAAAGAATATGAATTTGATGACGAAAAAGAAAAATACTTGTACCCTGATCTTGACGGAAATCAAATCTGTTACACTCAAACTGGTGAAAAGTTTATAATTCGTAATGGTTTACGAATATTTTTAAAACCTATCTCTGAAGAACGCGGACAGTTTACTTCTTCAGAGATTCGTTTGATTGGGATATTTTTGCTTGTTATATTAGTACTTTCCTTAATGTCTAGCGAACTACTTTACATAGAGTTTGATGAAGTTGCTTATATTCCGTTCGGCGTCATTTCTCTGTCGATTGTACATGCCGTTACTGTATATGAATTTAAGAAGAACAAAAAAATTCAGGCCATCACGAAGGAAAATCGAAAGGAAATATTATTCGAATCGACGGAACCTTTTTTCGTCTGACGTTAATCCCGAATAAACTTTGAGTCTGAGAAATAAAAAAATAAAAAATCGACCTGCCTCGAAGCTCAATCGACAGGAAAATTACACGAACCCACGGAAGAATTCATGAACAGATCTTAAACTCGACAATATTTTTACGTGTCTAAGAATACGCGAAGAAAGTAGACTTGACAATCGAGGGAGACGGTCAAAAATAAGAGGAAATGGAAAACATAAACGTTTTTTATAATTAACATTAAAGTAACAAGATTCAAACAAGCAAAATACGTATTAGCCAGCCAGGAGTGTTTTGACAAACCTAATGATAAATACAACATTATGCTGGTAATATACGCATACACAGAGAATGATGATGTCATACACAGAGAATGGTGATGTCTTACACAGAATGATGATGGTGTACAGAAGAATTACACAGAAAAAGAAGCGAACTAAAAACATTTTTGATGCCTATAAATAACTATAAATACATTAACTCTTTATATATATATATATATATATATATATATATATATATATATATATATATATATATATATATATATATATATATATATATATATATATATATATATATTTATTTATATATAATCCCAAAAGTTTAAATAAAAAGAGATGTGTGTAAGTCCTGTGCGTTTTTTGTTATATTTCTGAATTTTCGGATATGTTTTTTTCTTCGTGTGTTGTATTACTCTAAGAATACAGATATATACTTCTTCCTGATTTTAAATAAAAGAGACCTTTTTGATTTCAAACTTCCTCGTTGCTTATACTCGAGTTATGATATTCTTAGCATACATCTATAGAAGCACATCGTTTTTTGTCACGTCTTTTGTTTATCCGTGAAGAAATTGTTGATATATAGTAATAAATAATAAAAAAATATCGGCTAAAACATAAATACATTAACTCTCTCTCTCTCTCACTCTCTCTTTCTCTCTCTGCAAATATATTTATATAATTTATTCGAAAACTATAACATAAACATATTGTAAAATCTCTACAAAAATAGCCATTTTGTTTCAACACTTCTGGTGTCTTATCAATTGATGGTGTTAAATGTGGAATAAAGTGTTCAAATCAAGCAAACACCTCTCGATAGGGCAAACGCTGTTACATAAGCTGCAATGACCAATCAAAATACAAGTATATGAGAATTCCCAAAACTTGACAACAAACCTTGGTTATAATAATTAATGCCTTAATGTTAGGTTTAAACTAAAATGGAAATCATTCTAATTAATATTAAATTTTACTATAAAATTGAAAATTGAAAATTATCAATTTTAAATTGTAAACTTAATCTGTATTAAGTTTAAAATATTATAAAATTATTATAATTAAAATTATATGTATACCTCGGGTGAGTCCATTTGTGTAAAAAGGGGAGACCCCTTAACAGTGTACATAATACCTCATCTCAGAAATATAGACAGACTCTAAGAGATCTTTTTCTTTTTTTCACTCTTCTGTCAAGTTCGTCCCATGATAATTCTGTTTTTCTAGTGATCTTTCATTCTTATGTGAGGACTACGGGGTTGTACAAACTGTTCATCCTGTGCATTTTCTCAAACAGTTTCGGCGAATTCATTTGACATTTTCAAAGAGTTTGTTGTTAGGATATGCTTATGTGTCTATATTCGAAAGTTATGTCTTACAGAAGTGGTAATAATAGCAAGCCATGTTGTATAAGATTAACCGTCATTCCTTTTAAGATTGCCGTCAAAATATTCTCAACAAATTCCCGTTTATTTCATAGCACTCTTATTGAGGGTTGGAATAAACCGTTTTATGAAATGTGTTTCCATTATCTCTAGACGTCTTTTGAAATTTACTGTTTTGGGAATGAAAATGATATCAACAAGGATTTTTATGCACACTATTTACATTATTCGGACTATTGTCCTCATCTTTGTCGCCATGTTGTACGCTCCGGCCTTCTTCGGTTGGTTGGAATGCCGAACTGAACCCTTTATTTCGCTCACTGGGGTAGCCTGTTCTAGTTCCACGTGCCATATTTAATGGATGTCAGTTATCAGTTATCTCCTAATAATTCCCCTCTCCAAGTTCTCCACTGTGCCATGTGTCCTTGAGGACATCTGCGTATGAATTTCTGGGTATTATAACCCTAATGTCTTCAGCAACCATTATAGACGAGTACTGAAGGATGTTTATATATGCATTCAGTACATCTGAAATTCGATTTGTGCAACAAACTCTTGGTTCTACAAAATAACATTACAATTATTTCCTATTTGATCAGACAAATAATTCTGATAACCCAAAAGGGCTACACCTTTGGATTGTTGTTTAAAATTTGTTTGACTGCACTCAATTTATACTCTGTGCATTTAAAGCAAAAAATACTTGTAATCTGAAATTTTTCGTCCGTTAAAAGGACTTCATCAGACTTAAATTGGAAAGGGGGAAATGCGTTATATTTTCATATATTTACCCAACACTGTTTAGACTGTTCTTTCTTTGTTTAGCAGCATTTCAACTCCTTACGGGTCATCTAAAGCCGAAAATTTATTTTCTTACGAGCTTCCGTAATTTTTTTTTTACAAAACTCCATCGCTGGTAATTTTTCCCTTGACAAAAATTTATTGGGGGTAATTTTTAAAAATCTGTTGCTGGTATTTTTTTTTCTATGAAAATGTATTTTATGCTTTCCGTTTTTTGACCCCAATTTTGGAGTTCACTATTTGCTCATAGTTGGGATCCTAACGGGTACTACCACCTCAGGTCATGACGGACATGGAAAAAACAGTAATTAAGTGGTGATTCCACACTCTTCAAATCCTACCGATCAGATGCCTTGCTGCTGGATGTAGTTTATCATTATACCGGGACAGCATATAATTAACGAAGAAAACGTCTTGAATATTTATTTTTCAATTTAGTCGTTCTATTGTCTAGCATACAAAGTTATAAAAGTCAGCAACACCTATATCAATTACAGATTACAATTATTTTTTTTTGTTTTGAATGCGGAGAACAAATTGAGTGCTATAAACTTATCAAACAAATTTTAAAGAATGTGTTTTTTCGCGATTCCCACCAGAGAATCTAAATGATCAACATTGAGTTCAATGTCAATAAAGAACCTTTGTGTTAAGAGTTGATCTGTGATTACTCCGATACCAAACGAGGTTTTGCTCTTGGTGCCACAGCAGAGCATCAGCGAGTTCTCCTCAGAACGAATACATACCTGGCTGATATCATGCAGAGAATTTTCCTGAAAATCCGGAATGCTGGGAAAGTTTTAAAGAACTGGAAAGACTCAATCATACCATTGTACAAAAGCAAATTTATAAGGGACATGTGTGGCATTATCGCTGTATAGATGTACCTCTTATTTGATTACATATTTTGTCCATGGTATTCACATCCTCTGTGTGTAAAACCACATCTCTCTGTCAATTCTTCATTTGTCCTGAATTCACTATTTTTGAAAACTTGGCTTAATTTCTACCTGTCGTCCTTCGTTATGTCGTTACGACTTGTGTTATACACACTTTGCTTCATTTGTTACTGAATTCTCAAGGTAGGAAGATTTCTGTACCAGCTTGATTCTTATGTTTCCAATTAGTTCTGTCTTTGACTGACAACCATGCATTTTGTCACTTTATACTTTGGTGTTAGTTCTTCCTTCTCTCGTTCCTTTGATATCATCGCGCGAAGACTTTTTTCAGTTGTTTGCCTATATTTACGATCATCATACTGCCATCCGCTTTTGATGCTAAAATTGCTACAACCGCGAATATCAGGCGAGAGATAAAGAATATGCTTTCAATTAATGCGTTAAAATGTTTATATATCAAAATTCGAGTCGTGCATACATAGTATTTGATGAGTGCGGTACAACATTCTTCAGTTTAACCATCACCATTGAAAACTGTTTTTATTACAGTTACCTGTGTACACATTAGCCGCACTAATCGAGGGTTTCCTATATATGAAGGCATTGGTAGATAGCGGCTCAGATTGAGGAATCAGACAGCCGAGTTGGAATTCCATTCGAATCCATTACATTCACTTACGTAAAAATACACATGGGAAAGATATGAATCCATTTCTTCTCCTCTCAGCTATTGGTAAATAGCAGGACAGACCGGGTTCTATAGATTTGGATAGCAACTGGTCTACCACAGAAAGAAATGGCAAGCTAATGCGGGAAAAAATCTGCCTCGCCATTCATGTATCCAAAGATACATGATCTCCTAAGCCTGTATCACGTATGGCATATAACAGACTGACTGACTATATGACTATATATATATATATATATATATATATATATATATATATATATATGTGTGTGTGTGTGTTTGTGTGTGTATGTCTGTGCGCGCGCATGAGCGTGCGTGTTTTTTTATTACTATTGTGGAAAAATAAATATTAAATAAGATGGATACGTTAGAATAAGACAACTGAAGTTTTCTTTATAAGGAATCGGAAATCCAATCCTAACATTGAAATAAAGGATAATCCTCAACTTCTGTTTAAAATCATAAAATAAGCTGGACAGATTGAGACTTTCATATCGATGTCGTGACTGGCGCCGAACACGTTCAGAAATATCAAAACCGTCAAATGTGAACAAGTGCTTTCTAAGATCAATTATTTAAAATGACTTCAACCAAATGAAGCTTGTGTGATTTAGGAAAAAAGTATTGTACTTGGGATCCCCTGGACTCGGGCTACAAACTAAAAGAACAAATGAACTGTACTAAATAAAAGAAACCACATTACTTCAAGACATTCAACTGCAGCAACAATTAAAATGGATAGCGCTTGTAACACGAAGAGAAAAGAATGATATAATCACTATGTTGACGTCCAACACTTCTTCGTATAAAAGGTTAGGAAGGAAACCCCAATCAGTATTGGATATAGCGACAACAGTTATTAGAATGGAGAAACCTACTTTCCTGAAAGTTTTCTTTAACAGAATTATTTTAAGAATTACAACCGACAGTAGCACTGGGTGTTCTCCCAATGAATACTGAATGTTTCCATGTAAGGAAAGAGCTATTATTACCACTTACACTGCCATATATCTGTCAGCATGAATGGTAAAGTTAAAACTATTATATGGATATTTTATTATCATGATCGTACAATTTTGAAGTGATTTAACACGTTGGCTGCGACACAATTCACCCCCACCCCGGAGAGTTGTGGTAGTGTCTGCAATGCCCACACTACCTTCTGGTGATTCTTTTTCCAATTTCTTTTCTATGATGATTATTAGGAATATATTGCTATGATGGATTACTTATGAGATCATGGTACTTCAGAAACACATGTTTTTCAAAAAATATTTAAATATTTATCATTTTTTGTCTATTATTTTGTTTTCCTTTTGAAATTTCTATTGTTAATTTTTGGGGGATGTGGTTATTTTTATTGTTACATAGACAGAGCTGTACCATGCATTCGTGTGGGTTGTGTGGGACTCTGTGTTTTAAAATGAACTGAGGTATCGAACGACACACCGGTGGGTAATAAATACTACCTACGATATCCTTGCCTTATGTATGAAACAATGTTAAAAAAAAGTCTCTTGTTTCAAAATTAATTAAGAAATAATGTTGAGGTACTGGGACAAACATTAAAATGACGCTTGCGAGCCAACGTGCCAACGTCTATTGGGCCTTAAAATGGACGATTCACAGTACCGTTCTCGCAAGAACTTATCTCTTCATGATATTCTCTACCTAGATCAGGCCTACAATGGGGTACTTTTGTCATATTGAGACAGCAGCAGTCCAGTCCTCACTTTCCTATCCCGAATCAGCCTAAACGCGCTCCCGCCTCCTCGTGGATAACAAATTATTTCCCACCCTACAACCCCTCTGTCGCAGACAAGATATTGCAGGCCTCTCAATGCTCTATCACCATTTCTATGAAATGTTCTCAGACGAACTACACTCCCGCGAACCACTTTCACTGTTGAAACTGTTAGATGTAGACGTCTCTTCTACTCCAATAGCTTCATGTCTCGCACATCTCGCCAGTGGAACTCCCTTCCTTATTCCTGCTTCCCTGACAAATACAAGATCCAACTATTTAAGTGTAACGTCAATCGACATCTCCAGTTGCCTTGATCTATCCTCTTCCCTTCTCCGCATCCTTTCACCTTTCATTCCCATCTGCTCTCGCTCCAAATCTTCTGTAACCCCCTAGCCTTGATCGATCCACTATCTTTCTCCACATCCTCTCCTTTACCACTCCTATCTACTCTTCCTCCAAACCTTCTGAAACCCCCTGCGTTCTAGTGGCTTCCAGCCTTGCTTGGGGTGATATGCTTAAAAAAAAAATAAAAAAAAAACTCTCTGGGACCAATTCGCAAGAGGATGTTTTCTCAGTCACTACAATCTTAACCTGTTCAAGTCTAAGGTTAACCGTTATCTTCCGCACATATCCGCATAAACTGTGCCTTTTACGCTGTAACCCTCTATATCGAGAGGTTCCCAGACCTTGTACAGGGAGTACCCCACTGTAAAAAATATTACTATTATTATTGTTCTTGTTCTTCGTGGTGGTATTCCGATTTCTTGATTTTTTTAATTTTATAATACTTTACCAAACATATTACATAAGACGAAGTAACTTTTTTTTTCATAAACGGTTAGGGAGGAAACCCCAATACGTTATTCTTTAGGTGCTCTATCAATTCATGATTAACTTGGCAGATTTCCCGTAGTAATCTGTCATTACTTTCTGTCGTAGACTCGTTGCCAATCAAGGCTATAGGACCCAATCTATACTGCTATATAACCCATAACTTGTAGGGAGAAAAATGGAATCATAGCTTTCCTAAAATATTTAGGAGGCCTAAGTGAAATTAACGAATTCGACTGGAATTCAAATTCGGCTGACTTAATCCGACCTGATATTCACTTATAAGAAGAGAACCGATGTTTCAATATGATACACTCCTGGTTAAAATCTCGAAACAGACCAGATACAAAAGGGTTAAAATATATATAAAATACTGTTACTTTAATCAGAATATATTTGCGAAACATTTACATTTAATTAGAAAATGTAGTTTATCAACAAACAAGTCAATATTTTAAGCTTTTAATTGATTAATTTTAAAAATAGCATTGAAAAAAGATTTCGTTGGTTGGTCATAAAGATAAGACCATGTAAATAAAAACAGAAAATGCAGAACAAATAAGTCACAACGACAATTTAATTCTCAGTATATTCTCCATTTTTTTCGAAAATTCACTTTGACATACTTATTATTAACTTCTGCATGAGGGTTCTTGGAATGCCCGCCCAGGATGCGTAAGCTGCAGAGAGCATCTACAGTTTCAAATTATAAAGATCCTTTGCCATCCATCCCACACATTCTCGATTGGGTTTCGATCAAGAGAGCATTGTGAATTTCAGCATTGTCTGCTGGAAAAACCAGTTTTCTCCACACAGATAAGAGCCTTCAGTAATTATCGATGCATTTCTTAACATCTCAATGTAAGTAGCAGCTGTTTGTCGACCTTTTACCTCCTGTAACTCAAGAGTTCCATTGTACGAAAATGAATCCCAGAGCATAATTGGTCCACCTCCACTGTGTCGTGTTGAGGACAATTCTTTTGGGACATCTTTTGCAAACCAGTAATGCCGAAACCCGTCTAGGCCATCAAGATTGAATTTTTCTCGTCTGAAAACAACACTTTCTTCCATTTATCCACATCCCAGGTTTAATAAACGGAAGCAACTTCAAACGGCTACAGATGCCTCGCCTTTTTCTTCGCCATAAAACCTCTTATGGCGAAGAAGAAGGCGAGACATCTGCAGCCGTTCCAAGTTCTTAAAATCTTTCTTATTTAAATGCTGTATTCAGCATCTGTATTCGCTTTTATCCATTTTAATGTTTAGCTTGAATCTCTCTTAACTTCTCGCCTAATGCGTCTGTCTAGAGATGTTGAGCTTTTATTGAGGTGACCGCATGACATTTTAGAAGTATACACATCCGGACTTTTAATGAAGTTAGCAATAACAGTTCTGCTACGGCCAATTTCATTCGCAATGGCTCGTTGCGAAAGACCACGTCTTTGCAGTTCAACAATCCTCCCCTGTTCGACCGTTGTTAATACTTTACCCTTAGCCTTTTTATAATCTGAAATTTAATACTGGAAATGAGCGATGTAGATGTCTACACGCCTGAATCTATGAGCACACTGACTAGTTCTAAAAATTGTTGTCCAATAATTTTTTTCACACATAGTCTTATCTTTATGACCAACCCAAAAAATCCTTTTTTCATTGTTTGTTTAAATTAATCAATTAAAAGCTTAAAATTGTCACTTGTTTGTTGATAAACTACATTTTCTAATTAAATGTAAATGTTTCGCAAATATTTTTTTGATTAAAGTAACAGTATTTTATATTTTTAACCCTTTTGTATATGGTCTTGAGATTTTGACGAGGTGTGTATGTAGTAAGTCGATTATATTATATGTATATTTTGTTTTTCTGCGTATTGTATTATTATTAATTACAAGCAAAATGATTTATGCCAAATCTGAAAATATGTTTTAGAGAAGAACGCGATTTAAAAAGAGAAAAAGAAAAGACACTCTGTTTAATAATGTTCAACAATATTTCGACATTATGTCTGTTTTTGCAAGTTGCTTAAAAATTGCATACAAGTATAAATAATATAAATGTGCAAAACAAAAAAAAAATACAGGTCTTGTACAAACACCGCTTGTCTTGATAAAAAAAACGGTTTTACTTGTAATCAATGCGACAAAACGAATGAAACTCATGCAACTGAAACGGGTGCGACAGGATGGAGATCGTATACATCTTGAAATTATTATTATTATTATTATTTTATTTCCTTGATTTCTGGTGTGTACACATTTCTTTCTGGGTCCCGCCAAGAGACTTAAGGTCAGAAATGGAATCATGACTTTTTCCATTGAGCAATTAAAGAAAAAGGATAACAGCACATATTTACATAGATAAAGCCCTTTGTAAGGTGTCGGCTGTACTCGTGAGAAAAATTCTTTGTATTTTTTTAAGCCACGGGCTTCTAGGAATCAATGAGTCTACTGGAATCTTTTCCAACCAATCCGAGGGTTTCAACTACAACATGGGTTGTTGATGTTCCCATGTGCCACATTTTTGAGATTTCGATTTCAAGGTCCTTGTATTTTGATAGCTTTTTGAAGATCTTCAAAGATACATTGCGGTCTGCAGGGACTGTCATATCAATAAGGAGTTTTTGTTTGTTTGTTTGCGGTCTCTAATAACAATGGCTGGGCGGTTAGCTTTGATTGTTCTGTCTGTGTAGAGTGTAGTCCCATAAAAATTATTATTTTTATTAACTCCTTTGATTTCTGTTGTATACACATTTCATTCCGAGCCCACTGCTGACTTCTACAAGAAATGTTTTACCAAGCGGAATATATAAAAAACTACTGAGTAATGCGAAAATGATGGTAACATTATTTTGAAGTATATATGCATGTGAACAACTTTTTTCTAAAATGAAATATACTAAAACTCGTTTAAAAACAAGTATGGGTGATAATGGTTTTCTCCTGTCATCGACAAATATTTCCCCTGATGTGAAGGAGTTATCGAATAATAAGCAGAAACATGTGTCTCATTAAATAATTTGCTATTTCTAACTGTATTCAGTTGGTAGTAAGGTATTCTCATTTTTTGTTGATTGGGTAAGTTGTTATCCTGTTATTCCTGTAGTAAAATAAGGAACCTTATTTAAATATTATAATATTAACATTGCTGTTTCTGTTTTAAACCTCCAGACCAAGGCAGCCTTCGGGACGGAGCAGTCTGAGATCGAGACATTTTGCTATAATACGATTGATATCGTGGCTTCGTCGAAGACACTCCATTGTTTTCTGGCCGTCTCTCTCCAAAGTTTTGTCAACCCCTGCGTTAAGGGAATATAACTGAGCTATGACGTGCCAATGCAGATCAAGAAAGACCATTACTTAATAAAATCAATCTGAGAAACCTCGGTAAACTTTATTCTACTGAGATGCTATTAAATCAGACATAGCTCATCATTTGTAAAGATAAAAACACAACTATATATCATGGTAATGGACAAAATAAAAGACAAGATAATAAAACTGTTAGTGGAAATAATATATAGAGTAAGTATCTATCGCAAGAGATAATAATAATAATAATAATAATAATAATAATAATAATAATAATAATAACTGACAGTGGAAAGTGTCATGATGCCATTTCTAACCTTAGGTCCCTGGGCGGGACCCGGAAAGAAATGTGTAAACGCCAGATATCAAAGAAAATAATAATAATAATAATAATAATAATAATAATAATAATAATAATAATAATAATAATGGCTGGGTAATCGTATCCGAGTATGCCTGTCTCCTCGGATGCAATTTTATAGCTAATCCCTGTTACAGACTTCTACTCAGGCATATTTTTCTTTGTTCAACACTGACAGAACCCACCTGTGGTTTATGCTGTAACTATGCCGAGGCGGGCCTTAGTGACGCTTTCTAGGAAAGAGTGCATGTATCTGGCGTGATTGACAGTCTGAATATCGTTCCCGAAGTTGTCATGCTATCACAATCATCGACGGCTCCTAGAGAGTTCCGTTTACCTAGTTTCACTCAAAACGCTTCCGTCAACCCGTGGTATGCTTTTAAGATACTTTCCAAAGGTGCTGCAGACGATGATTGTCACCCCAGGACAATAAAATCAAGAAGTCACATTCTTGATAAATCGACCATGATGAGAGTCGAATACGAGTGTCATGGTTGGAAAGCGAACGTTCAAACTACCCAGGTCCATCGGGAGATAATAGCAGCGCCCTGTTTGGTAGAAAATCCGTCCTTTTGTGAACGGAGTCTGGAGTAGCTTAATAGACCAATCTTTGCACGGCAGTATCTTCTGCAGGTGTGGCAGACGAAGCGGGGAAATATGGAATGATTGTCTGAATATACTTCGTAAGTTTTTGTCTGATTCGCAAGTGTTGGTTTCAGTTTTTATCAACCTTATCGACTCATCCTTAAACAGCATGACGCCAGCCACTAAGATCGTCTTTTAACTAAGCTATTACTTCAATCGTTGTATATAGTAGTTAACCGTATTTGAAATCAAATGACACTCTTATTTTAAACGCTGTGTATGACTGTTTACATTGTTCAGAATATTACCCTCGTCTTTATTGCTATATTCACAGCGTTTCGGCCATTGTACGCTCAGGCTTTCTTCATGTGAGATATGTTGTAATTTCGAATCGAACCCTTTATTTATTCCTAAGAACACATGTCCCAGTAGATAAAAGCGTTGGTTTAAACAATCCAGTGACTTGATCCAAAAAGTTGTGAGTTCAATTCCTGGCCACAGTAGACGTGAACAGAAACTTGGAGAATTGAGTTAAGAAAGTGAATTAACTGAAACTGAATTATCTAGAAAAGGCATGGCACGTGGATCTAGAACAATCTACCCTGGCGAACAAAATAAAGGGTTCGGTTTGAAATTACAACGTATATCACCTGATGACAAAGACCAAAACGTCGTGAATATGACAATAAAGATGAGAACAATAGCGCGAACAATGTAAGTAGTGTAAATAATTATAGTGCTTCATCTCAGAAACGTTGACAGATACCGTGTATGAAATTTATCGATCTGCGCACTCGAGAAAACCTAATAAAGAAAATGCACTCTCCAACACGGTTCTTTAGAAATAGCTATACTATATTATACTGAGAAATCATGCGATCAGCATTCTCAATAATGATAGCTGTAATAATCAGAAAAAAGACGCTGTATTTGAGTTTCCAAAACTGAGTAGAAACAGCGGTGAAACTTTCATAGAGCCGGCAAAATATTAGGTTGGTGCAAAAATAATGTCGTTTTCTCACATGAAGTTGAACGTCAAAAAACGACATTATTTTTGCACCAACCTAATAATTATTTCGCACAAAACAATGTATTGATTAGAAAAAATTTTTTTTAAATATCTTTAACAAAATATTATTTTACTCCATATTCTTCAGTGCTGCGTTTCCATTCAAACCAAGGAATTATTTTCAAAACAAACACAAAAAAAACTCAAAGTTGCAAAAATAATTATTTTCGCCTATAATTGTGTCTGTTACTGAATGTACAAGACACGTATTTCACGCAAACTATGACGAACGGGACATTGCATTATAACCAGTGTAATTAAATTAAATTTCTTTCAGATCCTTTCTCACGAATGTGGGTGTCCCCAAGGCCCTATCCTAGGTCTTACGCTGTTTGTGATCTTCATCAATGATTATCCTGATGTCATCGGTTATCAAACAGACATTTGTGAAGATCAAACTACCATTTACACCTGTCTCAATAGTAAATACGTCAGAGCTGGATTTAACCTTGCCGCTTCTCCAATTGGGACAGGAACTGGCCTGTAAATTTTAATGTCTCCAAAACAAAACTGCTCTCAATTAACCTCCATAGAGAAACTTTACTGGCTGCCACCAAGAAGGCTAACGGTACACTGCTAGAAAGCTACAGACTGCGCCTTCTTGGGCACACGTTTTCAATAGACCTGAAGTAGAGAGACTACATTGAATCAACAGATGCATCTACTGCAAGGAATTTAGGGTCAATGTTTCATGCCAGAATTTTTCTCGTAATAATTCATCATTTGTCGTCTGGAATTCCGGTCACATTTAAATGCAACGTGAATCGCCATCCCCTATATTCTTGAATCGCGTTCATATTTGTCCTTTCCTTAATCCTCACTATACGCAGATTTTCACTCAATTTCACTACTTGTAATCACCTACATGCTAGTGGAATTCTCGAATTCATATTCTGCATTGTAGAATCCCGTTCATATTTTGTCCTTTCCTCGATCCTCCCTACACTCAGTCTTTACTTTAACATTCAGTCCCTTTACTTCCTTGCTTGGGATGAAATGATTAACAAAATTTAAATGCAACGTGAAACGCCATCTTCTATCTACTTGAATCCTATTCATCTTTTGCCTATCCTCAATCCATCCTATACTCAGTCATTTCTCTCACTTTCACTCCCTGTACCTCCCTCCGTACTGGTGGCATTCCCGCCTAGCTTGGAGTGAAATTATCAACAGTATTTACATGCAACGTGAATCGCCATCTTCTATCTTCTTGAATCCCGTTCATCTTTTATCCTTTCCTCAATGCTCCCCATACTCAGTCATTTCTCTCACTTTCTCACCCTGTACTTCCTTCCGTAGTAGTGGCATTCCCGCCTAGCTTGGGGTGAAATTATTAACAGTATTTAAATGCAACATGAATCGCCATCTTCTATATTCTTGAATCACTTTCATCTTTTGTCCTTACCCCGATCCCCTGTATAATAAGTCTTTTCTCTCACTTTACTACTCTGTACCTCCTTCCGTACTAGTGGCATTCCCGCCCTGCTTGGGGTGAAATGATTACGAAAATTTAAATGCAACGGGAAAAACCATCTTCTGTCTTCTTGAAATCCGTTCATCTTTAGTCCTTTCTTCAATCCTCCCTATACTCAGTCTTTTCTCTCACTTTCACTCCCTGTACCTCCTTCCGTACTAGTGGCATTCCCGCCTTGCTTGGGGTGAAATGATTAACAAATTTAAATCCAACGTCAATTGCCATCTTCTATCTTCTTGAATCCCGTTCATCTTTTGTCCTTTCCTCAATCCTCCCTATACTCAGTCATTTCTCTCACTTTCACTCCCTGTACCTCCTTCCGTACTAGTGGCATCCCGCCTTGCTTGGGATCAAATGATTAACAAAATTTAAATCCAACGTCAATCGCCATCTTCTATCTTCTTGAATCCCGTTCATCTTTTGTCCTTTCCTCAATTCCTCACTCTTTGCTCTCACTTTCACTCCCTGTATTCCCCTACGTACTAGTGTCATTCCCGCCTTCCTTGGGAGGAAATAATTTTTTAAAATTAAATGCAACGTCAATGATCATATTCTATATTCTTGTATACCGTTCTTCTTCTGCCTTAATCCGCGCTATACTCAGTCTTTTCTTTCATTTTCACTCTATGTAACCCCTATTCGTACTAGTGACATGCCTGACTTGCTTGGGGGGAAATGATTTAAAAAAGAAAGAAGATAAAAGTAATGCATTTCGCGGTTTTGTTTTTGATATATGGAAACCGTTTGACAGGTTTTGGCATACCGGTCTTCTTCATAATATAATATTTCCGGACGAATATTTAAACAGATTCAGTCTTTCTTCTGTATCGTAAACTGAATGTTGTCTTGAATGGCCACTCTTCTAGATCTTCCTCGACTCAGACATTATCCACTGCTCTTTCCTGATATCTATTTTGTTCTGAAATTTCATCAAAGTTCTCTTGATGATATCAATTCTCAAATTGCTATCTATTCTAATGAGACAACTACAGTGTAACCCGGATATAAGAGACACGGATATAAGAGAAACCCGGATATAAGGGAGATTTTCTCTGGTCCAAAATTAGAGCCTGTGTTAATAAAACAAAATAGACCAAACCCGGATATAAGTGAAACCCGGGTATAAGAGACTTATTCTCCCGTCCCGACAACTCTCTTATATCCGGGTTACACTGTATTTACTCACGTTCAGCTGATCTAAAAAAATGACCTACTCTCTGTCGTTAACAGGAACAATGAATGGCTTCTCAATTTCAACGCTTCCCTAATGAAACATCTTTCAATAAATCATCTGAAATAGCCCTTATTGCCGCCCATCAACATGGCTGATACTAAACTTCATGAGAACGACACTTTGCTCCATCTCAGGCTAACATTCTTGGCTGACATGAAGTGGAAAGATTATACTGAATCCATTGGTAGTTCTACTGTTAAATTAGTTGCTTTGCTGCGTCGACCTAGACAATTTTATCTCTCCTGAATCTAACTTACAAATTTATAAGTCTACCATCCTTCCATGCTCCAAATATTGCTGCTAACTATAGTGTAGTTAACTATATTTAGAGATTACTAGCAGCATGGCTAGGCTTTGCTTATGCTTGATTCAAAAATCGTACGTCTCATTCAGCAATCGCTATCACTTGACTTAAAATATTTTGCCCTTCCTTGCCTTTAAATGAGTGCCCTTTGCCGTGCCGATGTTGCTACACGCCGTAATTCTTGCCTATCTCACACTGTGAATTTTTTTCTAAGCTCTATACTAAACATTAAATCTGTTACGAAAACGGAACTAAACAAAATGAACACAAAACGATCAGCTTTAAAAAAGGACGCGTAACTGGAAAAATCGAATGAAAAAAGAATGTTAACAACAAATATTTTTCCACGCCCAACCCAGTACTGCGGAATCAGAATCAACGTTGAGTTTAAGCAAGCGAATGAGCCAATTGGAGTAAAGTGCCATGCAGATTTACCCCCTTGTGACGAATGCAGCTATCGATTTTTTTTGCATGCTAACATGCTAGTTAACATTCGTGTCAGTCAGCTGTTGGCTCTCACGCTGGCCAATAGAATCTTCCTGACTATTCGTGGCAGCCAGCTATAAGCTCTCACTCTGGCCAGTAGAAAATGGCCGCAAACTACATGAAAACTACCGTAGAAGCATGAAAAAATCGATTATTTCCACTATCGATGGGAGTTGGGAAATGCAAAGTGGGTCTTGGGCTTGCTACTAACTTGGAGCATGTGCATGTAAATTTTGGTGCAAATCCGTAGAAAATTGCGGCCGTGCATTCGTTACACACACACACACACGCACCCCCCACCACCACATACGCACACACCCTGCCTTTTATAGATAGAGATTGATAAAATCCGAAGAAGAATCAGCAATTTTATTGGTCCTGACTTGGCGTCTCGACTTCAGTCACTTCTCAACGCCATAACATAGCTTCACTGTGCCTTTTCTATAAATACTTTCATGCTAATTATTCGAATAAACTCTTCGGTATGGTTCCTAGAATTTACGAATTTAAGCACAGTACTAGATTAACGGTAATATCTTATCAATTAACAATTAAATGTGGTAGATATAAGCGTAAGTTTTATGTTAACAATATCTTTTCTCGTACTGACTGTGGAACTCTCTTCCTGATCCATCTTTTCCAGACAAAATTGATCTTCAAAAAATAAATAAAATGTCTATCGTTAATTACTGTCTTCTTAAAATCCTATTCTTTTATGGGTCTTCAATAATGTTTTTCTTATTATTTCACACTCAGTAAGCACTTGTGTCTTAGTGGATTTATTCCCTTACTAGGAGTGATATGATTAAAAAAAATAACATTTGTTATCATTAATAAAATATTTCAGTTTTTCTCGTAACCTGTTTCGATGAAATAACACACGTATATTATGAAAATTCATATTATCCGTATTAGTTTTAATACTATGAATAACTTTCTTTCTTTACTTCGACTCGGTTCAATTCACTCGAGCATAATTCCTGTCAGTATAACATCATTTATTTTTTTATTTTTTAAATACGTTGCCTAGAAATACTGGCATGCATCAAATATCTCTATAATAATAAGACATTTAAAAAGAAAAAAAAAATCATCTTACCTCGCATTGTGTGTCTACATGGCAAGTTTTAAAGATCCGAAACTTCCGTTTTAGGCAGTGAAAACATCATAATGTTATTAGCGTTTCGTTTTTGCATTCATTTGCTCTGCTGGGTCCGAATAATAAAGAGTTGCTTTTCACAGCATGTGCTTCTTTAAAAAAAAAAAAAAAGAAAAAAGCAATAAATTTTGGATTCGTCGCTGAGGCGAAAATGGAAATGTAATTATACATACATACATTTATACACACTCGCATATATATATATATATATATATATATATATATATATATATATATATATATATATATATATATATATATATATATATATATATGCGTTTGTGCGTGGCTGTGTGTATATATACACGAACTGTATACATATTTAGAGCAAAGTAGAAAAACGCTTTTATGATAATCTACTTTTTCTTCTCACCCCTTCTTGTCAAACTTGAACGTTCTAATTTCCATTGTGTTTCGCTCTTTCATTCTAACTCAGTATATTTGTCTCTCTGTATGCGTATCTGTTTCTTCTTATAAATCTCCATTTGTAAAATCTCTCTCTTCACATCCATTTAGCTACACACACACACACACACATATATATATATATATATATATATATATATATATATATATATATATATATAGTCAGACACACCTACCAAGGTTTCACTTAGGCAGATCGTCAGATTTTATGTTAAGGTTTGCTCTACGCTTGTATTGAGCTCTTTAGTTAGTTGTTTACTCGTATCGGGGTTTTTTCTTTGGGCCTTGAACCTGTATCTGTGCGATTATTTTCGACAGACTTTCATGTTCCTGGCTCTTTCTTTTTTTTAAAACCTTCTTTTCCTTCGTGATTGATTTGGCTGTTGTTAAATCAAGAGTTCGAAGGTTTTTCGACACGAGTATAGTTACCTATATTTATATATATATATATATATATATATATATATATATATATATATATATATATATATATATATATAATATCGTACATATAGTGCCGGTGATAATAAAACAGTGCACAATGTAATATAACAGACCTCTATTAACATATATTAATAAATATACACATTAGCCCTAAACGATAATACAACGCAATCTTCAGGTGCTGAAGAATAACATATCTGTTTATTGCAATGTTTGTGTAGTTATATATTATGCTGGGATTACAGTTTTTTTCATTTCTAAATTTTAAAATCATCTTTGGCAACGGGATTTATATATTTATCTAAAAAAGCAAATTAAAAAATTATACATTTGAGTGGTGAATCTGCATATTTTAATTATTTTTAAAAATTTAATTAAAGGGAGATTATTCTTCTTGTTTAAACAAAGAAATAATTTTATATTCAAAATAAATAAACCGTAATTTACATTCAAAATTAAAAAGAAAAAAATAATTTGGATCAATGTATT
>OZ038509.1:7654859-7682359 GCA_964036315.1 Acanthosepion esculentum | reverse complement strand
CCATTTAGGAGAACCAGTATTACATACCATTTCCTTCATAATTTCTTCGTTTCTATCGAAATTTACTTCTTTCTAAATAAATATTCCATCTTCTTCTTCTTCTTCTTCTTCTTCTTCTTCTTCTTCTTCTTCTTCTTCTTCTTCTTCTTCTTCTTCTTCTTCTTCATATATATATATATATATATATATATATATATATATATATATATATATATATATATATATATATATATATATATATATAAGTTTGTATATTAAGATATTTTTATGTTCATACGTCCTTTTTATAGATACAAATATTTAAGTAAATGCTCTGTTTATAATAGTATTAACGACAGTTACCGGCATGAATGTCCGAGAAATTTTCTTAGAAAATATGCGAACCTGTATCCTATACGGAAGCGTCATATAGCCTGACGTGCTTTTACCGATTTAGCCACAGAGGAGATTTTCGGTTAACAAGGTCGACTACAATTATCCATGATTTTCTCTCGTACATTCATATCTGCTAGATGCGTATACAAATGTAAACAAATGACGTCACACATTATGAAATGGACAAAGTCCGATAATTATTTTAAGGCATTTATATATATATATATATATATATATATATATATATATATATATATATATATATATATATATAGAGAGAGAGAGAGAGAGAGAGAGAGATGCTTAAAATAGTCGGTTCCTTGTGTCATTACAAGGAGTACCGAAATCCTGCTCTCATCTACTTTAAAAAAAAAATAAAATGGAGTACTGTTGTCATATTTGGGCGGGATCTGCCCACTCTCCTAACTTGAGTTGTGGAGGATGAATTACTCTCCAAACTTCAACCTCTCTCCCACTGGCGGAATGCGGCACGACTCTCGCTGCTCTACCGCTACTTCCAGGGAAAGTGCTCCATTACCTGGTCCCTTCAAGTCAAATCTTCACGGCAAGAACAAGACAAGCTACTTACATAATAGCAAACTATTCCTCTGTATTCCATCGGTGAGAAGTGAAGCAGTTTCTTCCCGCGAACCACTGCCTCGTGGAACCGACTCCTAATAGGCTATTTTCCCGACCATTACAATCTTAATCTGTTCAAGGCTAGGATTCCCAAACCTATACACACGAATTTTCTGTCATAAGCTTGATCAAGTGTGTAGGCTGGTAGACGTAATTAATAATGTTTTAAATAAAACGGGGTGTCTACATAAATACGGTTATCCACGGAAATAACGTATAGAATAATATATATATATATATATGTATGTATGTATGTTATGAATTCTCCTATCGATTTCGACAAATGAGGATCCGAAAACTTCATTCACATTTTTAGTCTATATCGTATGTGATACTTCAGTCACAGTACCACTAGTGACTTGCTTACAGGTCCACATACTATGCAATAGAGGAGGATCTTTTCGTTGTTATATTTCGTCTCTTAGTCGGCGAATACGTCTGATTTCGAAATTTTTGATACTACTCTAATACTCAGCCGTCCAATAATTTATTGCCCACTCTTATGCTGACTATACAGGAGGACATTAGGTATTCCGTCGTCACTCAACATGGCCAGCCCAGCGAAGTGGTGACTACATGAGGAATGTTACACTTCCACCAATTTTGCATTTTGCATCGTCAAAAACAACTTTTTTGGTAGACATCCGCCTGATTGATATGGCACCTATATGGTGTCCCCGATTCTGAGCCATTCAACAGTCTGTTCAAACGGCTGCTCTATAAACCCAAAAACGTTTAAAATAAAACCAAGCGTCTACTGAAATACGGTCATCCACTAAAATAATGTGTGAAATATATATATATATATATATATATATATATATATATATATATATATATATATATATATATATATAGTACTGGGGTTGATGATTGCTGCGTAAAAAAGGGTTGAAATAGACTATTCTATATGTTATATTTTTCCATTTTTTGCTGTAATATATATATATATATATATATATATATATATATATATATATGTGTGTGTGTGTGTGTGTGTGTGTGTGTGTGTGTGTGTGTGTGTGTGTGTGTGTTCACCAAATGACCTTATTTATTGAAAAACCCTCGTGTATATACATATATATATATATATATATATATATATATATATGTATATATATATGGTGTGCCCCCAAATGTACACTCTTTAGATGCATTCTTTGTTGATTGCAAACAACATTAATTTGTTATTTACAAGATTAACAGTTTAAATTAATATTTAATGAAATTAAGTGCATGAGTCTGAAAAGAAAAATATATTTAAAATTTATTAAAAATGTTATTGAATGAAATTAATTGCATGGATCTGAAAAGAAAATTTCATTAAAAGTTCATTCAAAAATTCATTAAAAATTTTATTAGATGAAATTAAATGCATGAATCTGAAAAGAACAAAGAAAAAAAAAGAAGTTAAACGAAGGTAAAAAGTGTGCTCATTTTTGGGGTCATCCTGTATATATAATAATGCTATAACCTTTAGAACGCGATAAAATTCTAATGCAAGAGTTCATACACCTAAACAATCAATTTATTATAAAACTAGAAACCGTGAGAATGGAAAGTCTTATTTGTTTATTTGACTAAAACGCTTACGAATTTAGAGGAACAAGAAAATGAAAAATGCAATAGATCGAGATTTGTTTCAGATTTTAGACGATTTTTATAGATACAGTAATAAGACATAAGTTCAAACAACATTGTTATTTTTCGTAGTGTGTTTATAACATATTTGTGTTAAAATATTAGAATAAATACTACATATATATATATATATATATATATATATATATATATATATATATATATATATATATATATATATATATATATATATATATACTTAAGAAATGTAACAACATCGCAGGAATTGAAACTATTCTAGCAAAGATGCAACTTAGATGGGCTGGTCATGTTGTGAGAATGAATGAGCATAGGCTTCCAAAAAGGTTCTGTATGGACAACTACCAAACGGGCGCTTAGGCGACCACAAAACGAAGAAGGCACAAGAATGTATCAGAAGCTAGGCGAAGCCTTGTGACCTGCTCCCGTGAGAATTCCCGACCTTCTTTTTTTTAAGCCACTCCAAGTTTTAGAAATATTGTGCGGTCTCCCCTTTTTACACAAATGGACTCACCCGAAGTATACATATACTACTACCAGTGAATACCCGGACAGTCGGTAACAGAGGAGACGGAGACGTCTTCTTGGTTATACGGTCGAACTCTCTGCCTCTGTGCAGAGAGGAACCCGGACGAGGGTCCGCCGAAGGGCAGAGTCTCGTTCAGGGTTGTTGACCAACCCGATCCCGTTTATACGGAATCTACGGGCAATTTGTGGCTTAGCCTACGGACTCCGGAATACCCCACCTTAAACCCGGCCTTGTTACACATCTATCCCTCGTGGGGTGGGCAGTAAATACTGTCTGTAATAGAGGAGGGTAGCACAAGAGTCACAGTTAGCAAGCACGTAGACTCAGTAAGGAGTCATATCGCGATACTTCAATACCAAAACTGTATATATATATTATTGCTACTAACCCGCATTCTTGGAACTAATAACCTGTATTACCAGTTTGTATTATTACGTTAATACATTTATTTTCCTTATCCATTCCTGGCGTTTGTTATTCATTGATATCGAATTCATCCCGGAATCTACAACAAGAAAAAACTGACGAAGTGCCATGAAAAATAATTTTAATGGGAAGGGTTAGTTTTGTTGTATCAAGAACTATATAAACCAACTGAAAATTATGTCATTTTTATTTCCGCAAGCGGAATCGATTTTTTTTTTGTAGCAAAATTTCGGCGCGTTTCAACCAGGCGCTCGAGTACCGACAAAATTCGATGTTCACTGCTCTGTGATCAGGGAACACGACGTGAAGGGCAAAGACAAATGAAGCAACGAATAGGCAAGCAGATAACCATCAGTTGATCGACGGCAGTACTGACCAGTGTGGGAAAGAATCAGGATCGAGCTGGGCCAGACGTGTTATTTTATTTGCTTAAATTATGCAGAAGTGATACATCAAAGCGACTAACACAACCAAGCAGGTGCATGTCAATTACAGTGATAGATTTGAAACGTATAACATAGATTCTTCTATAGTTACAGTGGCTGTGTATGTGGTTTAATTGATAGCTGTTCGGACGGAGACATCGGAGAGCAAATTTCGAATTACCATCGAATTTGTTGCAATCATTTAAACCCTAATACCCTTTGGAAAGGTATGAATCCATTAACCCCTCTACAGCTGTGGGTTAAATAGTAGAAATTGTATCTGGAAAAATAATTGTTATTACCAAAGAAATCATTAGGCAAAATTCACTTGCAAATATAGAATTATTCTAACAATACAAACTGTTTCGAGAATTGGGAGAGCCGAGTTCGCATTCCTCCTCAAGGTGTGTGTTAAATAGGAGCACTTGCGTCTGAAAGAAATCATTGTTATTTTTTTTTTAAATATTAATGCAATGTTCACTTGCAAATATGATATTATTCTCACAATAAAAATGTTTAGGATTTACCGTATTTAACGGCATATAACACGTACGGGTGAATAAGACGCACCCCAATTTCAGCAGGGCAAATCAAGAAAAAATTAGTAATTGGTAAAATTAATAAAATTATTAGTAAATGGTACAGCTTTGGCTATATTTATGAGGTATTATTTTGGTTAAACAAGCCATGATTAAAATTAAACGAAAAATAATAGGAAAAAAGAAGACGAGCCTATAAAAACTTTATTATATCCAAAGATAAGAAAACAAAATAAAAATCAAGCAGTTATTACAATTGAGCAAAACAGTAGTGTTACCATTAAAATGTTATTCATCTTCAACTCCATAAAATTCGTCGTCTTCGTTATCAAATCACTGATAATCATTTTCAATACTACTATCATCGTCGTTAAATAATGCGTCATCTAATTTCTGCCAGCTATCGCAAATTTTAAACCTACATATAGCATATAAAACGGAGGGTAATTTTCAAAGATAATTTCAGTAAAAAAAAGAGTGCGCCTTGCATGCCGTCAAATACGGTAATCTGTGTAAAACAAATCAAATCCATTCAGATGTTATGTATCATCATTTGAGCGTTCTGAAAACTGATTTATCTAAACAACTTCATCGCATCGTTCAGCATACTATTCTATAATAAAATTCATCAAAAGCGAAACTCGAAAGCCATTCAAACTAGGCGCTTACATCATGTTTAAACACCGGTTCACGTACGATCAGCAAAGTTATGGAACGTTGAGCCTGGTCAGTACCTAGATGAGTGAGTACTAGGTCCTGTAAGCTTGGATATGTGGGTGGTGTAATGAATGATGGCTCGGCCAGAGAGTCGTGTTTCAATTCTGGTTGGGTTCTTTACGCACCAATACCCTTGGGAATCGCATGAATCCACCTCTTCTCCTCCAGCCTTGGGTACTTGTATAACTAAACCATCATTATCTCTAAAAGATATTATAACAATCTACAAATAATTCCTCTTTTAAATAACCTACAAAGGGTTGATTAGCCGTAGATAATGATTCATTCAACCAATCATACCATTCAAACGAGAGCGTTACTGATAAATAAAAATAAAATGACGAATGATGGGTTGAATATGAGTGAAAGACGCGAAGGGAATAAAATTGTAGTGTTAAGAAGAGCAGCCGAACGGGGGTTTGTTCCACGATTTGGCAGTTCTTGGGGAAAATATCCGAGAGTAATTTATATTTGGAATTCGTGGAAAATGAGACTGATTCGACTCTACGGAAGCAACAATAATAAATAGTTTCCTATTTGTTACAGACTGAACTAGCGGAATGGGGCTCCCCTCAACATTTGGAATGTAAATAACGACAGGACAAATATAGCCTTGTAAATTTGCATCTGGGAGAAAGAGGCTGCAAAGTGGAGAAAGTCTTCTTCAACAAGTCAGCATGAACAATTTTGAAATCTATCAAGGACGGAAAACGAAGCATATTTTAGCAAATATTCCAATTTTGGTCTAATCTGCCACTTATAAAGATAAATCATGCCAGTAAGTGTCAACTACTTTCTCAAACAGTAGAATGATCGATCGAATTCTTAGCATTCTTTTACAATGCATTATATATATACGAATTCCATTTCTGGCCTGAAGTGAACCTGATACCAATATATGTTCTATATATATACGAATTCATTTTTCTGTTTTAAAGGTACCGAAAACCTTGTAATCCTGGGTATGAAGATAAACTATAGAAAGCAGCAAGGCCTCTCGTCGGGAGATTGGAAGTTTTGAGGGGCGTAGAACCACTTCTTAATTGCTGGTGTTAGGAGGCCAAGTTTGACCCGGAGTGGTAGTACATATAAGTATTACAGCTATGGGCAAGTAGTGAACCCCCAAACAAATTCAAAATACTAGGAAAGTATAAAAATACATTTTTATAGTAAAAACACAAGCAATATATTGAACAATATTTTATATTGTAAAATTACCAGCAAAACAATTGTGAAAAAATTAACAATACGTTTTATAGTAAAATTACCGACAATACATTTTTGTTGTGAATTTAGCAGCAAAACATTTGAAAAAAATTTAACACTACTTTTTATAGTAAAATTAACAACAATACATTTTTATTGTGAAATTACCAGCAAAAATTTTTTTTTTAAATTTAACAATACGTTTTATAGTAAAATTACCGACAATACATTTTTGTTGTGAATTTAGCAGCAAAACATTTGAAAAAAATTTAACACTACTTTTTATAGTAAAATTAACAACAATACATTTTTATTGTGAAATTACCAGCAAAATTTTTTTTTTTAAATTTAACAATACGTTTTATAGTAAAATTACCGACAATACATTTTTGTTGTGAATTTACCAGCAAAACTTTTGTGAAATAATTTAACAATACGTTTTATAGTAAAATTACCAAGAATACATTTTTGTTGTGAAATTACCAGTAAAACAAAATTAGAAATACTTAACAATACGGTTTATAGTAAAATTACGTACAACACATTTTTGTTGTGAAATTACAAGCAAAACTTTTTTAGAAAAATTTAACAATACGTTTTATAGTAAGATACCCACAATACCTTTTTGTTGTGAATTTACCAGCAAAACCTTTGTAAAATAATTTAACAATACGTTTTATAGTAAAATTACCAACAATACATTTTTGTTGTGAAATTAGCAGCAAAACATAATTAGAAAAATGCAACAATACGTTTTATAGTAACATTACCGACAATACATTTTTTGTTGTGAATTTACCAGCAAAATATTTTGAGAAAAATTTAACAGTACGTTTTATAGTAAAATTTACAACAATATATTTTTGCTGTGAAATTACCAGCAAAACATTTTTATAAAATTTTAACAATACGTTTTATAGTAAAATTAACAAGAATACATTTTTGTTATGAAATTACCAGGAAAACCTTTGTAAAATAATTTAACAATACGTTTTATAGTAAAATTACCAACAATACATTTTTGTTGTGAATTTACCAGCAAAACATAATTAGAAAAATGCAACAATACGTTTTATAGTGAAATTACCGGCAATACATTTTTTGTTGTGAATTTACCAGCAAAACAGTTTGAGAAAAATTTAACAATACGTTTTATAGTAAATTTACCAAGAATACATTTTTGTTATGAAATTACCAGGAAAATATTTGTAGAAAAATTTAACAATATGTTTTATAGTAAATCGCCAACAATATAGTTCTAAACCAAATTTACCAATAATACATTTTTAAAGCAAAAATACCAACGATACATTTTTATAGCTAAATGAACACCAATACATTTTAAAACAACATGACCAACTTTATAGCAAAATGGCCAATAATGTTTTTTTTTATAGTAGACTTACCAACAATATATTTCATAATAAAATGACCAACAATAAATTTGTCGTCAAATGATCAACAAAACATTTTTATAGTAAAATGATCAATAATACATTTTATAGTAAAAATTAAGACCTGGTTTACATTGTCAAAAAGAAAACAAAAAAAAAAGTTTCTATGATTAATTTTTCTGTAAGAAGACATGTGTTTTCAGGTTTTATATTTAAGATTATTCGGTAAAAAGAAAAGGAAGTAATATATAATTTAATCCGGAAATGACGTCATACTCTTGAATTAATTATAATATTTGAATTTCCCCATTTAGCTTTCGGCATTAAATAACCGATACAGGTTGATATGCTGCCAAACAAACAACAAAGAAAAGGGGAAAAAACTTATTTATATACGACCCTTTTCTATGCTAGAGTCAGTAATCGAAATTCTATTTTTCTTTTTTTATATTTCCTTTGAACTGAGCGATACTACGTTGGCTTTGCGAACATTTTTTATGATTATAATTAAAAGGAAACAGAGAGAGAGATATTTTCGGCCGAACCATTGCAATGCTTTAATGTATTGAAATGGAAAAATCTCAGGCTACATGTATATGCTTCGGTAGTTATATATATAAAATATAAATATTGAAAGAGTCATTAATTTTTTGGTAACAAAATTCCATTGAGAGCATAAATAAATTTACTGATGAAAGCGGGGGCGTTGTAATATTTTTCACAACACTGACATTATTGGTTATTTGGAAGTATATTTCAGGTATAAGTTCATACATATAAACACACACACACACACACACACACACACACACACACACACACACACACACACATATATATATATATATATATATATATATATATATATATATATATATACATATATATATATATATTTAGTTAAACCTTGAGAGCCAGACAAACCTACAAAGGTTACACGTAAGCGGATCGTCAGGGAAGGCTGCCTTCCATAACGATTCGCTCGCTTAGGTGAAAACTTGGTAGGTTTGTCTGGCTCTCAAGGTTTTACTAGGTCTGCTCTACTTATTGTATTGAGCACTTCATTTAGTTATTTTGCGTACTCGTATCGTTTTTTTCTTTTCTCTTTTGGCTTTGGACTTGCATGCTAGACGATGAGTTTCGGCTAACTTACATGCTCTTGATTCTTTCTTTTTTTATACCGTTTCTTTTTTCCCTTTGGTATTGGTTTGATTATTTGCAAATCAAGACACCGAAGGTTTTCCGAACGAGAATAGTTTCTTATACTTATAAGATTACTACTACTACTACTACTACTACTACTACTACTACTACTACTTCTACTAATATATTTATATATATATATATATATATATATATATATATATATATATATATATATATCGATATAGATATAGATATATATATATATATATATATATATATATATATATATATATATATACATATATATATATATATATATATACATATATATACTGCAGATCAAAAGTTTGAAGCGACTCGCGGAATTAGCATGGAATCAACTTGACGGAAGAGTGTAAAGTAAATGGAAAAGTGTTCTTAGAATTATTGAAAAAACAATTGAATCAATTATCAAACTTTAAGAAATCTTTGCAACGAAGGTAAAAAATTTAATCAGTAATAAAAGTAAAAGTAATCAAGTCTAAAAGCGGTTATTTTGACAAGAGCAAAATTTATTCATAAAATGCTTCTTTTTTCTTTTTGTCATGAAGTATCTAGTAGAAAATCAAGTCTCACTTTTTTAAAAATATGTATAATAATTTTCACTTATTAATGTACAAAACAACTACTTTTGGGGACAATTTAAAAAATTACCATGAGAAGCCTCATACTTTTGAACTGTAGTTTGTATATATGTCTGAGTTAAAGATGAAATATAGATCTGAATCCGACATGATTATAATATAAAGAACACATAGGAAACGTTTATCAATCTAATTTGTTTCATTTTCATTAAAAGTCAGAGATTGAGAAAACGACAAAAAGACAGACATCCTTGTATCTTACAATTTAGTTTCGTTTGATTTTCATTGGTCCGTCATGTATTTCTCTATGACTGTAAGTCTTTACCAATGATAATCTGTCTATGCAGGCATGTATGTATGTATGTATGTAGGTAGGTATATATGAATAAAGACAAGCAGAACAAAAAATCTTTACCGACGCGTTTCGTCCCTTGAATGACGTTTCCCAGGTAAATTACAGCTGTATATTACATATATCTGAAATTTTACACACACACGCGCGAGAACGCACAAAGATGAGTGTGTGTATTTCTGTGCGCCACGTCACACGCGTGTGTGCGACGCGTCCCGGTAGGCCAGCCGAAACTTTTCCGAATTTTTCAGAATCTTTTCCTCGACTGTTTGCTTGCTTGCCGGCGCTCTACTATATACAATAGCAAAACACATTCTTTTAACTTTGTGTGTGTGTGTGTGTGTGGGGGGGCTAGTGGTAATTTTAACAAAATCGAAACGGAATTCATTCGCAAACACTAACTGCTGTTATAATACAGTGGTACGAGTTTAGTTTCGATTCTTTGCTGCAATCATTTATGTTCGACGTAAATAATTATATGACTTGACATTCGATATATACATATATACATATATGGTTGAAAACCACACCCCGGGTTGACTCAAGTCTTGTGATTGAAATTGGGTAGATGGAACAGTTGGACGCCATCGATGGCTGTACTAGCACGAAGTCACAAGTCATCGTGACTGAGGGTTTTGAGCGTGCTGGCCTAGATAACGCGCTCTCTAGCAGAAGCAATAACTAAGGTACGCTCAGCATAGTTAAACCACAGGTGGGTTCCGTGGGTGTTGAAAAAATACAAATGTTACTGAGCAGACGTCTGCAACGGGAATTGCAGCTTCCCCTGTAGATTGGTATCCTCAGATACGAGTAGCCAGCCACTATATACCATACTTAAGATATCACAAATGAAAAATGTTTTTCCCTTACCTGATTTTCTCCACAGTAGCGACTGCTAACATTCACAAGCGTAAAAATGATCTATTTGTTTTTGTAGACTTCACAAAGGCTGTCGATACTGGATCTTGAACTGCTCTTTGGAAAGATTTTTTTTTTTTTTTTTTCAAAATTAGGTGTTCCAGAATAAATGCTCCATATTATTATCTCCTTTCACGAAGGAATGAAAGCTTTTTTAAGGTCAGGAAGTGACCAATCGGATACCTTTTTTGTCTCCAATGGTAGAAAACATGGTTGCATTCTTGCTCCTCTTCTCTTTTCACTTTGCTTTTCTGCTATACTTGAAAAGCATTCTCTGACTTAAGTGAAGGAATCAATGTTGAATTAAGAACACGTGAAGGTCTATACAAATCAGCAACATTTTAAAACACAGTCGGAACTTGGTCTGCAGCTGGTAAGCGATCTTCTCTTTGCAGATGCTGCCGCTCTATAAGCACACAATCTAGAAGACATTCAAACTATACTTGATAAATTCTCTGAAACAGTGAAAACATTTGGGCTCACTAACTACATAAAGAAGGCTGGGCTAATGTAGCAGCCAGTAACAGGCAATCCATCTCACGAATCCTTCCGTTTTCATTGATGTTACAGCATAAAAAACTGTTGAAGCGTTCACCTATCTTGGATCAACAGTCTATCCTGATGTAAAGATGGACAGAGAAATCCAATCCAGAATAGCCCAAACCACCACACCAATCTTAAACATAGGTTATAGATCACCAAAGACGTGTTACCCAGTGTAACGATCGACATATACAGATCAGTCGTTCTCTCAACCCTTTTTCTACGGTGGTGAATCTTGGACCCTCTAGCGTAAGCACATAATTCAACTTGACGCCTTTCAAATGCGCTGTTTTCCTGCTATATGTGATATAAAATGGGATGACAGGGTCAAGAATAGGGCAATGCTGAAGAAATGTAATAATATCACAGGTATTGAATCCATTCTAGCAAAGATACAACTTACTGGTCTGGTCATGTTGTGAGAATGGATGAGCATAGGCTTCCAAAGAAGGTGATGTATGGACAACTACCAAACTCCAAGCGTTCAGATGGACGGCCACTGTTACGCTTACAAAGACAAATTGAAAGACAACTTGAAACGTCTCAAGTTTGATCTGAAAACCTGGGAATCGCAGGAATCAAACTGAAAGGAGTGGCGTAATACATGTTTCATTAAGTTAAAGGTTTTTGAAGACAGTAGACTGAAGCACCTTGATCAGCTTCTTCAAGCTCCGAAGCAGAGACACCATCAAAATCCTGCCTTAACAAATTTCATCTGTCAGTGTGGCTTTGTCGCCCACAGCTAGGTTGGCCTAGTATCGCACTTAAGAACAAATGTCTTTTCCTTACCTGATTTTCACCACGATAAGAAAGTCCACTATATATATATATATATATATATATATATATATATATATATATATATATATACCCTGAAGCGCTATACTATTTAGCTACAGAGGAAGAATTTGGTTAACAAAGTCTAATTACTGTTTTTAAAAACAAATTTCCGATGATTTTTCTCGAACGCTCATATCTGCTGGAGACATATCTTACCTTAAAAATGACATCATATATTATGAAATGGAGTAAGTCCAACAATTAATTTAACATATTTTCTGTTTATACGTTATTTTTATATATACAGTGTTATTCGAAAGAACGAACCGATTTAATTATGCAATATTCTAATAATGAAAAGCAATAGAAAACTTCAAGCAAGTCACAAATCTTTTACTTTTACCACCACCTGCAGCACGGGCAACATCAATTCAGTCAGAGAATTCCTGCCAGACACGTATCAACATATCACGATCCACTGATGTGATCGCTGTTGTTATTCGATGTTTAAGTTCATCGAGGTTAGTAGGAAACATAAACGCGATGTTTTCCGTATCCCCAACAAATTACAACACGATGAGAATTGGGAATCTCGCAGACCAAATACAAACAGCAAGGTTTTGGTAAGTGCCTGAATGAGTCCTAGTCTGTAAGTAGTCAAGTGTAGATGTCTTCTTAGCACGCATTAGTTAGTGGTTTGAGAAATCGCAAACGCACCACTAGCTCGATTTGTGGACTTCCGTGGACTCCCCCCAAAAGAAGTACGGATTCTCGCCACATGCTCCTCGTGGCGAGAATCCGTGCCGTGTTTTCTGTTAGGCTCTTAGCTATAGGCAATTAGTGAAACCCAAACAAAATCAAAGTACTAGGAAAGTATAAATATACAGTAAAAGTGTCAGTAATATAATGAAATATACAGAACGTGCCGATATTATTCAACCAAACATGATTGAAAGAATTGTTGCTTCCTAAATCCAAATCACGTTTCTGGTGTCTGTTTTTTAAATTTAATTTAGGTTAGCGATTCGGTAGCGAATTATGCATCGAAAAATAGTTCATATTTATCTGTATGTCACTCATTTAAACCGTTATTTAACTCCTCTCCTCTTTAAAACTTCTCTGATAAATTTAAATCTTCACCTTCCCCATTAGTCCTTCCTCTTCTTTCTTCTTTCACACCTCTCTCAAGAGATTTCATACATTTCACTTTCAGACTTGTTTCCCACTCCCACACATACACTCTCACTAATTTGTCTGGCTCTTTCGGTTTATATACTCGGAGTATTTTTTTGAATTTGTAGGTCTGATGAATTGGATCGTGATTACGATTCCAATGTAAAAATTTATAAAGCTGGAATATTAGTGTTTGAGATTTTTTATCATATAGATATATATATATATATATATATATATATATATATATATATATATATATATGCACATATATAAAATCAAATATATATACACATCAATACATATATAAGCGTATATATATACATATATGTATATACATATATATTAATACATATATGTATACAGACACATATATACGCACATATATATATCGCCTATCTCTCTCTCTCTCTCTCTATATATATATATATATATAATATATATATATATATATATATATATATATATATATATATATATATATATATATTAGTTGGTTGCTCGTTTGCAAATTTCTTGTCTATTTGGCTAGCTAACTAATGCCTATGTCCGATACCTGCAAGCCATCTTTTGTTTTTTCTTCATTAATCACAAACTAACCAGTACTTTTTACTGCATCTATTGTGAACTGACCTTTGTTACAATTTCTGAGTTAAAGGGTAAAATCTGATGTGATTACTACCTCAAAAAATCTGTCACTGTGGCTTATAATTTCGTGCTAGCAAAATCAACCAAACACTTTACCGTAACGAGTTATACTTCTAAGGTTTGTTTCTATCTGTGTTATCTTATATTTTTTCGGTCACACCCTCGGACCCTGTCCTGGACAATATTATCAAGAAGTAACCAAACATACATACTGACCCGATAAAAATCGAACACGCCTTTTATGGTTGGCACGATAAAACTGTTAAGGGTACTCATATATATATATATATATATATATATATATATATATATATATATATATATATATATATATATATATATATATATATATACAAGTCTAGGATTGGTGTATATGGAATAAATTTCAATAACCAACAATTATTATTCTTAAAAGAGTGCTCAATACAGAGTAGAGCATATAGAATTGTTTATGTAAAAATTATAACATAAATATGTTATAAAATCACTACAAAAATAGCCATTTTGTTTCAACACCTCCGGTGTCTTATCAAGTGATGATGTTGAATCTGTTCAACATCATCAGTTCATAAGACAGCGGAGGTGTTAAAACAAAATGGCTATTTTTGTAGTGATTTTATAACATATTTATGTTCTAATTTTTAAATAAACAATTTATATATATATACATATATATATATATATATATACATATATATATATATATATATATATAACCTAAGGAACCAGGCAATTCTACCTTGGTTTCACCTAAACGGCTTTACCCTAACGATCCGTTTGGTGAAACTTAGGTAGGGTTGTCTGGCTCTTTCGGTTTATATTATGTTGCTCTACTTTGTGTATTGACCATCTATGTAGCCGTTTTTATTTGTTTTGGAGGGTTTTTTTTTTCTTTGGACTCTAAGCTTGAACTCTGAACGATTGTTTTCGACTCAATTTCATTTTTCTTCGTTCTTTCTTTTATTATTCTTCAATTTTCCTTGGGTACTGGTTTGTTCTATTTCAAGCCGAAATACCCAAGGTTTTTCAAAGCGAGTACCACCATTTATATATATATATATATATATATATATATATATATATATATATATATATATATATATATATATATATATATATATATGCGCGTGGATGTTTATAGATATATATATATATATTTAAAGACATTTATATTATGTTTAACGTTCTTTTTATAGATACAAGTATTTAAGCAAATGCTCTGTTTTATAATAAACAGTATTAAATAACATTTACCGGCCTGAATGTCCGAGAAATTTTCATAGAAAATTTTCGCTCTCCGACAGGAATCGAACCTGTATCCTATACGGAACCATCATCGCGTGATGTGCCTTAACCTTTCGGCCACAGAGCGGCGTCTGGTTAGCAAGGTCGATTTTACTATCTTTAAACTTAAATCTTCCATGAATCTCTTCTATTCATATCTGCTCTAGCGTATCAAATGTAAACAAATGACGTCATATATTTTAGAATTGGACATTGTCCGACAATTTATTTAAAGACATTTATATTATGTTTCTATAAAAAGAACGTTAAACATAATATAAATGTCTTTAAATAAATTGTCGGACAATGTCCAATTCTAAAATATATATATATATATATATAATTTCTATAGCTGTGAAGAGTGCACATTATCGGGACACCATTTATTGAAAATAAAACATTATTGACATATTAATCAACATTTTCAGTTTCTGGTTTTGAGCAGTCTTCATTCATATATGTGTATTTATGTGTGTACGTGTGTGTGTGTTTGTGTTTATGTGAAAGGGAGAGGGAGAGAATGATGAAAGAGAGAGTGGGATGAAAGTTTGAGTAGGAGATATCTACATTCTTGTTTTTCTCCTAGTATTATTTTAAAAGTATCTATCTCAAGAAAGGAACGCAGCCGAGTCTATATGAAAACATCTTACGTAATCGTCAGGAAAATAAAAAAACACTAGTAAAATGAAATAATGATATCCTTAAAAAAGATAAATAGGAAATTAAAAAAATAAACATTTATATTTTATTTACAGGGTAATTATTTATACTATTTTAGATTGAGGTGAGTTTTAAGATTGTTGTTTTTTTTTAATTTAACCGTTTCTATTTATTTTAAAAAATAATTATTTTCCATCTACATTGTGAACGGAGTATTTATCTGGGGAAAGGAGATATTTGATAAAAATCGGGATATAGATTTATATTTTAGTAAGTTAATTCTCTTTTAATAAGTGTGGCAAATTGTCGATCGATTACCTATATGTACATACATACATAGATGTTAAATAGTAGATGTGTTCATGTCAGTAGACCAAGGACGAAAACGAACTGAAATGAAAACCTGATATAATACAAGATACGGGAACGAAGAATATATGGGAGATGTATGTTACGAACATACATCTGGTAATTGTTTCATTTCTGTTATGGTCCAATATCCTCGCACCACTGTTATGGTCCAAGGTTAGGACCGATGAAGAACAACACGAACACAAGAGTAGGAATAACAAAGATATATTTAACAGAATAATAATACATGATGTTGAAGGTGTTAGTATGACTGTCAGTCTGGTTTAGAGTGAACTACTATTGTCTCGACTCGTTCCTCTTCGTTCTATCTTCTCTCTTGAGAGGCGCAGTAATTATAGTGTCAGGAAGAGTTCATTGTCCTTACAGGTAAGATCCCATAACATATAGATAGATAGATAGATAGATAGATAGATAGATAGATAGATAGATAGATAGATAGTGTTATGGTCCAAGATCCACGCACTACTGTTATGGTCTAAGGTTAGGACCAAGTAAGAACAGCACGAACACAAGAGTAGGAATAACAAAGATATATTAAACAGAATAATAATAATACAAGAAGTTGAATGTGTTAGTATGACTGTCAGTCTGGTTTAGAGTGAACTACTATTGTCTCGACTCGTTCCGTCTCGACTCGTTCCACTTCGTTCATACCGTCTCTCTTGAGAGGCGCAGTCTTTATAGTGTCAGGAAGAGTTCATTACGTCGTTACAGGAAAGGTCTCATAACAATTTCAAAACGTTTCAAAAGTTGTAGGCATTAGATGAATTAATAATCTGGAGTTACTATGAGGCTATCCTAAACTTTCCTGATTTTTTTTTGGGGGGGGGAGTGCTAATGATATTATTCAATCTCTTGAAATAATCCTCGTCCGTCTGTTTATTTAAATTAGAACAAAACAAACTCTCTTTTATTTTTTATACACCGTATCCATTCAAGACGTGGTTCTCCGCAAATTCCTCTATTTAAGATTACTTTTCTGTGTGTTCTGCCTTCCATACTTACATACTACGTTTTTCTTCATAAGTCCTGTGTTTGTTTGATTCTCTCAGCCCTCGTTTCACGTTAGAGTTCCGCTAGAAATTTCAACTTTACCATAAGATTCCTTTTAGTTTCAATTATCCGCGTTGCCCACGTCTTCTTAGGATGGTATTTTCAGATTTCATCAGAAGGGCTACATATTTATCATTTCTTCATCTGTGAGAAAATTGTCCAGCATTGAGGCCTCTGATCGGGATATTGGAGGTTTTGACGAGCGTGAAACCACCACCTAATTGCTGTTGTTCATAGGTTCACCCTGACCAGGTGTGGTAGCACCTGCTAAGATCCCAGCTATGGGCAAATAGTTAATCTTCAAACTGGGTTCAAAACACTATGACGACATGAAATAAATTTTTAATTGTAAAAATACCATAAATACATTCTTGTAAAATAGATTACTAATGTTATCAAGAAAATTAAATTTTAGCATTAAATTACCGCTAAGGAGTTGATATGCCGCTAGAAAAGAAACATTATTAAAACAAAATGGCCAGCAATACACTTTATTTGTAGTTTTAGGGATATAAATGCATTCAAAATATATTTAGTTGAAGCAATAAATTTGTGCTCAAATTATTTAGATCTCGAATTTCTATGATACAGAAAAAATTGTTGATATACCAAAATGAACCAACCAAAATCTCGACTATATAAAAGATTAGATATTACATAGCAATTCAGCATTCTTTTCTTTGTTTCTAACTCAAATCATTAAGATTCAAAAATATTTTAGTCTAATGTCACATCCTATCAGGCCAGGGTCCTCTTAAGTCATAGGAGCAACACTGCATCATGGCCGGCAATGGTTTCTCGGGTAAAATCACCTGACTGAATCTAACCCAATTTAAGCTGGTTCTGAATCCAGGGTTTTCCTTCCCCAATGCTGATTGCCACATCGAGGCAACAGAGCCCAGTCAGGCCTAACATTTACCGTAATTCCCCATGTATAATACGCATATTTTTCTAAAAAATTAATAACCAAAATCTTTAAAAAATTGCCGTAAAATAAAATAAGAATTATCCTAAAACTAAATTAGAATAATATTATTCTATGTTTAAAACTACTTTTTAAAATAAGTGTAGGAAACACTGACCGTAAATAAAATGGAGACGTACAATTTATTGGGTTTGATTACCAAAAAAGTGGTGCATATTATGCGTGAGTATAAGTGTTTTCCCACACTTTCAGCACAATTTTAGGTGTGCATATTATGGATGAAGGCGTATTATACATAGGGAATTACGGTAATCCACAGGTGATGAGAGGTGATTGGGATTCCTACTGTAAAAGGTAAATTTGCGCGAAACTGAACGCAAATAATTCCGCCAGAGTTGGAACACGAATCGGCGAATTCTCTTTTCGAGTCGATAACAGTTACCCTGTTCGCACAGCCTAAATCTTTGGCAATGATATTACTAAAATCAGTAAAGATGTTGAGGAAAATACAGAAGTATAAATCAGACCTGTTGTTGCTTGACATCCAACGTGTGTCACTATTGGTTTAAAGAACAAAACAAAAGAAGACAAACAATATACAATGAAAATAGAAACAACAACGACAAAATGTCTGCCGAAGGCGAGATGATTTAAATCAAAGGGGAGATAATCGAAAAAGCGAACGCTATAAAAATCCTTACATGTAGAGAAGTAAAGAAACGCGTTGATTCCTAATTATCAATTCACCACACAACGTAGCAAATGTAGCCGAGTTCTGAACGTCGATGCGCAGCGTGGAGCCGAATGAGGCAATATTCATCGCTTCAGTGAAGAAATAATTTTAGCAAATGCAAATCCGTTTTGGCTTTCCATTTATTCGCTTTTTTTTCGGGGGGGGGGAGGCTTTATTCATGTTCAATGTTTTTCGTTCGTTAGTTATTTGGTTGGAAAACTTTTTTATTTCATCTTCTTACTTGTTACTATTCGTTGATGTTTTCTTCTTTTCTTTGGGTTCTTTAATAAAAAAAATAAAAATAGAAAAAACGAATGAAGAAAATTGTTGGATGCTATGTGAATTAAACATGATTTTAACACGCGCTGTTTTGCTGGTAACCGCAGGGTAGATATCTTTATTTTCAGTTGATATCTGTTTTCTATATTTATCTTTTCTGCAGCTGTTTATATCGGAATGTGCATATGTGTCTAAATACAATACAATGATGGCGTGCATATTCATAGATGTCACAACCATACACAGATGAAAGAACGGGGATAGAAACATATTCTGTACCTTAGCGGATAGGAATATATTTATACGTTCACATACGTCCTCGGGAATGTATATATATATATATATATATATATATATATATATATATATATATATATATATATATATATATATATATATATAAAGAGAGAGAGAAGGAGAGGAGATAGAAGTGTGAATAGGAATATATAGAAATAATTCACTATGTCGATATATGTAGAAGGATAATAGGGACGCGGAAATAAAAAGAAGTAATAGATAGATAGATAGATAGGACTGCATAGAGAAAGAAACGTTGATATAAACATGGCAACAAAGATGAGGACAATAGTCCGAATAATGTAAATATTATATATATATGTATATATATATGTAGTGAGAGAGAGAGAGAAAGAGAGAGAGAGGAGAGAGAAAGAGAGAGAGAGGAGAGAGAAAGAGAGAGAGAGGAGAGAGAAAGAGAGAGAGATAGAAAAAATAATATCCTTTGGTCAAACCATATACGCATATACACACATACACACACACGTACATATATGTGTGTGAGTGCGTATTAATCTTTAAATCCATAAATATATATGTATTTTTGTGTATATTATATAAATGTTTGTGTTTCATATAGATATATTTTTATAAAAAAATATATGTAAATTTGGACAAAAATAAACTCTATCTATCTATCTATCTATCTATCTATCTATCTATCTATCTATCTATCTATCTATCTATCTATCTGTGTATATATATATATAGGTGTGTGTGTGTGTGTGTGTGTGTCTGTCTGTATGCGAACGTGGACTAAGTTCAACACAAGTTGACCACAGTCTTGTTTCATACTTTAACGCAATCTTCAGGTCTGAATATTGCGTTGACATCATTTCATAATTGTACACACCGTATCCCTGATATTGAGCAATTTTACCCCAAAATGTAGTATGCCTTTAAACAATATTTGGTTATATATATATATATATATATATATATATATATATATATATATATATATATATATATATATATATATATATATATATATATGTATATATATATAAACACGCACATAGATAGATAGATATAATTGTATGTTTTGTGCAGATGTCGCAATTTAATGATGTCTAATTCTTGACATGTGCATTTATTTCGATTCGTTTGTGTCAGTTCTCTGCTTATACTCAAGGTGCACATGAGCGTAAGAATGCTGCCTACTTAGTTGACAACACTTTTCAAGTTTTCTCTCGAAATCCGACAAGCTTGCTGCTTAAATTACCTTACAATTTTTTCCCCTGCAAATCTTCGCTTACTCTCCACCTTGCTCTCCTTTTCCTCTTGCCTCATCCTCTTTTTTGTTCGGAGACATCGAAATTAGATTTTACCAGAACTCATTGTGCTAAGCCAAAATCCAGTCTATCTTCCGGCAAGAAGGGAAAATTGCGTTCCTCTGAGAGTTTTAACAGCAAAATATTTTGATTATAGAAGATTTACCAAAGCGACCTCCATTTTAACCGGCGTTATACGAAAGTGTGTCTCCTTTACCTCGGGAACATTCCACGTTCCACGGCATTTTAATAAGGGTAAATATTCAAAAAATTCAAAAATATTCGTAAGCATTTTAATTATATCCCTTCAGGGTATAGGCCAACATAGTTTTCCGCAACATCTATTTCTGTAAATTTTGATGCTGAGCAAATGCTTCATTTCCTGTTATCGTCTCAACGGTTATGAATTGTCCTTTCCTACAACTGCTTGTAAATGATAGATAATCCAGACTACGCTTCTATTTACCCAGAAGATGGAAGGAGAATTGATAGTTATGTCTTTCTCCAGGGCATTAGTGTTAAATGAATGCAATCACAAAGAATTTGAACTTTGAACTTTCTATAAATTCCATTCTGTGTATTGATATCCGTAAAACCATTCGCTTGCCTAGTAACTCACCATTACTCACCCAAAACGAGGCAAGTCTTGCGACCAATCTTTCCATAAATACCTCCATATATCGAGGTATTCTTTTAGTATGAGTGGCGATGAGAGATTGATGGACAAAACTACACCGTGAGCTTGAGTGAATGGATGTCAGAGCAATATTTGGGAGTTGAAGCAAAAAGACAAAATTTATTAAGAGTTATAAATGACGGGACATTGTGGAGAGCCATGATCGCTAATGTCCTGAAGAGTAACGTAACATAGAATAATAAGAATGAACTTGAGTATATGCATGGCGGGAAAAGTTTTACGAGAAATAGCAAAAAGACAGAATTTATTAAGACCAACAAACGACAATAAATTGTAGTGAGACATGATCACCAACGTCCTGAAGGGACACGGGACATAGAAGAAGACGAACGAGCTGGAGTAAATTGATGGTAAAATAATCTTTAGGAGAAATAACATGAAATATAAAATTTATTAAGAGTTACAAAGTTCAGGAAATTGTGGAGAGCCATAATCCCCAACATCCTGAAGGGTAACGGCACACAGTAGAAGAAGAATGAGCTTATGTAAATGAATGGTGGAACAAGATTTAGGAGAAATAACAAAAATATATAATTTATTATGAGAAAGAAAGGACAGGAAATGGTGGAGGGCCATGATCGCCAACGTTCTGATGAGTCGTAGTACATAGAAACAGAGAAGAAACTAGATTGTATCCATAGCTGGGTGATTAGGCCCGTCCGGTAGCGTACAAAGCCTGATTATTGACCAGGCTAAACGTTGCGTACTGGACCATGTTGTACGCTGTTTAACTTCGGTGATCGGACGAAAACTAGTGTTTCATCGCTGTCCAGTTACTTCTAATATTATTAGTCGAGAAGTTTATTTGCACCTATACTTGAGTCCATAAAAATCAAACCTACCTGTTTAATAATTAAAAAAAAACACCCTCCTCAAATCTACTTCTTCTTTACTTCTCACCAGAATCTATTTTACATATTTACAAGGCTAACATTTGACCATGTTTTGAATATTGCTCCTTCTGTAAAATTATTGGTCCTGACCTGGTGCCCCAGCTTCAGTTCCATTCCCACTGCCATAATGTACCTTCCTTGGGTCTTTTTAATAAATACTTTCCTGGTAACTGTTCGGATGTACTTATCGCTATGGTCCCTAGACTTAATGAATTTAAGCGTAGTACTAGATTGGCGACATGGTCTCACCAATTCATTGTTGAATTGGCGAGATTTAACCGTCAGTTCTATGTTAACTTTCTTTCCTCGATTGTAGAACTCTCTTCCGGCACCACGCTTTACAGCTAACTTTTGTCTTCAAAAATGTATCAGGTCATCCCATAAGTTCTGTCCGAATTTTGAATAAGGAAAACAAGTGACCAAATGTTACATTTAATTACAGATTTAATCAACAATGTATTTTCCCTAATTATCTATGAATTCCTTCCATCTATTAAGAAGATTACTAATTCCATTACTGTAAAATTCTTTTGGCTTTGATTCGAAGAACTCACAAATGTCAGTTTTAACATCTTCCTGTGTTACAAAAGCTGTTTCTTCCAAATGATTCTGTAAGCTACGAAACAAATGGTAGTCTGAAGGAGCAAGGTCGGGAGAATAAGGTGCATGAGGAATTTTCTCCCAACCGATCTTTTGTGACGTAATTCTTGCTGTGTGTGGTCAGGCATTGTCCAATGAAACATCACCCGTTTTCGATTCACAAGAGCAGGTCTTTTTTTCCCCAAAGCTTGGTTCAAACGCTCTAATTGCTGAAAGTATATTTGAGAATTAATTTTGCATTAGGTGGTAAGAATTCAAAGAGGATTATTCCTTGGCAATCCCACGAGGTTGAAAGAAGACACTTTTGCCCATGAAGTTCCCTTCTCGGCTGTGGCTGGGTCCTTCCCCTTTACTAAGTCACTGTCTACGACGCTTAACATTTCGATAAAAGATCCATATTTCGTCGCCAGTCACAAGTCTATCCAAAAAAGGTGAAAAAAGTTGGCGATAAGGGAGAGAAGAGCAGATGTCAACTCGGGATTTGAGGTTGTTTTCAGACAATTCATGAGGCACCCATTTTCCAAGTTTAGGAACTTTTCCAAGTTGTTGAAGATGACGATGAACGGTTGTATGGTTTGAACTGAGAACCACTGCCAATTCCTCAACTGATAAAGCAGGATTTTCTTCAAGGGCTGCTCCAAGAAGCTCTACATCAAACTTAACTGGACGTCCGGTTCGATCTTCATCTTCAAGGGTGAAATCTCCACCTATGAATTTTGCAAACCATCTTCTGCAAGTTCTTTTATTCACACATTCCTCTCCATAAACTGAGTGAATGTTTCTAACTGCTTCGGCTGCTGAGTTTCCTTTCTTGAACTCATAAAGCATTATGTGCCTCAAATGATTGTTGGGTACTTCCATGTTAGCAGGGTTTTAATCAAACAAGATTTTATTTTATTGTTCTCTGAAATAAAATTTGATCAGTTTAAATGCATCTAAACATAAAAATAATGTTCAGCTCCATTAGACACTAAAAAACACTCATTAAATTTCCTTCATTTTAACAAAAAGTTAAAATTCGGACAGAACTTATGGGATGACCTAATATATGCAATGTCAGTTGTTATCTAGTATATTGCTTATTTTTCTATTCTTATCGATCCTCAATGATCTTTATTTTTCTTATTTATTCTTTCACACTCAGTAATCCCTTGTGTCTTAGTAACTTTATTGACCTTCAGTGGTGGGGGGGTATTTTGAAATTCCGACCCTTCCCAAAAAACGCCACTTTATTTATTTTCCTGAACACTTCCTGAGAAACAAATTCTATTGTAAGAAAATAGTTTTAGTTTTAGTTTTTCCTTCCGCATGTACTGTTAGGCGTCGTGGACAGACACAGTCGTATGTCAGCGACAAGCCGAGTGGAGAGATATCTCGTGGGCTCTGAGAGTGTCTGACACTGAGTCGCCCCAGCGTCTTCTTGTCTTCCTCTGGTTCTCCAGGGGGTGTATGCTCGTAGGGCTGGTTGGTCGATAGGTATACGAGTGAGGTGTCCGAACCAGTTAATCCTCTGTCGTTCGATGTGCTGTATGATTGGTATTTCTCCTACCATACCCCCTATTGCCTCATTCCTGAACTTGTCTCACCTGGTCTTCTTCACTGCTTTCCTCTGGTATTTCATCTCACAAGTGATCAGTTTACTCTGAAGGTTTTTTTGTTAGGGGCCATGTCTGTCGCTATAAAAAAATAACCATTCCGAATTGCGAAACTGACTTGTTTCAGATTCTGAACCCTCAATAAGTGTTGTCAAACTTGAGTTTAGCATCAGCCATGTTCATGGCAGGAGGTAAGGTTCTCTGTGGTGATTAAATGAAAGCAGTTTTTGTTTTCAGGCGTTAAAATTTATAATTCTACTGGAAGACGCTGATACTGCCATGGACTAAACAGGCAAGCAGCAATGATGATTTAAGGGAAATATGACCAAGGAAAGTTACAATCAGAAAGAGACGGTGTAAATTTGTGTTACATATAGTGAGGAAAGCAGGTTTAGAGAATCTAACACTCACAGAATATACTGTAGGCAAGAGAAATTGTTGAAATAATGAATAACCGACTCAACAACTTTGAGTGAATTGACAGGAAGTTGTCGAGAGACCTGACTTGCCTACATCCTGAAGAGACACGGGAAATATATAAAAAAGAACGATAACAGCTATAAAGTAGTATTAGTTTTCATTTTTTGTTTAGTTCTACATGACAAATGAAAGTAATATTTAAAACTTAAAGCCCTTTGTATGAAATAATAAAATCGAAAATGTTATTAAACTAATCAAAAATTCATGACTTCTTATAACAACATCATTACTAAATAATCCGTTTAATATTTGTTCAAAATATTAACAGAGTTAGTCATATGACATACTCTCTTTCCACGTTATTATTGAAATGGTAATATTAGCCGTTTCCTTATAAGGAAACATTCAACAGTGGCAATTACAAGGCAGCTAATGCTACTCTCGGTAGAAATTTATAAAATCTTTTCATTAAAACAATTTCTCTGGGAAATAGGTTTCTCAACCTAAAACTTTTCAAGCAAATAGGTTTATCACGGCTCGTAGATGTTATGGATCTTTCCAGAATTGTTGGGGGTTTTCTTTCTTATGTTTGTAGTTGTGACGAACGCCAACATCTTGATTATGCCAAATATCTTTTCCAGCTACATGGGATATCCATTTTGTTGTTGAAAATCCTCAAGGGACTTTCTTCCTGCTATTTTGTACAGTTCTTGGTTTGTGATTCTGTAGCGCCAGTTCACGAAGTTCGAAAACCAATGGACCTCAATCCAGACAATTCATTCGAAGTCTAACCAATGGTCAGAGAAAGCGGTTGTATACTATTGAAAGTTTAGATATTTCTGATCGAGTATGCCACCATGTAGGACCTCTCCATAGTCTCGAGCCGACGACAGCGGACAGCCCCATACTCACTTTACAAATTGGAGATACCGGACTCAAACAAGCAGAAAAATGTTATTATTTGGGACGTATTATAGCCGAGGACACTGAAATCCCAATAAGCATTGGGGTAGCAAAATAGGACTTCTAAAATCTAAGCAAAGTATGAAGAAACAGAAAAAAAATCGTTAGAAACAAAGACTAGAATACTGAACTGTTATGCAATATCAGTCCACCTATATGGCATTGAATGCTGGACAATATCCTCAGAAATGAAGAAGAGACTTGAAGCATCAGAATTGCGCTTCTACAGAAGAATGCTGAGAATACCATGGGCAGAACATGTGAGCAACAACGAAGTTATAGATACACTGGAAACAAAAAAAGGACCCTTACACTTTACATCAGGAAGGGACAGTTGAAAATTCTAGGGCAAGTAATGAGGAAAGAGGGCTTGGAAAATTTAATACTCACAGGACAGACTGAAGTTAAGAGGGATTGATGAAAACAACATAACCTACCTGACGAGCTTCAGTGAATTTATAGCGGAACAGGTTTGGGAGAGATAGCAAAATGTCAAAATATAAGAGCTAAAAAGGATAGGAAGTTGTAGAGAATCAAGTTCTCTTACTTCCTGAATGGACGGCACATAGATGAACAATGTCTCCAGTATATTAGCCTCGAGAAGGAAAAGAGGAACGATGTCTTCTATTAGTAAATTCGTTTGCAATTTGGTATAAAATGCTTAACTTATTAGTGCCCATCTCTTCATATCGGTGCTTGTATATGGGTAGAGTATAGCCTAGGAAGCGATTAAACAGACCGGGTGTTTCCTTTCCTCCTTGATGTACTTCTAAAGATGTTTTAAAATTTTCGGTATTGGAGCCATGTAAAAAAATATGAACTGATGCCTATCAAAAACAGACCATTTTAGTTAAAGTTTGGGAAAAGCTTTCTAATTGATAAGAATAAGAGATATTTATTGACGTGATCATATTCTGCTGTGATGTCATGTTGCCAAATAATTCACTCTTTTTCCTCCAACGTAACCCTTTATCTTGAGTGCCCCTGGGCTTGTAAAGGTTGAATAAATGAAAAAAATAATGATAGGAAATCTTCGAAGAAACAAACAAAAAAAATGGACAGAATTAGAATCTTGCTTTGTAAGGTCTCTATTTATTGGAATTAAACATTTTCAAGCAGACGAAAATTGTTTTAATTACCTTTAAATAATATTCTCTATGTATACATGTTTTAAAATTCCAAAATAAACATACAAACGCACAAGAAATAATACTTATATTGATATATGCATATATATACACTACCGACCAAAAGTTTGGGACCACATTGATTTTTTCCTCAAAACTTTCAAAATGAACCAATCTTCATGTCTTCAAAGGAATACATTTATTTTTTCTATCTTTGCGTGCAATTATGCAATAATCTGCATCAAAATGATCTTTTTCTGTCAACATGTGCGCCG
>OZ038509.1:7579859-7649859 GCA_964036315.1 Acanthosepion esculentum | reverse complement strand
TATGTCATGACTTGTTTATACTCTTCACTGTTCCAGTCACTTCGCTTTCTTTTTAATAATTTATTTTACATTAAGTTACCAGGTCCAATGTTGGAATTAATCCGGGTTTGGTGACCAGGTGTCACATTGTTAGTGAAAGAGTTTGTTCAATTGACAGACTTTTCGACCCCAGATTTCTTACTCTTTCATTATCCATGCTTAAATGCTAAAGGAAATATTTGTTTATATGTCGCTTACCGCTTTTTTCGTTTTTTCTTTATTAGTAGCCAATAGGATCGTTTTTATCTGGCTTGATGTAATGTCATTAGAGCATTAGTCATATATATATATATATATATATATATATATATATATATATATATATATATATGCACATTTCATTAAAAACGACTGACAAGGTGCTTTTATTTAGTTTTTTTATATAATTTCTCGTGCGATCTAATAAAGTTTTTCTTTTCAGAGGATAAATTATATAAAAACTGTCCGAATGTTCTTTTTATCCGAGCGCTTTCGGCCATACATTTAGCCATTTTCAAGGATTATATTTCAACTGTTAGAATTAGAAATAGAAATAGTTTGTTATATGTATGTTTTATAAAGTGATTCATTTTTTTTTGTTTCAAAACACGGTCAAAATATTATGTCCATGTTCAAAGTTAATATTATTAAGTGTTGGTTTGTTTGTTTTTATTAGTAAGGCTTCCATTACTTTTAGCCTTTTTTTTTTGCAAGTGGATGATGCTATTATATTAGTGTTGTCGACAAGTATATTCCGAATAGTGTCCGGTAGGTTTTTAATGAAATGTGCATGAAAGAAGGATTGCTGCCTAAATACACAAATATATATATATATATATATATATATATATATATATATATATATATATATATATATATATATATATATAAGTCTATTTCCCTGAAGATTTTTTTTAATAGAAATATTTTATAAGTTGTTACCCTATCAACGAATGCAGAATGATTCCTCGGCTATTATTATTATTACCATTAGACGTGAAGAGAACACACACTACCTTTAACTGGAGTCGTATTTACAGCTCGGTCAATAAATGCCGTATGATTTCTTATAATATTATCATTAATGACATTTTTATACAGATCGATTGTTATAGTGTAGGTACCTCCACAAAAAGGCGATACCTAACTTTTAAAGTGAATTTTTAATAAAGAAAAATCTTTCTTTAAGCTTTTATGTTCGTTTTAATTTCAAGCTGATAGATTAAATGTAATATTTCCAATAAACAAAATACTATGCTCTATTTCAAATTAATTTAAATAGATTGGGAATAATTTTCGTTTTGAATGTTCTAATTTTGTTTAATTTAGCGTGCGCCATTTTTAGCAACATGTTATAAAACTGTAAATCTTTTTATGAAAAATCTTCCAAAAATAAACTAAACTTTTCTGAAACTTTATTTGAGAAATATTAGCTGATTGAAAGGATAATTAATCTGATTTGATAACTATTATTTACCTAAACTTTAAGATATCACTGACATGCATTTTTAACACGACGCTAGATTGTTTATGTTGACAACTCCGAGACAGATTTTATCATGTGTTGTTCTAAGGAGACTTGAACCGTAAACATATAATTGAGGAATATAAAACTAGTACCTTTTAAATATTCAGTAATCTTAAAAATATAAGTAATTTAATGTTTTTTTTGAATTTCAGAGAATTTGGGCTCTAATTTTATTATAGTTACCGTTATTATTACCTGATAATATCCTGTATGGACGTACGTATCTATAAAATTCGGTATATTTTTAAACATAGAAAAAACAACTTAAAATTCTTTTTAAAATATTCGAGAATGTCAGATTGTAATAGCTTCACAATATATGATTATTAAATATAGCTTTTTAAATATAGTTTTACTTAATAAAACTATTTCCTAAGGGTTATAATATTCAAAATGAATTTTAAAAGATTTAAAAATATCAAATTATTCTAAATAAAATTGTATTAAAATGAAAAGATTTAGCAAAAATTCATTTTTGATCAGAAATTATTTTTTTCTTCAGACAATATTTTCCTTAACATATATTATTCATGAAAGCAATTAAAGCTTCTCTAATTAAAAATATCTTAGTTTTATTGCATTTTTTATTTCGTGATTCAGAGCAGATTTTCGATAAGGGACTGGGCCCATTTTTCTAAAAAAAATTAATGATTTCAATTGTCCAAAAATTTCTGCATTTAACTCGTATAGTCTGTAAAAATTATCACGCTGAATTTCTAAATTTTCATAAAATTAAGTTTTTGGGGCAAAATACATGGAAAAATATATTTAGCAAGATTTTGTAAAAAAAAATAACATTTTTAAAATAAATTAATTCATGTGTGAATAATCCTGAAAATTTAATTAAAATCTGACAATTATTTCATTTTTGCATGAATTTCGAAATTAATGTGTCACCGCAAAATGACGCTAACATTTACTAAGCTAAAATATAGTACATACGCTGACGTAATAAAAAAAAGAATTTTTAATCAAAATTTCGAATATTCTAAAAAGGGTTTGAAATTTTCAATAAATATTCTTTGATATTTCCTCTTAATAATAACATAACGATTCTGGTGATAAAACTGAGTTTTCATTAAGTTTGGAGCATTTTTTCATCACGGCATGATGATATTTTTAACGCTGTTGTGAAGGTATCTACTACAGTGTGAAGAAAATTGAAACTCAGATCTTACTGGCTGCTCGGTCATTCAGAGCTGAGAGTGTCATTACAAAGAAACTTTTGATATTACCATTATCATTGCAATTATTTGAAAGAATATTCTTCCCAAAGTACCCAAAGAAAAAAAAGATTTCGAAGATTGATGCATTTATGTCACAGTTGAGATATTTTTGTTCACATATCTCGTATAATTTATCCATGACTCTAGCAGACGGTTTATATTGTTCTCATTTCACTGCGATCCTAAAGCTGATATTTCTACACTGTAAATTCAAGTTGTATACCATGAGGGCATGCGAGCAATATAATTCAAACAACTCCCATAAAATCTTACCAACGATTCAAACAGTTCCTTAATGCTTTCCTCTAAATTCCATTAACTTGCACATAAAACCTTACTTTCAATTCTACTCGAAGCTTCACTTCAGGAATGCTGTTTCAATCTTTCTTCTGTGGTTTGTTGACCACAAAGGCCTTTGCGTTTTAAATACTTTAAATTCTCTTTCCACAAGCGTTCGCCCAACCAACAAAAGAGAGCGAGCAGATTTGCCTCGGATCAGTCAGTTCTGTGATCGGCTTTTATGTTGTTGTCTCCTTTAGATGAGTTCTATGGACTTACGTGTTCACTGGCCTGCAGCGTTCACGACAAAACAGCCCGCAACTCTATCTGATGCACTTCCACCGAACGCTCGGCTTATTTAAATGCGAGCTGTTCACTTATGGCTTTCTTTGGGAATTGGATCATGAAAAGGCATTAATTTGATTCTACTGGGTTTTACGGATTCAGGCTCTGCATATCTTCGTTGGATATTTACAAGGAGGGAAGTGCGTGTAAAGGCCGTGTTCATCTGTGTGTTTCGTTGCAAATGTCTTTGTACTCCTCTGTGAATTAAAAGCAGGATAATGACATAAATAATGCTTGGATTTTTTTTTTTTTAGAGAAGTAGTTCGTGTGGCCCGATAAGAATTGCAGACATGAGAAAAATAGTTTTGCACACTTTTCTCTGGCCGCAAATTGGACTGAAATTAGCAAAGCAGAGAAGTAGTGAAAGGGATAACGGTAGGTACCGCCACTAATCCGCTGAAAAAAAAAAAAAACAGCATAGCATGATAAAAAAAGGTCCCAAATAATAAACAAAAGTTTTACTGCCAAAGTGTTTACGTTATTATTAAGAGGGAGACCAATGTATTTTTTTTATTATTTCATTAAATATTGTTCGAAAATTTGGTTAAAAATCTTTTTTTTTTTTTTTGCTTTTGGCGTCAGCGGTCAGCCGAATATTACTGTACGAGTTTTAGCACCGTTTGTCCAGTAAAAACATATTGATTTGAAAATTCTTGCAAAAAGTAAAAGTAATATCGAATTTGTTTTATTTTTTTACATATGTTACCTCTTACCACATGCTTTATGACATGAAATTTCGAGAAATTAAATTTTAATTGCAAAATTTGTTTATTAGCTAAAAGCTTTTTTTCCTTGGAGAATGTAATTTTTTTAAAAACTTCTACTCATTTCACTAAACCTACTCCGAATCGTAAAATAAAAATGCCATAAAACTATGACATTAGTATATTAGAAAACCTTTTAATTGCTTTTATAAATAAGATTTATTAAGGACATTATTATCTTAAGAAAAAAACATTGTGAATAATGATTTTTATAAAAGTTGTTTTTCATTTTTCTTTTAAATTTAATTGTAATAATTAATAAAGTTTCAAATCTTTCAAAATTCTGAATTACTTTAATTGCGTTAGATGCTATTCATATTAAGTGGAAAATATATTTACTTATCAAAAATTGAAAAACTTAATACAAATCATCACGCACCAGATTTTTAAAAAATATTTTTTAGTTTATAAATGTTCCGATATTTAGTTATTTTTTTTTAGTATGAACGATCATATACGACATTATGTGAAAATAAGAGCGATGACTATTTTAAATTTAAAGACAACATTTCTGAATTAATTCTGGTATCATTACAATCAACTCTCTTTGTTTCGTTCCATCTGGGATCAATCCCGGAGAAAGAAACAGTTTACGAAAAACAAAGACTGTGAAAAGGTAAATTACCCAGTATTATTATTAACAATTTAAAATTTCTATATTGCTTAACATGTGAGTGGCATAAAATTAGATATGAGAAAATGCGTGGCGTAGAAGTCAATATTTTCATTATCAGTTATTCTTGTCCCACCCTTCATTAGTTCTTAATTACGCTCAACCATTACGCCCTGCCAATAACTCATAAATAATGGACTATTGCGTTTTGATTGTGTGGAAAAACAGAAGACATAACAGAAACGTTATTTGGTTTCATTGAAAAAAAGAAAGAAATATAGGAACGTTTAACGACTCCTACTACGACCTCATAAATAAAGGACTATTTTGTTTTGGTCGTGTGAGAAGACAAAAGACATATATCAATGAGGAAACTTCGTTTTAATCGGCAAATGAATAAAGAGAAGTTTGACGTGTTTAACGTCTGCATCAGTGAAACGGAAAAAATGTCAATTTCAAATCTTTTCATTTGTACATCCTTACTTCTTGAAGTAACGACCATCATTCATGAATTATGATAGTTATTGCAATATTTTGTTAAAGTTGTTAAGCTCAAATATTTAACGATGCGATAGCGGAATTTCTATGGATATTTTATTATCGTAGAAGTCGCCACGAGCGTATTCAATTATTAAGTGAATAGCTAAGTTTCATTAGAAATTTCAAACAGGAAAAACCGTCCATTTTTTACGGGTTAAAACTAGATATTTTTTGCAAAGAACGTTTGTAGGAGAGACTTTGTAAATCACAGATAAAATAATAGTAACACCATCAAACAATACTCGGTCAGACGCTGCTAATTCCTATATATATATATATATATATATATATATATATATATATATATATATATATATATATATATATATATATATATATATATATATATATATATATATATATATATATATATATATATATATATCTTTTATCCGTCACGTGATCTAATTATTTCAATCCGCGTTCAAACCCAAGTTTCGGCATATAACATTATTATCATTGAGCGAGCAGGACGCCAACAAAACGCCGATTTTGTACAAATATTCTTCTCTATGGGCTATGTCGCATCAGGACATGGACGATCATGGCTCTCCACAATTTCCTGTCCTTTGTAACTCTTAATAAATTTAGTATTTTTGTTATCCATTCCAAACCGTGCTCAGCCATCCATTCATTTACTCACGATTGCCATGTAGGTTTGCGTTGTTTTTTATGTCCTTCTCGTCTTCAAACTGTCATGTGAATATTAAATTTTACAAGCCCTCTTTCCTCATTATTGTGCCTTAGAAATTCCAACTGTTTCTTCCTGATATTAAGAAGACGTTTCCTGTTTGATTTCTTTTTTTTATAAAACTCCGTCTCTGCTCCCATATTCAGTCCATGGTCTCCTCAGAACCATTCTTTATAACCATATTTCTGTTATTTCAACTCACTTATTCATCTTTAAGGAGCTTGTGCAGCATTCACTGTCTGTAAGGACAAATGTCACTTAACATTTCAGTACCTTTTTCTTTGTTTCTAACGAAGTTTTCCTATTACTTTATACCTTGCTTAGCTTTTGGAATTTTTCTTTAGCTATCCCAATGTTATTTCGGATTTCAGTGTCGTACTTTCCGTCCTCTGTTAAAACAGTTTTTAACGTATTTTTTTAAATCTCCACTCGTTAATTTGCATTATGTCTTCTTTTACTTAATGTTTAATCCTTTTCCTCACTTTCCTTTGTTACATTCTGTAAGATAATTTGTACATTGCTTTTCGTGTCTGCTATCAGCAAAGTTTCATTCGCATATCTTATGTTCTTAAGATTGTTTTTCTATATTTCTGATATGAGGTATTATGTACACTATTTACATTTATTCGGACTATTGTCCTCATCTTTGTTGACATATTTATCACAACGTTTCGGCCGTTGTACGCTCTTCAAGTGGTTGGAATGTTGAACTGAACCCTTTATTTCGCTTGCTGGGGGTAGACTGTTCTAGTTCCACGTGTCATGTCTAATGGATGTCAGTTATCAGTTATCTCCTGTTAATTCACCTCTCCAAGTTCTCCACTGCCTTAACCAGCTATTGAACCAATAACCAACGCCTTTATCCATTGTGCCATGTGTCCTTAAGAAGAGTAAATAGTGCCAATAATGTTGTACAAATATACGAAACCCAGTATACCAATCATGTAACCTATGATTGTACTATGACAATAATATAGGTGAATACCAGTAACACGCATCACAACCATATATGTGTAATATGATGACAGGTTTTGAGAAAAGCAGCTCATAAAACTTGATGGTGTGACCCAGTGAGAAGTATATTCAGGTTGGTTAAACCAGTTCCCATAGATTAGATCCCACGGAGTGTATTCTCAGGTATAGGTATGTGTTTCTTAAGTTGCCTTGTGTGGCCCATCTTTCAAACTTTAAAGATCAACCTTTTCAACACTTGATCATGGTGCTCTTCCACTACTCCCTCTGATGAAAACATGCTCAGTGTTTTAGACCGTAAGTGATATACGCAATTGGGTAATTTATTGATGCATTTGTTTTCTACTGGTTATCTACAATTTGCAGGTTATTTAACGCCATAAATTACTTTAAGATTGTAAGAATTTGTTTTGGTGATTTGGGGGGGATCAGTTCTCTATTGTAATCAATATATAAACTGATCTCTCAATTTATGTTATATTTAGATCTTACTATTTGAGAAATATTCTAGTTTGATACTCAGAATCTTTACAAAAATAATCCTAAACAATATTTATATTTGTATTTTTTTAATTTATTATTTTAATTTGTTAAGTATCTCGAAGAAAATATGTCTTATGAATAATCAATAGTTGCCTCCCCTTGTTCTGTTATTCTCCTCTTTGATAGAGCTAATTTTGTTTACTGGTACTATAAAAGGACAATATACACCAACCTTGCATTCTCAGCTGAATAAAGCTTTCTTAAAGCCTACACCTGCGTACTTTTGTCATTACACCAACTATAATGAAATTCTTATTATTTACCATTTAAAGTTCGAATCGATTGGCAATTAGCCGATGTTTTGCCAATGTTTTATGTTTTATCATGCCAATAAATAATTTAATAAATAGTGTCCAATATTTTTGTCTCAAATTCTCAAGAAGAAAGAAATTATATAAATTCACAGTCATCATATGTTTAGGTTTTATTAAAACACACTTTTGACACAACTTTTTCTTACGGCAACGAAGATTAAACACTGATATTTCGTCAATAGCTTTAAATTTCAAATAAATGTTCCTGCACGAGTATATATATATATATATATATATATATATATATATATATAATAGAAATTGTAAGGAGGATTTGATAACTATAATTAAGTAATTCATTGAGTCTGAAAGAAACCTCAACAGAAAGCACTGGACGGCCGTATCGTCCTATATTTGGGACTCATCAGCAGTGCGCATCCACTACGAGAATTGAAACCCTGACAGTTAGGTTGTCAAGCAAACACCATACCAACTGTTCCAACGTGCCTCGGTGACGAAGAGATAGCAAATCAGATTCAGTATAGCGCCGCTCACTCACATATTCCTTGATGGAAGTCAACTGAAGTTCTCTGTAACCATAGGACTCTGCCCCCCGGAGCCACGACTACTATCGCCAAGCCGCTCAAACTGAAGCATTAGAAGCCGGATCAAGCAATGATATACACATGATAGAAATTGTAAGGAGGATTTAATAATTATAATTAAGTAATTGATTGAGTCAGAAAGAAACCTCAACAGAATGCAGAAAGCACTGGGCGGACGTTTCGTCCTATATTTGGAGGGGCGCTATATTGAGTCTGATTTGCTATCTCTTGATAGTTGAGGTTTCTTTCAGACTCAATAAATTACTTAATTATATATATATATATATATATATATATATATATATATATATATATATAAAGAAAGAACAGTAAGATATAAAATCCGGTGTTCTTATAGATATTTTTATTTTTACACAATAGTGCTCAATGTAAATTTACAGAGCATTAATATTATAAATTAATTGATTTAAAATCTGTTTTTTTCGCTACACAGTGATAACCATGTTTCAAACATGGAAGCTAAAGCCTTCGAATTTAATTTTGTTAATTGAAAATTAAAAAATTGAACACCCTACCACCCCTTGTCTAGATGAATGGATTTCTCGGTATCCTTGGAAACACTCAATTATGAATCTTTGCCTTACCTTTAAAACCGTAAATTTAAAAAAATAAGTTTCTCCAAAATTCACTTGACGAGGAAATGGAACTAATTTCTTTAATTTAATAGCAAAATTAAATTCGAAGGTATTAGCTTCCATTTTTGAAACATGGTTATCACTGTGTAGCAAAAAAAACATATTTTAAATCAATTAATTTATAATATATATATATAAGCTTCTTCCATGTGTGTGTATATATATATATATATATATATATATATATATATATATATATATATATATATATATATACACACACACACACACATGGAAGAAGCTTATTCTGACAAGAAATTCATTAAATATTCAAATGAAACGCTTTATTATAGAATGACCGTGTTATGAGTAATCAAGAATGGTAAAGATAAAGGGTGGGAAATTCAAATTTTCGGTTCAATCCATTTTTTTTATTCTTGTGTATAGAAAACATTTCATTCAGTCTTAACGAGAACGCCTTTGTTCTTTCTTTAAATAAACTCAATAAATTGGTTGATACTTCCTCTACGGCTTATCAGCACCTTACTGGTTATATAAAACCAGTGAATATTTTTAGATTATAAGAATTTTTGTAGATAATAATGATTTAATGATACGCCTGTTACTAATTAACGCATATCTGTCGAGATAGCAGGTATATTCATACATTTCCAAACGGTATTTGCGCATAAGTGAATATTACGAACCCAAAAGGAATCGAACACGGCTTTCAGATTTCTAATTCCAATTATCACATACCAAGTTTACAGCACCTGACATCCCCAGGTATTTACTTGACCCCCCACTGAGTCAGGTTGTGACACAAGGTCTGTTTTTAACGTGGGGACCCGAGTGTTTTCACCCGGGCCGCTGGTCTTGGCTGGTCATAGCTTGTACAAGCTGGTCAGAGCTGGTCTAAGCTAGTCTTGGCTTGTCCAGGCCGGAGCCGGTCCAAGCTAGTTGTAGCCATGATACCACCAGCGCAGGGACGAATCTCTACACCAGGTAAGTATCGAGTGAAGCTCTCAGCCAGAAGGCCGACAAAGCGAGCGATCTGCGAACAGATTCTACGCTTTGATCCGGGCCTCCAGGCCGAGCAGCTCCCAGCACCTGACATCCCCAATCGGTTACCTATCTAGGCAATCGTACGGGAACTGATGTTTTAACATGACGTCGCTGTACGTCTTCAACTGGTTATGTTTAGGCATTTGACAAGCTTATACGTGTTACAGAACGGGGTATTTACTATAGACCATCTTAATTGAAAATGATTACGAGGTACACGTTAACAGCCTAAAATCAGTTAAGAACAGGTGCCAAGACTCATTAGGTCTGATCTTAATTAAATCCACGTGTTAACATATATTTATTAGTGTTGAAACTTGACTAATGCATGGAATAATAATGCAACACAAAATGTACGTAGAACAAAATGTATTGAAACAAGAAAGTGTACACAATATTTACATATAGTCTTTTGTATATTCCTGGGAAGACCGTTCCAGGAGAATGTGTTGACTGAGTCGCAGTCGGGCAGAGTCTCTGGTTGAGTCATAGCTGGTCTTAGCTGGTCATAGCTTGTCCAAGCTGGTCATAGCTAGTCAGACGTAGCCGCGATACTACCAGCGCAGGGACGAATCCCTGCGACCGGCCTGTATTGGAGAACGAGTCCCAGCCAAAAGATACTACACCGTGATCTTAGCCTTGAGGCCGAGAAGAGACCGAAATCTCTTGTTTCGTTCTCCTCTCTTCCCCTTATCAACTATATTTATATGGTCGGTACTCCACTATGCAAATTAGGTGGATCCTACCACAACAATTATTATTATTATCATCATTATTATTGAGAAACCATTGTTATTGTTCAGATCAAGTTTAGCGAAAGTGAGAGGTGTGAAAAGTTTGTTTATTTAGCGGCATATACTTATGGGTCATTAAATTTTCTCGGGATCATTAGTAATTTATTTTACCAAAATGTATTGCTGGTACCGTTTTGTTTTTCCTCACAAAAATATATTGCTGGTAATATAATTTTTTTTTTTTCAAAAATGTATATTGTAGCATACCTACGGACGATAATGGGTATGTCCCCATTCACATAAATACAGTAGTAAATACTGTACGTTGGTCTGCAGTTGGAGATACGTCTCCAGCTGTGCTGGTCAAACTCTCCGCCTCCGGGCAGAGAGGATCCCCAGACGAAGCTATGTCGAAGGGCAGAGTCTCGGGAAACAGCTATCCGACACCGTTTTATATGGGGACTACGAGGAATTTTTGGCCGAGCCTACGGGGTCTGATACCCCACATTAAATTTGGCCTTGTGTCACATCTGACAGCGTGGGGCGGTTGGTAGTTATCCTGCAGTTGGAGATTCGTCAAACTCTCTGCCTCCGGGCATAGAGGATTCCTCAGACGAGGCTATGTCGAAGGGCAGGCAGATAGCCCACATTAAATTCGGCCTTGTGCCACAACTAACCTCGTGGAGCGGTTGATAAATATCCTGCTGTTGTGGATTCATTATAGAATTCACTTGACTCACTTATAACAGTTGACTACCTCTTCTACGCGCTGCTGGCGAATCTTATATTTGTTGTTCTTGTCCTAAGTATTATCGTTCATTACCAACCTTCTTTTGATTATTCTATTCAGTAACCTTCCCTAGCTTGCAACAATGTATTGATGGTAATTTTTTTTACTATGAAAATGTATTGCTGTATTTTCATTGTAAAAAATTATTTTTATACTTTCATTATTTTTTTTTACCCCTGTTTGGGAGTTAACCCATAGCAGAGACCCTAACGGGTGCTACCACACCGGGTCAGGGTGAATCTGGGAACAACAGCAAATATGAAGTGGCTCCATGCTTCTCAAAACTTCCTATCTCCTTATAGAAGGCCTTGGTACCGGATGTAGTTTATCGTCATACCCAGAGCGTGAGATGAAAAAGGTTAATGGCTATTAAGGTTTATTGTCATATAATTTAACTCTAAATTGCTACGATAGGATGACGGGAAAATGAAGATAATATTGATTGTTTAACATTACATTAACCCCGTTCACTGTCACTGGAATGTTGATTTATGCTAATTGTATAACAATTTACTACTAGCATAATAGTAATTCCGATAGGTCCGACAAAGTAAAACGAGAAGATACTCTCGAAAGTTACCTCTAATCGGGTTTTAACTGTGGCGTATAAATTTTAACGCCTTCAAGGTGAAGCTCCTATATTTTATTTCTGATAAGGAATAATTTTTATCCTTGATCACTGTGGCTAATTCTAATCTCCGGAATAGAAACTCACAGTGACTTTTTGGCCTTATCTTATTATGTCGTATCAATTAAATAATGAATTAATCTGCTTGTAGGAACGTTGCTTCACTGTGACGACACAGAAAGGTTGCCATCTTGGACATTTATAAATCTATCATTCGTTCGTGCATCTCTGGTCTTGTAATCCGGTTATACCGGCTGCAACAGCAGAATTGTCCAAATCGTGTTATCAGCAAAATTGTCCGCTAGTTAGATTAACATTTGAACCGTTGTATATTAGAAATGATTAAAGATATATTGCCGGAATTCTCCGCAGTTTTTATAACACTATTGGACTTTACAGTGAGCAATGAGAATGTATAATTACTATCCAAGATTTACAGAACAATGAAATCGATGATAACGAAAATGACATGTTCATAATTAATTAATGATAGCTAAGGAACGGAAACTCATAAAGCATTGAAATAAAGTTCATATATATATATATATATATATATATATATATATATATATATATATATATATATATATACCATGACCATTTTCAATCTTATTTAAGATTATCTTCACCCTTTCTAACCTTCTAAATCTCTGTCCTGGAGTAACAAGTTGCCTCACAAATTTCACGTACGATTTCATTACAATGTTTTTCAGGGCTCTTTGGACTATCGTAGCTGAAACTCCTCTCTCACGTGCCAAGCCTATTATTGATTTAATTGTATCATTTCTAAGTGATCTCTTTATATCTAAGTTCCTATCTTGACCTACTTATCCAGTTTCCCTCTCTACGGTTCCCTCTTTTTTAAATTTATTCACCATTCTCTTGATGGTTCTTGAATGAAGTTTGAAGATGGAAGCCAGAGCATGAAGGCCTGAATGATCATTTTTCTCTCGCCCTTACTCAGTTGGGAAGACAGTGGGGCTGACACAAAACGATTTTAACCTGTTCTCTTTCTAGTTCAATAACTCAAATGTTTTTTTCTGTGATTCTTACGATAAACTGTGTGAAGATGGTTAAATGTTTTATCTGAAAACTTGGAAAGATGAAACACAGTTCAGTGTTTTATTTTAGATATTAAACATTTTGTAGGATGGACAATTATGCTGTTACACAATTCGAACACTTTTGTTGTTACACCCGATATATCTCGAGAGTCGCGACAAAATTCAAAGAAGGATCTGTAATGTTATCGGTACTGACCTGGCATCTCGAGTTCAGTCACGCGGTGATGTGGTTTTACTTTGACTTTTTACTAAATATTCTCGTGCTTGTTGTTCTAAGGTGTTCTCCTTATGGTGACTTGAACACAAGAATTTAAACGTACAACTAGAATGAAGATTAAGTCTTATTGTTGTACTGATGAAATAGCTAGATGTAACGTAATCTTTATTCTAATTGTTTTTATCTCGTCTGTAGTATTCCCTTCCGGGCTCTTGCTTCGCTAGCACCGACAATCTTCAAATGTTTAAATGCAACGTCAATCGCCATCTGCTGTCTTCCTGTAACCTGTTCTTTTATAGTCCTTTTTACTCACTAAAGTCTTTTTTTTCTCTTTCACTCTTTGTGGCTTTCATTCTTTGTGGTGGAATGATTACAAAAAGAAAAGGAATTTTTAATGTCTTAATGTTACAGCCAAGATTCTCTTTCATCGCAATAGAGTTCAGGTTGGGAAGAGATTGAGTTAACCAAAAACGACACAGGTTTATGTTCATAATTGCTTCCAAAAGGCATTACAAGTGCGAAAATGAATTGATTGAGATATGTGCTTGTTGATGCGTTTAATGTAGATTTTAGTTATGTTTTACTATAATCATATCACATACATAAAGATCTTTTTTCTATTGAATTTTTTTTTACTATTTAGTGTGAATGCTTTATTCTTAAATATTACATTTCTTTTAGGACAAGGCCGAAGTGTGTGTGTGTGTGTGGGGGGGGGGTAAAGGTTGGTTTAACACCTTGTTGATATGGTTCACGACCATTTATTCTCGTCCTGTGTATGACGATAAACTGCATGCGCGTCCTGGTCAAGGCCTGTGATCAGGAGGTTTTGAGGATCGTGGAACCACCTTTTAATTGCTAGTGTTCCCAGGTTCACTCTGAACCGGGGTGGTAGCACCTGTTAGGGAGCCAGTTATAGGTAAATAGTTAACCACCAAACTGGGGCTCAAAACTCTATGAAAGTGTAAAAATAGCTTTTAATACCAGAAAAACTTTGTAAAAAATTATTACCAGAAATACATTATTAGCAGCTATACATTTTTTGGAAAAAAAAATTTCAGATATAGATTTAAGAAAAATACCAGCCATACATTTTTGGAAAAAAAAATATTACCAGCAAGAAAAATCTTCTGAGCATTAAATAACCTATTGAGGTTGATATGCCGTAAAACAAACCAAACCAAACGATTTATTAATTACAATTTACTCATGCACCACAAGAACTCATTCATCGTCATTCAATCCAATATTTGCCACAATACCACATATTCACAGGGATCCTACTAAAATACGCATGAAATGAAAATATATACAATTGTATATATATATATATATATATTTTTATAAAATATATAAATTATGACATCAAATTAGTGGGTGGGTTGTACTCAGTCACGAAAATAAAATACAAAACATTCAAAGTAAAATTAAAATATAAAAAAATAAAACGTTCTTATTTTAGGGAAATTATGACGTAATCTTGACATTGACATACAACACTATTTCAAACATTAGATAAGAAAAGCAAGAGCAATAACAATGAAAAAGTGAAGCCTATTTTAATGAAAACAGTTTAATGAGAAACATTTTATAAATTTCAATCTGTCACAGATACCGCTCTGTCAATGAATACTGAATGTTTCCTTATCAAGAAACGGCTAATATTAGCATTATCAGTGGAGATTAGTAAAACAGATACTACACTTTAATCGCACTCCGATGTCTGGGGAGCAAAAAACACGTATAATTGCTCAGTAAATGAATGGGGAATGTTTATTTATAAGAAAACGGTTAATATAATTTCACAGTCATTGTTGAATTAAACGTCAATACTTTCCTGGGGCGAGTTTTTGTATAATCTGCGAATTTGGGATTGTAGGATTTACTTGATTATGATAGGTAGATTGTTGGAAAATGTGCATATATATATAAAGTGAGTTGTTTGTTTTTTTCTGATAAGATGAAATATACATTTTGGGTGATTGAAATTTACATACAGGAAATTTCATTTTTAAAAATTTTAGTTAATGTAGATATCCAATCACATTTTCAGTTTTGATTTTTTTTTATAATTACTTGAATGGTTTTGTTTTTTTTCGTCTGTGTCTCTTTTCTTAAGAGTAGGAACCTGTCCATTCTGTACCAGACCAGCAAACGAACTCCGCATAATATAGATATATATAGTCTTGTAGGTCCCGCTGAGAGGATGCGGTATTATGGTGTATGGAGGATTGAGTGGTGACGGACGAGATTTTTGCGGTGAAGGCGCAAATTATAACGAATGAATGGGTCGTGAATCGGATTAGCTAGGTATAAGACAGTTAGTGAAGAGCCGCCTCAACTTCTTTCCCCATTTTCTGCCTTATGCCATAATTGTATTTTTAATACAATAAATACCAATATAGATACAACATAATAATTAGGATAATTGAATAAAAAAGACGCAATTCCATACAGAGACGACAGGCTGATTATCATTCAACTCGACCAATAACCACATGTTTAAACAAATACTAAACTATAACCTACTTTTAATGAAATTTAGAAGCTATAGTACTAAGATAGGTAACCGCCAGTTTCTTGAAATTATGTGGTATTCGTGGGTAACTAAATAATCCCTATTGCAAACACCTTCACCAGCACATTTGTATTTCTTCAACACAGAGACTAACTTAGTTATGCTGTGTCGACCTTCTACATCACTTTCTTGGTTTTGAGAGAATAAAGCCTAGGGATATGGGCAAAGACTATAGGTCTTCGTACATGGTGAACTGGCGCTACAGCCTCACTTTCAAAAGAAAAGGCCAGTCGCTTAAGGAATTTCAATGACAGCAACATATAAAAGGAATATCCGATCTAACTCAAAGAGAAAATAATGACATAATCAAGATATTGATTGGCTGATTTCTTTTTTACAGCTTATCAATCTTTGGCAAGTTATTTAAAGCTAAAACAAAATTACATTGTAAGAATATTTTGGGGATATTAATGATTTATTGATACAAGTCCTACTAAGTAACACATAACAGGAGGAATTAGAGTCTAAGTCAAATTTCTTCTCAATGGTAAGTGAACACGACTGGAATTGGAAATCGGTTCTCCATTTTTTTCTTGCGAACTCTTATCAATTACACCACTCACATATCAAATCTTACAGCAGCTGGTATTACCAATCGACCACGCATCTAGGTACTGACCAGGCTCGACGTTGCTTAACTCCGGTAATCGTACACTATGTTCAAGTTCCACATTGCGTCAAATAAAAGTTAGGAAGCAAACGCCATCAATACTAGAAAAAGCGATAACAGCTACTGGACTTGGGAAACCTATTTTCCTGAAAAATTGTTTTTAAAGAAAACAAATTGCTTTTCGGGGAAAAAAAATTGTTTTTAGAGAAATCTATATAGTACTAAATGTTTGTGATTGCGTTCGTCTTTGTGTGGTGCGTCCGTCAGTCTGCTCCATAATGATTTAAGTTAATCTGATTTAAGGGAATAAGATTTAAGAATAAGAGTTGTTTATACAGTAAGTATTTTTCAATATCTGTCTATATCTCTGATCTGAGGTACTATGATTATATACATTATTTACATTATCCGGACTGTTATCCTCATCTTCATTGCCATATTCACAACGATTTGGCCGTTGTACGGCCCGGCCTTCTTCAGGTGATTTCGGCTCGAAATCACCTGAAGAATGCCGGAGCGCAAAATGACGAAACGTTGTGAATATGGCAATGAAGATGAGAATAACAGTTCGAATAATATAAATAATATAAGTAGCAAGTATTTTTTATTTTAACTTTCTTCAAGTATAAACTTTTTTTTTTACTTAAAATCTTATTTAATTTAAAGATAGACATAAGTGTGTGTGCGTGCGTGCGTGCGTGCGTGCGTGCGTGTGTGTGTATGTGTGTGTGTGTGTGTGTGTGTGTGTGACGAATGCACGACCGCAATTTTCGACGGATTTGCACCAAACGTTACATGCACATGCTCCAAGTCTGGGTAAAAGCCCAGATCGACGTTGCATTTCCCAACTCCCATCGATAGTGGAAATAATCGACTTTTTCATGCTTCTACGGCAGTTTTCATGTAGTTTTCAGCCATTTTCTACTGGCCAGAGTGAAAGCCTATAGCTGGCTGCCACGAATAGGCTGGAAGATTCTATTGGCCTGCGTGAGAGCCAACAACTGACTGACACGAATGTTAACTAGCATGCTAGCATGCAAAAACAAAATCGATAGTTGCATTCGTCACAAGTAGAAAAAATTTAAATCTGCATGGTACTTTACTCCAATTTGCTCATTCGCTTTCTTAAACTCAACGTTGTTTCTGATTCCGCAGAACTGGGTTAGGTGTGAAAAAATATTTGTTGTTAACATTCTTTTTTCATACAGTTTTTCCAGTTACGTGTTCTTTTTTAAAGCTGATCGTTTTGTGTTCATTTTGTTTATTTCTTTTTTCGTAACAGATTTAATGTTTAGTATAGAGCTTAGAAAAATTCGCAGTGTTAGATAGGCAAGAAGTAAGGCATGTAGCAACATCAGCACGGCAGCGGGCACTCCTTTAAAGGCAAGAAAGGGGAAAATATTTTAAGTCAAGTGATAGCGATTGCTGTATGAGTCGTACGATTTTTGAATCACGCACGGGCAACGCCGGGCCATGCTGCTAGTATTTTATAAAGTTCAACCAATAGCAGAACTGGCTCAAAGGTTAATGGATACCGGATGTTTACCTATACACAAACGACTAATATTATTATTTCAATTAGAGTTAAAGTTTCTGGGCAACAACACAGAAGCTGGTATGATTAGTGGTTTAATGAAGTTAGCGTGTTCACATCCTCGGTCATTACTGTGCTAGCTCAAGCCCACAAACTATTAAAAAAATTTTTTACTCACAATGATTTGGCCAAGACGAGGAATGTCTTTCAGGCACTTCCCAGCGGTGACGTTATTGTAAAAATATGAACAGCTAATCACTGTTAAAAATGTCTGTTCCAGCACATTAGTTTTTCTTTAATATCCACATAACAAAACCTTTCTGTATACTTCAACTAATACTGAGCAAACCTTAGTTAAACGTTCTGGGCCAGTGTGCATAATCTGGCTTGATCAGTAGTTGAACGAGGCCAGGACGCTCAAATTCCCGATGTCGATGACATGTGACTTCATGTTTGTACATCAATCAACGGCTTAAAAACACTTTCGTCTTCCCAGTTTCACTCATAAAGCTTGGATCAATCCGCAGTTTGGTTTTCAGGAATTTCCGAACAGAGCTACACGCTTTAATCATCTCACGAAGTTGATGTTATCAAGAAATCTCTTCCTTGACAAATTATGCTGAGATGCGAACCTGAGTCTCATGGTCGGATGGCTAATAATCTACCCAGTGAGCAAATACGAAAAAGAGGATATTGAAATTTACCGCCCGACCAAGAATGGCTTCCACAGACTCCACACAAAAAACAGAGGATTTGGTAATGTGATCATATTGTAAAATATTTGTCTGTCCGAGAATCTTTCAGAAATAGATAGATAGATAGATAGATAGATAGATAGATAGATAGATAGATAGATAGATAGATAGATAGATATGTACAAGCTAAGACAGAGAGACAGGCATATAAATACCTATGAAAAGACTGAGATAGATAGATAGATAGATAGATAGATAGATAGATAGATAGATAGATAGATAGATAGGGAACTGTTTAGGATAGATAGATAGATAGATAGATAGATAGATAGATAGATAGATAGATAGATAGATAGACAGATAGATAAAGAACTGGTTAGGATAGATAGATAGATAGATAGATAGATAGATAGATAGATAGATAGATAGATAGATAGATAAGGAACTGGTTATGATAGATAGATAGATAGATAGATAGATAGATAGATAGATAGATAGATAGATAGATAGATAGATAGATGTGTACAAGCTAAGACAGAGAGACAGGCATATAAATACCTATGAACAGACTGAGATAGATAGATAGATAGATAGATAGATAGATAGATAGATAGATAGATAGATAGATAGATAGATAGATATGTACAAGCTAAGATAGAGAGACAGGCATATAAATACCTATGAACAGACTGAGATAGATAGATAGATAGATAGATAGATAGATAGATATGTACAAGCTAAGATAGAGAGACAGGCATATAAATACCTATGAACAGACTGAGATAGATAGATAGATAGATAGATAGATAGATAGATAGATAGATAGATAGATAGATAGATAGATATGTACAAGCTAAGATAGAGAGACAGGCATATAAATACCTATGAACAGACTGAGATAGATAGATAGATAGATAGATAGAGAGATAGATAGATAGATAGATAGATAGATAGATAGATAGATAGATTTAAACAAACACATTTATAGCAGAATGTTTTTCTTTCGACACAATCCGTATGATAAAAAGGAAAGAAAATTAAAAGAAAATCTATCTTTTGTGCAATTTACCTGCTCTGAAGATGTTTTCTCCATCAAGAAATAATCGATGAGCTTTCATTAGAACTGCGCGTGATCTTTAGCCCGTTTATTTGTGAATAGCGCGAAAAGGTCATGGCTCTGAAAATCGCTCCTCCATTATTAGCAAACAAAAGGCAATCGGTGCATACGCATCGGATGTTATCTTTGGTGCCAACGCCTAATAATGGACTCAGCCCGGATGAATGCACTCTCAGAATTAATAAGGAAGGCAATTCTTATAGAACGAGCGAGAAAGAGAGGAGATATCCATTAATGAGGGTTAGTTAAATTATAAACAGCACGAATTTCGCGCGTTTCGTTTGTCTCAATTCTCTACCACTTTGCAAGTCAGGTGTAAATACACTTCACACGTTAAGAGATCGACCGAAAATGTTTCATTTGCGAGCGCGTAATTTGAGGGATGTGACAGGAAGGATTAAGTTTCATTAAGTTTACAATTAAGGAACTCGTCTTATTTTCATAGAGAATAGTTCTATTTGCTGATTTCGGTTTGGTTTAAATTTAAAATTACTTACATGGAGGATAATTACAAAATGAAAACGATATTCTTTCATTAATGATTACGTTGTATCCTGACCACTGACAATCCATTTTGTTCCTTATTTTCAAAGTACATCGGTTCACGAATCTAATTCGTTCCTCAAGGCCGTTCGTAAACCGAAGTGTTCGTAAACCGAAATTATTTTTCCAGTAGGAATCAAGGTAGAGAAAAAAAGTTACAGCGCAAGGCAATTCGTAACACGAAATGTTCGTAAACCTAAACTAGTTTTGAAGTAGGAATTAAGGTAGAGAAAAAAAAGTCACAGTGCAAGACCGTTCGTAACCCGAAATGTTCGTAAACCGAAACTATTTTTCCAGTAGGAATTAAGGTAGAGAAAAAAGTTACAATGCAATAAAATTAGAAAAGAAAAGCACACCGGATGACAGTTCAGAACTAAGAGTAATGCAGATATTTCTTTTGATTTTATCAAGGATCTCTAAATATATATATTTGGAACACTAGACCGTATGCGGTAGCAATATTAAAAGCAAGGACAACTAGTAGACCTATATATATATATATATATATATATATATATATATATATATATATATATATATATATATATATATATATATATATATAAAAAGTACACTGTATGTGTGTGTGTTTGCACGTGTGTGCTTCCAAGCAACTCTTCCACACCCACGGGTTCAATTTCAATGATTCATAGCTCATTCAAAAACCTTGGAAAAGTTATGCGCAGGGAACGATTTTCGTTGGGCTCAGGTTCAGTGTTGCCAAATTATGCGAGGTTAAAAATATATATTAACATATTATAATAGCCATTATCATTGCTTTCATGGTTCAAGTGGGGTAACACTTATTTTCTTTTTGTATTCAAAATTGCAGTACACGTTTTATTATAGACTAGGTTAAAAACCGCCCTATCGGGCGGCATTTAATCTAGCCTCTAGCCATTATCACAATAGCTAGGGAGGTTTAGATGCGATAAGCATCAATAAACTACAGAATCACTCAAAATTGAACGCTGCATTTTAAGTATTGAATTAATGTTTAAGCTTACCTTTTAAAAGTTCAACGATAATTCATCTGCTGCCACTTAATTTAAAGACGATTTGATGTACGTAGATCCTTATTTTCCGTACAAACAATTATATTATTTCATGGGTGACAGAACAGGGGACAATTTCTAAGATAAAATTAATATTGTGTAAAGATGTTGTTGTGGAGTTATTTGGCAGTGGGGGCATATATTTGTACTAAAATCGGTCCTAAAAAAAGTTCAACGTACCAAACCTTAGGAACTTGATATAATAGGTATTACGCAGAGTATTTTTGTATTCGACTACCAACTGTCGACTACTGTCGTCCGACATCGACTGACCCTCGTTCCTCTTACTACTCCTACTTATATTAGGTGGGAGAGTCTAATAACTATAGAATAGGTGTGTTTCACCATAACACCCCCTCCTAAAACTTTATTCCGTATGAGTAAAACAGTTTTATTTATTTTTTAATTTTTTACAGGAAATATGAAGAAAAAACAAATAAAACAAAAAAAGTACTTCATTTTTTTAGCAACATCGTAGCGTATCTCCTACGTTTTGGATCCACTTTTAAATGATCAGTTGCCTTTCTTTTTCTCCTGGATCGGCTTACCTCAGGTAAAATCGTTGCTACCCTTGTTAGATCAAACGTATCGAAAATCACCTCCATAGGCGTTTCTTCCGCGGGATCGCTGTCAACCACGTCTGAAGAGCGTCGTCTGCACGTGAATTTTTCGCCTTTCACCAAGTACATCATGTTGCCAATGCGCTTTTCTATTTTTCCAATCTCCCAGAATGATTTATTCTGTTTATAGACCTTAAAATATACTTTTTCACCAGGATTGTATTTTTTTACTTGAATAAATTTTTCTCTACCTGGCTTTGTCTTTTTTGGTAGTAATTTGTCGAAGACAGATCTTACCCGACGTGCAAACATCACCTTGGCTGGCGATTGTGAGGCTGTTGTTCCGTTATTTGGGGTAATTTTGTATACCTGTAGAAACTTCTGTAGGGCTTCATCTGCAGGTCCCTAGCTTTCTTTAGAGCTCTTTTTAGTGTGTCCACAAATTTTTCAGCTAACCCGTGCGAAATCTTTAAATTGTTCCGACGTAAATTGACTTCCGTTGTCCGTCACAATTGTGTCTACTACAGCAAACCTTGCGAACAATTCCAGCAGGAAGTTTTTAGTACTTTTCGTCGTCGGTTTTCTTATCCTTTGTATCGCAGGCCATTTCGTGAAACTATCCACTACTATGATGTAATGGTATCCATTCAGTGGACCTGTGAAATCCATATGTAACCTAGAACATGTTAGGTCTATTTTTGGCCAGGGATTAAATTTTATTCGGGGTGCCTTTGCAGCTAAAGCACAACCTTTACATTTTGCTACTGCGTTTTCAATGTCCCTGACCATATTCGGCCAATATACAAAACTTCGCATTAGGCTCTTCATCCTAGTGCTGCCCGGATGACCAGTATGAAAATCCTTTAGTATTTGCTTTTGCAGTGTGTATGGAATCACCACACATTCTCTATATAACAATACTGTTTCGCAAAGCGAAATCACATTTGTTGTGTACTGGTCCCTCTCGGCTATTTTGTTCTTTTATTTTCAAGATATACTTGTCTCTGGTGGCTTCTTTTATTTTTTTCTAGAGTTACCGGAAGTTCCCGAACTGCATTACACACAGTAAATTCCAGCTCTTCTTCTGATTTCAGTGAGGCAATTACCGTCTCTTCTAATGGTTCGCTCATTTTAGGAATTAAATGGTATGTACTCCATGATGAAGTTATAATTTAGCAGTATGGTAGCCCATCTTTGTAGTCGCTTGGCTGTATGCGTCGACAAAACCTTTTTCGATCCAAAAATCGAAATTAGAGGCCTATGATGAGTTTGTAGCTTAAAATGTCGACCGTGGACAAAACGGTGAAATTTCGCTACTGCAACTGCTACTAGCGCCTCTTTCTCTATCTGAGAGTAATTCTTCTCAGTCGGAAGTAGTGCTCTAGAAGCATGAGCAATTGGTTTTACTTGGCCATCTGTCATTTTGTGTAAGATGCATGCTCCTACTCCATAGGCACTTGCGTCGCAAGCTACTATGATCTCTAAATCCTTGTTGTAATGAGTTAAAAATAATTCCGAGGTTAACACTTCCTTTATCTTTTCAAATGCTTTCTGGCATTCATTAGTCCATTTCCAGGGTTTTCCTTTCTTCAGTATGAACTACTTAATGGTGCCCGCAGATCATACATTTTAGGGATGTATATTTGGTAATAATTAGCTAATCCCCAAAAACGTGGTAATGCGGTAATATCATTCGGAGCCGGCATGTCTTTTATAGCCGCTGCTCGCTCTGGGTCAGGCCTTCTACCATTCTTATCGGTGATCTGCCCCGGATATTTTACTTTCTCCATAAAAAAAAACGGATTTGCTTTCCTTGAGTTTAAATCCCAAATCCTGTATTCTTGAAACTATTGCATTTACATGTTCCACGTTTTCTGCTATACTTGTACTTCTCATGAGGATGTCGTCCAGATACACTACGGCAAAATCTAGACCACCCAACATCGAACCCATTACTTGTTGGAAAATGTCGGGCGCGACCTTAATCCCAAAAGGCAGTCTGTTAAATTTATACAGACCCCGATGTGTGTTTATACACAAAAGTTTTGACGTTTCTTTTTCTACCGGTATTTGCAGATATGCGTCGCTGAGGTCTATCTTCGAAAATATTGTGCTTCCATTAAGCTTCGCAAATATTTCTTCCGCTGTTGGTAGAGGATAATTATAGCCTTTGAGTGCCGCGTTTAAACCCGTCGAGAAATCAGCACAAACACGAATTTCTCTAGACTTTTTTTCACGTATACCATCGGTGTTTTCCATTCACTATACTCAACTTTTTTAAGTACACCCGTTTTCTCTAATCTGTCCAATTCTTTATCTATCTGTTCAATTGAGGCAAACGGTACATTCCTTTTCTTTTTGAATACCGCCTGAGCGTGTTCTTTTAGCTGGAATTTTGCCTCCATCTTGGTACATGTTCCCAACTCTGGAGAAAAAACAATAGGAAATGTTTCCTTAAGTTTCTTTATTAATTTTTGAGCTTCGGTGTTTAAACTTTCTACCTTTTAACAGAAAGAATTCATCGGTAGATCCCATAATTGGAATTCTGTTATCCAATTCGTACCAGGTAAGTTCGTGGTATTTTCTATGACGAATAGTTTAGCGTTTCGCGTTATTTTATTTAACGTTACGTTTGTAACAAATTCTCCAATAAAGTGTATTTTTCTCCCATCACTGACCTCGCGATTTTCTTTGTCTTCATTAAAGTTGGTTTCCCCAACATCTTCCACGTATGCAAATGTATGATAGATCGATCCGAACCAGTGTGAAGTTGCATTTTTATACTTTTTTACTTATTTCGACGGTAACGAATTTTCTGGTTATTCCATCTTTTACCTCGTTGGACTTTAATTTTCTTATTTTATTTTCTTTATTTTCTGACCTGCAATGCGTGCTTTTATGTCCCACTCTTTTACAGTTGAAACATTTTTTATTCCTAAAATTGCAATATCTGTACCAGTGTAGTTCACCGCAAGCAAAACATGGCTTCGGGAGTTTTTGTTTATTTTTCTCTGGTATTTTACTTTTTGCTTGATAATCCGCAATTTTAGAATTATGTTTGGTAGAGTGATTTTCTCCTTTGTAGCGTATTTTCCTTACATGTGAAATGCCAGACGGTTCTATCTTTTTAAATCTTTCTTTACACTAACATATTTTGTGCAGTCTTCTGCCAATTTCTGTACCGTAATACTTGGATCGCTTTCCAATTTTGCCAGTACTAATTTTCTCAACTCTGCGTCTCTTTCCGATACCATCCCCTGAACAAAAACCAAGCACTTAAAATTGTCTGCGCTTAACTCTGCCAGCTTGAATTCTTCACAATGCTTATTCACATTGGCTGCGTACGTTATATAGTCTTGTTCATCATCTTTCATCAGATTCAAACATTTCCACCTCTTGTGGAACAGAGATGTCTTTTTACTAAATAATTCACTTAATATATTTACCGCCTCGGTAAATGTCAACTCGCTAGTTTTTTTTCGGTAAAATGTAGTTTACCAATTTGTTATGCTCAGCAGTTCCTAATTTCTTAAAAGAGGCCGAACCTTCTTTCCTTCAGACCACGAGTGGCACTCCTCGTTATACATGTCCGTATATTTTTTATAATACTCCGAAAAAGTTATCTCTTCATCTGGACTGTACGTGTATATTTCAATTGAATTCCATATTGTATTCTCTGGGAAAAATCATTTTGTAGATTTTTCTCTTTCTTCTCAGTTATTTCCAGAATTTTGTTTTGAAACTCCCTATTCATCTGTTCCATTTTTTTGTTGGAATTGCATTTGTCTATTGAAAGTTTCCTCCTGTAGCTGCATCTGGAATATTGTTTGTTGCTCTAATATTTTCGTCTGTTGTTCCGACTGGAACTTAAAGAATTCCCGGAATAGACTTTTGCATTCCTCCATCTTCGCAAATAGTTTATACAATGTCTAAATACTGTAGAGTGGGGGGACCTACGAATTTGCAATTCGGGACCTATTTGAGCAAATTGTATTATCGAGAAAAATATTTCTTTTCTCGACAGATTTTTTCGTCACTAAGCTGATGTCTTGGCTTGCGACAAACTTTGCCAAGTTTTTTTTCTCTTTTAAGTGTGAATCCGAGACTTTGTCGCCGAAGTTATTGTGGTGAGCGAATTTTTTCTTCCTACGTATGAGTGCGAATCCTCGCCGCCAAAGTTGTTGTGGAGTTATTTCGCAGTGGAGGCTTGTATTTTTACTAAAATCGGTCCTAAATAAGTTCGACGTACCAAACGTTAGGAACTTGATATAATAGGTATTACGCAGAGTAAGAGTGGGAGAGTCTAATAACTATAGAATAGGTGCGTTTCACCATAACAGATGGGAAAGCAGAAATTACAATTAGTTATACATTCAATATTTGAAGAGTTAGAGAAACATAATAGCTAATTAAGTAAAATAGATATTACGGAATCTATATGAATAAATGCAAAATTGGAGAACAATTATCCAATGAATTCTGGGCTTCAAAACCCAACTCTACTTTATAGTAATTTATACGAGGCCTGCTAGAGTAAGATAGTTTCGGGTGAGTATAATTGCGTCGCTCAACACTGTGAACTAACTTCCCTATCATTCTAGGGATCTATTGTTTTCAGCATGAGCAAGAAGGTAATCCATGATTAATTCTGATGCTTAGTTGGATTTGAGAGAAAATACTTGGGTGGTTAACTTTCAATCCACTCTTTTATTAGATATATTATAATTGTATATTTCGGTAGCAATCTCTATTTTATGCAGGTTTCACTAAAGTCGACTGACAAGGATCTGCAATTATTTTTTTTTATAGTTTCTCTTCTGAACATAAAGGGTCCAGATATTTTTGGTGATCAGAACGTTTTTAGCTGATCTATTAACCATTAACAAATATGTTGTCTTGTTAAGCTGAATATGTAGCTTTTTTTTATAGAAATAGGAATGATTTAATTTCTGAACAAAGTCAGTATGTTGTGGCTGTATTTATAATTGATATTACTGAGAGATGGTATCTTCGTTTTTGTTGTGAACACTTTCATTATATTTAAAAAATTTTCTGCAATGGAATATTTTCTCGCCTAATACAGAGCCCGAGAGACACTCAAGAGAGAGGCATATAATGCCGGAGGTGAAGTGATTATTTTGAGGTTATGTAGGATGGATAACCGTTCATCCTTGACTTGGAGAGGTCAATATTGTAGATATCAAGGAAGCATCGTCACAGGAGATTGTTTCACGATGCAACAGTTCTGTGAGAGAATCTATGTGAATGGAACTCACTAACCAAGGCAATGAGGAGGAATCGACGGAGTATACGTGACGTGGTTGGTCCTAGCTGTTAGGTCCGGTTTAATTAACCAGAGAAATGTAACTCGTCCGAACATCGCCCATGAAAATAGAGATAGAGTAGGGAAAGGGGTTATAAGGTAGAAAACTTTTAGTGAAGATGTTTTGAATGCGAACTTTTGAAAACAAAACCCTCATATATCAAATAATAAAATACCTGTTTTCATTCCTGATCGCCGATAATGGCGTTATGAATCTTGTGCGATAATAAAGATGATTTTACACTTTTGAATTCAGAATAGTCATTTTCCTGCAGGCAGCCACTCACTGCTAGATAACCTAGTCTACACTGTTATTTAACGTATAACTAGAGAGAGATTAGCTGTAGGCAACTATCTAGATACTCGTGTACCTGTAGCCGTAAACATAGCGGCAACATAGACGACAAACCAATTAACAGGCCAATTTGAAGCAAGACGATCACTTAATAGACAAAGACTTTCAATTGATAGACAAGACTTTCATGTGAGTGCCTCACATGAAAGTCTTGAACAAATAAATCTGCAATCTAATAAACGTAGAAGTAAAGAAGCCCATTAATTAAACAGTTTGTTTTACTCGGAAAATGATTTTTGTCTAAATGAATATAAATATTTTATTTGTATAGATCAGGGGTCGTCGAAGGGGGTTCGAGCACCCTCCCAGAGTGTCGATGATGGTCAAGAGGTCGAATGAACGTCTGCGAGCAAATAGCACTGAGCTAAATTTTAGTTAGTGCACATGTATGTTGTCTTCTTCGGTGCAGATGTAAAGTACTACGATCAATAGAATCAAAAGCCTTAGTTACATCTCTCCAAGTAAATTTTAATTTATTTGGATGAAACTTATTTAAAGTCATTTTTATTTGTTTGGCGTTCCATTTCAGATAATCATCACCTTTTTTTCAACATCTAACTGGCGTCCTGTGTATGATGATAAATTCCATCCGGCAGCAAGGCCTCTGAACGTAAGATTTTGAGGAGCGACGAACATCCTCTTAATTGCTGGTATCCCCAGGTTCACCCTGACCCGGGGTGATAGCACCTGTTAAGGTCCCAGCAAATGGTTAACCTCAAAACTGTTCCCAAAACACTATGAAAGTGTTTAAACCTTATTAACAACAATAAATTTTTGAATCAACAAAAAATATTACCAACCATACTTTCTTTAAAAAATCAGCAATACATTTTTTAAAAAAATTATTACCAACAATACATTTTTTAACAAAAAATATTACCAGCAATCAATTTTTGAAATAAAAATGTTACCAGTAATACACTTGTGAAAAAAATCAGCAATACATTTTGAGAAAAACAAAAAGTATTACCAATAATAAAAATCTTGACGACATTAAATAACCATTGAGATTGATATGCCATAAAACAAAGCAAACCAAACAAACCTCTAACTGTAAAATAAAGTTAATGATTATGAAGGTCATTTGGCCTGATTGGTATGATTACATCAAGTATAACGCAATATTGGTTTATTTCATTTAATTACTTAGTACTATTGTGCAGCTGCATGCTAGTAGCACTTATGTTCATTAGTATCGGCTATATTTAGGCTTGGTGTACTTAATATATTATTTGCTTGATTCATTGGTGTTATTTAATATATTTTTAAAATATATTTTTGGGGAAACTTCTGAACTTGATGACGCTTTTGCGGGGGCGGAGATTTTGAACCTGAATCAATTTTTTTTTAATTTTCAAACATTTTAGTTAACACTGTAATTGCCAAAATAAGTCCGAGCTTTAAGGTTCAAATATATTTTATATGTGGTTCGCTAGGGAAGGAAGAGAAACAAAAGGGGTCGTTATAGATTTTTAAAATGACTAAGGGTAGTAGTCATTCATACATTTACCGACATAATTTTATTTGCACCTTCTCACTACACTGGGGACAGGAAATATACGAAGAAATACACATTGGTAATTAATATATTTTTTCCGTTAACGGCACCTAAAATTATATAATTTTACGTTCTATGTTTAAAATTTTATTTTTTAAGCAGTGCAAAATAAATTGAAATATTTTTATTAATTATATTTTATTATTCATTATTTTATTACTTATTTTTGTATTAATTATAAATATTATTAATATTTTATTATATTATTTTTAATACTATAGAAAGCATGCAATCCTTAAATATTGCAAATGATCCTATATATAGAGTGTATATTGTCATACAGGCTTTTACTTTTCATTTTCCGATCATATCGATAAACGGTCTCTCCACCTTCATGCTAAGCATTTTGTTGTTTAATATTATTACGCAAATTTTGCCGTTTTTTAAAACTAAAATAATTGCAAAATAATATCGCTTTTAATTGATTATTATAATTGAGAAAATTCATTCCCAATTATCTTCCTTGGCACCGTTGATGCGGATACAGATATCCAGAAATGTATTTTGGTATTTCCTGAGCACACAGCGCCGGAATAAGGAATGATAGTTAACACAGGCCTCCAATTAATTAACAATGGGTTTTTTTCTGCTTTCAGATACTTCGTTGTAATTATCCTCATTTCAACGATGTTGTCTCTTTATTGATTAAAGATGAACTATTCTATGTTCCAAAATTTCTTTGCGCTTAAAAATTTGGAATCGAATAATCTTGTACATGTTAGCTATAAACACATTCATAAAAATTCATACATGTTTATTTTTAATTATAATTTAAATTTTTATATATATATATATATATATATATATATATATATATTTAAATTACAATTTATTTATATATACATATATATATATTTAAATTATATTTAAATCCATATATATATATATATATAATATACAATTTATTTATATATATATATATTTAATTTACAATTTAAATATTCTTTTTATTATTATAATTCATTTGCTTCTCCCAAGGAGTCATTTGAGGCTTGTATAAATTCCATGAAGAAGTTTATTAATGCTATTGTTCACTCAATGCAAGATTGAAGAGTCAAAGTAGATGGTAACTGAATGTGCTTATTGTAAGGGTGTAAAATGATAGATTGCGGTTGAGCTGAGACCTGAAGTGGTCATGATTGTCGTGATTGGGTAATATTTTTGAAATGTGTTACTGGAATTTTTCTTTCAAAAATGTACTGCTGGTAATTTTTTTATTCAAAAATGTATTGCTGGTAATATATTTTTAAAAAAATGTATAGCTGGTAATATTTTTGTTTTGGATAACGGCTCGGATTGAGGAATCGGTGAGTAAATAGCAGGACAGACCGGGTTTTATAGCTTTCGATGGCAACTGGACTAAGGCAGAAAAAAATTGCAACGTACTGCGGGAAAAAAATCAGCCTCGTCAGTCATGTATCTAAAGATAAATAATCGCCTAAGCGTGTATCACGCATGACACATAACTGACTGATTGCAGGTAATTTTTTGTCTTTTCAAAAATGTATTGCTGGTAATATTTTTTGTTTTTTTCAAAAAAAGCATTGCAGGTAATTTTTTTTGTTTTTTCAAAAATGTATAGCTGGTAATACTTTTCTTTCAAAAATGTATTGCAATAAATATATTTTTTCAAAAATGCATTACCGGTAATATTTTTCTATTTCGAAAAGTATATTGCTGATACTTTTACTATAAAAATCTATTTTTATGCTTTCTCTGTTCTGACCCCAGTTTGGAGGTTAACTATTTGGCCATAGTTGGGACCCTAACAGATGCGACCCCCCCCCCCGGGTCAGCGTGGATTCTGGAACAACACTAAGAGATGGTTCTACACTCATCACAACCTCCCTTGCTGCCGCATGTAGTTTGTCGTCATACCCAAGACGCTGAGCATGGCAGGAGGCGTCAGGTACCTTTTGTAGCTCTGTAGAGAAGTGACCATTTTTCTAAGTTTTGAGAGGATTATGAACCGCAAAGACAATTTAAGTAACAATTAGGATGAAACAGCTGAAGTTTTAGGAAAACTGCTAGCGAAAGAAGGCTAGGGGATTTAGCACTGACGAGTCATATCAAAGGCAAGATGAGCACTTCGACAACCTGTAATGGTTTGTAGGATTGTCTCGCTAGATCAATCACAATTGAGTAGTGATTTCAATTCTCAATGGGCGTCCCATACCTTCGACCGTGTGCCACAGCTTTGTTTATAAATTATTTGGGGTACTTCGACTTGGTGAAATGGTTAGCAAGCTAGTCTCGCTCGATCAGTTACAATGGAATAGCGAGTTCGATCCTCAATAAGCACCCGATATATTCGGCATTTTGCCACATCAAAGCTACGCTTAGAAAATCATTTGGAGCACTTCGACCTGGTGTAATGGTTAGCAAGTTTCTCTCACTCGATCAATTTATAATGGAATAGTGAGTTCGATCCTCACTGAGTGCTCCATACTTTTGACCTTGTGCCACACCTAAACTACGCATACAAAGTCACAATGGCAAAGGCAAGAAAAGGAAAGGAAAGCAGGAAGTGTCATAATTGTCAATTTAGAGAAGATTGATGACGATTTTTTCTTCAAATTCAATGAAATATCTGTCGTAGCGCAACAAAGAATGCTTAATTGATGCGCCTGATATCAATACATCAAAATAGCGATAAAATCTGGACGGTTTCCTCACAAATGAAGAAGAGACTTGAGTCAATTGAGATCTGGTTCTGATGAGAATAACATGGACGGTCCATATGAGCGACGAGGAAGTTCTAAAGAAGAAGGAATAGAAAGAACTGTATAATTATAACTCGGATTCCAGTAGGGATCGTTACATTCACTTACGCGCAAATACCCTTAGGAAATGTATACAGTGTAACCCGGATATAAGAGAGTTGTCGGGACCGGAGAATAAGTCTCTTATACCCGGGTTTCTCTTATATCCGGGTTTGGCATATTTTGTTTTATTAACACAGGCTCTAATTTGGGACCAGATAAAATCTCTCTTATAACCGGGTTTCTCTTATAACAGGGTCTCTTATATCCGGGTTACACTGTAAATCCATTTCTTCTACCCCCCACCAAGTTATGCATTAAATAGCTGGACAAACTGGGTCCTATAACTTAAAGAGGCAACTAATTTATCGCGGAACGATACGGCAAAATTGTACGAGGAAATCGGCTTAGTCAGTCATGAATCGGACGATTCAGAGTCATCCAAACGGGTATCACAATTTTGTTTAATGATTATTTACCCTGTACAAGTAAATGGCAAAGCTTACGCGGTGATGTGAGGAATATAGCAGTAAACGCTAGATTTTAACAAATTAAGATTGTAGTGATCGGGGACGCAACCTCTTGGGTGTCAGTTTCACAGAGCAGCCGTTAGTGGGATAAAGCTGCTCGGAAGGAATTTACATGGCACTAATGAAATACGAATGGTTCACTACAATGTGTGTAGAATGATGAATTTTACCCGTGAATGTTTGAACTGGTGGAACTAAGGAATGTATTTCGTCTGAACACGTTCGACTGAAATAGCGATACAGCAGCAAGAGACTTGCGATATTTCGTCTGAGAGAAAGTGTTTGTGAGGTGTCAAAATAATTCCTTACCCACAAGGAGGCGAAGACGCAAAGACGCTTTTGAATTTTATCGAGACTTGAACGTCACTATACTAACCGACTAATACCAAGCATAATCAGGAAAAGGGGCTTAGAGACTTTAACACACACAGGATATATAGAAGGCAAGAGTAGACGTAGTGAGAATCATCAAATAACCTACCTAACGAGCTTATGTAAATGAATGCGAGAACGTGGATTAAAAGAGATAGTAACATTTTTTTAGAGTTAAAAAGTATTGTGGAGTCCTATTACCGTCTACGTTAGGTAAGGACACAGAACATAAAAAGGGAGAAAAATTGAACAATAATGCGCAGAAAAACAGACAACGTCAACATATAGTTTGATTTGGTTTGGTTTGATTTGATTTTGTTTGGTTTGGTTTGATTTGGTTTGGTTTGGTTTGTTTGGTTTGGTTTGCGGCATATCAATCTCAATGGGTTATTTAATGACAAGATTTTTATTGCTCTTACTTTTTCAAAAAATATATTGCTGGTAATATTTTTTCTTCAAAAATGTATTGCTGGCAATATTTTTTCCTACAGAAATCTATTGCTGGTAATATTTTTCCTCAAAAATGTATAACTGGTAATATTTTTTCCTACAGAGATCTATTGCTGGTAATAGTTTTTCTTCAAATATTTATCGCTGGTAATATTTTTCTTCAAAAATGTATTGATGGTAATATTTTTTTCAAAAATATATAGCTGGTAATATTTTTTTTCAGAAATGTATTGCTGGTAATAGTTTCTTTCTTCAAGATTTCATTGCTGGTAATAAATTTTTACAAAAATATATTGCTAGTATTAAAACTTTTTTTTACACTTTCATAGTTCTTTGACCCAAGTTTGGAGGCTAACTATTTGCCCATAGCTGGAATCCTAACAGGTGCTACAACCCCGGGTTAGGGTGAACCTGGGAACACCAGCAGTTCCACGCTCCACAAAACCTCTTGATCATAGGCCTTGCTGTTGAGTGTAGTTTATTGACTTATCCAGAACGCGGTGATCTTACCCGGGCGGAAACGAAAAAGTAAGACATGAAGATACAGAGAATATGTTTAGCGACATAGCACATAGGGAGAAGAAAAAGTAAATAATACATCTCTAAAAGTACCGTATATACTCGCGATTCATGCAACATTTGAAGACCTAATTTTGAAGTTATTTTTAAGGGGGCCGCATCATACACCAGATATAAAATTTGCATATGTACTGCAGGCCCTGGCTACGACGTTGACTGAACTATATATCCAATTACTGGGGTCAAAATGTACAGCTGTATATAAAATAAACATGATTTTGATAAGACTGATGTTTTACTTAACTGTATAGAATAATAATGCATGTATTCGCATATTAGTATCGTATTACAAAATACAAACATAGCGAATATGCATTGTAATGAAAAAGGACAAGAGATTCTGTCTAGTAATCATGTCCTGTTTTCATTACAATTTATTCAATTAAGAATGGAACAATTTATGCGACCGGAGCGATTTACCACAGATCCAGAAAGCGATTCAGCCGACAAGTGCTGGAAACATTGGCGGGAGACATTTACAAATTTCATCGAGGTTCTACATTCAGAAAGAGCGGGACGTCCCATCAATAAGCGTGCGCTCCTAACCAACTACCTGTCTCACACAGTCAACGAAATTATCTCGGATTGCGTTACCTACGAAGAAGCAATCGATGCACTGAACGCTACATACATAAAGCCCAAAAATGATATATTTTCTAGACACCTACTTGCGACTCGCCGAAAAGAATCTCTTGTCCTGTTTTCATTAGATGCATCTTTTCCATTGTTTACGTTTATAAGATGTTTAGCTGTTTCTCGTTCGGTTGTTTATGGCTGTACGCGTCTACACAAGGAGTATAGCATTACTAACGATACTTTTATCCTACTCTTTTACATTTATAGATGGGAGAAATAGACAGAGTAAAAGAGGTTAGTCTATTGTAATTTGGTCTCTCAAAAAAGGAACTAGCATGATACACGAGATACAAATCTTTTTTTTATAAATGAAAATTTGGGGTTCGCACGATACGCAAGATCGCGCGTTAGACGTGTGTATAAGGGCTATGCAATTTGAATGCCAAAGAGATCAATCGTCGCAAATATTTTAAGATGTTTACTATTTCGTTGAATTTTATAAATATATTCCATCTCAGGTTAAGGAATGTTTGCAGCATTTATTCTTGTAATAGGATTAGTGAGTGTAAAAGTGTTTTCGGGTTGGCATAATTTTGAAATATTCTAAATAGTTTGAATTCCTTACGTGTAAGATGTTCTAAATTTAAAACAAATATGTTGGATTTTATTTTTAGTGGCAGCGTATGCTCGTTAAATGCAATCTAATTCTGTTTCTAGAAAACAGAAATGTAATCAGAATTGGACGCATCAAATAATCAAAAGGCAAAAGAAACACCAATTTTCAGAAACATAATTTATATTCTTTCTCCACTCTGGCTATATAGAATTTCACTTCATTTTAACGAGTTCTTTTCCATTTTGTCCTTTCTTCTTTCATTCTTGCTTCTTTGATTTTAATTTTAATTTATTTTATGAAAATATCTGATGAGAGAAAACGATGAAAACAGACTTTCTTGACCGTTGTCCTTACCTCCCTCTTTCATTGTTAGTAATTTTTCTTATTTTAGTTTCTGTTTTAATTTTTATATTACATCAAAGCCTGTCGATTCCTTTCTTTTTTTCTCTCTCTCTCTTTCTTTCTACCTAGATTTCTTCCTTCGAACAGTCTGATTTGCTTTTCTTTGTTCGAGATTTGAGTTCAAGCTTCTTTTTCTTTCTGAATAATTGGTATTTTGTCTTTTAATTTCATTTTTTTACCATTCTGTTTTCCATCATGAGAGATCTGCATTTCTTTCACCCAGCTTTATTTTTTTCTTTTTTGCTTTGTATTTCTTTCTCTTTCTAATATGCTTTGCATTTCTTTCTTTCTTTTTTTCCAACAAGCGATGCTTTTCTTTTATTGTCTATTATATTTTGCATTTCTCTCTCATTCTAACATGCTTTGCATTTCCTTCTTTCTTTTTTCCAACAAGCGAGGCATTTCTTTATTTTCTATTATATTTTACATTTCTTTCTCATTCTAACATGCTTTGCATTTCCTTCTTTCTTTTTTCCAACAAGTGAGGCATTTCTTTATTTTCTATTATATTTTACATTTCTTTCTCCTTCTAACATGCTTTGCATTTCTTTCTTTCGTTTTTCCAACAAGTGAGGCTTTTCTTTTATTGTCTATTATATTTTGCATTTCTCTCTCATTCTAACATGCTTTGCATTTCCTTCTTTCTTTTTTCCAACAAGCGAGGCATTTCTTTATTTTCTATTATATTTTGCATTTCTTTCTCATTCTAACATGCTTTGCATTTCTTTCTTTCTTTTTTCCAACAAACGAGGCATTTCTTTATTTTCTATTATATTTTACATTTCTTTCTCATTCTAACATGCTTTGCATTTCCTTCTTTCTTTTTTCCAACAAACGATGCTTTTCTTTTATTGTCTACTATATTTTGCATTTCTTTCTCTTTCTAACATGCTTTTAATTTCTTTCTGTCTTTCTCTTTTTAGCATGCTTTGCATTTCGCATAGAAGAAACTGTTAATATAGAACTTAAGCTTAGCCACTTCTACTGTAAAAGGATGAGACCTTGCTTTCAATCTAGTACTGTGCTTAAATTTATAAAGTCTAGGTACCACGGAGTAAAGTTCTTCAGAACAATTTCCATGAAAATATTTATAGGAAAGACACAGGGGATCTACACGACAGCGGTGCAAAATAGTATTTATTTCGTTAGAATTTGCTTGTGAGCCACTAATTCCTCGTTCTTCTGTTCTATCTATCTATCTATCTATCTAAAAGGGCCTGTTCATATCTATCTATCTATCTATCTCAGTTTTTTTAATATTTATATGACTAGCCTAGAAGGGTCATTTTCTATACATACTTCTCAATGGAAATTCGTTTATTTCTTCCCCAAACTTATCTTTATTTAAAGGGTTTTTTTTTTCTTACCAGGTATACATTTCAAATACACAATACCAAAGAGAGAGGAATATTTATATTTACACTATGTGTATTTTGTGTATGTATATGCGTATGTAAACGGATTACACATAAATATACTCTCCTTAATATAAAAAGTTTTCAAGATGTCCAGCTGAAGGGAAAGACAACATTCTACACATTTCGCACACTTGAACTGTTATCTAATTCGTCGGTGCACTTATACGTTGCATCGTCAAAAACGTTGAATCTATAAACGCTATATCAGATTTATTCATGAGCTGTAATAGACGCTTGAAACGACATTGATATGCAAGCAATCAAAACATGACACCCGGGCGAAATCAATCAAGAAGGAAATAGCTGTAAACGCTTAAATTCGTACATCATTTTTTTTTACAGTTAAGTATAGTAATATTTCTTTATCAGCAAGAACATCTCCGGGCATTTGAGTTTATTTGCACAAACAAGCTTCATAGCGAATCCTTTTTTTATATTATATATATATAAAAAAAGGATTCGCTATGAAGCAAGGTGATAACGCCGCTACGACACAGGGTTGTCTACTGGAAGTGAAAGAATATTAAAATATTTTTGAAGTAACCGGAAACCGACACCTAAACAATAAACAAGGGACAAACTTCTACTCCTGTTCAAAAGACCGGGAGAAATGTGAATAGGACGATAGGTAAACCTATCTGCTCCTATAGAGGAATATAAAAAATAGTAAATAAAATTTAAGAGTTTAGGCGGAGATGTTGAGAGAATAAAGTCGAGGTATAATTAGAAGGAACCGGAAACTCAGACCTAAACATGTAACAAGGGATAAATATCTACTTTTGTTCAAAAGACCGAAGAGGATTGTGAACCGGACGATAGATGAAACTATATCTACTCCAATGATATTTCTTTTAAAATGCTTAAGCGAATAATATAAATAAAATTGCGGTTGAAAACTCTTGCATTCAACAATGTATCTGAACTGGATACATTAGAAAATAGTCAGTAAAAAACATGTATTTTAAAAAGCTGTCGTGTTAGCTGTTATATTAATTTTTGAAAAAAATGCTTGTAAATTTTAATACCTCCAAAAGAAAACTTCTTTTAATCGCCATTGAAAACCGTTTTTGGACTACTGTCTGCATGACTGATGCTAATCTCATCGGACAACACACTGGACATTTTACTTTTCTCTGCTGACAGAAAGAGGAGGGATTTTATTGAATCAATTGTTCCAGTTTTTCCAACTTTGCACTTTGTACCTAGATGCTGTTAGCTTAAATATGCGGACGGTGCAATGGATAATGGCTCGGAATTGTTAATCGCTATAGTCAATTACGAGCAAATAACGAGTATGAATCCACCTCGTCTCCCACCAGCTATGGGTTAATTAGTATCTAAAAAAATTTTACAATCTAAAAATATTTTGAATAGATTATAAGTTGTTCAAACGAATCAATCGATCAATTGCTATGTCTACTGCTAGGAAAGCTTGTTCACTGCGTAGTACCAGACATTTTTTCTTTTCGGAATCCATATTGAACATTTATAAATGTATCACTCATCTGTGCAATGAATATTGCTGTAATATCTGGTCTGGAACTCTAGTTTTTTATCATGAGATTCTCGACAAAATCCAAAGAATTGTCTATAATCCTATCGGACTAGCATCTTTATTTCCACTGACATAACCAGGCTTCACACTGTCATTTCTATAAGTATTTTCATGGCAGTCGTTTTAATGAGCTCTTCACATATGATTTTTCTATATAAAATATGTGTGATCTTACTTTTTTTCACTAAAAAGGATCAATGTAAAATGTCATGTAGCCATTTTTAACTTTACGTCTCTAGTTGGGACCCCGAATGAAATGTGTATACAACATAAATCCAAGGAAATATTAATAATAGTAATGCACTTAATGGTGCAGTTTCCTGCAACTGGAATTTTAATATATAGAACAAATACACACCCTTGTGCAAATTAATTGAAACAACCGCTATAGTTTCCTTTCTTTCAACATACGGTCAGTCTTAGACTCACTGAAGTGACAGGGTGCAATCGATTTCTATCTTTTCCTCAGATTAGGTCATTTGCAGTGGTCTGCAGTAATATGAATCTATTTTCTGGGTGTATGATGAAATTTATAGCGTCATCCGTGATTGCATCAGATTTTTATCGCGCCAAGAAACTATTCTCTCGATTGATGATTAGTTGTCCGATGGCCTTTGTCTACAAATAATAACGGCATTATTCGTTTTGTTTCAGTTAATTTGCCCAAGGATGTAAAACCAAATCACCGATATCCAGTATCAAATAATTTTATTAATTTGGAACTAAACTAAAATTTTATACACTTATTTCGAAATAGCTATTTAGTCAGTTGACAAGTGTGGCACTAGTTATTTCCGTCATTTTCTTCAGAGAGTATTACAGGAAAAGAACTATACTCATTTTAACTTCCTGTCACAGTCTACAAATTGGGGACCCCATTTTTTAACGACCAGTCTTTTTCAGGATATCCCATTTAATACATTTTTTTCCATTATGTATATGCACAAAGTATTATCATTGTTTTTTTTCCAAGTTAAAGTTCCAAAATCTCCGTTAACACTTTTTAAACGGACCCTCTGTCAAACCAATATATGTCTTATCTGGGAATCGAATATTAACACCTAATGTTGACACCACTTTTTAAACAATATTTTCCGCATAGCAGTTGAAATTGGGGAAGTTTTCTAAAATTTTACAATTACAACTGCCGCAAATTTTTTTTAATTTGAGAAAATACAAAAGAAACACCTTCTAGTCCAAAGATATATGGAAAACAAGAATTAAATAATGTAGACAATATTAGAAGATGTTTCTATATTACATTGTTACATAACATAGTATGAACTTTATATATATTAATCATGGCTTTATATACAGGGTAAATTGACGCCATTTTACATTTTTCATTTCGCGCATGCGCGTTGATTCTTTTTGATTTTGTCGACTGCACAGTATAGTAGTATCAATTTGGCACCGTCTGTGAGAAAAAAGAGCAACATAAAGCAATTGACTCCGATAGAAATTTAGAAACGGTATTTTCTACTGTTTGGCATTCATGCCGGAACATTTTAGAGTGTTTGGGTGTGAATCTGAGAGCAGTACAGAGGCCTCGGAAAGAGTTGGACTATATATCCTGTCAACATCATGGTGTTTGGAGTTATCACTAGTGATGGCGAAGTTATGCCTGCATTAATCTTCCCACAGGGCATCAGACTCATCACGGAGGCCTACATCAAGTGCCTTGAGAAGGTTGTTATCCTCTGGGTAACCTTAACCCTGCACCACGACACATAAGCAACAGAACCCAGTGATTGCTGTCAGACAATGAGACCACATGACACCTTGAATCTGGCTACCTAAATCACCAGACAGCAAACTACATTATTATTACGTGGGGTTGCAGTTGAGCAAAAGACCAACCAAAAAAGCTCTTTGTAACACCAAAGATGAACTAAAGGCCAGGATTATGGCAACATTCACCAATATAAACAAGGAAACCGTCCAGAAGAGATGCAGGAAATTCCGAAGTCATCAGGAGGACGTCGTTGAAGCCAATGGCGATTTTACTGAATGAATTTACTGTTTAGTAGTTCACGTTATTTTTTAGTAATTTTGATAAATACATCGGTTAAAATGTGATATCAGTGTTATTTTCTTTTTTGCGTCATTTATACGACAATTTATCTATTGCACAGTGGATAAGAGGTTAAGTATAAAATTCCTACATAGCCTCTTATATATAAGGTCATGATGATAGTATTCCTTGTGGCTTAAATATTGAAACTGACAGTCCTGTAAACGATAATATACCAGGCATAATGAATAAAGTGCTATCAGATAAAAATAAATCTGATAAAATAATTAAATATAAAGATCTTGAAATTTAAATTCAACCTTATATATATGTGTATGCCTATAATAATTGAAACGAATACGGTGCGATCATGTATTCTACAACAAAAAGCACAAGGTCACTCTCTACAAAAATCCCAGTTTACAAGTGATTTAAAAGATTGCAACGTGTAGAACTGTTTACCTACTCGGGAGAGTATTACCCCTGTGAGTATAAATATAAGTACTGAACATATTAAAATACTTATCTTCAGGATATAAACGACGCGTTTCGCCGACGTCTGTTGGTGTCGGATTTTTTTCTGGTGGGAATAAAATACATAACTGAGTGTAAGGATTGGCATTTTCGAGGACAAGAGGCGAAATAAATTATATTACTTTATCGGATCCGACTACAAGAAACTAGAAAGTTTATCTATCTATCTATCTATCTATCTATCTATCTATCTATCTATCTATCTATCTATCTATCTATCTATCTCTCTCTCTCTCTCTATATATATATATATATATATATATATATATATATATATATATATATATATATATATGTGTGTGTGTGTGTGTGTGTGTGTGTTATAAATTTAATAATCTAAAAATATGGTTCCGTCGCTACACAAGATTTACCATGTTTCAAAGACAGAAACTAAAAACTTCAAATTTAATTAAAGAATTAAATTAAAATCCATAAGTACTGTTTCATAATTCGCTTGAAAATTAAACTGTACTAGTGATTTTAATTTAATTCTATAATTAAATTTGAAGTTTTTAATTTCTGTTTTTGAAACATGGTAATTCCTGTGTAGCAATGGAACCATTTTTTAAATTAGTAAATTTATAATATTTATGCTCTGCAGAATTGTATTCACTACTGTTTTTTTTTTAATTAAAAACAATAAGATCACCGGATTATCAATCTTACTGTTCTTTCTCTTTATTTTAATATATATATATATATATATATATATATATATATATATATATATATATATATATATATATATATATATATGAAGAAATATAGTCTTAAAGTGTGCTATATTTATGGGATAAAGTGCTCAATATCAGAGATAGAGCGTGTGTAAATAAAAAAGTGAACATAGAAGTCAACACTTAGAGGAGACAGTCTGTTTCATGCTGTGCAATCGTCAGGCAACTGTTGCCTGACGATTGCACTAGCATGAAACAGACTGTCGCCTCTAAGTGTTGACTTCTATGTTCACTTTTTATATATATATATATATATATATATATATATATATATATATATATATATATATACATATATATATATATATATATATATATATATATACATATATATATACATATATATATATATACATATATATATATATATACATATATATATACATATATATATATATATACATATATATATATATATATATATATATATATATATATATATATATATATATATATATATATATGGGGGGTGCCTTTTGTTAAATATGGCAGGCAAGCAAAATTTAATTAATTCTTAATTTAGATTTTCCAGCGTTCTTACATTTTTTCCCCGTTTGGTGAGGGTAAACTCTCAAAATATGAAGAGACACTGACAACGCCTAAAACAAAACTACTTGAAAATGGCTATTTATATATTTCCGCAACATTAGTAAATAGGTTTCCCTATCAATCAGTTCACACTCAGACTTGAACAGGAGTAGACATTTTCTCTTGTTACCTGTTTAGGATTGGCTTTCCAGTTTCCTCTGATGTATTTTCCCTCTATTTCACTCCCCCCCCTGGCCCGTTACACCTTGGTGCCATTATTACCTCGCTTTCGATGGTGGCTCTTACTTCCAATCTAATTCATTGTACTTTGTACAGAGTGTACATCATCGCAAAAAATATACATATATCACTTATTGTTTTAGAGATGGTGCTGATGATCGTTAGTTTAAAGTTGGATAATATATTTTTTGTAGTTGCTGTTTTGTAGGATAATGTACCTACATTTGTTATGGTTGTTCGGATTACTATTTGTGAATTTTTGTCTTTTTCTTCTATCGAAGGCTTAACATATGCCATTGTCCAAGAAAAAATTCAAATGTACCAGAGGAGTTTTACAGTGTTTTCAATGCATTTCCCGCTTCAAGAAGTATTTGCTGTGATGGGTGTAAAAGTGTATAAGGTTGTTATCTGTTTACTTTCGATAGACCTTTAATTTTAAATCCTTATGTATACGTAATAATATGATATCGAAATATGCTAAAGTGTAGTTTGTTTCTGCTTCTTAGGTGCAATCTATTCTATGTTATATCCTGTTTAATCTATCAACATGTTCTGAGAGTGATGTATCCTGTGGTTATATTAATACATAAATAGGGCGTCGTCAATGTATCGGAAATATGTTGCGTATATTGGAAGAATACGCTGAAAAGGATCCGGATTTTAAAGCTTCAAGGAAAGGGCATGTCAGTACTCCGCTGAGAGGTGAGCATATCTGCACACCAAATTCTGTTGTAAAAAATTCTCGTTGAAAGTGAAATTAGATGCTTATAAATTTGCCAATTGCATGTGAGAATCTTACGTGATTAGCGACGGGTATATTTGTATATAGGGACTATATTTCTGAAATGGGGTATTATGTACATTATTTACATTATTCAGACTATTGTCCTCATCTTTGTCGCCATATTTATTACAACGTTTCGGCAGTTGTACGCTCCGGCCATCTTCAGGTGGTTGGAATGTCGAACTGAACCCTTTATTTCGCTCACCGGGGTAGACTGTTCTAGTTCCATGTGCCATGTTTAATGGATGTCAGTTATCAGTTATCTCCTGTTAATTTTTCCCTCTGAATGTTCTCCACTGCCTAAACCGGGTATTGAACTCACAATCTTTGGGTACTGTCACTGGTTCTAACACATGGACACATAGTACAGTGGATGAAGGCGTTGGTTAGATCTAATAATGTAAATAATTGTATATAGGGATTTGATATCTAAACTAGCCATGTTTTTATTTGTTATTTATAAGGGTTTTAGTTTATTGGTGAGATCGAATTTTAATGTGGGCTGAGCTGATTGTTGCGAGGAGGGGAGCACTTTCAATGGCTTTTGTTAATTTGTGTGACCCTGATATCATGGTTCGCATTAAGGTACCTGCTTTGTGTGCCTTGGACAGGCCTTAAAGTTTCAGTATAGGTGGATAAAATTGTATCAATTTCACTCATGATTTCTCTTCGTTGGTGTCTAACTAAAATTAGTTTTAAAGAATTTCTGTGTATTACATTATGATGGAATGTGTTCATAAGTAATCGAATTACCGAGGAGTTTTATTATTCATTATAAATGTTGTTTAATAGAACAATATATAATAGAATTATGAAGGTCACGTGTAATGATCCGGTAAGTAATTTTACTACTAAGTCTATTAATAATGCTACTACTAATACTACTACAAATAAGGATAAATAGACACTTATGCCGGGATAAAAGAAGCCAAAAAATGCAAAACATGTATTGCTGGTAATTTTTCTATTCCATTTATAATAATTGCTGATATATATATACATATATATATACATATATATATACATACATACATATATATATATATATATATATATATATATATATATATATATATATATATATATATATATATATATATTTATCAGCAATTATTATAAACATATATATATATATATATATATATATATATATATATATATATATATATATAATACTATGAAAAGAAGCCAACAAATGCAAAACATATATTGCTGGTAATTTTTCTATTCCTTTTATAATAATTGCTGATATATATATATATATATATATATATATATATATATATATATATATATATATATATATATATATATATATATATATATTACTATGAAAATGTTTGGCTGCTATTCTTACTACAAAAATGTATTTTTATACTTTCATCATGTTTTGTCCCCAGTTTAGGGGTTCACTATTTGCTCATAGGTGGATCCCTAACAGGTGCTTACACTCCGGCTAGAAGTGGAAGGAGAAGGACTAGAAAGAACAAATGTAGGTGAAGTAGAGGAAGAAGACGGAGGATAAGTAGATGATGATGATAGTGACGCTGAGCATGTAGAAGGATGAGGTGGAAGAAGAGTATGACTCGAAGAAAAAGAAGGAAAACAAAGAAGATGATGATGATGATGGTGATGATGATGATGATGATGATGATGGTGGTGATGATGACGATGATGATGGTGGTGGTGATGATGATGATGGTGGTGGTGGTGATGATGATGATGATGATGTCTATGAATGCGTTAGAAAAAGAAAGGGAACAACTGAGAAGAAGTTGGAGGAGTAGAAGGGATTAATTTTTGCGTTTTATCTTCCCTGAGAAGAAGAAGAAGAAGAAGAAGAAGAAGAAGAAGAAGAAGAAGAAGAAGAAGAAGAAGAAGAAGAAGAAGAAGAGGAAGAAGAAGAAGTTTCGCAAGGGTTATTAACACGTAATAAAGTCGAGTGTAATTCGAAATAGGTTTTCCGATTTCTCTGTGCCAGACGCTATCCATTACCCCACCCTGACATTAGGCTATTCATATAGCAATCTTTGTTTTTTTTTAATTTTAAAAGATTAAAATATGTGTATTTACGGATGATCATTCATTTTCCTATTTTTATTTTATATTCCAGGGTACATGACTTTGTTGAAAAATTGACTTTTTTCTTTGCCAGATTTATGAAAAAAAAGTCCCTTCGTAAATGAACGATGAAGACTAGTTCCACGATCCATTCACACAAGCTCGCCAGGTATGTGTTTCGCTGCCTTTCTTCGTCTTTCTTGCCCTCAGTATGCCCTGTGGTGATTAAGATTTTAAGCCCTCCTTTCTCATTATGTGTCCAAGCAATTTCAGTGGCCTCTTCCTTAAACTGAGTGTAAGTGTTCTTTTTTGCCATTTTTCTCTAAGACTTCCTCGTACCATGCAGGCTCTGTACATGGAATTCTTAGTATCCTTCTGTAGAACTTCATTTCTGTTGTCTCCAGTTTTCTCCTCATCCATGAGAAGAGTGTCCATTATTCACTCTTATATAAGAGGACAGATATCGTATAGCAATCCAGTGCTCTTTTTCCTGATTCTTGCGAATTTGTTTTCCGTTTCTCAGAATTTAGGTTGGGGAAAGGCCTTTTCGCAAATCTAATGCGTTTTCGGATGTCATTGACGCATTTTTCCATCTGGTAAAAATAACTTCCCAGAGATTTAAACGTGCTTTCCTAAACTGAACTTGCTTGAGGTCGACATCTCCACATCATAACTCACATCTTGGCCTTTTTTCGTTTGCTGATAACAATATTTTCAGCCTTCTTGTAGTTGATGGTTAGTCCTTGTTTCCTTTTTATCTAGGAAGTCCTGCATTTTTTACGTGTCAGACATCAACACGATGTCATCTGAATATCTTCTGGATAATGACGTAGGGGTCTCCCCTTTTTACACAAATGGACTCACCCAAGGTATACATATACTACTACCAGTGAATACCCGGACAGTCGAGTACGTTAAGTCAAGGAGTCGAGACGGAACGACAGAAGAGTAGTAGAGTTCAGTAGTAGTAGAGTAAGTCACACACAGAGACGGCGGCAAGCGTCACAGTTAGCGAGCACGTAGACTCACTAAGGAGTCATCCGCGATACTTCAATACCAAGACTGTATATATATTATTGCTACTAACCCACATTCCTGGATCTACTAACCCGTATTACCAGTTTGTATTATTACGTTAATACATTTATTTTCCTTATCCATTGCTGGCGTTTGTTATTCATTGATATCGGATTCATCCCGGAATTCACAGCAATAATGACGTAGACTTTGATGACAAAAATGTATATTTTTTAACAAGGGTTGTGCTTATTTTTAAGATTATTTCGTTAGAAAATTACTTGATTTAATATTTAAGAAAATAAACAAAATACATAGAAGCGTCACTGTATCTGATTCAGCGATAGCTGAACATTTGATTAAAAACCAGCAATGCGTCTGATAGCTCGGACATATTCTCAGTGCTGAATAAGGATAATACATATTATCACTTGAGAATTTTCAATCACTGAATATTAAGTCCTACCAACCATCTCTTTGCAATTAAGGCATTGTTTTTGGATATAACTTTAATCGCGTGGTGTAGATTTTATTATCTATGTGCACATATTTTGTTCTCGACGTTTGCTTTTATGAAAGAGGACCAATAAAGAAGTTTAGACATTTTTAATTTGTATTACAATTTCACCGTAACATATATATATATATATATATATATATATATATATATATATATATATATATATATACGTACAGACATGACAGAATTGAATAGACACTCACAGAAATCGTTTATTTTATTAAAATATATTTATACAAATGAAGTAATTATAAATGATCATAAATTTAATAACTAATGACATCCCTTTTGCTTTTTTTTAATGCAATGACCCTTCTAGGCATGCTAGCGATGAGTTCACGAATATCATCCTGAGGGATTTCTTGCCATGTTTCACACAATAATCCTAAAAGTTCGGACTTAGAAGATGGCTTCCTGTTCTTTTTGCGGAGTTTTCGATCTAATATACCCCAAAGGTGTTCAATAGGGTTAATATCCGGGGACTGACTTGGCCATGGAAGTTTATTGATCCCATTTTGTCTCAACCAATGTTGCATTGCTTGAGCAGTGTGACATGGAGCTCGATCTTCCATAAATAGTGAGTCAACTTTGCTCATTCTACTACTTGAGAATATTGGAAGGAGCCCTTTCTCTAATATAGAAACATATTTGGTTGAATTAATGTTTCCTTCACACTCCACAAGCTCTGAGCGACCATCACTCCAAATTGCACCCCATACCATTACTGAAAGGCCCCCATGTTTCACCGTTGGCTGAAGTCTTTTTAAATCAAACCCTTGACTACAGAGTCTCCATACCCATACTCTTCCACTGTCGGAAAATAATGCGAATCTTGATTCACCAGAGAAAATGACAGTGGTCCAAAAGTTCACAGGTCTCTCCACCATCTCATGAGACCAATCCTTTCTGCGTTTGATATTGGCTGGACGGAGAAGTCGTTTCCTTCTCGCAGCTCTGCCATAGTAGCCCAGCTTGTGAAGATACCTGACAGCTGTTCTGGGACTGACATCTACTTGTGTAGCTATGTCAGATGCCTTGCAACGTGGATCCTGTTCAATATTTCTTTCGACAAGACGCATGGTTCTTTCAGAGGGCCCAGGGCGGTCTGGATGAGGTTTTGTGCACTGCTTGCCCTCTCTGGTGAATTATACGATCACTCAATTAACAGTAGAAAGGGGTATTCAAAGATTTTCAGATATTTTTCGTTGACTAAGACCACCTTCATGTTGGCCCACGATACGTCCTCACTGAAATTCGGATAAGTCTGATGCTCCTTTGGTTCGTGGCATGTTCCAGTATTGTGATCTGCAATTTTAATCAAATAATCTAAGTTAAATTATCTTGGTTATTAAAAAAATCTAAGTTAATTTATCTTGGTTATTAAAAAAGATCAGAAATAAAATTTATCTTGGTGTCTATTCAATTCTGTCATGTCTGTATATATATATATATATATATATATATATATATATATATATATATATATATATATATATATATGTATATATATATATATATATTACCTTTGTTTTTGTTATATAATATCTACTTTTATTGCTTTAATACTTTGTATAACTGTAAAAATATAACAAAAATCCTTAAAATTCTAAACATTTTTATAAGATTAAAAATTTTATAACATATATTAAAATGATATTCTTTAAATACATAAATTACTCAATGAATAAATAAACACTCAAAGTTAGTAGGTGTCAGACCTGAAATTAATATGAATAAAATAAAACGAGTAAAACTATTTATAAAACATTTAATAGAAATGTTTAAAAGTAAGAAAAACTAGAGAATACAAAGTAAAACTTAAGTTTGTTTTACTTTTCAGCCCACTCAATAAAAATACTATTAGAATAGAATATAACACGAAAATACTACAAAATAAAACTTAAAATTCGGGAAATATTTCATTTTATTTTTTCAGATTTTTTTTTTTTGCTCCAAATTAGATCATTTGTTTTGTTTGTTTAACGACATGTCAACTCTTCATGGGTCATTTAACGTTGAATTTTGGGATTAATTCTTGGGAGCTTTGAAGTAATAAAAATATGATATATGTCATTCTGCGTTCACAAGTGATTACATGGTAGATGATACTCATCTCTTGTGCATATATATATATATATATATATATATATATATATATATATATATATATATATATATATATATGTATGTGTGTGTGTGTGTGTGTGTGTGTGTGTGTGTGGACATGATTACTAGAGGCAGTGATGAGTGAGTTTTACGTTGTAGTTTTGTTGAAGTTATATCTCGATTTAAGAAGTGTTATTGCATGTTGGTTGTTTGGTCGATTTTGTTTAGCAGCAAATCAACCTCTACGCGTTATTAAATACCGAAATCTAACTATTTGGAATGCAATTGCTTACATTCAACTATAATTATAATTAATTGCTGGAATTTTTACTATGAATATGTATTTATATACATTCGTCGTGTTTTCTTTTGTTTGGAACCCTATCAGTTGCTACTTAGCTATTAAGAGGTGGTTCCATGCTCCACAAAACCAGCAATCTCCAGATCAGTAGCATTGCTGTCAGATGCAGTTTATCAAATGTAAGTAAACTGGGATTGCAAAGGAAATATTTGTCGGAGATTATTTCTACGTCACAGAGAATAAATCACTAAGTTCCAACTCGGACATCGAGGGCAGAAAGAAATGCCGAAAACTCGATTCGCAAATACTATCTCGCTAATCAAAATGCACGCCACCAGTCAGGAAAAATAACTCATTCTCCACCAAACGCGGTAGCCAAAATTGCCGAATTCCCCCGAATGAGTTCGTCGACGTGTTTCTAGCCGACTTGAAGAAGCTAGCTGGTCTATTTGGCGGGATATCGGAGCAAGGATTAGCATGTGGGTTCATAGCAGGATTACCAGCACACGCCAAGCAACTACTGCGCGCGTCTTCCAGGATGGAAGACATGAATACAAACCAACTGTTGGACCGAGCTCGGGCCATAATGAAAGATCAAATTGCAATCCCAGTTTACTTACATCAAATTAAGTCGTAAGTCATTATTTTGTATTTACTCAACACCCCACGAGGTCAGGTAGTGACACAAGGTCGGTTTAATGTGGCGATCCCGAACGCGTGCACCCGGGCAAGGAACAAAAATTCCCCGAGCCCCTGCAAACGTCGGTTGCGCTGGCCTCGGTGCGTGCACAGATCCTTATCTCTAGTGCAATGAGAAGGCGCTGCCATGGGCAGCTGTTTCCCAGGGCCGGCACCTCTCAGTATAATTTTCCTCAGTTGCGACTCTGTCCTTTGACGGAGTCGCCCCTGAGTGCACTCTGCCCAAAGACAGAGAGGCAACTGAGAGATGATGAGTAGACGTGAAATTAGTCAAAAAGAGTAATTTACACATTAAAGTAAAAAAGGGTAATTTACACATTAAAGTAAAAAAGGGTAATTTACACATTAAAGTAAAAAAGGGTAATTTACACATTAAAGTAAAAAAGAGTAATTTACACATTAAAGTAAAAAAGGGTAATTTACACATTAAAGTAAAAAAGAGTAATTTACACATTAAAGTAAAAAAGGGTAATTTACACATTAAAGTAAAAAAGGGTAATTTACACATTAAAGTAAAAAAGGGTAATTTACACATTAAAGTAAAAAAGAGTAATTTACACATTAAAGTAAAAAAGGGTAATTTACACATTAAAGTAAAAAAGAGTAATTTACACGTCGTTAGTCATTATTTACCTTCACTTTCTACCTAATTGAAAACAATTTTTTTTAAATTAAAAAAAAAAAAAGTGGAATTCAGATTATAAATAAGATAAATCATAAAAGAAGTATAAATAAAACAAAAAAAGTAAATACCAACATACTTTTATAAAGATTTGTGTCTGAAAATGTTAATCTCATATTGTCATAAGAGATTTCAACATTTTTTTCACGCGCAACTGAGATTACTAAAACCTCATCTTCCCATGTTCGAAAGCTCAAAAGGCTACATTTCCAGGTCCAAACCCTGAAATATGTTAAAATACTCATGTCCGAATCGTGAAAGTTGCTACATTCCTTTGTCCAATCACGGAATGTTATTAAATAGACGTGATTGAACACTGAAAGATGCTAAATTAGCATCTCCGAACTGTCAAACAAATTAAATTCCTATGCCTAAACATTGACAGTTACTAAATACCAAAGACTAAACCTGGAAAGTTGCTAAATTCACATCTCCGGATTATGAAAGATTTTATGTCCGAACTCTGAAAGATGCTATATTCCTCTGTTTGAACTTGGAAAGTTTCTAAATACCAAAGGACCGGACATTGATTGATGCTAAATTCATATCTCCGAACACTGGAAGATAGTAAATCTCTATTTCCGAACTCTGAAAGATGCTAAATTGCAAAGTCCGAACTCTGAAAGATACTAAATACCTGTGAACGATTCCTGACTGAATCCTGTTAAATTCGAAGTCCAAACTCTGAAATATACTAAATGTCTCTAACTGAATCCTGCTAAATTCACATGTCCGAATTCTGAAAGATGCTAAATACCTTTAGCCGAACCTTGAAATATATTAAATTCCCATGAGCGAACTCTAAAAGATACTAAATTTAATTTTCATATCCATATTCCCTTTCTCACAACTTTGTACAGATCTGAAAATTTAACTTTTTTCCAAGTGTTAGAATTTCAAGTGTGAGAATTTCGAATATTCCATGATCTTAATCCTATAAACGATCAGCTTTATAAAGTTTTAAGTCATCCTTTTGAAAAATAAATTGTGATAATTCTGTTGCTGTATGTAATGTAAATATAAAATGAACTGAAATGGTTGCGTAAGAGAGTGCTGTGGTAGATTATGATGAAAAAAATCAAGATTCCGAAGATTTCGTCTTCCGAAAGATCCGGAAGAGCGAGAATGGTGTTTAAAAGTAATCCCAAGAAGCGAACCTGCCAATCACTGTTGTTCGTGAAAGGCATTTCCCTCTAGTTTTTCAATTGTGGTTGTTAGAGCGGAATAATGCTATAAGATTCAAAAATAGGAAGTTGTGGACAGTTGCCTTGATCTATCGACTTCCCTTCTCCACATCCTTTCATTTTTCATTCCTATCTCCTCTCGCTCCGGATATTTTGTGGCCCCCTTGCCTTGATCGACCCACTGTCTTTCTCTTTCTCCACATCCCCTCCCTTGCCACTCCTATCTGCTCTTCCTCCAACCCTTCTTTAACCCCTTGCGTGATAGTGGCCCCCGGCCTTGCTTGGAGTGATATGATTAAAAAAAATTTAAAAAAATACGTACAATTATGACACAAGGCAGAAAAAGGGAAAATGAATATATGCTGGTCTTCACTATATATCTTATACCTATCTAATCGGATTCACGACGCATTCACTCGTAACAATTTTCACATTCACCATAAGAACTCATATGTCGCCAATAAATTCTCCATACACCATAATACCACATCCTCTCGGTCGGGGGGGAGGGACTATAAAAACGCATCCCAATGAGATGATAAATATTATTTACAATATGTATATACAAATCGGATGAATGATCATGAAAAGGGAGGAGGGAACCCCAGAACAAACTAAATATCAAAACAAAGCAAAATTAAACATAAATAATGTTAGTAGAATCCGTCCAACCCTTCGAAAAAAGAGAAGACATTGTATTCTGCCCTTGGACAAAATCAAGAGGCTATCTTTGCTAAGGAAGACGGGAAAGGAGAATATATATATATATATATATATATATATATATATATATATATATATATATATATATATATATATATATATATATATACGGGCATGGGAAATCAATAAGGCTTAATATCCATGTTCAAATTAAATAAAAAGCTGCGGAATTACATTCTTATATCTGAACCCTGGTTTATACAGATATTAAAATTTACAATTTTCCCGCGTATGGGAATTTCCATTTATCCGAAATACGTATATAGGAACTTAAGATGTGTACTGTTTTGCATCTACCTGTAACATTTGTCAAACATATTATGTTCATTTTATTGCAGTAATTAATTTACCCCAAAGGTTTTTTTTATGATAAAAAAAAAACATAAAACAATATTGGGAAAATTTCATCTTCCCAATTATCAGGATGAGTGAGAACGGTGGTCTAAGGTAATACCAAGAAAGAAGGCATTTCCCGTCTAGTTTTTCCACGGTGATTGTTTCTAGAAAAAAAAAAAGAACAAACTAAAGATCCACAATCAGTTTTCCATTTGCCGTTAAGTCTATTACCTGGTTCTTCAGCTAAACCAAGAATTACAAAAATAAAAATAAAAAACACAAACTCCTACTTCTGTGCCATCTGTAAAATAAAAAATAAGGAAATAAGACAGTTAATTGAATTAAAAAAAAATCATGTCAGTTTATGGAAAGTGTTTTAGAAGACAATGGAAAATGCGACAAAAAAACAAAACTTAAGGTGTACTGTAGAAGCGAAAGGTGCTTACTAAAAATAAACGAAATGCTAAGATATAGAAAATATTCTTCAGAAGAACTGAAATGATTGCTAAACTTCTACGTCATATATATCGTCCTAGATATCAATGAATGCTGCCAAGTGACTTACTTTGTGACAACAAATGTTTTTATGATGTTTTATCACCTGCAGCCGATAGCAATAATTGGAATATCTTTGGCGTAGTGAAAACCATTGACACTCAAATTCGTACTTGCAAAATACGAGATATCCACATGATACATTCTCCGATCGTGGAAAGACATCGATATGCTTGTTACAGTCAAACGAGGGTTGAATGAATCAAAGTGATTTCAATTGCAAGCCACTGTTTGATGTCAGTTCTAAGTAATCGGAATACTTGACTGTTCTTTGATAAGGATAGCGAGCTCTTGACTATTAGACCAACGCCAAACCTGAAAGGTCGCGAGTGGGGTCTTTAAAGTTTTGTCAGCAAAGTGCCGTCCAATTTGAACAGTAAACATTCCTCAATCTTCTGCGTCAACAATGTGTGGACAGAGGAATAATAAATAATGCACATATTGTTGTTGGTATCTTAGAGAAGGAAGGAAGGAAGAAGAAAGGAAGGATAGAAGGAAGGAAGAAAGAAAACTACGAAGAAGGTGTCAAGGAAGAATATACAAATAAGAAAGAAAACTAAGGAAGGAAGAAAGGATGAAAATAAGAAAGAAAGAAATGGAATGAAGGAGAAAAAACAAAAGAGATAAAAGGAAAAAAGAAAAGGACGGAAGTAGATAAAAGAAAGAAAGAAAGAAAGAAAATAAGAAGAAAGAAAAAGAAAAGGAAGGAGATAATATCAAGAAAGAAAAAATGCGAAAAGGAAAGAAAGAAAGAAGAGCTGAAATACATTTTTTACATTATTCGGACTATTGTCTTCATCTTTGTCGCCATATTTATTACAACATTTCGGCCGTTGTACGCTCCGGCCTTCTTCAGATGGTTGGAATGTCGAACTGAACCCTTTATTTCACTCACTGGGGTAGACTGTTCTTGTTCCACGTGCCATGTTTAATGGATGTCAGTTATCAGTTAACTCCTGTTAATTTTCCCTCTGAACTTCTCCACAGCCTTAACCGAGTATTGAACTCACAATCTTTGGGTCCTCTCACTGGATCTAACCACTGTGCCCATGTGTCCTTGAGGACATCTGTGTATGAATTTCTGGGTATTATAAACCTAATGTCTTCACCAACCATTTTTACCAGTGCTCATATTGCAACTTTGTTGTTATTATCGCTTTTCTCTGGCACTCCTTATTACTGGTTCCCATATTGTATTCATTTCTATGCTTAGTCGGCTCAGGAGATGTTTGTGGCCTAGCATATGTGCTGATTCCGTAAGTTTACGAATTTTCCAATGGTGTTCCTTGTCTATGATCTCAATCTCATCCCACAAACTTAAGGAACCAGCACATATATTAGGCCACAAAAAATCTCCTGAGCTGACCAAGCATAGAAATGAATACAATATTAAAAAAAAATACCAACAATAAAATTTTGAAAAAAAAATGCCAGCAATACATTAATTATTTAATGCATTTAAAAAAATACCAGAAACATATTTTTTAAATTCATTTTGTGAAATAAATTACCAGTATGTCATTATTACCAGCTTGTCGGCATTAAATATCCCATTAAAGTTGATATGCCTTAAAATAAATCAAACCAGTAGAAGAAATATCAACTCTTCTATATCAAAGATATCCAAAGTAGATCAGTTGTATATATATATATATATATATATATATATATATATATATATATATATATATATATATATATATATATATATAAGATGAGAACGAATAGAGTACAATTCCAACGTTCTTAACATTTAATGTAAAAGAGGGCTCAATACAAACTAGAGCAAAGTATTATTTATTTTAGAGATATTGAAGCAAAAAATGTTCAAAAACGTTACATAATTGCACTCGTTTTTCACGGCCTATTAATGCGTCTCCTCAGGTGATTGTAAATTACAGGCGCGTGAACGATTAATTTAATTGCAAAGTACCGACACTTTTTTAGAGAAAAAATAGGTTTATATTAATATAGGGTTATACAGAAATGATGGTCTTATGGCAGTAAAAAATTCTACTAAAATTAAGTATGATAAATTAAAGAAACTGATTTATAGAGAAATGAAAAGTTTAAATTTTAAGGTTAAGATTAACTAATGTTAAACGATTAGATTTTCTTGATATTACGTTAGATCTTGTTAATGATGTCTTCCAACCTTATAGGAATAATAATGCCAAACCAATATATATTCTACCCAATTCTAACCACCCTCCATCTGTAATTAAACATATACCTTCGTCTATAGGAAGGTAAGATTAGCAACCTCTCATCTGAGAATGATGTATTTGATAAATATAGAGGTGTTTAGGATACGGTTTTAAAGAATAGTGGTTACAAGAAGGCTGAAATCAAGTATAGAAAATATGATGATAGTGGTCTGAAGAAAAAAATAAAAACTGGAAAATCATTTGTTACCCCCCACACACACACATTTAACTAATTGGTCAGTACTAAGTTGGGCCAGAGTTTCCTCCATTTAATTGATAATCACTCCCCTAAAATTAACCCTTTTAGTAAAATATTTAACAGAAACAGATTAAAACTAAATAATAGCTGCAACGATAATCTTGTATGATTATAAAGTTACACAATGATAAAATTTTAAATCAATTTAAATATTTGGATCATAATGCACGTTCCATGATAAATACTATTGATAATACTAACCAATTTAATTGTAGGAATTCTGACCATTGCTCATGACCAAATACATATTTAAATATTAGCTTGTTTATCTAAGTATTATTTCTACAATTGAGATTCCAACTGTTCAAAAAATCTATATTGGTAGAACTAAGAATTCATTTAAGAGTAGGTAGTATCAACATGTCTTGTTCTTCACCAGTACTACTTATAGAAATAATACATCACATTCTAAACATTATTGGAGTTTAAATATGTATATAAAACTCCTTTTGCAAAACGTTTTTTTTAATAGTTAGAACATGTAGATCTTTATATGAATACTGTTTTCTGTGTTAACAGGAAAAATTGAAAAGTTTCAGATTTTTTGATAAAACTCCTTATTAAATAAAAAAGAAGTGAATTAACAGTAAATTTTAGACATAGTCTACTTTTTACCTTGCAATTTATTTAAAGTTTGGAATTTTATAATAATATTTCTATTTTTAGTAGACGTACTGCAATGAACCTTATATAGCTTATTTTTCTATTTGTAAGACGTATTTAGATTTTAATCACCTGTTAGTATTATTAACATCTTATATGGATGTACTGTTGTTTAGTCAGTGTTTTTGACATTTTGCATTGATTGGTTGGTACTATTAACATCTTATATGGATACTCTTTACTTAGACGTTGCATATCAATTTGCCAAATAATTCTATACGTTCAAATTATTTACGAGTTTCTTAAAGAGGCATTTTATTTATCATCTACACAAAATATATCATGTAGCCCACAAATCATATAACTTGTTGGCATTAAGTTTAATTACTTCTCTACCTCCTTCGCTTTTATTTCTTGGGAAAGTTTATTGTATGTATTGTATATACTTTACAAAATAATGTAATCAACTGTATCAGTTTTTAGTCTAATGTCTGGGATCCATTGAAATGTCTATTTCGCTTAGTTTGAATTTTAACGTAGTCATATTCGATTGGTTGATCACAGTAAAACCATCAAGTTTATATTTTTTCTCGAAAAAATAATTAGTTTGCTTTTGTAATTAAAATAATCATTGACTCGCCAGTAATTTACAATCACCTGAGGTGATGCACTGATATGCGCTGAAACAAGACTGCTATTGAGTAGCGATTTTTTTACATGTTTTTGTTTTGATATCCCTAAAATAATTCATATATATATATATTATATATATATATACATATATATATATATATATATATATATATATATATATATATATATATAGTACAGGTAATAGTTTAGTTGGTATATAATGCCGGTGGATCCTAATAATAGTAATTATTAAAATTGATCCACAGAGAACTCGATGTATTTATTATAACAGAGCTTATGTATTTATTACATCAAAATTATCTTAAATTATCTGGTCCTTTTTTTGCTGTATATATATATATATATATATATATATATATATATATGTGTGTGTGTGTGTGTGTGTGTGTGTGTGTGTGTGTGTGTGTGTGTGTGTGTGTGTGCGCACATACTATCTCACCCCTCTTGCACGACTCTGAGTTTTATACACGACGGAACCTTCGCGTGCTGAGATCAAACTGACTGCTTTATGGTTTGAAGCAGAATATATCTGGGTATCACGACGCTGATGTGGTTATACTTAATGTTAGATATTTTTTAATATTGAATCTTAAAAATAGCTAAGTTAGAAAAATAAGTTGAAGAAAAGAAGGTATAGTAGAAAATTATAATTATGAAAATTAAACTTTAAACTTTAAGTATGATAAAATGGAAGTAGAAAATGGAGCAGAAAAATTAAAATGGAGGAGAAAAAAAAACAATGGTCAAAATGGAAAATTGTGAGAAGATATTTTGAAAGTGAAAAAAGTTAATCTCTCAAAACTAACAGGAATAGCCGTTTACTCAAAACGAACCAAAATATAAAGTTTCCCACCGTTAATATATAATGGTAATGATAATATTAGCTGTTTCCCTTTAAGAATACAATTGACATTGATAGCACTAACAGACAGTACTATTTGGGGGTAAAATTTATAAAATATTTCTCTTAAAACAATTTTAGAAAAAACATGTTTCTCAAGTCTAGTAGCTTTTATCGCTCTTTCGAGTACTGAGAGGAGCTTCCTTTCGAACCGCCTATCTGAATGTCTGTGAAATGTTAACATATTGATTATGCCAATATTTTTTTCTTCCATTTTCATGTGCTATCCATTTTATTTATCGCCGCTGTTGGTAGTCCTCAAGTGCTGTTGTTTCTTTTTGTTTTTTGGTACACTTCTTTGTGATTCTGCAGCGCCAGGCCACAATGTTCAAAGAAAGATGACCTTTATTAAGACCCTCGGGCGTTACTCGCTCAAAGCTTTTTTTTTTCTAATTGATCTTTGGTAGTGGTTGTACACAGCCGACTTTAGATATTTCTGAACGTGTTCGGCGCCATGCATCGCATCTAGATGAAAGTTTCGATTTGATGAGGCTATTTAAGAACATTACTAGATTTTTCAAGTTGATGTTTTGGTTTTGTAGCCATTTGCGGTGTTGGGCCAAACTACCACTTTCTTTTTCCTATTTTTATAGCTAGTCTATACACCGAGATCTCTTTTTTTGTATTTAGTAATTACAGATCATAGTTCCTGTTTTAGAAAGATTTATTTCGAGTCCCATTTCTTGGAATACTTGATAGAGGATGCTGATTTTCATTTGTATGTCAACTATGAACACTAATGCCATCATCATACCCCGTATCCTCAGTCCTCGAGAGTAAAAGTAGGATCATTGTCTTTTATTGGCAGACTATTTTTCTAATTCTTATGGAATGTTTAAATGCCCAATACCCACCTCATCGCATCTGTGTTTGTAAATGCACAGGGTATAGTCTAGGAATAGATTAAATAGATGTTATGTTGAAAGACACCTAGTCTATAGATAATAAACTCTCCCATCTATTATAAGTAGGAGTCAGTAGGAGTCGAATACGAAAAAGTAGTCAGCGACCACAACTCGATTACTCTGCGTAATACGTATTATTACAAGTTCCTAACGTTTTTGTACGTTGAATCTATTTAGGACGAATTTAGTCCAAATACAGTTTCCACTGAGGAAATAACTCTACAACAATAGATTGGGGCTCTTAATTCATCTTTGTCGTATTTAAACAAAGGATGTGTGTGCTAGAGCATCGTCCTGATGAAACAAGACCCCTTTCATAAGTTTTATCGGGGACGTAACCGCCTCAGTGCGTAGGCATAGTATTCTAGTGTGGCGATTTTGAAACCAATAAATTCCAATGAAATTTGCATCCCCCAAAACTGAGGTCATCATATATCCTGCAGTTGAAACAAACTTGGCCTTCTTTGTGGAATGCTGGGAAAGTTTTTTTGTTTTTTTGTTTCATGAAATGTCTCATCCTGTGTTATTAAACATTTAAGAAAAACATCTGTCTCAAACAATGTCATATTTTTCTGTGATGTGATCGGCTTTTAATCAGGTGTCAGAAGACATGGTACCAATACACCAAACACTTTCGTCGTTCCAAATTCATTATCCAGAATATGCTCAACACACTGAGGGTATAAGCTAATAGTTAGTCATTTTTCATCCATCCCCATGCAGTGAACACGATCAATGTTTACCTTGGTTTCGACAGTTAAAATCGTTCAGACCTTGGGACAACTTCAAGACTCCCTCCTCGACTCCTAAATTTAACTATCCACTTTGCTACTATTATAAAGCTGAAGTATTATCCATTAATGCAGAATCCGACCCAGCATGAATGTTCTTGGGTTTCTCAACATGATTAGTGCAGGGACATGATAACAGAAGATGCTATATTTTGGCCATTTAAAAGAGAAGTCGCTAGTAGTTACATCTGAAGTCTTCGTAGATCTGTCAGATGTCAGTTTACCTAAAAAAATAATACATTTATTAATAAGAAGAGTTGAAAGCAATGCACGTACGATTTCACTGCTCTAGCATCGGTCGTTCATAGTTAGCTTATAAATTTTTCAGTCCACATTGTACTTGAAAAAATCAATGCAGTTATTAATAAGAAGAGCTGTAAATAATGTATGCGATATTTCATAGGTCTAGTATCACTCGTTCATAGTCAGCCTATGAATTGTTCAGCCCATTCTTGGACCTGGAGAGAAACAATGCAATTATTAATAAGAGTTGTAATTAATGCATGTAAGATATCACAGCTATAGTATCTCGACTTCGTAGTCAGCCTATGAACTGTTCAGCCCACTCTTAAACCGGGAGAGAAACTATGCAATTATTAATAAGAAGAGTTCAAATTAACACATGCGATATTTCACAGCTATAGCTTCACTCATTCCCAGTCAGCCTATGAACTTTTCAGCCCGCCCTCGCTGAAAATTATTATATGTAACCCACTTTTTAAAATTCAATGAAATGATAAACCATTAGACTTTTTTTGGAAGGAGTCTTTAGTCGGGTGGAGAACTTTTAAGTAACCTCTCCGATAAAGTCCCATTTAGCTTGCTGTCACCCAGCAACGCTCCGGCGTCTTATTGTATGTTTTAAATCAATGGAAACGGTGAAGAGTTTCTTGTATTCATTTTTTGTGTGTGAGTATTCCTAGAAGATGAAGTATCAAAGATAAAAAGGGGAAGTAAATGGTGTCCCCCCCCCACAGAATCCCAAAATCGCATTTACCTTAATGATGTAAAAATGCATGAATAAATAAATAAAAAGATGGCGCCATTCTTTTCAATCAAGTTCGTCGTCGGGAAAAAAAAATCAAATGTTTTCGTTTCTACCTTCAGAACTCGTAAATGTTAGAAATAGGTTTTTCTGTCGAACAATATATTTTGGTATGGATATTTTAATGCGTTTTTTTTTCTAAATATCTTTCTTCATTGTAGGAACGACTTTCTATATTCTCTTCTTCGTCACCAAAACTAAATTTAGGCACTCAAACGTCAATATTTACTTTTTGCATTTACGTATATGTTCACTCCAATTTTTCCTCTCATCTATCAGTCTTTCCATTCTGTTTTCTTTTCTCTTTGATTGTACCGTCATTTTATCGGAATTATTCTTTTGATTATTAATCTACCTTCCTTTTTTTTTTCTTTTTGGTTCATTTCCTTAATTATTCTTAAGTTTCTCTTTCTTTTTTTTATTTCTTTTTTTTTTCTTGTCAGTACATTCAAAATTGACATTTCGTTAGCCTTATGCTTGCCTTTCTTTTATTTTTATCAGCACTTCTAATTTTGTTTTCTTTAATGTTTTGTCTTTCTTTTTATTGTTTTCTACTTTCATATGTGGGCTCGTTCTCTCTTTGTCTACACCGTCCCACCTTCATTTCGAGAAATACCAGGGAAATTGAGTGAAGACTAACGACTAAATGAACTACTTCGTTTCTCAGTTTCTCATACGATAATCTTTTATTCGAAATATCCGATTACTAATGGAAATTAACTATCAGCATCTCATCTCAGATTAATTAAAACTAAGTAAATAAATAGTTGTTTTGATAGCGGAGAACTATTAAGCAGAGTAGACTTGAAAGATTTTAAAATGAGTTCAAAACTTACTGGAGTTTCCCCACAGGTTGTATACTGCTAACCATAAGATATAATATTTCGAAGTTATACATAAACGTAGGTGTGCCAATAAAGTTAAGCAACGTCAATTCTGGACAGTAGTTATATGGGTGACCGTTTGGGAATACCAAGTGTTGCATGTTTGGTTGTGAGGGTGTTGTAATGGATTACGGTTCGTAATTCGAAAATCAGAGAGGAGTTCCAGTTCCAGTCCCGTTCGTTAAATTCACTTACGAACAAATAGTCTTGGGAAAGGTGTGAATCGACCACTTCTCGTCCCATGGTCGATGTAGATTATGTGGTCTATGTAGTCTGCAGGTTTTGTAGGTGCAGAAGTTGTTTGTCCCATTATCAAGCGTTTTAAATTCAGAAAGTTCGCCAAATAGCGAGAGAACCCAAACTACCTTGCTATTAAATCTTAATTGAAGGGAGATGGTTCCAAGTTATAAATGGACGTAGGTGTGTCAATAAATCGGAAATATATAGACATATTATGAAATAAAAGTTTTATTCCACACACACACGCACGCCCGCGCGCGGGCGCACGGAGGGGATGTCATTACCTAGAACGGTGACTGCTTGTGAATACCAGGTTCTGTAATACGAACTTGGCTGTTAATGTTCAAATAACTAAACAATGTCACATTATGTCTAATAAAAACACTTTAAATATTATATACAATAGGCCACTCATATAAATCTGAAAAGAATAAACATCTCATATATACTCACGCATGCACGCACACATATATACGTATATAAATATGTGGGTGTGTATATATGCACAAACACAAACACACACACACACACATATATATATATATATATATATATATATATATACACACACACACAATAAACATATATATACAGTGTAACCCGGATATAAGAGACCCTGATATGAGAAACCCGGATATAAGAGAGATTTTTCTGGTCCCAAATTAGAGCCTGTGTTAATGTATATATAATAGACCAAACCCGGATATAAGATAAACACGGATATAAGAGACTTATTCTCCGGTCCCAACAGCTCTCTTATATCCGGGTTACACTGTCTATATATATGTGCGTGCGTGTGCGTGCGTGCGTTCGTGTGTCTGTGAGTATGCAGTGTGTCATGGATAAACTGCTGCATTTTCATATTTTTAATTTCGCGTAGTTACTTTTTTTTTCTCATTTTCTCAACTGCACAGCATCGTAGGATCAGTTGGGCACCGCCTGTGAGAAAAAGAGCACCATAAGACAATTCAATTAATTAACAAACTTGGAAACGGCATTGGATGTTGCCTGTGATCTTCGCAGGAAGCTCCAAGGCTAGCATTTCAGAGTGGGTGCAAATCTGAGGGCAGTGCCGAGCATACGGAAAGTGTTGAACGAGTATAATGATGATTACGAAAGTGTTTGGAGTGATCGCTTATGATGCCGACGTTATGCCCCCATTCATTTTCCCACAAGATCCAGGATTCAACACGGTGGCATACATCGTGTCTTTTGTAGGTAGTGCTGCTCTGTTTCAAGAGGTTGGCTGCTGGTAGAACCTATGTCTGACAACAGGACTCTGCACCATGCTACACAAGCAGTAGAACACTATCATGTCAGACAATTTCCGTTACCACATGACCTCTTACATTTGGCCAACTAACTCCCCAGACTGAAACGCCCTTGATATGTTTGTGTGGGGCACGGTTAAGCGAGAAACCAACTAACAACACTCCTTGTAAAATCAAAGATGAACTGAAAGCCAGGATTATGGCAGCATTCACCAACTTGAACAAGAAAAGTGCCCAGAAGAGATGCAGGTGATTCTTAAGTCTGGAGGCCGTGTTTGAAGCCAATAGCGAATTTATTGAATAAATTTATTCTTTAATTATTTCAAAATATTTTTGTAAATTTTAAAAATCTGATATCAGTGCTATTTTCAATTTTGAGTAATTTAAACGACAATTTATCCTTCTCAGCATTTATATACTTAAAAGATGAGGTCCAAAATTCTTTAAAGTTTTCTTCATCATTTACTTTTTTTTTTTACATGAATAAAACACTTTGTTTTAAAAATATGCAAATATATTTTACTTTTCCTTGAGAAATGACACAAACTGTATAAAAATTTCGATTTGTAAAATTTTTCTCAGGCTTCTATTTTGTCTATTAGCCTAATAATATCCCATAATTATTATTATTATTATTATTATTATTATTATTATTATTATTATTTATTTATTTATTTATTTATTTTCATTTCTGTTGTATACACATTTCCTTCCGGGTCCCAACCAGAGATCTAAGGTCACAAATGAATTCATGACATTTTCTACTGATCATTTTTGTAAAAAATTTCACTCACATTTTACATACACCCTTGTGCAAATTAATTGAAACAATTGCTTTAGTTTCCTTTCTTTACCCATACGATCGGGTAATCGACTTCTATTTTTCATCAGATTAGGTCATTTGCAGTGGTGTGCACTAATATGAATCTATTATCGAGGTGTATGATGAAATTTGTTTGGCCTTGAAAAATGTTGCGTCATCCGTGATTACATCAGATTTTCATCACGCTCAGACACTAATGTCTCAACTGTCGATTAGTTGTCCAAAAGAAGCGTATGAAAATTGTAACGCTGCACGAACAGAATAGCAAACTTTACCAGTGAGCAAAAAGTACTAGAGACTGGCCCGAAAACTCTCCTGATTTAAATACAGTCGAGGATCTCTGATCAATCTGCGAGGAACGACTTCGTAGAATAGACATACGAAGTACTAACAGTATTTACTGTCCCCGTCCCACGTGGGATAGATGTGTCACAAGGCCTAGTTTACCGTGGGTATTCCCGAGCCCGTAAGCTCGGCCAAAAAATGCCCGTAGAACCCGTATAAACGGGATCGGGTTGGTCAACCTCACCGAACGAGGCTCTACTCTTCGGCGGATCCTCGTCCGGGTTCCTCTCTTCTCAGAGGCAGAGAGTTCGACCGTCCAGCCGAGTCGTCCAAAAAAGACTGCCTCTGAACCTGAACTATACGAAGTACTAACATGTGCACTGGATCATGTTTCATTGGAAAAAATACGAACAAAAAATTAATAATTACGGAATTATTCGTTTCGGTTCAATTAATTTGCCCAGGGGTGTAGGGAACTTTGTAATGTGGGAGCTGTAATTGTGAGTACAATATTTGTATTTCTTTAAGGCATAGCTAACGAGAATCCCTTCAATGAGTCTCTCGGAATCTTTTCCAATGAATCTGAGGGCTCCAAATATAACTGGAATTATTGATGTCCTATTGTTCAATTAAGGATGTTTAAACTGTATTGTACCACTGGGATAGCAAAAAATGTTTATGACTGATATTCTGTTTTGTGAATTCAACTTGGTATTTAACACCAAACGCACACGTCTATTGGATGCTTTTCTTACTTTCCCCTTCATGTGGATGTGCTGTATTCCATCTTCTTTACTAACGTCTAGGTATTTTTATGATTCTTCTTGTTATAGTTAGCTAATCTTTGTGATAAATTCTAGATCTGATGATTGCGTTTCTATACTTCTTATGCACATTTTTCTAATCCGAAATCCATACTGATGCCATCACGGGAACATTTCACAATATTAAAGTTACTCTTCAACTCATTGTCGTCTTTGATGAAGAGTCTGATATCATCCATGCAGAAGAGTTCATTAAACACTTTCTTCTTTTTTTTACTTTCTGTCTATTTTTATAACTGTTTAGTTCATTAGTATTATTGTTGTTATTTCCTTTGGTTTCTGGTTTATACTAATATCTTTTAGGGTCCCGACTAGAGACATAAGGTCAGAAATGGCATCGTAACATTTTCTACTGAGCAGTTTTGTACATTCGGCCTTGTGTTTTAGTAAATCGCTATAAATTGGCACTTCGGCGCGGGGTAATGATTAGCAAATTTTTCTCGCTCCATCAATTACGATTAAATAGTGTGTATGATTCCATCTCCGTTCTTCACACATTCGACCTTGTCTCACGTCTAAGGTTCGCTTAGTAACTTACCATATATATATATATATATATATATATATATATATATATATATATATATATATATATATATATTTTGAACGATAAAATTATTTTTTAAAAATTATTAAAAAAAAATAAAAATCTTCAGATACACTGGGTTGTAGATAAATATTCTTTCGTTTTTATTATTATTATTTCATTTAGATTCCTCGACTAGTTTCGGCCAACATGGCCATCATCAGGACAATAAATATTTCTGCTTGCTAGTAGCAGTATATATATATATATATATATATATATATATATATATATATATATATATATATATATATATATATAGCTCGCCTGACGATTGCACTAGCATGAAACAGACTGTCGCCTCTAAGTGCTGACTTCCATGTCCACTTTTATATTTACACACGCTCTATCTCTGATATTGAGCACTTTATCCCATAAATATAGCACACTTTAAGACTATATTTCTGTATATATATATATATATATATATATATATATATATATATATATATATATATACGTGTGTGTGTGTGTGTGTGTGTGTGTGTGTGTGTGTGTGTGTGTGTGTGTGTGTCCTTATGCTTGGGTACAGACAGTTTAGCGAAACTCTTGCTTCCAAAATATTCGTATTATAAATCGATTAGTGATTACCAGAAATGATAGTGGGAAAATTCAATTATATATTTGGGTCCTGAGAACTGTTCGCATTAAAAATAATCCTCGCTTAGTAAATCGCTATTGTGCAATTTTATTCTTTAACCCTTTGCCTCTCCTATGCATCATATGGGGTGCACAAGAGATATGACTTTAAGTGTTATGACTAAAGATGCTTAAGAAAAGAGTTTACTATTGAACAGGACGTCTGAGGAAAGGCCTAATCTAATCTTTTTTTTCTGTCAGGACATTTGACGGATAATATAAAGTCTCAAATGAAAGACATCTAATTTTCCACTTTACTGAAATGATTATAAAATTTGCATCACATATGACGCTCTTGCCGGAGTGTAAACAACTTATGATTTGTAGGTTCTGTGCTTCACTTGGTTTTATTATGTGAAACAATATATATATATATATATTATAAATTATTTAACCACAGCCCTTTTAAAGGACCGCGGATCATATGACTTTACTTCCAAAGATTGGAAGTAAAGTCTGATGATCCGCTGAAAAAGGGCTGTGGTGAAATAATTTATTATATGGAACCGTAAAGTGGGCTGTTTTTATTTAAATTATTAGCTCTGATTTACATTGAGCTCTCTGGTTTTTATCCTCCTTGGGTCTACCCATACGGATTACCTAGTTTTTCGTAAACTATATATATATATATATATATATATATATATATATATATGTGTGTGTGTGTGTGTGTGTGTGTGTATTTAGGCAGCAATCCTTCTTTCAAGCACATTTCATTAAAAACGACTGACAAGGTGCTTTTATTTAGTTTATATATATATATATATATATATATATATATATATATATATATATATATATATATATATATAAGCATATTCAATTTGCCAAATAAGCTGAGTTTCCTTGCAATAGATATAAATCTGAAAACAAGCATGAATGTTTCGATAGTACACACGAAAAGGCCCTGGACAGGCAAAAGGCTCAAAAGCAAAGTACAAATAAATTCTATTTAATATCTAAATTTACTATTATTTGCCATGGATTTTTACTTTTATCAGTCACTTCCTCGATAGAATTTTTAGTAAAATTTCGCCGTTTTTGAAGAGTAAATCTCTTGGATTTGGCTTTAATGTGAGCATTTTACAGCAATATTCAAGGTCATGTTGCAGCTGACAGGCGTATAAATCTGCATTTAAAGTTTCACTGCATTTTAAAAAACTCTAATCGAGTAATACCAATACGGTTCCACCACATGCATAATATTTCCTTTCTTCCAAGGAACTCAGACGTTGGGGTCTGTTGTCGAGATTTATGTAACTCGTTTATCATCCCTTATTATTGTATATTTTAAATACAGTTTGTAAAGCTGATACATTCTTCATTACAATTGTCTGCCAAGAAATAAATTACTCATGACTCAATCTTAAATCCTTTTGTTTTGTATGGACCACTTGACATCTCATGACCATCGTTTCTGATCTTGCTTACGTGGAGAAAATACAGGTTATTACATTTCCGAATGTATTTATTCTTGCACGAACCAAATTTAAACCGGGGATGCCAATCGCATTTTTAACGCCGATAATCACATTAACACATACACTATACATTAGCAGAATACACTGTTTCCTATGCACTTGTGACTTCCCTCCATCTTTTATACAAATATTTTCATGGCAACTCCACGGCGAGCTTTTTTCCATGGCGCCCAGACTACATGAAGGTAAGCGTGCTACTGGATTGGTATCTAGGTCCCACCACTTTACTGTTGAAATAGTTAAATATAACCGACACTTCTACTCCAACAGTTTATTTTCCCCCACTTACGCCTGTGGAACACCCTTCCATTTACTTGCTTCACGGAATGCTACAAAAATTACAATAAATACAGCATCAATCGTCATCTTCTGTCTTCTTGAATCCAGTTAATCTTTTTTTCCTTTCCTAATTGCCCGATATACCCAGTATTTTCTCTCACATTTTCAGTCTCTGTAACTCCCTGCGTACTATAGGCATTACTGACTTGCTTGGGGTGAAATGATTTTAAAAAGTTTCCTCAACTTGTATTAATATCAGTATTGGCACTACGTTATCGGCTACACTGACTTACATACTTCTACCTGGATATTTCAAAAGAATTAAAATGAAAGCAAACTTCGCATCCAAAAGCAACAAGAATTTCTTTTAAACATTTTAGCAGCAACAGGCACATGAGTGATAAACAGTATAGGTCTCACTCTACTAGATCCACTGCTGAAGTCTTATCTGCCATTAGCTCAGAGCTTTAACTAACATGATCAGAGAGACAATAGTCAATAAATTCATCAAGAGGATATATCAGCGGCTGCTACATAAAATCTACAGCTATGGAATCTCTGAGAGAGCGTTCTCAATTATGAAGTCCTTCCTAAAAGATAGGTTCCTGAACTACATTGTTAACAGCCATCCATCGAATGCCCATCTGATGAATACTAAACCCGAACCTACACAATTTCTACTCTATATTAATGTTCTGGCTCAGGATATATTCCAATCATTAGTAAATATCTATTTAGATCACACAACAGTTTAATGTTGCATCTCCTAAAATCTTGACCATAAGGATCTCTCCTCTGAACAAGCCCTGGTGGCTCGATGGCGGAAGATCTTATGTAAAACACAAAACTCATAACGTCCCACCATAAGTGGCCATCTCCTGAAATTTTAATTATGATGTATCAAAGAGGTACGTGAACTGGAACAGGAGTTAGAACATGCCAAAATATTAAGCGGGAACCATATATATGAGCTTTTGCTAAAGATACAGAAACAGGGTTTATTTCATTGGATTGTTCCAGGAGGATTTCATTACCATTATAAGAAACGCATACAATTATTTTATATTATAATGTAATTTAATCTAGACGGTTCTCAATCCACTGTCCATGTCTAGGGAAAGCTAGGCTTGTTCTCTTTTTAGTATTGTTCAATTATTGCTAGTCCTGTTTCCACTGTGCAATAATAATTATATTATAACGTAATTTAATAAAAGGGGCAATATTTTTCTCATTTCACTGTCCATGTCTCTGGATAGGTCGACTTCTTCTCTTTCTAGCACTGTTCAGTTATGGCTTGCCCAGTTTCCACGAGGCAATAATAATTATATTATAATGCAATTTAATCTACAGGGTCAATCGTTCTCTTTCCACTGTCTATGTGTAGGAATATCTCGTATTGTTCTCTTTTTAGTACAGTTCAGTTACTTCTAGCCCTGGTTCCACGAGGCAATAATAATTATATTATAATGTAATTTAATCTACGGGGTAAATTGTTCCCATTTCACTGACCATGTCTCGAGATATCTCGCCTTGTTCTATTTCTAGTACTTTTAGGTTATGGCTTGCTATGTTCCCATGAAGCGATAATAATTATATTATAATGTAATTTAATGTACGCTGCAAGATTTTTCTGATTCTACTGCCC
>OZ038509.1:7534859-7574859 GCA_964036315.1 Acanthosepion esculentum | reverse complement strand
TAATGCAAGTTTCCTCATGGTTGTATTTGTTAAACTACGTTGTTTCTTATCTTCACCAACGAGCTACAGGATCTCATCAGTTCCCAACTAGGTATTTATGCTGATGACATAACTATTTACTCCTGTCTGAAAGGCAAAACAGACAGGTCCGACATATTAAAACTGGAAGCTGATATCGAAATGACTTTTAAATTTTAACTGCTTACATTTAATCACCAAAGAGAACCTTTTTCTGCTTTCCATTATCATGGCCGATGCTAAACTCCAGGAGAATAATTGATGACGCCTTCTCGGGCTTACGTTCCCACTGACAAGAAGTGATATTGAATCATTTGCTTAGTCTAATGCAAGGGACGTTAGGTCACTGTCATGCCAGACACTTTTTCTCATCATACTCCATCACACTCCATCTTAGACGCTGAATATTGCTGTCTGGGGGTTCGTACTTTATTTACAGAGAGTCGACAAAATCCAAGAATTGTCCGAAATGTAATCGATCCTGACATTAATTACCGATTTCAGTCAAGTTCCCACCGCCGTGACGTGGCTTTCCTGTGTCTTTTCTATAAATATTTTCATAGCAATTGTTCTGATGAATTGCCTATACAGAAATAGTTTAAGCTTACTACTAAGTAGCTCTCACCGTTTTATTTTTTCACTATCTAGATGTAACAGTATGTTCTATTTTAATAGTTTTTTCTCAAACTTCTCGTGGAATTTTCTTTCGGTTCCTTGCTTCCCTGCCACCGACAATCTTCACAATTTAAAATGAAACGCCAATCGACAACTTCTGAATCCTGTTCTTAAGTTTTTTTTATCCTTTCTTCCTTAAACACTGCACACCGTTGATGTTTGTGCTATCATGAATTCACACATCATCCTGATCGAGGATTTTAGCGTCATTCGAATTGTTCAGACTTTGACCATGCTAGATAACGCTCTCCCTCCGAGAAACTGTAACTAAGGTCTGCTCAGCATAGTCGCAGTGTAACCTACAGTTGGGCACTGTGGGTGTTGAACAAAAACGTATAAATCTGTGCAGGCGTCTGCAACAGGGATTGGGTAGCCGCCCTAGTAGACGGACATCCTCGTATACGAGTGTCCATCCTTTATTTATTTAGACACTTGATGAGCGCTGAAGAAGTGATCGGCTGAAAATTTATGGTAAGGACATAAATAATAATAATAATAATAATAATAATAATAATAATAATAATAATAATAATAATGAGGTTTCTGCTTAGGATCCGGAAGGAAATTATTATATAATTATAATATTATAAATTATATAATATATAATATATATAATTATAATATAATAAATTATATAATATAAATATTATTAATTATTATATAATTATAATTATTTATAAATTATATTATAATTATACATTATAATTAAAATATATAATATAACATATAATATAAATATAATTATCATTGTAAATTACATCTATTTCCTTAGAAAGTGAAACAATTGCCGAGAAGTTCTAAATTAAACTAAATGATTTTAATGTCCTCGATAATTTCTGTCTGATGTTTGCTATAAGGAGTTATCATTCTTATACAATATGTAGTCGGGTTATTGTCTTCATCTTTGTTATTGTTAATCACAACGTTTCGGCTGTTGTTTCTCTCCGGCTTTCCACGGGTGGATATCGATCTGGGTAACCTACAGGGAATTCTGAATTGAAGGCCTTATTTAATCTTCATGGGCAGGCTGTTCTTATTCCACTGCTCATATCTAGGGAAAATCATATACATTATTATTTTTTTTTATTTTTTTATTTCCTTTGATATCTGGGGTTTACACATTTCTTTCCGGGTCCCGCCCAGGGACCTAAGGTTAGAAATGGCATCATGACACTTTCCACTGCAAAAAAAATAATTACATAGATAAAGCCCTTCGTAAAGTGTGGGCTGTACTTGTCAGAACAATTTTTTGTATCTCTTTGAGGCATGGACTTCCAGGGATCCCTTCAATCAGCCTACTGGAATCTTTTCCAATCAGTCCAAGGGCTCCAACTACAACAGGAATTGTTGATGTTCCCATGTGCCACATTTTTGAGATTTCTATTTCAAGGTCCTTGTATTTTGACAGTTTTTCGAATATCTTCAAAGACACATTGCAGTCTGCCATATCAATAATAATAATAATAATAATAATAATTATTATTATTATTATTATTATTACTATTATTATTATTATTATTATTATTATTATTATTATTATTATTATTTTATTTCCTTTGATTTCTAGTGTATACACATTTCTTTCCAGGTCCCGCCCAGAAACCTAAGGTCAATAATGCCATCATGACATTTTCCACTGACCAATTAAAAAAACAAAACAAAAAAAAACTCACATATTTTACATACCTAAAGCCCGTCATATGATGTGGGCTGTACTCGTGAGAACATTTTTTGTATTTTATTATTATTATTATTATTATTATTATTATTATTATTATTATTATTATTATTATTATTATTATTATTATTTCCTTAGATTTCTCTTGTATATTCATTTCCTTATGGGTCCCTACCAGCCACTAAATGCGAGAAATTAAATAAAAAAATGCAAAAAATAAGACACATTTTCATTGATAAAGCTCTTAGTATTTTATGAGCGGTAGTTTTAGTACAATCTTTTGTATCTCTTTAAGGCATGGGTTGTGAGGAGTCCCTTCAATGAGTCGAACTGGCAATTTACCAATAAATCCGAGTGATCCAACTACAACTGGAATTATTGATGCCGTCATGTGCTACATTTTTTAGATTTTCATTTCAAGATTCTTGTATGTTGATAGTTTTTGAAGCTCTTTAAAGATGCATTAAAAAGTACAGGAACTGCCAAGTGACTACGAAAACTAATTCTTGTTTTTGTGGCCTTTGATCACGATGTCTGGGCGATTAGCATTGATTGTTTCGTCTGTGTGTATTGCATAGTTTCATAAAATTATTACAGGTTCTATCTCTTTAATCGGACCTGCGTGATGTTCATACCTGTTCCTTGCAGTTTCCTTCCCATAATAGTTGCAGATTTCCCAGTGCAGATATTGGTCCATTCTATCATGCCGACTTTTATATTTTAGATGGTCAATTGTTTCCGGATATTTATCACAGAATCTGCTTTTGGAGTCTACACAATTTTTCGTCATGTATACTTGGTGTTTTCTTGTTAGCAAGCATTGATTCTGTGCAGCAAAAATAAAACCTTCGGTTTCAGCTTTTAACTTTGCATTATGTTACCACTGATGGGTACGGGGTTTTTCTACATCAGCTTGTTTAGTACGGCCATAGTATTGAGCATGATGAGGCTTATTTTGACATTATTATTATTATTATTATTATTATTATTTTTGTTGTTGTTATTATAGAGTGAAAAAGTAACAATTAATAGATTGATGCTGAAGTATTTGCAAGTTTTTTACAGGGAAGTTCACCCTGTAAAATCCGAGAGCCACTCGAGGTAGAGTAATACATAATAAGAGGCACAGGGGGGATATGTGGGGAAGGTAACGGCTGAACTTTGACTTGAACAGGTTAATACTGTAGTGATCGGGAAAACGTCTTCTTGAGAATCAGTTCCACGAAGTAGCGGTTCTTCTGTAGAAGATAGTTACAGAGTAACAGGCACAGTTTGAACGGATATGTGGGGAAGATAATGGTTAACCCTTGACTTGAAAAGGTTAATATTGTAGTGAGTCGATTCCACAAAGCAGTGGTTCGTGGTAAGAAGCACTTAAATCTCACCAATGAAACACGAAGGGAATGAATGTGGTTCGAGAGAATGTGCCTAACAAGGCGGGTCTTAATCGTGAAATTTAAAACTGGTGCAACTAAGGAATGCTTTTTCCTCTGAGCACTTTCTATCGAAATAGCGATAGAGTAGTGAGAAGCTTGAGTACTCATCATAACAACGCTTTGATAATACTAAAGAATCAGAGCCAAATATCCGCGATCTGTTGACAAGATTTGACAAAAGCAGCACATAATCTGTTAAGTGGCACCCATTTAAAATAGCTTTGACTCAGATTCATAAAACCGCCGAAACTCATATTCAGGATGTTTTCAAGCAAATCTAGGGTACTGAACGGGTTATTTGTCAAGAAAAAACATCATGCCAGAGCATTATTATTATAACACTAGTGTACCGGGTAGTGTAGTGTGAAGCATGGTGGAGTAATGTATAGCAGCTCAGATTAAAGAATCTAGTTCTAATTCCAGTCAAACCCATTATATTCACTTACGTGCTAATACCCTTGGAAAAGGTATGAATCTTCTCCCACCAGCTATGGGTAAATAGCAGGGCAGACCGGGTTCTATAGCCTTGGATGGCAACTGTTGATATCTGGTTAGCAAGCATTGCTTCTGTGCAACAAGAATAAAACCTCCGGTTTCAGCTTTTAACCCTGCACGAAGAAACCATTGATGGGTAAGGGGTTGTCTACATCAGCTTGTTTATTACGGTCACTGCAGAAAGAAATGGCAACTTACTGCGGGAAACGATCTGCCTCATCAGTCATGTATTGAAAGATACATGTTCGCCTAAGTGTGTATCACGCATGCCACATAAATGAAGTGTACACGGCAATTGTTAGAATGTTTCAATAACAAGATTCAATGAAACAAATCTCTTGTATTATGATTCAATAAAGCGGAGATAAAGAATTTGCAACTAAAACGGAAGCATTCTTTCTGAAATTCAGGGATAAGTACTTATCATTATTTACATTATTATATACAGTATATTATCCTGATCTTTGTCCTCGGTCATCCTCTGGTATTTATCGATCTACAGGGAATTCTGAACTGAACCATTCATTTAATCTGCGATGGTAAATTGTTCTCTGATATCCATGTCTACCTCCGTATGGTAAATAAAATGTTCAGTTTAGATTTCCCTGTATATCGATATGTATCGATACCTAGGGAATGTTACTGAATAGAATAATCAAACAAAGGTTGGGAATGAATGATAATACCTAGGACAAGAACAACACATATAAGATTCGCCAGGGTTGAGTAGAAAAAGTAGTCTACTGATATAAGTAAATCAAGTGAATTCCACAATGAATCCCCAACTGCCGGATATCTACCAACCGCCCCACGCGGTTAGATATGGCAAAAGACCGAATTTAATGTGGCGTATCAGAACGCGTAGGCTCTGCCACAAATTCCCCGTAGACCCCGTATAAAACCAGTTCGAGTAGCTGTTTCCCGAGACGACACTCTGCCCTTCGACATAGACTCGTCTGGGAATCCTCCCTGCTCGGAGGTAGAGTTTGACCAGCGCAACTGGAGACAAATCTCCATCTGCAGGCCAATATACAGTATTTACTACTGTATTTATGTGAATGGGGACATACACATTATCATCTCGAGGTATGCTACGACACGATATATACCTGAGGAAGGCCAGTGAGCACAACAGCAGAAACGTTGTTATAGCACAAATATGGACAAAAGTGAAAATCTAAGCAACGTAAATAATTTTTATAGATCTATTTAATTCAAAGCGTTGGAAATCTTTTGATAGATGCTTTACTGCAGATCATTGGTTAGCAAGATGGTATTGTACACCAAATGGATGTAATCTGGTAATCTGATCTACCAAACAAATTCAAACGGAGATTCTTTTGCGCCACTTTAGAGGCGGTTTTAATGTATGGTGTCACTGCTTTGTTATTAACTAAAACCTTTGAGTCGAAGCTTGAGGGAACCTACCCTATGATGATGAAAACATCCAACTAATACAAAGCTCTGTAGGCACATCCCTTATATTTCTACAATCTAACGTGAACGCAGAATGCGCTTTACTGGACACAGTTGCCAAATAAAACAAGATGTCCGGGTGATTTACTGCTCTTAACTATGGTGCAAGAAGGGTTGGTAGCCAAGCAATCACCTACACTGACAGAGAAAGCCGCCCTAATGACCTTCCGACCTTGATGCAGTACCCTGTAGTAAGTGTGACAGACTCGATCGAATAATTAATATACGAGGGTTATTCAATAAATAAGGTGAATTTTTCGGTATAAGGACTTCTAATACAGATAGAAGCTTACTCTTTTTAAATTTTTTTGTTTTACTTCTTTTTCACATGGATTTAATTTCTTTTGCAGATTAAAATAAAATTGTTTTGGCGATTAACAAAGATGGCCGACCAAGAAGCATGCTCCAGGATTGAACACCGGTCAGTTATCAAGTTGTTGGTTGCTGAAGGGTGCAAACCAGTTGAAATTCATCGGAGAATGTCAACTGTGTATGGTGCCACATGTTTCAGCCATAGAAAAAAATTCTACAAGTGGGCTAAATTGTTTAAAGAAGGACGGAGCAGTGTTGAGGATGAAGACAGGACTGGGGGGTCTACAGAAGTGAGGTCTCCTGAGGTGATCGAATCAGTCAATGACCTCATTCAGTCTGACAGAAGGGTGACAGTGGATGACATTGCAAGGACTTTGAGCTTATCTGTTGGGACAAACGCAGGGGTCATCATTCAGAAGGAGTCATATTGCATCATGACAACTCAAGGCCTCACACAGCAGCCCAAACGGTGCAGACCATCAACGAGCTGGGCTGCGAACTGCTCCCTCATCCCCCTTACAGCCCAGAATTTGCTCCTTCAGACTTTCACCTGTTTGGTCCCTTGAATGCGTTCATGAGAGGCACGAAGTTTAAAAGTGACGATGAAGTCAAAAGTGTTGTCAACGACTGGTTGAGACATCAGTCCAAAGATTTTTACGCTGAGGGAATACGGAAGCTTGTGCACAGATGGGAAAAGTGTGTGACAGTGATGGGAGACTACGTTGAGAAATAAAAAAAGTAAGCTTCTATCTTATACCGAAAGATTCACCTTATTTATTGAATGACCCTCGTAAATTAGAGGCTAATGAAACGGTTAATTAACCTGCTCTCTCTATATTTTTAGATTTTCAATGGTCTCATTCATTAATTACTGTTGACATTATAGAAATCGCATTTTGACCAATATCATTTGATTTTAAAAATGTGTTGATTATAATACAATGAAATTAATATATTTCCAGAAGAAAAAACAACGATGACAAAGCCTATTTCAAGATCAAGTTGAAAATAAGCAAAGTTATCTGAGTGCTTCACGTGAAAGACATGAACAAATAAGACTACAATCTTAGAAACGTAGGATTAAAGGAATTTATTAATTAAGATGATAATTTTGCACGGAAAGTAATTTTATCTAAATGTAGATGTTTTTTTGTGTGTATAGATTATTAAAATGACTAAGGGTAGTAATAAATCATAAATTTAGCAACTTAAGTAAATTTTATTCCCACAAATGGGACAGGAAACCTGTAAATAAATACACAGGTAATTTATAAATAAATACAATTTGGCAATTATTATATGCTTTTATTATTATCATTATTATTATTATTATTATTATTATTATTAGTAGTAGTAGTAGTAGTAGTAGTAGTTGTTGTTGTTGTTGTTGTAGTAGCAGTAGTAGTATTTTTGTTGTTGGTCATTATTTAAAATTATTAATCAGTAGTAAGATATGGAGAAAAAAAATGAAAATTTTGATTCTACATTTTCAGAAATATATTGATATTAGCATAATTTGTTTTGGCTTCCATAGGGAGATCAATTTAAAATGAAGTCATGTAGTGAACCGAACACTCATATTACATTTTTAATATATATATATATATATATATATATATATATATATATATATATATATATATATATATATATATATATATATATATATATATATATATATTTCTTGTTGTAGTGTCTATTGGATCCTTTCCAAATTTAAACTTGATTTTCTTTACTTCATGCACATAATATTACAAGTGGGAAATATGTCTTTCCTCACAAAACTTCATCAGTTGCTTATGAAAAAATGACTATATTTGTTATTAGAATTTAAATATACTATATTGGTATATATCTTCTTTTTTATTTGGTTCTTGTACTTTTTCTGTAATACAAAACATTAGCCTGACTTCTCAGAATAAATGTATAAAAAATAACGAAAAAAGAAATCAATTTTAAGAATGTAGAAAAGTTAAAAAGTTACGATGTTCATTTGTAAACAAGGTAAACATTTTTTATTAGTTTACAAACAAAATGCACGCTGTAATCATAGCAATGCTCTTATGTGTTTTGTTTTGTTTTCGCCCTACGACGTAGTAAAATAAGAAGGCTTCTGTTCACTGGAACAACTAAGACATGTTTATATACATACATACACACACACACACACACATATATATATATATATATATACATGTATTTAAACAGTATGTCTTCCTTCAAGCTTGTTTCGTGGAATAATCAAGACATGTTATGTCTATTTATTTATATGTTAATCCTTTTAAATTCCCGGATCAATTTATTAATGTTGCCATTATACACATTGAGGAAGGCGCCAGCAGAACGCCGGGAAATACTGCTTAAAAACTATAGCAAAGACGCTTAGGATATTAGTCAGAATAAAATCTATGTACAAGAGTATTGAATTATATTGCTTAAATTTCAATGTTCTCAGAATGGAAAGGATAAAAATATAAATATATAAGATAGATAGAAAGGTAGATAGATAATGAAGTGACTAAGATAGATAGATGTGAATAGATTGAATGATAGATGTATATGGACACAGAAATAAATAGATAGAGACTAAGATATGTATGCAGACACACCCACACAGACACATATATATATGTACTTTATTTTAGAATATTATATCGAAAAACATATCAAAATCGCTACACAATTGCAATCGCGTTTCGATGCATATCAACGCATCTCATCAGGTTATTGTATAATACTGGCGAGTGAAAGATTTATTCAGATTTAAAAGCAAAATATAGCCACATTTAACGAAAACAAAAGAAAAAAGCGGGGGGGGTGTTATAAAGTTTGCGGGCTTTACTCAGAACAACCAATCGAATATGACCTACGTTAGATTTAAACTAAGGGAAGAAGAAAATATATATATATATATATATATATATATATATATATATATAGATAGATAGATAGATAGATAGATAGATAGATAGATAGATAGATAGATATGAACAGACAAGGATAGATAGATAGATAGATAGATAGATAGATAGATAGATAGATAGATAGATAGATAGATAGATATGAGCAGACAAGGATAGATAGATAGATAGATAGATAGATAGATAGATAGATAGATAGATAGATAGATAGATAGATAGATAGATATGAACAGACAAGGATAGATAGATAGATAGATAGATAGATAGATAGATAGATAGATATGAACAGACAAGGATAGATAGATAGATAGATAGATAGATAGATAGATAGATAGATAGATAGATAGATAGATAGATATGAACAGACAAGGATAGATAGATAGATAGATAGATAGATAGATAGATAGATAGATAGATAGATAGATAGATACGAACAGACAAGGATAGATAGATAGATAGATAGATAGATAGATAGATAGATAGATAGATAGATAGATATGAACAGACAAGGATAGATAGATAGATAGATAGATAGATAGATAGATAGATAGATAGGAACAGACAAGGATAGATAGATAGATAGATAGATAGATAGATAGATAGATAGATAGATAGATAGATATGAACAGACAAGGATAGATAGATAGATAGATAGATAGATAGATAGATAGATATGAACAGACAAGGATAGCTAGATAGATAGATAGATAGATAGATAGATAGATAGATATGAACAGACAAGGAGAGATAGATAGATAGATAGATAGATATGAACAGACAAGGAGAGATAGATAGATAGATAGATAGATAGATATGAACAGACAAGGATAGATAGATAGATAGATAGATAGATAGATAGATAGATAGATAGATTGATAGATATGAACAGACAAGGATAGATAGATAGATAGATAGATAGATAGATAGATAGATAGATAGATAGATAGATATGAACAGACAAGGAGAGATAGATAGATAGATGGATAGATAAATAGATAGATAGATAGATAGATAGATAGATAGATAGATAGATAGATAGATATGAACAGACAAGGAGAGATAGATAGATAGATAGATAGATAGATAGATAGATAGATAGATAGATAGATAGATAGTTATGAACAGACAAGGATAGATAGATAGATAGATATATAGATAGATAGATAGATAGATAGATAGATATGAACAGACAAGGATAGATAGATAGATAGATAGATAGATAGATAGATAGATAGATAGATAGATAGATATGAACAGACAAGGATAGATAGATAGATAGATAGATAGATAGATAGATAGATAGATAGATAGATAGATAGATAGGAACAGAGAAGGATAGATAGATAGATAGATAGATAGATAGATAGATAGATAGATAGATAGATATGAACAGACAAGGATAGATAGATAGATAGATAGATAGATAGATAGATAGATAGATATGAACAGACAAGGATAGCTAGCTAGATAGATAGATAGATAGATAGATAGATAGATAGATAGATATGAACAGACAAGGATAGCTAGATAGATAGATAGATAGATAGATAGATAGATAGATAGATAGATAGATAGATATGAACAGACAAGGATAGATAGATAGATAGATAGATAGATAGATAGATAGATAGATAGATATGAACAGACAAGGATAGATAGATAGATAGATAGATAGATAGATAGATACATAGATGTGAACAGACAAGGACAGATAGATAGATAGATAGATAGATAGATAGATAGATAGATAGATAGATAGATATGAACAGACAAGGATAGATACATAGATAGATAGATGGATAGATAGTGTTTGTACGGTATTTATCGAATACCCATTGTTTACCCAATTGTCTGTTTTTATAAGATAGGTAAACTGTCAATCTGAAAGCATGCTCTTGGAATAAGGAATTCTACGATATCCATGAGGGTCTTTTAGAAATTTCTCTGTCTTATCCAGAAGCTTACAAAACAAAATTCTTATCTTGGTTATTTTCCAACTTTTGTAAATGTTTTCGGGCACATAACTTTCCAGCACACCTCGTCACTGAATATAACACGTATCAATACATATGCCGGCATTTACAGGATATGAGTAATATAAGTATTATTTCTTCTGAAAATTATATGAAACCTTATCAGAAAGATACACAAATCGAATCATATACGTGTTGAATAGCTGATTACATTTAGATTGTTTCCAGTAAAGACCTTGTTGAATTATAACTTGTCTATTGTTTGCTTCTGTTCGCTGTTGCTTGTTTGGAAAGAGAAGCCCTTCAAGTTAGAAATGAATTGTCACGAATTGCCTCTTATTCGCTTCACTTAATGATCAAGTGTTTATCCTTGCCAATTTTGTAACATGTCGCTTTCTTGTTAATGCAGACATGGGAGGAGATTTCAGTTTTGCTGCCTGCAATTACATATCAGTGTCTAGGGTAGGCTTTTCGTATCCGCGAATCCAACCAATTTGACTGAATATTATTCGAAAAAAAATTTCCGAAAAGCGAAACTTTTTAGCGCGTAGAGTCCTCTGCTAAATTCACACGAATTAAGACTTGTATAGGCTCCCTCTCCCGCAATTTCACAGATTATTAGTCTCTCTCCATTCTTCCCCAGGGCTGCCTGTCCACAACTTCCTGTCCATTGTGGCCCATAGCTGACTTCCACTATCCTTCTTATACTCAATCTGGACTGTGAGGATTTAATTTACGAGAAGACATATGTAAGCAAATATGTGGATATAGATCCGACAGTATGAGGAAAAATATGGAAAAGCAAAAAATCCGAATATGCAAGTTTACTGTTTTTAATGTTGTTTCAATGTCGACGTCAGGCGTTTCGGTCTAGTAGACCTTCTTCAGGACATTAAAACATAATTAAAATTAGACGATATTCAAGTCAACATGAAAAGACGATAGACATAAGAATAATCAAAACAAAATGACTGAATTTTAAGATCAGCGTTCCGTTTTGAAATGCGATCACGTCGGCGTCACGTCGGCGTCACGTCGGCGATGTTGTGAAAACGTATTCCTAAAGTAGAGTTTATTATTAATGAAAAAGAAGAATTTTACTAGAATCTAAAGTTTATAAGCATGTTTGTCCAGCATTAATCATGCCAGAAAAGGGGAAATATTAATGAAGCCGGGTCTAGTATTCACCGTGCGCGAGATAGATATTACATCCGATGCTTGCATCTACCAAATCTCATGCAACAACTGTGATTTAATATATGTGGGCGAAATATGTAGGTCCGTAAAATTTCGTGTTTTCGAACATAAACGAGATATTCGCCTCGGTAATTTAAACAATGCTTTATTTGTACACTTAACTAAATCTGATCATAATTTCGACTTAAAATATATTCATAATCAAAATCTTAGACGGATTTATGAGGCAGGCATAATATCTATCTCGCGCACGGTGAATACTAGACCCGGCTTCGTTAATATTTCCCCTTTTCTGACAAAGAAAAAAAGGATGAGCCCGAAATAAGATTTGCAGGTCGGGGACTAAAATTAAGCATGTGCTGAAGTTTAAATATCTAGGAAGTGTTTTGACGGAGGACGATAGGTGTGACGCTGTGATGATAAGACGGATTGGGGATCGCCAAGGATGCATCCCAAAAGCTGGGCAGAGTACAGGATGAATTCTTGGGTGACAACGAAAAGTTAACTGAGCAGCTACGTGACATCTGTCCTCCTATACGGCAGTGACTGTTGGACGGTCTCCTTAAAGATGAAGAAGAGACTCGAGGCAGCGGAGATGTGGTTCTACAGAAGGATGCTGAGGATATCATGGGGCGACCGCGTGAGCAATGATGAGGACTTGGAAAGGATGCAAACAAGGAGGAAGTTTATATTTAACATAAGGAAGAGGCAGATGACATTTCTGGGACACGTAATGAGAAAGGAGGGTCTGGAGAATCTGATACTCACATGTCGAATAGAGGGAAAATAGACAAGGGAAAGCATGACATACCTGACGTGCTTAATCAAGTGGATTGCAGAACGTAGTTTGGGAGAGTTAGCAAAGGCTCGAAACTTATTGAGAGCCACAGGGGATAGGGCGAAGTGGAGAGCCATGATCGACTACGTCCTGAAAGTACAAGGCACATAAAAATGAACCCTGTCTTTCTCTTTATGTGCCCAAGTAATTTCAACTGTCTTTTCTTGATTGTGAGTATACGTCGATTGTTGACATTTTCTTGAAGACTTCCTTGTTGCTCTATCCATCCATAGAATTTTTAGTTTCCTTCCGTAGAACCTCTATTCTGCTGCCTCTAGTTCTCAGCTCATTCCGGTGGAGATTGTACAGCATACACTGCTATGAAAGACGATGGAAAACATATAGCTATCCAGTATTCTTTTCATTGTTTCTAAGGAAATGTTCTGCCGGAAAATGTATCTCGACAGAATACTTCCTGCAAAGTAATAAATCTACCATATAAATGTGCATGGAATATTGTTGTCAGATCCCGCCTCGTGCTCCTGCTATATGTCTCGAAATACACGGCAAAATCCAAACAAGGGTATGTTATATTATCTATCCTGACATGGCATCCAGACTATAGTCGCTTTCCCTACCTCTATAAATATTTTCCTGGTAATTCTTCTGATGGGTTCTCCTCATTGGCACTGTTGTCGCATACCTACGGACGATAAAGGATATGTCCCCATTCATATAAATACAGTAGTAAATACTGTATGTTGGTCTTCAGTTGCAGATTAGTCTCCAACTGTGCTGGTCAAACTCTCGGCCTTCGGGCAGAGAGGATCCCCAGACAAGGCTATATCGAAGGGCAGAGTCTTGTCTCGGGAATCAGCTACCCGACTCCGTTTTATCAGGCGTCTACAGAGAATTTTTGGCTGAGCCTACGGTCTCGGATACCCCACATTAAATTCAGTCTTGTGCCACTTCTGACCGCCTGGGGCGGCTTATAAATATCCTGCAGTTGGGGATTCGTCTCCAGCTGTGCTGGTCAAACTCTCTGCCTAGGGGCAGAGAGGATCCCCAGATGAGGCTATATCGAAGGGCAGAGTCTGGTCTCAAGAAACAACTACCCGATCCCATTTTATACGGCGTCTACCGTATATGTTTGGCGGTGCCTACGGGCTCGGATACTCCAGTTTAAATTTACCCTTGTGCCACATCTGACCGCGTGGGGATGTTTGGAGATATCCTAGAGTTGGAGATTCGTCTCCAGCTGTGGTGTTCAAACTCTCTGCATCTGGAGATTCAATGTGGAATTAGTAGCAGTTGACTACTTCTACGCCCCGCTGGCGATTCTTATGTGTGTTGTTCTTGTCCAAGCAGATTACTCGGGAGTTATTGTTTTGTTTGCCAATAGTGTCCTGTAAAGCGCATTCTGCGTTCACGTTAGATTGTAGAAATATAACGGATGGGCCTATAGAGCTTTGAATTAGTTGGATGTTTGCATCATCATAGGGTAGGTTCCCTCAACTTTAGACTCAAAGGTTTGAGTTAATAACAAAGCAGTTTCACCATACATTAAAAGTTCTTCGTTTGAATTTGTCTGGTAGATCAAATTTTCAGATTACATCCATTTGGTGTACAATACCAGCTTGCTAGCCAATGATCCACAGTAAAGCATCCATCATCAGATTTCGAACGCCTTGAATAAAATAGATCTATAAAAATTATTTACATTGTTTAGATTTCGTCTTTTGTCCTCACTTCTGTTGTTGCTATAACAACATTTCGGCCGTTTTGCTCGCTGGCCTTCCTCAGGGATATATTGTGTTGTAGGATAGAGATTCGTCTCTACCTGTGCATCAATTTAAACATACTATTATTATATTGGTAAATAGTTTTCATCGTTTCACTGTTGAACTAGCTAGATTTCACCATAAGTTCTATTCTAAATACATTTCATGCACCTCTCGCCTGGGTAATTCTTCCTCTTTTTGCTTCCCTTCCACCCACAATCTTCAAATATTTAAATGCAACCTCATTCATCTTCTTCCATTTTTGAAAGCTGTTCATTTGTTGTTCTTTCTCCTCGATAAAGTCTTATCAGTGTATTTTACTCTCTTGCGATTTGGTTTTATTTTCGCTTAACTTGAGGTAAAATGATATAAAAATAATTACTATAAAGAACAGTTACACAGCCAGTTCGGATCGATTCTTTGCACGTCTTGTTCACTTAAGATTGCAAGTGGAACTCATATAACATTATTGATTTATTTGAGAATTGGGAATGATCTTTTATGACATGTCTCTAATTTGTATTTAGATACATTGTATTTATAATGTTGAATTGTTCATCCATATTGTATATGATAAATCCTTGAACATAATTATGTAACAATAAAATTTGTATATAAACAGTACATGTGTGGCTCTCGTGGCTTAAATTATTATTAAAAAGGGGCTCATTTCTCGCCACATTTCTTTGGCATTAGTATCAAAACACTTTCGACAAAATTTACATGAAATTTGTAATCTATAGATTATCTATATGTTATATGCAAATAGACGTAGATTATATGCAAATATGCGTAGATTATATGCAAATATGCATAGATTATATGCAGATATTACGTTTAGATAGATATCTGAGTGAACTGAGAATTCGCAGATTGTGGCGAATCTAATAGCCAATAACAAGCGACAATTTGTTTTATGTTTTTCCGTTCCTTGTTTTAACAGAGATACGAACAGATCAGTCGCTAAATGATTTCGTTAGGAGGCTGGTCTTCCCAACAAAATCATTTGCCCTAACTGTAAAAATGAGGTGATATAATTTCTGTGGTTTCTTACAATATAAGAAATTCATTGAACGCATTTCCAGTGCGCGATACAGTTTCAATGTCCAGCATTCGTATTGTCAATAATTATTTCTTTAATGTAATAAAAAAGAGATAAATCCTTTCATTTTATTTTTAATATTTTCCAATCCGAAAACAAAATAATGTCACTTCTAATTCAGTGTAAGACTTACCATAAATGCATTACGATAAAACAATTTATACTTGCACCTACGCCAGCAAAAACACTTTGATGATGGTCCGGAAAAGTTAAGACAAAATCAAACTGAACAAACAGTTGAATCAAAAAATATGTTGTTATTAATTTCACTTTTTATGAAAAAAAAGAAACAAAAACAAAATATTATACCGACTAAAACTAACATTTACATATATACCGGGTGTAACAGCAAATTTGTCCAAATCGTGTAACAGTATGCTATAATTGCCCATCCCACAAAATGTTTAATATCTCAAAAAAAAATAAATAAATAAAAAATAAAAACACACTCACAAAACTAATGGAGTTTGTTTTTCACAGATTTTCAGATAAGACCTTTAGCCATCTTGACACTATTTGTCGTAAGATAAACCCTTTGGATTATTCAGTTAGAAAAGAAAACAGGTTAAGATTGTTTTGTGTTAGCAGAACATTTTGGCCTTCAGTAATGGAAGCAACATTCATATTCTGGCCTCCATCTTCAAAGTACATTTAAGAATCATCAAGAAAACTGTGAATAAAAGAGTGAACAGTAGCGGGAAACCGGGGCAGGAGGTCATACCAACAAAAGAGATCATCATTTCAACTTAGAGCTAAATACATACTTATTGTTCAAAAATATACAGCGCGGTACATAATTATAAAGCCGGATTAATTTTACCATTAAAATTTAGCAATTGAGATATTTTTTTAATATTTTGTATATTATTATATAGTATTAATAATCTGAAAGTTTCAAATAATTACTATGTGTAGAAAATCAGTTATTATTATTAAAAAAGTCGAAAAACGATTCGTGCATAATTATAAGACTAAAATAAATCACACTGCAAGTTAAAATAATTTAAATCAATAATCGCTTAAAAATGTATAAATTATTATTAATAACTCACCAGCATTTACACATACCAAAATTGACATAAACTATGCCTTTGGGTACAAAATTAAGTGAATCTGAAAAAGGTCAAATTATCAAATTCAAAAATGAAAATTTGAGTTTTAGAGAAACCGCCGTTAAGATTAAGCTTCCAAAAACTTTTTATCAACCAGGAAAGAATATGGAACCAGGAAAAGAGCCGGAAGAAGCAAGATTTTAAGTTACAGGGATGTTAGAGCGATCAAAAAAGTAGTAAACAATGCCGTCACATTGTGTTCCCAGATCGAGTTAACTCCAGAATTGGATGTTTTACACTGGACGGTTTAGAAAGAACAGACCATCTGAGTTCAGGTATGGCAAGCATATGAACGTTCCATGTTTGACCGAGCACCATATGTCAGAGCGCTTCAATTGGGTCAAAGCTCATATGACTTGGGACAAGTAATGGGAAGGTGTCACATTTTCTGATGAAAAAAAAATGACAGGCCGGATCGGTTATCTTATTATTGGCATGACCTTAGAAAGGAGAAGTTGGTCTTTTCCAAGCGTGTGCATTGAGGAAATGGGTGTTATGATTTGGGCGGCATTCGCATTCAAAGGCAAAACTCCAGTTGTTTTCATTGACACAAAACTTGATGCTTTGGGTTACCAGAATGTGTTGTCTAATACTCTCTTGCATTATGGAAAAAAATGGTGGTCGAAATTGGATGTTTCAGCAAGACAACGCTCATGTTAACAAAGCCAAGTCCAATATGGAGGGGTTTGAAGCTAACCGAATCAATGTTGAGGATTGGCCTGCCAGGTCACCTGATCTCAGACTTATCGAGAACCTTTGTGGGGATACTCATTAGACGAATATACAAGAATGGAGATCAATTTAATAACAAGGAAGAGCTCAAAAGTGAGATTTTGAAAACCTGGGATTCTGTTATCCAAAACGACACTCCGAAGTTAATCTATTCTATGAAGAATAGAGTGTTTGAAGTAATAGCCAATCACGGAAAACAAAATATTAATTTCTATAAATTTTTAGTGTTTGTTACATTTATAATAATTTTTTAATGACCTCATAATTATACACCAATCGTTTGTCGAGTTTTAGAATAAATTTACAATAACTGATTTTGTACATCTTACATTTATATTTCTTTGTTACAATCATATTTGTTCAAAACTGCTTATGTACAGTTTAATATCTTAAGTGCTCAAAATGTCCTCCTTCAATATTACAACATTCCCCGAACCTCTCCAGATCACCATGACACACAGCACCACACACATTCTGGTCTGAATCAATTTCAATAGATACTTCTGAGATGTACTCTTTTAATTTGTCCATTGTGTGGAGGTTTTTCTCATAAACCTTTTTCTTTATTACACTCCACTAAAAGAAGTTCATTGGAGTTAAGTCAGTTGAAAATGGTGGCCATTCAATGCTGTCACTTATTCCGAGCCAACACAGTAAAAAGGTTTCGTTAAGGTAGTCTCTTTCTGCCAAATTATAAATTAATAATATATAATTATATTACGATTTATATAATAATGTTATATATTATTATTATTAAAATATATAATTATATTATAATTTATATAATATTATTATATATTATTATTAATAATATATAATTATTATTGTTAATAATATATAATTATTATTGTTAATAATATATAATTATATTATAATTTATATAATAATATTATATATTATAATTTATATAATAATAAGATAAATTCTGTTCTCGTCATATTTCGGCAACTGAATCGCTGCCGTCCCAAAGATCTAATAGAAGACCTATCAAAATTATGACTAGAAGATTTTGCTGAATAGGATAAGCCTCCTCTTATAAATGTAGTAATTTTTTATCTCTCTCTCTCCCTCTCTCTCTCTCTCTCTCTCTCTCTATATATATATATATATATATATATATATATATATATATATATATATATATATATATATATATATATAGACATCGCTTGTCGAATGAGCGGGGTATTCGACTGGATACGAAAATTCGGGTTTACAGAACTGCAGTCCTTGCAATTCTTTTGTACGTCTCAGAGTCGTGGATTCCATACAGGTACCATATACGCCAGCTGGATGTTTTCCATAAAGGCCATCTGCGTGCCATCTGTGCAGTTAACCTTCACGATAGGACATCTAACGTACACCTGTTTAACAGGTGTAATATTGCAGGAATCGAGACTATTCTCATACAGTCTCTGTTACGGTGGACTGGTCATGTCTTGAGAATGTCTGATGACAGGATACCCAAGATTCTACTTTACAGCCAGTTAGATCAGGGCTACAGAATGGATACAAAGACAAGCTGAAGAGCAACTTGTCAGCTGTCAATATACATCATAACACTCTCGATCGCTTAGCCTTGGAACGGGTGGAATGGAGATCAACATGTTTTAGTGGACTCATCAGTTTTCAATCAGCTTGTCAGAACCGTCTTCAAGAAGCGAGAGAAATATCTAAAAGGGCAGCCAATCTAACAGTGATTCCATCCCACAATCATTATTCTTGCTCCATATGCGGACTCCTTTGTAAATCATTAGCGGGTCTTAAGTGCCACTTAAGATTATCGCACAAAATTTCCTAACTAAATGAATTAAGTTGTCAGATCCTCATATGTCGAAACCGACGGAGAGTTCATATATATATATATATATATGTATATATATATATATATATATATATATATATATATATATATAGATAGATAGATAGATAGATAGATAGATAGATAGATAGAGAGAGAGGGGGAGAGAAATATAACTTCCTAAATTTCCAGGAACCGGTTCTAAATAGGCAGGTAACCTTTAGAAATCTATTCTGCTTATTTTCTTTTCAATGTGAGAATGGAAAAAGACACTTTATAATATGAAAAAGATTTAAACCATTTTGACAATTTAATTGAAAACATTTATTAAGAATTTATTAAGATATTTTAAGATTGAAATGATGTTCTCATCATATTTCTGTTCAGACGTATGACACTTTTTATTTACTCTAGTATCATCAGTTGTTTCATGGTTTCTTAGCTACATTCCAACTGAATCGCTCTCTTCCCAAACATCCAATGGAAGACTTAACCACATTCTTTAGTTCAAAACGTTTACTTTAGTCAAAATAAATTAGAAGATATAGATGGCAAAACACGATTCAAAATATCATCCATTGCATTTCTTTCAGATCCTGTATCAAATTCTGGGACATTTATTACATTTATATAAGTCTTTCTTTTACTTAATCTTTTTTCTACCCCGCTTACTGTTGTTTATTGTTATGGTAGAGTGCCTTTCTCTATTAGCCTAAGTAACATTTTACCTAGACCATCGGCTATTAATATATAACATTATTTTCGGATAATCCAACAACCGGTTCGCTGAGCTTTTATAATTTGAAGAATCCGTTCAAAACAGTAGGATGCCACCATTGCTTACACACCATTGTATATTTACTGAATTCACTTTCTATCCGCATGTATGATTTTGCATAATCTAAAACTTAGTATTGACTCATTCTCATCAGTCTCATCTTGCTCCTAAATTCAAAGAAGATGGAAATAATGACGTGAAATCAGTAAAAACCAAAATAAGTTATTGTTGTCGAGATTTTTGAAAAATAGGCTTCTCATTTCTCAAGAATACATCTTATAATTAATACTTTGGCTGGCAATTTTAAAATTATTAGGTAATTAAGTGTGAATAAAAATCAAGAAGAAGTTAATCGAAAGAAGCAAGATGGAATTTAATTGGCTGAGGATTTGTCTAGGTTCTCAAAGAAATTTTGATATAATTAAAATCGTGGAGAACTATTCTTTTTCTTTTCTATCACGCCAAGAGTGCTGGTGACACGTGCGTGGTAACTATCTTTCCAATGCAGCACAAGCACAAACTTCCGTTTGCAAAGATTCAAATAGCTAAATGAACATAACTGGTCATGTCTTGAGAATGTCTGATGACAGGATACCCAAGATTCTACTTTACAGCCAGTTAGATCAGGGCTACAGAATGGATACAAAGACAAGCTGAAGAGCAACTTGTCAGCTGTCAATATGCATCATAACACCCTCGAGCGCTTAGCCTTGCAGCGGGTAGAATGGAGATCAACGTGTATTAGTGGACTCATCAGTTTTCAATCAGCTTGTCAGAATCGTCTTCAAGAAGCGAGAGAAATATCTAAAAGGGCAGCCAATCTAACAGTGATCTCATCCCACAATCGTTACTCTTACTCCATATGCGGCCTCCTTTGTAAATCATTAGCGGGTCTTAAGTGCCACTTAAGATTATCGCACAAAATTTCCTAACTGAATGAATTAAGTTGTCAGATCCTCATATGTCGAAACCGACGGGAGAGTTCATATATATATATATATATATATATATATATAGAGAGAGAGAGAGAGATAGATAGATAGATAGATAGATAGATAGATAGATAGAGATAGAGAGAGAGAGGGGGGAGAGAAATATAACTTCCTAAATTTCCAGGAACCGGTTCTAAATAGGCAGGTAATCTTTAGGAACCTATTCTGCTTATTTTCTTTTCAATGTGAGAATGGAAACAGAACGTTCTAAATGGAAGATATTAATAAATAAAACAAGAGCTACTTTCGTGAAATACAACTAAATAATGCATTTTTAACTTTATGCACTTGGAAAAGGCATAGATACTTCCACATTGTTTGCTAGATAGCAATATTGATTAGATTATGTAGCGCTGTGTTCGCAGTTAATTCCAGATATGGGTTGCTCTAAAATGCAAACCTTAGAAAAGTAAACAGAAATCAGTCCAATATTTCACCTAAAGAGTCGTGGCGATTCAAAGATAATAAAAAATTTATTTATGGAGAATCATGATCCCCTATATTGAATAGGATACAAATTGCAATATTAATTTTGAATCGGTTGTAAAAGACAACAGCGAAACTAAGATAACTCCAATTGAAATAAATATTTACAGTGTAATTAAATATAATTCTGTCTATATTTCTGAGATGAGGTATTGTAACTATTTACACTATTTACATTATTCGGACTGCTGTCCTCATCTTTTTCCTCATCTTTATTGTCATAATCACGACGTTCGGGCCGTTGTATCCTTCAGGACATGTCTATATTTCTGAGAAGAGGTATTGCAACTATTTACACCATTTACATAGTTCGGACTGTTGTCCTCATCCTCATTGCTATATTCACCTTCAACATCTGTCTATATTTCTGAGCTAAGGCATTGTAACTATTTATACTATTTACATAGTTCGGACTGTTGTCCACATCTTTACTGCCATATTCACCTTCAACATCTGTCTATATTTCTGAGCTGAGGCACTGTAATTATTTACACTATTTACATGTCCTCATCTTTATAGGAAAATTCACAAGTTGCAGCCACAGTACGCTCCGGCCTTCTTCAGGATCTCTCTATATTTCTGAGATGATGTATTATAACAATTTACACTATTTAAATTATTCGAACTGTTGTCCTCATCTTTATTTTCATATTCACGACGTTTAGGCCGTTGTACGCTCTTCATGTTTTGGAATTTCAAACTGAAACCTTCATTTAGCCCATGGGGGTGGATTGTTCTAGTTCCACGTATTATGCTTTATTGGGGGATATCTCTGTTTTCAGTTAAATAAAGATATGGACAATGTAAATGATACATATATTTATTTATTTGCATCATTTTCTATGTCACTAAATTTAGGAACCAACGAGACAACTGACACGTGTCAATAGCGTACCGCATTAAAGTACTTGTGAGAAACGGGACGCAAAACAGTTGAGCAGTCCTAAATACAAACTAGATGAGATATCATTAGACTCGGTAAGTGAAAACAGAACAATCTATCCTTGTAGATTAAATAAAACGTTCATTTCGAAATTTCCTGAGGGTTACGCTGAATCAATAATCCCCTGATGAAGGTCGAAACGTTGTGATAATAAAAACAAAGGTGTGAACACTTGTCCGCGTGTAAATAATGATAACACCTTATCCCAAAAGTTCAGGCGGAAATTAAATATATGGAGATATAAAAATTCACTGTTTTATATATGGATCCATTAGACTATCTGTGTGGTACAGAGATAGAGCTTATGTTTATATCACGTTGAAACACTGGCTCCCTTACAGTCACCGAGACTGGTAAGTAACTAGATGTTTGACGATTGGGAATACCAGGTGCTTTAATTTTTCAGGTGCAGGTGGTGTAATACATACTCTTCCGGAATTGTTAATCGCAGAGCCGAGTTCCAATTCCAGTCGGGTTCGTTATATACACTTACGCGGGAAAGGTATGAATCAATCTCTTCTCACTCAGATGTAGGTTAATGAGTTTGACTTGTAATACTAAACTATAATTACATCTCCCCCCCCAAAGAAAAAGTGTTAAAAACTAAAAATATTTTCTGGCTTTAAATAACCTGCAAATGCTGGTAATCCTTAGAAATCGAATCAATCGACTAATACATTGTTTTCCTTTCAATTCTTTTTCATTCCTTCCTCTTAATTTTATTTTCTTTCTGAATTAATTTTCTTATACACTCAAAACGACCTCGTTTAGATTTACCCAGAAATGCTTACCATTTTTTTTTTATAGATATTTTAATAGTATTCACCCCTATGCAAGGTGTGGAATAATTAGAAATCGAAACATCACGAAGGAGCGAGAACAAACGAAGAGTAATCAAGAGGACTGTAGATAGTGATTGGCATTACATTTAAAATATTGTATATTAACGTTGGCTAGAAAGCATGGAGCCAGGATGTAGTTCCACGAGCAAGAAGTGCGAAAAAAGAAACTGATAACATAGAACCGTCTTTTATATCCAGCCAACCCAACTATAAATGGATGAGATCTCAACGCCAGTCAAATACTGCGCTTAAACTGATAAAGGCTAGGGATGAGCAATATTTATTTCTGTTAAAATACCGAAAATTTACGCACAAGACCAAACTGAGGGATGAGGCAAAAAGGATGGACTTCTTCTGTCTCAAAATTAAATCTAGCTAGCCACAATCACTGACCCAACACTACCACAATATTCCTGACACCAAAACAACGCCTTTTTACTTGTCTTTCTTAGTACATACAACATAATACTTCAATAGCGAATAGCTCGTCCAAAGAATTACGATGAAAGTATTTATTAAAAAAAAGGCACAGGAAGTCAACTTTTCGATAATGGAAAAGGGACTGAAGCCGAGTCGCCAGATCAGGACCGATAATATTGCTGATTCTTCTTTGGATTTTATCAAGGGGCTCTAGATAATAGCAGAAATATCGGGCTTTACGTTATTCTATTTTACACGATGCAACTGTTTTTTTTATTGTTTTCTTTCGTTTTTCTTTCTTTCTTTCTTTCTTTTTTCTCCATTATTTACCCTCATTCTTTCTTTCCTTTTTCTTTATCTTATAATTTTCTTTATCATGTCTTTCTTTTTTCTTTCTTTCTTCCTTTCTTTCTTTTTCCTCCATTATTTACCTTCATTCTTTCTTTTTTCTTTATCATATAATTTTCTTTTTCCTTATCATATATCTTTCTTTCTTTTTTCTTTCTTTCTTTCTTTCTTTTACTCATTATTTACCTTCATTCTTTCTTTCTTCTTTCTTTTTCATATAAATTTCTTTTCTTTATCATATGTCTTTCTTTTCTTTCTGTTTTTCTTTCGTCTCCATTATTTACCTTCATTCTTTCTTTTTTATTTATCATTTAATTTTCTTTTTCTTTATCATATTTCTTTCTTCCTGTATTTCTTTCTTTCTTTCTTTCTTTCTTTGAAGATGGTAATTCGATTCTTGTTTATGATCAGTGAATTGGAATGGCACATCTGTTATAAGTATTCATTCCCTCCTCGGACAAATTACTTCACAGACATCAAATATAGTCTACGCCTGAAAATTCTGTTATAAACCTTCCAAGGGTATATATCACCAAACAGTTTTTTTTTGTGTGTGTTTTTATCATTTCACCCCATGGAGGGCGGGAATTAAGCAGTGGGTTACAAGGAATTGAAGTGAAAGAAAAGACTGACAATATGGACGATTGAGGAAATGGCAAAAGATGAACGAGATTCAAGAAGATAGAAGATGGCGATTGACGTTACATTTAAATTTTTGGAGATTGTAGTTATCAGGGAAGCAATTAAACGGATGGGAGTTCCAGGGGCAGGAAGTGAGAGAAAAGACCCTGCCGTGGTAGAAGTGGATGTTGCATTTAACTATTTTAATAGTAAAATGGTAAGATCGCGATGACAATCTAATATCTCGCTTAAATTTATGTAGTTGGAACACTAGAGAAAATAACTCATCAGAGCAATTGCCATGAAAATATTTGTAGAAAAGACAGAGGGAAGCCACGTCACGTCGGTGCGAAAGTGACTGATGTCGAGATGCCTAATCAGGATCGATTACATTACAGATCCTTCTTTGGAATTTGTCAAGAATCTCAAGATGTACAACAGGAGTATCAGACTAGTTTTTTTTTTAAGCTCATCACCCCAAGCAAGGCTGGAAGCCACTAGCACGCAAGGGGTTACAGAAGGTTTGGAGGAAGAGCAGATAGGAGTGGTAAAAGGAGAGGATGCGGAGAAATATAGTGGATCGATCAAGGCAAAGGGGGTTACAGAAGATTTGGAGCGAGAGCAGATAGAAATGAAAGGTGAAAGGATGTGGAGAAGGGAAGTGGATAGATCAAGGCAACTGGAGATGTCGATTGACGTCACACTTAAATAGTTGGAGATTGTATTTGTCAGGGAAACGGGAATAAGGAAGGGAGTTCCACGGGCGAGATGTGCGAGACGTGAAGCTATTGGCGTAGAAGAGACGTCTACATCTAACAGTTTCAACGGTGAAGGGGTGGGAACGGGATGCCAGCCTCGTAGGACGTTTAAATTCATGAGGCCTAGGAACCAGCGAAAGCAGCTCATCGGAGCAATTACCGTGAAAGTATTTGTAAAAAAGACAGAGGGGGGCAACGTCGCGTCTGTGAGAGAGCGACTGCAGATGAGATGACAGATCAGGGCCAATTATATTGCATATTCGTCTCTGGATCTGGTCAGCAGTATTCAATGCACGGTTGAAGGTTTTTTTTATTATAAACGTGCAAGATAGATTTTGACGTAACCAACTATCCTTGCAGTAGATGCAGCTATTGATTCAATGTAGTCCGCCAATTCAAGTCAGTTGAAAACATGAGGCCAAGAAGGCGCAGTGGGTTGTTCTTCTGGAGTCTAACGGCAGTCATGATAAAGGCAGAAAGAAAAGTTTATCCATGGTGGTTAAATGAAAGAAGTTTAGTTTTGGAGGCGTTAAAAATTCCAAGCTATTTCTTTCAATTTACTTTCTCACATCTGCTGTATTTTCTATTGAGACAGGAGTACATGCTAAAGTCACCTGCATAAATGCCTAGTTCGAAATTTATGACATCGGGGATATCATTCTGTTGCAAATGTCCTAAAGATAACATATCAGTCAGTCAGTTATGTGTGGTACACGCTTAGGCGAACATGAATCTTTAGATACATGACTGACGAGGCAGATTTTTCCCGCAGTAGGTACCATTTCTTTCTGCGGTAGACAAGTTGCCATCCAAGGCTATAGAACCCGGTCTGTCCTGCTATTTACCGATAGCTGGGAGGCGGGGAGAAGAGGATTCATACCTTTCCCATAAGTGAATGTAATGAATTCGAACTCGGCTCTCCAATTCCTCAAACCGAGTCGCTATCCATTACTCCACCGTGAATATCACCAAAAATACATTATCCATTACATCTACAGTACATATCACCAAACCAATGTATATAGTAAATGCAGATATAACATGTTTCAAAATTTTAAAAGTAAAATTATTTTCAAAGTAAGACAGTACTATTTTAACTATACAAAGTAAGACAGTACTATTTTTAACTATATTCTTCTGGCGTCAGTTTAAACTAATGCCTTCTCTCCCCACCCATGCTTTTACACTCTAATAATAAACTATAGTTTTAGAAAGCGAGAATTTCACTGAAAAATGTTGGATAATGTCCAAGAATTAAGCGAAAAGGGGAAAAAAGAAGTCTTCAGATTTAATTTTCGCAAGGAGTATATGGGTTAAACAATATCGGTTTACCAATATCTTCTGGTGTGTAGAATCAGATTTTATTTATATTAAATTTAATATAACATATACGGTATTTATTTTTAATCACATATCGACTTCAAGTGATTCCGATATGCACTGTGATCGGATTCAAATATTTTAGGTACGTGTTCGCCCATATTTTATATCGCCAATATTTTCCTATGGAATTAGAAGCTGTCGATCAATTTTCTTTATTTTTTTTTAATTCTCTATCATTTTGTACACCGCTAACTTTTTTTGTCTATAAATAAAGGCTGTTACTCTAACTTGGAGCGATTTTAAATGTGAATTAAGTTTAAGCGTCTAATGATTTCTTTCTTTTTCTTTCAGATATAATAACGTAAATCTTTGGCAAATTCAACCATTGAAAGATTAACAATTAATCAACATGTTAAAGTTATCGAAGCCTATTACGAAAATGGACGTTCAAACAGAAATGCATTTCGCGCACTTCGCTATTTTTTGGTCAACATAATCAACCAACCGAGGGTGGAAACGCTGTAACGTTGTTGTGGAATAGAGGTATCTGGATTTTCGACCACATTTTCGTGCACTGCAGCAATGTTATCAGCTGAACGGCGTAAACGAGCACGCAATAGTGTTTTCACATCTGCCACCGACCCGACTTGAATTTACGAACAATTTTTCCAATTGCACTAATGAAACTTTAACTGGTTGTTTGATTGTTAATCTTTCCATGGTTGAAATTGCCGAAGACATACGTTTTTAAATCTTAAAGAAAAATATAAAAAAAATCATTAGACGCTTAAACTTAATTGACATTTAAAATCGGTCCAATTTATTGGAACAGCCTATAGTAGGGAAAGAACGTTTTAGAAATGGTTCTGTGAACTTGTATAATTTAACACTTTGAGCTCTGATCATCGCTTTACAAATGGCAGAGAAAAATGACGTAACGCCCAGCCGCTGTTTGAAAAGTAGTAGAGAAAAATGATTTAATTCCCAGTCACCGGTTGAACTGTGGGTAAATACGTGTAACCATTTTTATACCTACCGTTAAAGATTATATACCAATTATTTGCGAATTTTGATTCAGTAGCTGAGTCAGAAAGGTTGGGTTTTTTTCAGGAACGCTGGTCTCAAAGAGTTAAGTAAGCGGTTCGCGTGAAACTTTACAATCGCCTTTAATCCTTTCGGATGGTCTGCAGTAAATAAAATTATTCATGGATATTTCTCTGTTGAAATAAATACGCCTTCTGATTTACACACTTGTAGTTGAAGGAAAGAGTTGCCCCACACTGACCCAAAATCAGTGAAAGGGAAATAAATTTGGTTTCTCTGAACGCAAAGCCCTGTACTCGAGGCAACACAAATAGAAAGTAATAACAAAATTAATCAATAATTATGAAATTACGAGATAATTTACGCTGATTTACGAGTACGAGGAATGTTCTGAATGTACACCTATCACAATTCACGCCTTGGTTTTAACTTCTAAGCATTCGAGTCGATGTTCTGTCCAGCGATTTTTGGAAGTCTCTCGGAATTGGTATAAAGTTCTACGAATTTTGCATTAGACCTTTTATTCAATACATGAATTAACAAAGCTACGTGTAGAAATATGAGTGCGGATGGACAAAAAATTAGTATTTTTTTTTTCATTTTCTGGATGTATAAGCTAAAAAAGGAAAATCTGACATTAAAAAAACGGAAAAGGAAATTAAGTTCCTCATTTTAATGTACTTTTGGACTACTTATAATTTTCCAATCTTCTATTTTTTCTTTTTAAAATTATTATTTTTGTTATTATTATTATTATTATTATTATTATTATTATTATTATTATTATTATTATTATCATTATTATTATTATTTGTTCTGATTTCTGTTGTATGCACATTTCCTTTCGGGTCCCAGCCAGAGACCTAAGGTCAAAAATGGTTTCATGATATTTTCCACTGATATCTTTTGTAAAAAAAAAGAAAACTATGATCAAACACACTTTACATACATAAAGTTCTTCGTAATATATATTCTGTACTTGTAAGAACAATATTTTGTATTTCATTAAGGCATGGGCAACCATGAATCCCTTCAGTGTGTATATCGGAATCATTTCCAATCAATCTGAAAGCTCTATATACAACTGGAATTATTGATGTCCTTATTGTGAATATGGATTATCTCCCCTTTGATAATCCAAGCTATAAAAGCTGTACATTTCCGTTTGTCAAGTAGACGAGTAGTAAGATTCTTCATTGAATAAAAGATTACTAGACAGAATCTCTTGTACTGTTTTCATTACAATTTATTCAATTAAGAATCTTACTACTCGTCTACTTGACGAGCGGAAATGTACAGGTTTTATAGCTTGGATTATCAAAGGGGAGATAATCCATATTCACAACAGTCCTCATTTTTGAGATTTCCACCTTGTATTTAGATAGCTTTTTGAAGATCTACATTACAATCTGCAAGAGCTGTCATGTCACGAAGAAAGCACATTCTGTTTTTGTGGTCTTCGATCACGATGTCTGCGCGATTAGCTTTGATTGTTTTGTTTGTGTGAATCGTAAAATCCTATAAAATTGCTACAGGTCCGATCTCCGTAATTGGGTCTATTTGATGGCAGTACCATTTCTTGCAGTTTCCTTCCTGCAAAAGTTGCAAATTTTCCAGTGCTGATATTGCCCCATTCTATCCTGCCTAGTTTTATATTCAGTTGGTACTACTACTAGAATAATAAACCCAACCGGTCCTGAAATCGGGAAAATAAGCAAAAAAAATCTACAAAAGATTACCAAGTAAATTAAAGATTACCTGGGATTAACACTCTGAATTAATATCAATGAGGTCATCAAATAGTTTACCAGCATCAACGCCAAGCCAAATTGCATCCTAATACAGTTTGATACTGTGGATTATTACCAGTCATTATCGAGAGATCTATTTACGTCTGTCCTCGAGTTTGCAACTATATATTCATACCTAACAGGCAAAGAAAAAAAACATAATTCTCAACGCAAAAAAATATTTCTTCTCATTCATAATGGTGGCCAATGAATTAAAAACTCCGAAGACCATTTGGACATTACAATGTGATCATTAGACTCTGCGGAGTCTTCTGAACTTGTCGGTCTATTTATATTATATAACCTAACTGCGCACCATGAAATTGATATTAAAGACATAGGGTTATACAGGGATGATGGACTAATGGTGTTGAGGATGTCTACTAACTTTAAAATAGATAAAATTAGAAAAAATAATACACATAGAATTCAGAAACCTAAATTTAAAAATTACGGCTAACACAAAATTGAAGAGGGTCATTTTCCTTGACATAACATTAGACTTAATGAATAACATATACCTACCGTACAGAAAACTTAATACTAATCCTTTGTATGTACACCCCAGGTCAAATCATCCTTCCTCTATAATTAAGCACATACCTTCACTAAATGAGAAAAGCATTATTATGAATTTCGCTAATGAAGAACTAATTTATAAACATAGTAATTTTTACAACCAAGTTCTAAAAAATAATGGCTATAAACACCCTAACAACAATTATATAAAAAATAATAGTAAAAACCAGAAAAAAACAGAAAAAGAAAAATTATTTAGTACACCCCCAACTCCCTTCAATCAAATCGTTAGAAATTATCTACGACAAAAATTCCTTGCGTTAATCGAAAAACATTTTCCTAATACCAGTAAACTTAGCAAGATTTAAAAGAAAAAAAAGAAAATTAAGTTGCAGCTTTACTAAAAATTTAGAAAGATTATGAAAAAAAACATAATGATAAAATCTTGAAAAAATACGCATGCCAAAATCAAATAAATAAAGATCCTAAAATGAAATTAAACAATAATAATGAAAAAGTGTATAATTATAGAAACCCCGAAATTTGCCCTTTGATTAAAAATGCCGCATAGAACCAGTAGTATGCCAATGCACAATCTCATCCATCGAGAATCCAAATATTGAAAAGATATATATAGGATCCACAAAAAATGAATTTAAAATGAGGTGAAGACAAGCCCAAAGATCCTTCAATAATATTAGAAACCGAAACCAAAGATCCCTATCTAAATATTTTTGGCATTTATAAGAAACAAATAAAAAACTAACAGTAAAATGGAAAATAATAACCATGCCCTTTATGCCTACATGAAAACTGCACATTATCAAGTTTATAAAAAAACAGAAATTATTAAATCAAAGAAATGAAATAACGGTTTTTTAGCAGACACCAATTATTCGCCTTAAAAATTAGTAATTTATAAATGGATAAAAATTACTATAAAAATTAAATCCCAACATATATATATATATATATATATATATATATATATATATATATATATATATATATATATATATATATATATGTATATATATATATATATATGTATATATATATAAATTCCACAATACCATATATGAATAATTGCACAGTATCATATAAAATCTATTAGCAATTAAATTAATTTCATATACGTATACAACTATGGGAATAAAAGTACAGCCCAATCATATATAAGTACCCTTTAAGAAACTATCAATTAAAAACGAAACAAATAAACAAAGGCCAATAAAATACTGTAACTACAGCATCAATCAATAAGTTTTAACGAATAGTAATAAAAACAACAGAGCCTGGAAAAAATGACCATTGTAGCCAGACAAAAAAATTCCACAGCCCAACCTTACACGACACCAAAAAATGTACATACAATTAAAGTCATACTTTCATCAGACTAGACATCTCTTGACAACGAAAGGAAAAAAAACAGATTACACCTCCATTTTCAGACATTTCCTCGGGTAGTTAATCTAAACAACGCTTGAGAATAAACTGTGCTCCAAATTTTAAGTTTAATATTGAAATTAAACTTTATGACTTGACTAAGTTTCGAAACAGTAATTTCTGTGTAACGATGGAATCATACATTAAAAAAATAATTAATATTTTAAGCTCTACTTCTGTATCGAGCACTGTTTTTTTTTTAAATAAAATAAAAACATAAATACTAAAGAACTTTGGATCTAACTGTTCTTTCCTATTATATTAACACACACACACACACACACACACACACACACACACACACATAGTCACTCTCAGTCACTGTGTGTTTATCCGAATCTAAAAATAAACACGCTAAAATTCACCTCCATTCCGTACAGTACGCTGATGGCTTACATTAACACACACACACACACACACACACACACACACACACATACACACACACACACACACACACACACACACAGAGTACGGACTGACGCAAATTCAGTCGGGTTTCGATCGTAGCTAGAGGCAACCGGACGTCTAGCTACACTGATGAGCTGCGAAACAGTCTGTCTGTGGATGACAAATATATATATATATATATATATATATATATATATATATATATATATATATATATATATATATATATATATATATATATATTATCAAAACACAAATCCGCTACTCATCAGGCAGAACAGAAGCGCTTGATGATTATTATTACAGGCAAATGTGTCTATTGATAATACTATTATAAAATAAGATTTATGTTCTGTCGAATTTGGTAATTAGCCCTCAGTTTATTTTATATTTTCAAACATTAGCTTATTTTAAGCTTTAGCATTTATAATTACTATTTTATTTATGTAGAAAATGCTCAGAATTTATCTATAGGAAAATACAATATGTATAAAGAAATAAGGCAATAGGAAAACTGTGTAGATTTAGCCAAGGTGTTTCGTCCAATGTGGACTTTTTCAAGGCAAAATACCTAATGAATTTATTGAGACAAAGTCTCCATATACAAAAATTATATCGTTGGTAACGAGAAGAATTTAGAAGCGCTATTATATATTCATTGCGTCAACTGAATAATTGCGTCATTTATTTTTATATTTGAAGGCCATATTTTCACATTCACATATAGAAATAGTGTTTGTATTGCTGTGTTGACGGATTCAACCGTTTTCTTTTGATTTTTTGATATATTTGTTGTGTCTATTGGCTCGGGAGTGTAGCGATTCTGTTAGAAATGGTGAGATTGGCAAAAAACACAGATGTAGATTAATATTTGGCTAATATGCAATGGCGACACTCTCGAGGATTTTAGTTCTCAGTGAATTATTTTCGTTTTTTATTAGTGTAGCATTTTTAAAATCAAAATTGTGGTTGATTTTCTTTCTTTGTATGACAAGTGCATTTGTCAAATTGTCATTTATGAGGTCTCATTTGTGTTCATAAATGCGATTATTAATATTATTTTGCATTTTCTTTAGCTAGAGGTAATTTAATTTCGGTTTTTGTTACTTCTGTTTTCAGTAGACTTTCGTATATGGAGATGTTATGTGTAAAATAGCCGTATACATGTTTTTGACGTCTATGTTTTTAACTTGTTTAGGAGGTCGCCTGATTTTTTTTATGTATGATGGACTAATCGTGCCGAGGTGTGGAGTTAAGATAATGCTTATTGTTCTGGCTAGTTATGTGAGGTTATGCCTATACTATTAGTCCATCGTGTATAATAATTTTCTCTTATTTAAAGTACAAAACAACTCTTTTTGGAGCCAATATAAAACAATTTCCAGGGGTGGTCTCAAACGTTTGAAATGCAGTGTATATATAAGCAAAAAAGAAATTTCTTTGAGAAGTTTTAATCAGACCGAGTAGTATTACTTATTTTAAGTGTACAGATTATCAGTTAAAATCATAACAAAATCCCATCTCGTGTGCGATTTCACTTACTCTTAAAAAACAGAGACAGGCAAATGCTTTTTCTCCCACAGACGTGTAGATCCGAAGACGATTGTGTAAGTCATGTGTATGAATTAAAGAACATTCTTATTGTCGCCCACACGTATTCAATTAAGTTAGCGAAACAAACCCGTCGACATAATTAAGGGAAGAGAATAAGGCATTGAATAGACATTGTGAGGAAGATTGAAAAACTGTATTTTAATTCATCTCCATGGGTAGGCTGATTCATTGCATAGATCTATCTATCTATCTATCTATCTATCTATCTATCTATCTATCTATCTATCTATCTATCTATCTATCTCTATCTCTCTATCTATCTCTCTATCTCTCTCTCTATCTATCTATCTATCTATCTATCTATCTATCTATCTATCTATCTATCTCTATATATCTATCTATCTCTCTCTATATCTATCTATTTCTCTCTATATATATATATCTATCTATCTATCTATCTCTCTATATATATCTATCTCTCTATATATATCTATCTACGCCTGTCATTATATATATCACTAGTTAGAAAAACATCTGCGTCTGTTATATCTATCTATCTATCTATCTATCTATCTATCTATCTATCTATCTATCTATCTATCTACGCCTGTCATCATATATATCACTAGTTAGAAAAACATCTGCGTCTGTTATATCTATCTATCTATCTATCTATCTATCTATCTATCTATCTATCTATCTATCTATCTCTATCTCTCTATCTATCTCTCTATCTCTCTCTATCTATCTATCTATCTATCTATCTATCTATCTATCTATCTATCTCTATATATCTATCTATCTCTCTCTATATCTATCTATTTCTCTCTCTCTATATATATATATATCTATCTATCTATCTCTCTATATATATCTATCTCTCTATATATATCTATCTACGCCTGTCATTATATATATCACTAGTTAGAAAAACATCTGCGTCTGTTCTATCTATCTATCTATCTATCTATCTATCTATCTATCTATCTATCTATCTATCTATCTATCTATCTATCTACGCCTGTCATCATATATATCACTAGTTAGAAAAACATCTGCGTCTGTTATATCTATCTATCTATCTATCTATCTATCTATCTATCTATCTATCTATCTATCTATCTATCTATCTATCTATCTATCTACGCCTGTCATCATATATATCACTAGTTAGAAAAACATCTGCGTTTGTTATATCTATCTATCTATCTATCTATCTATCTATCTATCTATCTATCTATCTATCTATCTATCCCTGTCATCATATATATCACTAGTTAGAAAAACATCTGCGTCTGTTCTATCTATCTATCTATCTATCTATCTATCTATCTATCTATCTATCTATCTATCTATCTATCTATCTATCTATCTACGCCTGTCATCATATATATCACTAGTTAGAAAAACATCTGCGTCTGTTATATCTATCTATCTATCTATCTATCTATCTATCTATCTATCTATCTATCTATCTATCTACGCCTGTCATCATATATATCACTAGTTAGAAAAACATCTGCGTTTGTTATATCTATCTATCTATCTATCTATCTATCTATCTATCTATCTATCTATCTATCTATCTATCTATCTATCCCTGTCATCATATATATCACTAGTTAGAAAAACATCTGCGTCTGTTCTATCTATCTATCTATCTATCTATCTATCTATCTATCTATCTATCTATCTATCTATCTATCTATCTATCTATCTACGCCTGTCATCATATATATCACTAGTTAGAAAAACATCTGCGTCTGTTATATCTATCTATCTATCTATCTATCTATCTATCTATCTATCTATCTATCTATCTATCTATCTATCTATCTACGCCTGTCATCATATATATCACTAGTTAGAAAAACATCTGCGTCTGTTATATCTATCTATCTATCTATCTATCTATCTATCTATCTATCTATCTATCTCTATCTCTCTATCTATCTCTCTATCTCTCTCTATCTATCTATCTATCTATCTATCTATCTATCTATCTATCTATCTATCTATCTCTATATATCTATCTATCTCTCTCTATATCTATCTATTTCTCTCTCTCTCTATATATATATATCTATCTATCTATCTCTCTATATATATCTATCTCTCTATATATATCTATCTACGCCTGTCATTATATATATCACTAGTTAGAAAAACATCTGCGTCTGTTCTATCTATCTATCTATCTATCTATCTATCTATCTATCTATCTATCTATCTACGCCTGTCATCATATATATCACTAGTTAGAAAAACATCTGCGTCTGTTATATCTATCTATCTATCTATCTATCTATCTATCTATCTATCTATCTATCTATCTATCTACGCCTGTCATAATATATATCACTAGTTAGAAAAACATCTGCGTCTGTTCTATCTATCTATCTATCTATCTATCTATCTATCTATCTATCTATCTACGCCTGTCATCATATATATCACTAGTTAGAAAAACATCTGCGTCTGTTATATCTATCTATCTATCTATCTATCTATCTATCTATCTATCTACGCCTGTCATCATATATATCACTAGTTAGAAAAACATCTGCGTCTGTTATATCTATCTATCTATCTATCTATCTATCTATCTATCTATCTATCCCTGTCATCATATATATCACTAGTTAGAAAAACATCTGCGTCTGTTCTATCTATCTATCTATCTATCTATCTATCTATCTATCTATCTATCTATCTATCTATCTACGCCTGTCATCATATATATCACTAGTTAGAAAAACATCTGCGTTTGTTATATCTATCTATCTATCTATCTATCTATCTATCTATCTATCTATCTATCTATCTATCTATCTATCTATCTACGCCTGTCATCATATATATCACTAGTTAGAAAAACATCTGCGTTTGTTATATCTATCTATCTATCTATCTATCTATCTATCTATCTATCTATCTATCTATCTATCTATCTATCTATCCCTGTCATCATATATATCACTAGTTAGAAAAACATCTGCGTCTGTTCTATCTATCTATCTATCTATCTATCTATCTATCTATCTATCTATCTATCTATCTATCTATCTATCTATCTATCTATCTACGCCTGTCATCATATATATCACTAGTTAGAAAAACATCTGCGTCTGTTATATCTATCTATCTATCTATCTATCTATCTATCTATCTATCTATCTATCTATCTATCTATCTATCTATCTACGCCTGTCATCATATATATCACTAGTTAGAAAAACATCTGCGTTTGTTATATCTATCTATCTATCTATCTATCTATCTATCTATCTATCTATCTATCTATCTATCTATCTATCCCTGTCATCATATATATCACTAGTTAGAAAAACATCTGCGTCTGTTCTATCTATCTATCTATCTATCTATCTATCTATCTATCTATCTATCTATCTATCTATCTATCTATCTATCTATCTACGCCTGTCATCATATATATCACTAGTTAGAAAAACATCTGCGTCTGTTATATCTATCTATCTATCTATCTATCTATCTATCTATCTATCTATCTATCTATCTATCTATCTATCTATCTATCTATCTATCTACGCCTGTCATCATATATATCACTAGTTAGAAAAACATCTGCGTCTGTTATATCTATCTATCTCTCTATCTATCTATCTATCTATCTATCTATCTCTATCTCTCTATCTATCTCTCTATCTCTCTCTATCTATCTATCTATCTATCTATCTATCTATCTATCTATCTATCTATCTCTATATATCTATCTATCTCTCTCTATATCTATCTATTTCTCTCTCTCTATATATATATATATCTATCTATCTATCTCTCTATATATATCTATCTCTCTATATATATCTATCTACGCCTGTCATTATATATATCACTAGTTAGAAAAACATCTGCGTCTGTTCTATCTATCTATCTATCTATCTATCTATCTATCTATCTATCTATCTATCTATCTACGCCTGTCATCATATATATCACTAGTTAGAAAAACATCTGCGTCTGTTATATCTATCTATCTATCTATCTATCTATCTATCTATCTATCTATCTATCTATCTATCTACGCCTGTCATAATATATATCACTAGTTAGAAAAACATCTGCGTCTGTTCTATCTATCTATCTATCTATCTATCTATCTATCTATCTATCTATCTACGCCTGTCATCATATATATCACTAGTTAGAAAAACATCTGCGTCTGTTATATCTATCTATCTATCTATCTATCTATCTATCTATCTATCTACGCCTGTCATCATATATATCACTAGTTAGAAAAACATCTGCGTCTGTTATATCTATCTATCTATCTATCTATCTATCTATCTATCTATCTATCCCTGTCATCATATATATCACTAGTTAGAAAAACATCTGCGTCTGTTCTATCTATCTATCTATCTATCTATCTATCTATCTATCTATCTATCTATCTATCTATCTATCTATCTATCTACGCCTGTCATCATATATATCACTAGTTAGAAAAACATCTGCGTTTGTTATATCTATCTATCTATCTATCTATCTATCTATCTATCTATCTATCTATCTATCTATCTATCTATCTACGCCTGTCATCATATATATCACTAGTTAGAAAAACATCTGCGTCTGTTATATCTATCTATCTATCTATCTATCTATCTATCTATCTATCCATGTCATCATATATATCACTAGTTAGAAAAACATCTGCGTCTGTTATATCTATCTATCTATCTATCTATCTATCTATCTATCTATCTATCTATCTATCTATCTACGCTTGTCATCATATTTATCACTAGTTAGAAAAATATCTGCGTTTGTTATATCTATCTATCTATCTATCTATCTATCTATCTATCTATCTATCTATCTATCTATCTATCCCTGTCATCATATATATCACTAGTTAGAAAAACATCTGCGTCTGTTCTATCTATCTGTCTATCTATCTATCTACGCCTGTCATCATATATATCACTAGTTAGAAAAACATCTGCGTCTGTTATATCTATCTATCTATCTATCTATCTATCTATCTATCCATGTCATCATATATATCACTAGTTAGAAAAACATCTGCGTCTGTTATATCTATCTATCTATCTATCTATCTATCTATCTATCTATCTATCTATCTATCTACGCTTGTCATCATATATATCACTAGTTAGAAAAACATCTGCGTTTGTTATATCTATCTATCTATCTATCTATCTATCTATCTATCTATCTATCTATCTATCTATCCCTGTCATCATATATATCACTAGTTAGAAAAACATCTGCGTCTGTTCTATCTATCTATCTATCTATCTATCTATCTACGCCTGTCATCATATATAACACTAGTTAGAAAAACATCTGCGTCTGTTATATCTATCTATCTATCTATCTATCTATCTATCTATCTATCTAGCTAGCTAGCCCTGTCATCATATATATCACTAGTTAGAAAAACATCTGCGTCTGTTCTATCTATCTATCTATCTATCTACGCCTGTCATCATATATATCACTAGTTAGAAAAACATCTGCGTTTGTTATATCTATCTATCTATCTATCTATCTATCTATCTATCTATCTATCTATCTATCTATCTATCCCTGTCATCATATATATCACTAGTTAGAAAAACATCTGCGTTTGTTATATCTATCTATCTATCTATCTATCTATCTATCTATCTATCTATCTATCTATCTATCTACGCCTGTCATCATATATATCACTAGTTAGAAAAACATCTGCGTTTGTTATATCTATCTATCTATCTATCTATCTATCTATCTATCTATCTATCTATCTATCTATCTATCTATCCCTGTCATCATATATATCACTAGTTAGAAAAACATCTGCGTCTGTTCTATCTATCTATCTATCTATCTATCTATCTATCTATATATCTATCTATCTATCTATCTATCTAGCCCTGTCATCATATATATCACTAGTTAGAAAAACATCTGCGTCTGTTATATCTATCTATCTATCTATCTATCTATCTATCTATCTATCTATCTATCTATCTACGCCTGTCATCATATATATCACTAGTTAGAAAAACATCTGCGTCTGTTATATCTATCTATCTATCTATCTATCTATCTATCTATCTATCTATCTATCTATCTACGCCTGTCATCATATATATCACTAGTTAGAAAAACATCTGCGTTTGTTATATCTATCTATCTATCTATCTATCTATCTATCTATCTATCTATCTATCTACGCCTG
>OZ038509.1:7374859-7529859 GCA_964036315.1 Acanthosepion esculentum | reverse complement strand
ACATAGATATATATATATATAAATTTCCAAGAGAATAGAATCCAGGTAGAACTTAATGTCCAGAGCAGAGTAAGAATATAATATGAAAGGTTCAAACACTAATATTCCATGTTTATAATTTATTACATTGGAATCGTAATCAGTCCTTCAAACTCAAAAGTATTTTTGAATTTGTATGTCTCGGATCCTGATTACGATTCCAATGTAATAAATTATAACCATGGAATATTAGTGTTTGAGCCTTTCATATTATATATATATATATATATATATATATATATATATATATATATATATATATATATATATATATATATATATATATATATATAATTTTATTTATTCAAAGAATATAACATAAACATGTTATGACATCACTACAAAAATAGCGCTCTTATTTCAACATTTCTGGTGTCTTATCAAGTGTTGGCATTGAATGTAGAACAATATGGCTATTTTTGTAGTGAACTTTTAACATGTTTATGTTATATTCTTTGAATAAATATTATTTGCTCTTCTCTGTATTGAACACTCTTTTAAGAATAGTATTATTGGTTATTGGAATTTATTCCATCTATGCAAATCCTATACTTGTACATATATATATATATATATATATATATATATATATATGTGTGTGTGTGTGTGTGTGTGTGTGTGTGTGTGTGTGTGTATGTGTGTGTGTTTCTTCATTTTTATCCACTTTCTCATTTACTTTTGTTTTCTCTGGCTATCAATCTATAACTGTGTGTATTTACCGAGTCCAACAAAGACTCCTACTCCATCAGTGTCACTGGTCGACCACGTGTACCCTGAACAAAGTCTTATATTGTCAGGAGATATATACATTCGTGCGTGCAGTAACGATTTTCTCAGACGCCATCTTCTCCATCTCTATTCTAAGGAACCCACATTCAACCCTGCTCCATTATCGACCTTGCCACCATCTCCTATCACCGACCACCCGTTTCCCGCCACAGGGAATTGCGTTCACAAACTGATGTCTTCACCTACTAACATGTTTGCCATTAGGTAGAATTCTCAACAAAAAAAAAAAATGAAAAGAATAAAAGCAGAGCTAGAAAAGATGAAAGGTAAGTGAAAATGAAGTCAATAGAAAATTAACGAATAGGAGTAAAAATAGGGTGGATAGGGAAAAGAACAGAAAATGAGCGAGAGGAAAATAGATAATGATTCGCCGTGTCTCTTAAGGACGTGGATGACCATGGCTCTTCCCATCTTCCTGTCCTTTCTTTCATTAAGCAAAATTTGATCCCCTTACAATCCCTGGCAGTCCTTTTTCTGACATCCATTTATATAAATTATCTAAGTAGGTTATTTACTGTTACTGTCTGCATTATAATCCATGAGTATCACTGAAGGAATATAAAGCTCCATAAAACTCTCCAATCATTCCTTCCTCTTTACTTGTCCCAGGAGTTTAAACTCTTAAAGTCTCTTACTGATTGTAAATACAGTGTAACCCGGATATAAGAGACCCGGATATAAGAGAAACCCGGATATAAGAAAGATTTTCTCGGGTCCCAAATTAGAGCCGGTGTTAATAAAACAAAATAGACCAAACCCGGATATAAGAGAAACTCGGATATAAGAGATTCTTCTCCCGTCCCGACAACTCTCTTATATCCGGGTTACACTGTATATAGCTGTAATGATGTACTTTTCCCATAGTGCCCCGACTATATGAATTTCAGCGTGCTACTAGAGTGACAGTAGGACCCACCCATTTAGTGTTTAAATAGTTAAATGCAACCGCCACTTCAATTCCAACAGTCTCTTTTCTCGTACTTCCCACCTGTGGAACTCCTTGACGTTTAATTGCCTCTTTGATAACGACAATCTTTAAAAGTTTAAATGTAACGTGAAGAGCCATCTCGTGTTTTTCTTGAATCTCGTTCATCTTTTCTCCTTTCTTCAACCCTCTCTATACTCGGTCTTTTCTCCAGTTTTTATTCCCAGTACTCCTCGTACTGGTGGCATTACCGCCTTTCTTGGAAAATGAAATGATTTAAAAATGTGTCCTTTCTTTAAAATTTCCGCGTTGCTGACGATATTTGTCCTTCGCCTTCTCATCCTTCTTCCGTGTAACCTTCACGGGAAACGTTTTCCGCTGACATCAAGCGGAAAGATCATATCGAATCCCTTGATAGGTCTGATGCTAGGAATTTTAGATCACTATGTCGAGCTAGACAATTGTTCTCGCTAGGATCTCACTTCCGCTCACTTGCTTCCCTGATAGCTACAACCTTCAAAGATTTAAATGCAACGCAAAGCGCCATCTTGGGTTGACTTGGAGCGCGTTCATCTTTTATTCTTTCCTCGGTCCCTCCCCTATGCCCAGTCTTTTTTTCTCACCTTGACTCTCTTTACACCATGTTACACCGGCCTTTCTAACACAAGGGAATTACACCGGTTCTCACTATATATAGTGCCAGTAATACCTACCCGGGGTGTAAGCAGCGACAGTACTACAACTGCCTAGCTGAGTAGTACCCGTTTCCTACCTTTGTATCTGTGATGCTAAATACACTTGTTCCTTAAACCAACCTCGACTTGATTTTCTTCTTTTTACTATTGTGCCACGACACAACACACTACTACCCCTGCATACTTCTGCCTTGCTTAGAATGAAATGATTAAAAAGAAAAGAATCTACCTTACTCATTTATAAGTCTACCAAGTCGTCGATGCTTTGATTATTGCTATCACATATGGCTTAGTTCTCCTGCTATATATTTAGATATCCTTAATAAAAATTCAAAAAGGAAACTGCAATCTCATTGGTCCTGACCTGGCATCTCGGCTTCAGTCACTGTCCGACCGCTGTACACGTATCCCCTCTGTGTCTTTTCTCTGCAAATGCATTCATGGTAACTTTTCTGATGATCTTTATTCACTGGTACCTAGACTTTATGAAGATAAGCGCAGTACACGATTGGCGGAATGGTCTCATCATTTTACAGTGGAAATGGCTAGATTTTACGGTGAGTTCGATGCTAACTGTTTCTTTTCTCTGCAAATGCATTCATGGTAACTTTTCTGATGATCTTTATTCACTGGTACCTAGACTTTATGAAGATAAGCGCAGTACACCATTGGCGGAATGGTCTCATCATTTTACAGTGGAAATGGCTAGATTTTACGGTGTGTTCTATGCTAACTGTTTCTTTTCTCACATTTCTTACTTGAGGAACTGTCTTCCAGCTTCTTGCTTTCTAGTCATGTTTGATCTTCAAAAATGTAAATGCAATGTTAATCGTTATCTTTTGTCATCTTGATTCCTCTTCTTTTATTCTTCCCGCGCCTTAATAATGTTTTTTCTTTTTCATGTTATTTCACACTATGTAAAACCCTACATCTTAGTGTCGTTATTTAACTGCTTTCAGTGAAATGATAAAAACACGAGGATATGTATCTGTTACATCAAGATCCTTTTCATTTGCGAGAGAAGTTCCCAGTATTCACTGTCATATAGGAATTCTTTTTTTTTTAAATATTTTACGAGCTTTTAGTTTCCTGTTGAAAAATGAATGGATTAGGGTGATATTTTACAACGTATTTCTTCTCTTCGTGTGAATACTTAGTGCTACAAATTCTAAATGCTCTTAAATAGAATCTGATGATTATTCAGGATTTTATTTTTTTTGTTATAATGGGAAAAGACATCTATTCAATTTATATTAGTTGATTTTCCATGATCACTTAGTTTTAGCTTATTGGCGCTACGGTGTGACATTATATCCACTGCCGTATAGGAAGGTTATGTATTACATAACATTTCTGAATTTTTTTTCTTCGTTTCCGCCGAAATTTTCCTATCTTTTAATATCTTCTTAAATTCTGGAAGGCATCTCTCGATATGCCAATGCACCTCCGTATTTATGTGCAAAATTTTCCACCTTTTGTTACCTCACTATCCAGATAATTAAATTTATTTATCCAACTTAACTTTGACGTTTCACATTCCTACTTCACACGTTGTCCCTTCCAGAATGCTCATCTCTATGAGTTATGTTTTATTAAATATGATGTTTGTCCTTTCTTCTCGCTTTCCTTTAATACTCCTGCAGTTTTAGAAGAACAAAGAAAATATAGATATTGAAAGCAAAACGGTTTGAAAATTAAATTCAGACGTGTGGTTATTTAGTCAGAGTTTCTTAAAATCTCTGTTTATTTATCTGTTTTAATTATCAGCCACGAAATCTTTAAAAGCTCAGGGGATAATATTACCGACTTATCTTCTCTTTTCTAACCCATGATTAGTTTTTTTTTTTTAAATGGCCGACCTCCTGGTCTTAGAAAGTAATTTCTGTTTAAAGATGGAGAAACTTCCAAACATTCTAAGAAAGTGAGTATTTATAGAAAGGCTGCAACAATACGAAATACGAAAAAATGGTGAGTAAAATTAACGGCAATTCTATACAGGAAGGAGAACATTGAAAATAATCTTAGTAATACTCCCGACAGCGGCATATTATCTACAGTTGCAAATGAGGTACGTGCAGAAATGTTAATGGTCTTAATACATCTAACAGAAAATCTACGATGTTAAAACTCTGTGATAACTTTAAAGTTAATCATAGCAGATCCTCAAGTTTAGTACGGTCTCTTCGCTATTCAAAGATATGGGCAAAATGGGTTCCTAGAATGATGGAAAATTCTATAAGGGGATTGAATGTGATCGTCGTCCTAGAAGTCCTATGGATGAATTCCATATATAAAACTTTGTCAAACGTGGATAAACGTGTCCGTGGTCAAATGTAGTGTCAAACGGACGGTTTTTCTATGAGAGAGCTTCCATGATACCAGTTTTTGTCTACGTTCACTCTGTTTTAAAAAGCGATAATTAGAATTGGATTAATGCCTAAACGTATGATGAAAGTGAATTTATACATTTTCTTTTTTACTTCTTGAGAATTTACAACAAAATATTTAACATTATTTATTTATTAGGTTGTTTATTGAGAATCATTTATACGATTTGCATTGCAGTGTAATCGATATCGGCTCGGAATGAGAATGGCCGAGTTCGAATCCAATTCGTCTTCTTTGCTTTCACTTATAGGCAAATGCCCTTGGGAAATGTACGAATCCATCTGTTCTCCCCCATCTATGTGTTAAATAATAGGAGAGACTGTGTCCTGTTGCGTTAGTTGGCAAACAGTCTACAGCAGAAAGAAATGACAACTGCGAGAAAATCTCCTGCCTAGTCAGTCATGCATCGAAGCATGAACGACCAAGTGTGCATCACGTATGACATATGCGCCCTTATGCAATTTAATTGAAACAAATGCTTTAGTTTCCTTTCTTTCAGAATACGGTCAATTTTAGACACCGTGGGGTGACAGGGTGTAATAGATTTTTTATTTTTTCCTCAGCTTAGGTCAGTTGCAGTGATGTACAGTAATATGAATCTATTTTCGGGATGTATGATAAAATTTGTTTGGCCTTGAAAAAGATTGCATCATCCGTGATTGCATCTGATTTTTATCACGCCCTGAAACTATTGTCTCGACTGATGATTACTTAACACTTTTGCGGATATGATTCGGGATGACAGTTTGCCAAGTTTTTCCCGACCGACATATGTAGCATACCCCTAAAAACGTTGATGGTTCAATTTCTATTTGATTGATCTTATCTTTTCGTTTATCTTCGTATCTAAGAAGAGGTCTTTCGTGCTTGCAGTTGGCCATAAGTTAGAATCATATGCAATCGGCATCCTTTTATCATACACCCTAAAAACATGGTAAGCCAATTTTAATGGAGGCTATATCACGAAGATCTCTTTGCTTTCTAATTATATCCTTTTGATGTTCATATAGTCCTTCATTTTAATTTATTGGTGTGTCTCTTGTATATTCCTTGTCGAATATAGTACAGGTGATAGAGTAAATTTCTCTTTCAGGATTTAGCTTATTATTTTCTTTCGCATTACTTACGCCTTTTATTGTTTTAAAAGTAGAGGTAACGCGTTTTGTTAACCTTAGAGAAACTATTCTTTGTTTTAGTTCTGATGGAGTTGTTGGGTAGAACAATATATTTAGATTCGTTGGATTTGTTAGAAAGCTCAACACATCTATTTTGAAATATTTTACGATCCTTTGGTTCCATGTTGGAAATAAATAGATTAGTGTACTAAGAAATATTTTCAATGTATTTCACCTCTTCGTGTGAATATTGAGTGTTGCAAATTCTGAATGCACTTAAATAGAATCTGGTATGTATCCAGGATTTTATTATGTTGTTATGATGAGAATAGACATCTATTCGATTTACATTAGTTGATTTTCCATGAACACTTCGTTTTAGGTCATTAGCGCTACGGTGTGAGATGATATCAAGTAAAAGTTAAAGTATTGTTTGTTTCTGTTTCATAAGTGAATTTTATCACATGTACCCCTTCTTTTAGTTTATCCAAATCTTGAAGGAATATATATATATATATATATATATATATATATATATATATATATATATATATATATATATATATATCTTTTAAAATTTAATGATTTTTATTGAGTTTTCTAGTATTCTTAAACTGTTGCATTTGTTAAGGGTAAGAGAGTGTAAAAATAGTCAAAGAATGCCGCTAATTCGAACTACGGTCATGTTCCTTTTGTGGAGGTCAGAATAAAAGCAACTGCTATATAAAAATCACTCAATTACATCTTACAAAAGAAAACCATGAAAATAAAAGAACAACAATTAACATTATATATATATATATATATATATATATATATATATTTGTAAATAAATGACAATAAGAAAACAGTAATTGCTGACGCGTTTCGTCCTAATGCGGACTTTTTCAAAGCAAGTAACGAAATGATTTTAATCAAACAAAGAAAATTAATAAAAACAAAAAACAGAGTGTTCTTAGCAACGGGAATGTAGGAAATTTGTTTTTATTAATTTTCTTTGTTTGATTAAAATCATTTCGTTACTTGCTTTGAAAAAGTCCGCATTAGGACGAAACGCGTCAGCAATTACTGTTTTCTTATTGTCATTTATTTACAAATATTGTCTTCTCTAAAAGTTAAATTTGAGAAATTTTCATATATATATATATATATATATATATATATATATATATATATATATATATATATATACTAATAACAGTAATCTAATTAGAATCTAATAGAAGTAATCGCTAGACGCAGTCAGTCATCGATTATACTTCATTTGATTAACAACTCGGGTTGCGCTTCTGAATATGTTTTTGCACGGAGCTCGCTCGGTTGAACATTTAGAGTTTTTAGAAGTTGCTTATATCAAGCTTCATCGACCGACTTTGTGTAGGCAACTTTCCTCGTTCTTTATGTTTTTGGGGTGGGTTGTGAGTATTATTTTATACACACGTGCACCGATTAGTAACAAATTTATTTTAGTCATGGCTCCTTATTTACCACCCGTATCTACCTTTGTCAGTTTCGCACTTTTGATTAATGTCGTCCCAACGAATCTTCTGAATATTTGTTGGACGAAAAATTCCCCATTAAAAGAACGCGTTCTTTCATTTTCAAATCCATATTTAAATTCTGTGGTACAAAATTTCTGTAATATATATATGAATTAGTAAATATATATTAAGTAATTCATTGAATCGGAAAGAAACCTCAACAGAATGCAGAAAGCACTGGATGGCCGTTTCGTCCTATATTTGGGAGTCGTCAGCAGCGCGCATCCACTACCGAGAATTGAAACCCTGACAGGTTGTCAAGCAAACACCATACCAACTGTTACCTCGGGCCTCGATGACGAAGCGATAGCAAATCAGACTCAATATAGCGCCGCTCGCTCACATATTCCTTGATGGAAGTCAACTGAAGTTATCCGTAACCATAGGACTGTGCCCCCCGGAGCCAGGACTACTATCACCAAGCCGCTCAAACTGAAGCATTAGAAGCCGGATCACGCAATGATATACATATGATAGAAATTGTAAGGAGGATTTGATAATTATAATTAAGTAATTCATTGAGTCTGAAAGAAACCTCAACAGAATGCAGAAAGCACTGGACGGCCGTTTCGTCTTATATTTGGAACTCATCAGCAGTGTGCATCCGCTACCAAGAAGTGGATGCGCACTGTTGATGAGTCCCAAATATAGGATGAAACGGCCGTCCAGTGCTTTCTGCAATCTGTTGGGGTTTCTTTCAGACTCAATGAATTACTTAATTATTATTATCAAATCCTCCTTACAATTTCTATCATATATATATATATATATATATATATATATATATATATATATATATATATATATATATATATGATAGAAATTGAATGAATTACTTAATTATAATTATCAAATCCTCCTATACATATATATATATATATATATATATATATATATATATATATATATATATATTCTTATTCCTAGAATATGTTCATCTTAGCGTAGTGTGATCCGCGTTTGTTTACATCTGACCTGAATGTTTTCACAGGCACCTCTTCTCTTTCGATTTCGCTAGTAGGATATTATCAGGATTTTTCGTTTCTTTTCCCCATGACAAAATTGTTTTTGTCTTCATTAATTTTGTTCCTATTATTGGCCTCTTAAAGTGTTAGATATTATTTTAAAGGTTCATTGTTAATTGTTTAGTATTCCCGCTTGTGTTTTTCATCTTTTTTTGCTTGTCTCTTTCTTCTATCAATGTTTTCAACTTAAGATTTTTGTCCCACTCTAGGATTTTTCCCGTCTATATTTCTAGTAATTATCACACATGCTTCGGCAAACAGAAGATAACATAACATAATTTGACATCTATGTTGTTATCGTCGAGATTTCAGGACACCAATTTGGATTCTACTGTATTACAGAATTCTAATCTTGTATTTTCATTTTTAGCGCTTAGATTTTATACGTAGTCGACGTCCGTGATTTATGTGCGTGGATGCGGGATATTTTTTGGCTGGTGTTGCAACTTTTGTCACGAGAAATCTGTGATCAGACTCAACGTAAGCATTATAAATTCTGACATCTGTGACAAATTGCTTTAAGCTATAGGAAAGATGTTAAAATGAAATTTAAATCTGGTAATGAAATGTAAGGAAATAAAAGTGAATGAACGAAGGATTTGTCAAAATAAAATTAAGCGAATCAAGCGAAGAAAATCGGTTGCATGTTTGTAATTTGCAATATAATTTATTATATGTTAAGGAAAACATAAAATTTAATAAAATTTAATAGTAAGTTGTTTAGTCAGCATCTATTTAAATATTATTTCTTCCGAGTTTTACCTTAACTCGAAAGCTTATTCTGTTATAAAACCCTACTTTTTGTGTCCATGAAGTAAAAAATGAAATTTAATAAAAATAATAATAATATCGACAACACTAATTTGTCCCTTTCATTGAGATAGACGTTAAACCCGGTTTTCTTTCTTTTTCCCGCCAAAACCAAATAGTTCTTTGGGATGTCAACTGTCTTTCCGGTGATTATCAATATTCAGGGACATCGATTGATTACAGAATTCTACACTTACATTTTGTTTTAATCATTTCACTCAAAGCAAGGTAATAAAGTCACTAAGACGCAAGTTGTTAGTGAGTGTTGGATAATATAAGTACTTCGCTGATTCCGTGCGTAATGACCGTTAATACATCAGTTCTGGATCATGAAGAACTAAATCCCCATTTGTTATCGCTCTGAGAAAAAAATGCCTATACGCGAACACTTTATTATTTCTTAAATATATTTTATCCAATATATGTTTTGTTGGCTGGCGTTGTATGTTTTGTCAAAAGGAAACTGTGATCAGATTCAACGTAAGGATGATAAATTGTGACATCTTTGACAAACTGCCCAAGCTTTAGGAAAGATGTTAAAATATGGTGATTAAATGTAGGGAAATAAAAGTGAACGAACGAATGTTGTGGATATAAAGAAATTGGTGAATATTTATACTGTAAATTGCGGCCTGCACCACGAATTTTGAAGCCTAAAAAAATTCCCGAAATTAGGGTTCGAATTATATGGTGGGTATAAAATGCAAACCTTTACCACCGAGTTGTAAATAAGTCAAACAACACGCCTAACAATTACTGTACACAGGGGGGTATTCATACACACCATGGAAAAAATGGTAATATAATTTTAGGTTTGTTTTACAAAGATAAAAAAGAAAATAAATGTACACAATACAGAGAATGCATGACATATTTTATGGTAATTACATACAATTTTTATGCGTTTTTGTGTATTGGTATATCAGTTTTACGTTATAAATGCGATAAGTTCATATCATAAAAAGGAGTAAGTTACTCTGTAATATCATAAGTCATTTCACGGAGGAAAGTTACACACGTGTTGTCATCCCAACAGTTCTTGGGTGAAGAGTTTGAATATCACGTCTTTTGGCGGGATGTCCGTATTTCCGACAGGAACAGTCTTTATTGCACGCTGGGAATTTTATTATTTTTATTTAATTTAAGTAGGTTTAAATATTGTTTTATTTTAATTTTATTTATAATTTTCATTATTATTATTATTTTATTTATTTGTAAGGATAGTATTATCACTACAACACTTACTTTACACCCAGCAGGCAGTCACAAATATATCCCACTAGAAATTGTGTCTGGGGAACATATTTGGCACATTAACACAGAAATTAATATAAAATAATAAAATAGTAACACAAATTCAGCTTTCTATTAACCCTAGAACACCCATTGTGTCCAATAGTTCATACACTGACCGCAATGCCGTTTACCTCACTGTCATTCAGACAAGTAGATTTGGTATTAATGTCATCTGTGCAAGTTCATGATAGTAATGATAGTATTATAATTTTGGTACAAGCAATCGTATACTGTGGCCTATTTTTCTTTGACTAAATTCTGGGCCACTGGTAGCCTACCGTATGTCTGCGGGTCGACCTCTCTGGTAGTTTTTATGCTTGCATTTTCTGTGTTGTGTTCAATACCTCATCTTGAATCGTCGTAGAACTTGACGTCCGCAGAGAGAGAGGAAACGAGTCACGTGCTATGTCGAAGACTTCTTGTGGATAAAAAGAGACTGAAGAGAAGGTTTTCTTCTTTAGATGCTGCTTCAAACACACAATATAGCGATGGTTAGCAGACAAATACTATAATTCAAGACAGCGGTCGTTCGAGATCCCTAACCCTGTTACTGTTTTCAGAGGAAAACTTCGGCTAATAAAATTTTAAAAAAAGGCAAAGCTTTGGGCTGACATTTTTCGAATTCAATTGAATGCCAAAAACAAATATAGGCAAAAAAATTCTATGCCAAGAGTTCTCATCCTGGACCCATATGGACGCTGGGGTTCATGTATAATTACTGAGGGTCCACACCCAAAAATAACAAATCGGGGGTCAACGGTAATATTTTAGAGGTTTATAGAGCAATTTCAATTCAGAACTGTTGTTACAACTGGGAATGGGAATTTCTACAGTAATTTACGCCATATTAAAATACTGTAATAGAAAAAAAAAACTCTAAATCTCGAAGAGAACGAGATCAAACGATGTAAGTTAGTGACCTTTTTATTTTTCCGTTTCTTTTATTTTTGTATTGATTGTAAATGTTGAATAAAAACTGAGAAGAATACATAAAGCAACGGTTATATATATAAAGGAAAATTATATAAAAATCATAGTTTATTATATAAATTCATTTAATATATTAATAGTAAATAATACTATTTTTGTCATTAATAACTGTACAACACCTGCGTTATCAGCACGCTGCTATATGGCAGCGAGGCTTCGACCACGTAGTCCAGGCAAGAAAAGCGTCTGAACACCTTTCACATGAGAAGTATCCGCCGAATCCTGGGAATAGCCTGGCAACATAAGGTGCCCAATACTGACGTCCTGTTTCGATCAGGTTTGCCCAGACAGCGCAACTCCGTTGGTTGGGCCACGTCCATCGCATGCCAGACGGCCGCATCCTCAAAAACCGCTTGTATGGAGAGCTGGCCGCTGGAAGGAGACCGGCCTGGCGGCAACAGCAGCGGTACCACGATGTAGTGAGACGCGACATGAAAGATGTGGCCATCAATACAGCGTTCTGGGAGAGCCAGGCAGCCATACGGTCCGAATGGAGAGGAACCCTGACCAAACACGTCAAGTCAGGGGGGAGAAGCTTACACAAGTTGCCACGGAAAGGCGGGCCCACAGAAAGTAAATGACATCTCCAACAGACCAGAGAGAGAAAACACATGCGACCTCTGCAACAGAGATTGTCACTCTCGCATCGGCCTCTACAGTCACAGACGTCGATGCTTCAGCCAAGCAGACAACTTGGATGCTACCCATGGTCAACCTTGACCGACGGAGGCCTACACACATAAATAATAATATTAATTTTAAGTTTTTATAAAATAAAATATTAATATATTAATACAAATTGATTAATATAGTAATAGACATCAAATTGAGAAAAGGGCTACCCAGGAGAGAAAGTTTTTTTCAAAACGTATAAAAACAATACATCCTACTGGGAGCAAGTTACAACTGAAAAAAGAACCGGGAACATGGTTTACACAATACAGGGCCCGACAAAAGACATGTAAATCAAATAAGAAAAAAAAGGCTGTTAGATGATTCTAACGGTCCACCCCAGGAAGAAGAAGTGATGGACACCATATTCGATACATTCGATATGCAAAGCCGCAAACAATGTCTGAACCACGAAAATCGACCAGGAAAAGAAAAGTCACAGAGCCTTTGATAATAAATCCAAAGAGAAAAAGATACTAAAGACCCCTGCGACGCAATAGCTTTCGAAGGGGGGGGGGGGGTATGGGAACTTACCTATAACGATAATGGACTCTTCCTGACTCTATAAATACTGCGCCTCTCTGAGAGAGAGGGGAGGAATGAGTTGAGACTTAACGAGTCAAGACATATTAGTTCACTCTAAACCAGACTGACAGTTAATACTAACACCTTCAACATCTTGTATCATATTTCTGTTGTAATATATCTTTGTTATTTACTACTCTTGTGTTCGTGTTGTTCTTCCTTGGACCATACCGTGGTGCGAGGATATTGATATGGAACCGAATGTATAATATAATATATAAAATAAAAACTTGCAGAGCAGCATCAGTCACAGGAATCTCATTAAATAAATCTGCACTTTTAAAATTTATTAATTACACACATATTTAAAAATGGTTTATTATGAGGTATTTTACTCTTGTACATAAATGTTCCTTAGAATTTAGTTGTTAAATACAAGTTTATTTTCATTAAATTAGTTTTACTTCAAAATAAAGTGTTGAAAGGTTACGACAAAAATTTATTGCTCCACTCATTCTGAGCATTTTCCTAATATCTTTGTCGTTAATGAATCATTCAATTGTTTTTATCTGCCACACAGTCAGGCCAGCAGGATTAAAACGGCACCGCCATCAAACCTTTTTATGACGAAGGCAGTCAGGAACCCAGCAGTATTAAAAACAGAACCCATCAATGGATAAATGAACTCCTATTTAGCAAAAATCTCTTTTTCTATAATAAAATTCCTAAATTTTATCTATTAATACAAAATATAAAATAAGCTTTTTTTTTCATCGAATGTTTGTGGAGGTCCACCAAAATTAAATTGAGCAAAAGTGATCCAGTTTTTAAAAAAAATTGTTGAGAAATACTAATTGAAGAATGAGTAAGTTGAGGTACGTTTGAGAAAAAAAAACGGGGCAAGATTTATAACTAAATTGATATGTAAATATACCTGTCGCGACCGCAATTGGCTGCTCCTTAAAAAACTAACAGATAAGACGACCTTGACATTCGCAACCCTATACTCGCAGAATTAAAAATCAGTAGTAAGCGTGTAACTAAACGGCTATAACCCAATGATTGAAGCCTACACCATACCTTTAAAATATCGGATAAGGCAGTGTTGATCAAACATTAGAACAGCAAACACGCAGGGGTCATAACTTATAGGTACCCTGCCAATAATCCCATATCCGCTGTTGATCCACTCTGGAAGAGGTAATGTCTCACTGATTCGTCTCTGTTTAGGGTCTCCAGCTTCGTCGAGAGATACCCTTCGGCGCGATCATCTCACTGACTCGGTCTTGCTTAGGGACTCCTGCGTTTGTCGAGACGATTTCGTCCTAATAGTTGAATTAGACGACCAGGTGGCATTTCACTCCAGTTTCGGTTCGATAACACTTCTGCCCAGCCTTCCTGACCGACCATCCTACAAGACGACCAACCTACCAAGGATTTCTCTAAGTAGCCAATGAATTTATCCCGGGCCTGACACTAACCTACCAACGATATCTTTAAGTACCAAACCAGTCATCCTGGATCCGACACCCATCCAGGCATTTCTCCTCAGTGTACATACTTGTATATAACTCACGTTTAGTTTTGTAAAAATAAAAACCGACGTTTGGTTAAAATATAAACCTCCGCCTTTGTCTCCTCATTGTCTTAGCTGTTCACACCTTTCTTGGAAAACAAATAAGCTTGTGGGGCGGCATCCATAAGAATGTCGCCCCCACAAGTTTACTGCCGCCCCGCAACATATCTTCACTCAAGAAAATGAAACTAATTTAACTCGGCGTAAACTACGACAGATTCCGCTAAAATATGCGGGATCACAATGATGAAAAATCTCTAACGTAGCAACTAAAACGTTGGCGTAAAGACAACAAAACTGAGGATACTAGTCCTAATATTTGGATATTTAATGCAATACATGTAATACCTTTAATTAAAGACATGAGATCGAAATTACTCTTCATCATAATCATCATTTCCATTAAAAAGGCGTGGTTGGAGAGTCGCTGTGCAGCTGATCACCTGACCATTAGGGCAGGTAGATTTAGGAACTCTTTTATTACACTCAGTTGGAAAGTTGGAGCTTGACATAACAAGTAACTACATAAAATATTTTTTTACAAATTATTATCGTTTTTTAGAAGTGTTTAAAAATTAAGTTTAGTTTCAAAATCGTAGCGTTGAAATTTCATTCCTGTGGTCACTGAAAGCCTTATAGCAAAGCCTTATAAAAATTTATAATTTACTGAAGCTTTACAATTTTTATATGGACAAGATACATAGCAAAAGCCCATTATTACTAAACCATTGTTCCATCAAATAAGACATTCATTTACTTCAAGGAGGAATTATACTGAACAATTTAGTTATATAACAGTTAAATATATAATGTAATTTTATACAGTGCAACAACTTTAGTGCGATTTAAATAAACAATGCAAATTTAAAAAATAAAATAAATATTAACAGTTCAATAGATCTGTTCGGCTGTGCTAGTCAAACTCGCTGCCTCCGAGCAGAGAGGATCCCCAGGCGAGGCTATGTCGAAGGGCAGAGTCTCGTCACGGGAAACAGCTACCTGACCCCGTTTTATACGGGGTCTATGGGGAATATTTGGTCGATCCTTTGGCTCGTTTTGCTCCACATTAAACTCGGCCTTGTGCCACATCCTACCTCGTGGGGAGGCTGGTAAATATAACAGTGGAATAGATTAAGATGTTGTGATCAAGTAATTGGTTAAAGAAATAACAAAACAAGTGTTACAGATATATCATATATTAAACAGTAAGTACAGCAGAAGAGTATTACACGATTCGTGAGTGTGTGTCGGATGACCCAACGTTCAATCTATTCAGCTGTTCCCCCAAGACCTTCCCTCCTACTAATCTTATAGTAGGCGGAAGAGTTCAACATAGACTCTTTAGAACAACAATTGGGCAAATAAACCAGGCGAAGCCCTCCCGATGACGTCCAAGCTGAAGGCTGACCTTATTCATGAACACCTGATCGTTCACTCTGCCAATGAGGACACTCCACCCTGACTGATGATTATAGTTTAGGAAGCCCTCCGCTCAGTAAAGCCGTGTCCTCACTGTAATAGCTGAATGCATAGCTACGGACCCCAGTCTGCTACCGAATTGTGCTAGAAAGGGTTTCATCTATCCGTTGATAGGTTTTGTTTTTAATCCTGCTGGGTGCCTAATTGTCTTCCTCAGAAACAGGATCTGATGAGAGGGCTGTTTCAGTCCTGATGATCCGACTATGTGGCAGGTAATACCCATTGGATGATGTATTAAGGGCAAAAACGTTGGAAAATTGTAAGAATAATTAGAGGAATAATAATTTGTCGTATCCTGTCGGTACTGCCGGAACAACCGGTAGAAGTTTGCCTCCCACGACTGGCCACTGCTGTGTAACGGATTCAGTATAAAGAACAAAAAAAAAAGCCAGAGATCCCTATAGTCAATGAAATCTCTATGCCTTAAGGCGGAGAGTTTCGTCTGCGGAGGTAGACAGCCACCCGACCTCGTGTATTGCCGGAGCGTACGCGCAAGGAAAGTCCCAAGTTAAATCGGCCTTGTGTCACATCCGCTTTGTGGGGAGTTCGGGTAAATACCGAGATACCGAGGATGAAGCTGTAGTATCTGACCCAGCAGAATCTCTTTCCACCCTCATGTCATGCCATATATTTTTAATTATTTTCATAAGAAAAAAAAGACATTTGTATAGATTGTGAAATGTTTATAAGATGGGCGTTTTAGTAGGATCACTGAGAATATGTGACATTGTGGTATGAATGGTGATGGTTGAACTCTTGTGGCGATTGAGTAAATTGTAATGGATGGATGGGTCGCGAATCAGAGTAGCTAGGTTTACGACAGTCATTGATAACAAGACTCACCCTATTTCAAATGCCGAATTCTGCCAAAATTGTAATTTTATATTGAAATAAATATATAGCATCTGTTCCAACAGTAGCAATATATAATAATATATCCTTTTCAGTGCAATACTCTTCACTGGCAACGCCCTTCATGGCAACGCCCTTCTCCCATTATTCGCTCATATGCTGGTATTTATGTCTAGAGAACTGTCACCATATTTTGTCAATGTATTTTCATCAACAAAAATTAACTTGGCCATATAGTCTTCCATTTGTTTGTTGTTTTCCTCAATATCTTTTTCCGGGCTAATATAACAAATTTCAAGACTTTAATTTATATTGTGTTGTTTGGAAAACAATGTCTGATTTAATACTTAATACTTATTCTTGAGTTAATATATTTAAACGGGGTCAAAATAAGAACCTGAAATATATATATATATATATATATATATATATATATATATATATATATATATATATATATTAAATAAAAGCAGACAACTTTAAGGTTCCATATAATAAATTATTTCAGCACAGCCCTTTTAAAGATTTTATTTCCAAAAGCATTTGGAAATAAAATCTGATGATCCGCGGTCCTTTAAACGGGCTGTGGTGAAATAATTTATTATATGGAACCTTAAAGTGGTCTGTTTTTATTTAAATTATTAGCTCTGATTTACATTTTATCCTCCTTGGGTCTACTCATACGGATTACCTAGTTTTTCGTAAACTAACTAACTATATATATATATATATATATATATATATATATATATATATATATATATATATATATATATATATATATATATATCACAAATTAAGAGAAAAATCTTAAAGATCTCTTTCGGTTATAATTTATTTCGTAAATATTTCTTTATATTCATCACGTCAGCCCGAAATCTCTTACTAAATGGAGATAATTTCTCCGGATTGATATACTAGATTAACAGGAGCCAAAATGAACAAAGGACACTTTAATACTTAAGAATGAGTAATACACTATTATAAAGATATATTAGAACATAAGTAAAAGATTTATTCTAAAATCGGCCACTATTTTCCAAACAACATAATAAGTCAGATTCTGAAAGCAATTGATATAAAATTAAGAGGGAGGTCACTTTAATAATTAAGAATGAGTAATATATATATTTGTTCAACTATTATAATAATCTATTAAAAATGGTTTATTCTAAAATCGGCCATTATTTTCCAAACAACATAATAAGTCAGATTCTGAAAGAGATTGATAAAAAATTAAGGGGGGGGTCACTTAATAATTAAGAATGAGTTATATATATTTGTTCAAATAATATAATAATCTATTAAAAATGGTTTATTCTAAAATCGGCCATTATTTTCCAAACAACATAATAAGTCAGATTCTGAAAGAGATTGATATAAAATTAAGAGGGGGGGATCACTTTAATAATTAAGAATGAGTTATATATATTTGTTCAACTATTATAATAATCTATTAAAAATGGTTTATTCTAAAATCGGCCATTATTTTCCAAACAACATAATAAGTCAGATTCTGAAAGAGATTGATATAAAATTAAGAGGGAGGTCACTTTAATAATTAAGAATGAGTAATATATATTTGTTCAACTATTATAATAATCTATTAAAAATGGTTTATTCTAAAATCGGCCATTATTTTCCAAACAACATAATAAGTCAGATTCTGAAAGAGATTGATATAAAATTAAGAGGGAGGTCACTTTAATAATTAAGAATGAGTTATATATATTTGTTCAACTATTATAATAATCTATTAAAATGGTTTATTCTAAAATCGGCCATTATTTTCCAAACAACATAATAAGTCAGATTCTGAAAGAGATTGATATAAAATTAAGAGGGAGGTCACTTTAATAATTAAGAATGAGTTATATATATTTGTTCAACTATTATAATAATCTATTAAAAATGGTTTATTCTAAAATCGGCCATTATTTTCCAAACAACATAATACGTCAGAATCTGAAAGAGATTGATATAAAATTAAGAGGGGGGGGTCACTTTAATAATTAAGAATGAGTTATATATATTTGTTCAACTATTATAATAATCTATTAAAAATGGTTTATTCTAAAATCGGCCATTATTTTCCAAACAACATAATAAGTCAGATTCTGAAAGAGATTGATATAAAATTAAGAGGGAGGTCACTTTAATAATTAAGAATGAGTTATATATATTTGTTCAACTATTATAATAATCTATTAAAAATGGTTTATTCTAAAATCGGCCATTATTTTCCAAACAACATAATAAGTCAGATTCTGAAAGCAACTGACATAAAATGAACAAAGTGGACACTTTTTTCTGTGCAAATATTATAACAATATATTAGAACACAAAAGTTTTTTTTTCTATAATCAGAATTATTTTCCGAACAACTTAATAAGTTAAATTCTAAAAGAGACTGTTATAAAATTAAGGACGAGGACACTTTAAACTTTAGGAATGAGTAACATATTTTTGTGCAATTATTATGATAATATATTAGAACACAAAAGATTTATTCTAAAATCGGACATTATTTTCTGAACAACATAATAAGTCAGATTCCGAAAGAGGTCGTTATAAAATTAAGAACGAAGACACTTAAAACATAGGGAATAAGTAATATATTTTTGTGCAATTATTTTAATAATATTTTAGAACACAAAATATTTATTCTAAAATCGGAAATTATTTTTCTATCAACTTAATATCTTAATATGGCATGACTCTTTCCCATTCAAGGTCGAATTATTTATGCTTCATCATATAATCTTTTATTTATGACATTTGATGACCTCAGTTCAAATCAAAATAAGTCGAAAATAGAACTACAAAACAGAGGATCACAAAAAGATTTTTATCATTGTTCATTTTTATTGTCACCGAATTGATCCCTGAAAAAAAACATAGGGAGGTAAAAAATTTGGTCAAATACTGAAAGAAGCGAGATAGTATTTTTTAATAATTTTACATAGACTTTTACTGCAACAGAGTAAGACGGAAAGTAGCAATATTCTAAAGCCGACGAAAGTTGGCAGATGCGATCAACTCGAAAGAAAATGGAGGTTGTGCTGAGAGGCAGAAATGCTGTGAGAAAGATAAAAAAAAGGAAAGAGATCAGGCTAGAAATAGAGAGATATAAAAGAAAGAATTGGCTAAATATGATTAATAATAATAAAAATACGTAATGCAAGGGAAGGAAGTAATAAATAAAGAGGGAAAATATGGCTGTCAATGTAAAAAAAACCGTGAGCGTTTGAAAGAATCAAGGGAGATAACCTGGGAATGGTAATGTAAGGAAAAAAAGCAAATTTTTAGGAAAAACGGAAAGTTTTTTTTTTTTTTTTTTTACTGTGATTTAGGGAGGATATAAGGGGAAAATGTGAATATATGGCGTTATTTCGTTCTAGCATACGACAATGACGTGAGCCAACACGCTATCTATAACAAGGACATCCTTTACATTTGCCCACCTTTATCTCCTGCGTCCCCCTGAGTTAAATCCACGGAGAGAATCAGTGAAATACGTACACATCCAAGCAGAAGTAATTCACAATCTGATATATTATTAGATGCGCTTTAGAAGAAACTCCGAAAAGAAATCATGAATATGGCATTCTGGCGCATCTATAGTTACATGGGTCATGTGGTATTGTTAGTATGGATATTATCATATTTAGTGTAGAGAAACATTATTTTTTTTATTTTAGGAATTGTACTTATTTATATTTACTGGATATTCATTGGTATTTTTATGATAAAGGTGGGGAGTATTAAAATGTCGGAAGAACGAAAGAAACAGACTGGAAGAAACATACAATGTAATGATGGGAAACGTGTGAAAGAAAGAAAGAAAGACGGAAAGAAAGAAAGAAAGAAAGAAAGAAAGAAAAAGAAAGAAATGGAAAAAATTGGAACAGAATAAAGAAAAAGACGAGTGGAAAGAAAAAAATTAATGGAAAACGTAAAAAAAAAAGAATAAAATGACGAAGAAGGGAAAGAAAGAAAAAAGACAGAAATGGAAAAGATAAGAACGGAATAAAGAAAAGAAAGAGGAAGTCAAATAAAAACAAATGGAAAAGGTAAAAAAGAAATAAATAGTGAAAGGATAATGGTAAAAAAGAAAGAAAGAAAGAAAGAAAAAGAAAGAAATGGAAAAGATAGGAACGGAATAAAGAAAAGTAAGTCGAACGGAAGTAAAAAAAAAAACAAATGGAAAAGGTAAAAAAAAAGAATAAATAAAGAATAATGTAAAGAAAAACTGAAAAAAAAAAGGAAAGATAAGAACGGAATAAAAAAAAGAAAGATGAAGGCAAAGAAAAACAAATGGAAAAGGTAAAAAAGGAATAAATAGTGAAAGGATAATGGTAAACAAAAAGAAGGAAAGAAAGAAAGAAAGAAAGAAATGGAAAAGATAAGAACGGAATAAAGAAAGAAAGACGAACGGAAATAAAAATGAATAAATAAGTGGAAAACGTAAAAGAAAAAAAGAGAAAACAGCCCGAAAAGAAAGGAAGAAAACTATAGAAAGAAATGGAACAGTTGAAAAATGAATAGAAAAAATAAAGAAATGGAAAAAAAAAGAAATGAGTAAGAGAAAAATAAGATGTGAATGGATGAAGAAGAAAGAAGGAATTAATAAAGAAAAAAGAAACAAATGAAAATCATGAATGTGACACATTTTTAATAAACGTATGAATAAACAAAAAAGAAAATAATTAGTGAATGAATGAAAAAAAGAAAACAGAAAGAAAAATTAGAAAACGGCAAACATCAGAAAGAAGCAAAGAATAAAAACTTACAAAATATGGAAAGAAAAACAGGTGAAATCATAAAAACGAAAGAAAGGAAAAAGTAAAAGAGCAAAAAAAATCAGTTGAAAGTTGACTGAGAAAATGAAGAAAGAAAAAATGAAGTAAAAAAAAGAAAGGAAGACAGTAAAGAAGAAAACTATAAAAAAAATAGCGAAAGAAAAGAAAATGTAAAGTAGCAAGAAACAGTCGAAGATTGACTGAAAAAAAGAACGAAAGAAACAACGAAATAATGAACGAAAAAGAAAGAAACAAAAAATGAATGAAAGAATGAAAGAAAGAAAGGAAAGTAAAAAAATAACGAAAGAGGAAAAAGTGAAGAAGCAAGAAAATATTGAAGACTGACCAAGAAAAGAAGAAAGAAAGAAAGAAAGAAAGAAAGAAAGAAGTAATGGAAACTGTAAAAAAAAAAAGAACGATAGAAAGGAAAAAGTAAAGTAGCAAGAAAATGTTCAAGCCTGACCGAGAGAAGAAAGCATGAACAAAATAAATAAAGAAAGAAAACCTTTTAAAATAAGGACAAAAGAAAGATAAGAAGACCTGAGCAAGATAGAAGCATGAAATAGGAAAGATGAAGTAGAAAAGTATGGAGAAATATGGACGTGAGAAAGAAAAATAAATGCCTATTGAAGAAAATATATGAAAGAGAACAAGGAAATCAGCTGACGAGAAAATTCAGGAAAAGCTGACATTATAATAGAAAGACGTAAGAGAAATAAAAAAAATTGTAAACCGTAAGAGAAAGAAAGAAACGAAAGAAATAGGAACGAATAAATATGCAAAAGAAATAAGAAATTAGACAAAAGAAAAGAATCGCTTGCAAAAAGAAGGGAGATCATTTAAAAAAAAACGCTTTGAAATGGGCAAAAAGAAGTGAAAAATAAAAAAAATAAAAAATTGCTGTCCATTCCGTAAGAATAAATATGGACGCCTAACAAAACCCTCCCCTATTGAATATTGCATAATGTAAAAACCTGACATTGGCTATGACCTATCTAAGCGAATCCGCTCTGAAAAAGCCGTGCTATGCAAAGCTGATACAACTTTGCCACCAACCTTACTTCATTTTTCCCCGAGAATTTCTTCAATACTACATTCTGTTTTTTTCTTTACCTAATTTTTTTTTATCTATTTCGTTTATACATGCAAATATCTTTTTGGGGTTTGGGGGTTTTACTTTTCTTTATTTCTTTCAGCCTTCAAGAATAATTTACGATATTTTTTATTTCAAGAAAGGATTTATTCTAAAAAGGATTTCTTTACTCCCGATCTTGTCTTGCTTTGTTACATTCTTTGAACTCTGTTTTCTTCATTCTGTTATTAACTTCATTTTATAACCGTTCCATTTATCTGTTAAGCCTTTTTATCTTCTTTTTTACTGCCTCACATAATTCCTTTCACCCTATTACCTCCTTTTCTTTCTCTCTTTTCCCGCCTATCGCCCTTGATCTCTCTCCTTCTAGCTCTTTTCTTTCTCTCTTTTTTTCCCTACTTTCCTTGAGCTTTCTCCTTTGAGCACTTTTCTTTCTCTCTTTTCACTCCTAGCTCCCTAGAGCTTTCTTCTTTTAGCGCTTTGCTTTCTACCTTTTCCAACCCTATCTCCCTTGAGCTCTCTCTTTTTAGCTCCTTTCTTTCTCTCTTTTCCTCCCTATCTCCCTTAAACTTTATTCTTTTAGCTCCTTTCTTTCTCTCTTTTCCTCCCTATCTCCCTTGAGCATTCTCCTTTAAGCTCTTTCTTCCTCTCTTTTCCTCCCTACCTACCTTGAGCTTTCAGCTTCTAGCTCTTTTCTTCATCTTTTTCCTTCCTAGCTTCTTTGAGCTCTCTCCTTTTAGCACCTTTCTTTCTCTCTTTTCCTGCTTAACCCCCTTGATGTTTCTCCTTTTAGCTATTTTCTCTCTTTTCTTCCCTAGATCCCTTGATGTTTCTCCTTTTAGCTATTTTCTTTCTCTCTTTTTCCTTCCTAAATCCATAGAGCTTTCTCCTCTCTTTTCCTCCCTATCTCCCTTGAGCTCTCTCTTTTTAGCTCCTTTCTTTCTCTCTTTTCCTCCCTATCTCCCTTGAGCTCTCTCTTTATAGCTCCTTTCTTTCTCTCTTTTCCTCCCTATCTCCCTTGAGCTCTCTCTTTTTAGCTCCTTTCTTTCTCTCTTTTCCTCCCTATCTCCCTTGAGCTCTCTCTTTTTAGCTCCTTTCTTTCTCTCTTTTCCTCCCTATCTCCCTTGAGCTCTCTCTTTTTAGCTCCTTTCTTTCTCTCTTTTCCTCCCTATCTCCCTTAAACTTTATTCTTTTAGCTCCTTTCTTTCTCTCTTTTCCTCCCTATCTCCCTTGAGCTCTCTCTTTTTAGCTCCTTTCTTTCTCTCTTTTCCTCCCTATCTCCCTTGAGCTCTCTCTTTATAGCTCCTTTCTTTCTCTCTTTTCCTCCCTATCTCCCTTGAGCTCTCTCTTTTTAGCTCTTTCTTCCTCTCTTTTCCTCCCTCCCTACCTTGAGCTTTCAGCTTTTAGCTCTTTTCTTCATCTTTTTCCTTCCTAGCTTCTTTGAGCTCTCTCCTTTTAGCACCTTTCTTTATCCCTTTTCCTGCTTAACCCCCTTGATGTTTCTCCTTTTAGCTATTTTCTCTCTTTTCTTCCCTAGATCCCTTGATGTTTCTCCTTTTAGCTATTTTCTTTCTCTCTTTTCCTTCCTAAATCCATTGAGCTTTCTCCTCTCTTTTCCTCCCTATCTCCCTTGAGCTCTCTCTTTTTAGCTCCTTTCTTTCTCTCTTTTCCTCCCTATCTCCCTTGAGCTCTCTCTTTTTAGCTCCTTTCTTTCTCTCTTTTCCTCCCTATCTCCCTTGAGCTCTCTCTTTTTAGCTCCTTTCTTTCTCTCTTTTCCTCCCTATCTCCCTTGACCTCTCTCTTTTTAGCTCCTTTCTTTCTCTCTTTTCCTCCCTATCTCCCTTGAGCTCTCTCTTTTTAGCTCCTTTCTTTCTCTCTTTTCCTCCCTATCTCCCTTGAGCTCTCTCTTTTTAGCTCCTTTCTTTCTCTCTTTTCCTCCCTATCTCCCTTGAGCTCTCTCTTTTTAGCTCCTTTCTTTCTCTCTTTTCCTCCCTATCTCCCTTGAGCTCTCTCTTTATAGCTCCTTTCTTTCTCTCTTTTCCTCCCTATCTCCCTTGAGCTCTCTCTTTTTAGCTCCTTTCTTTCTCTCTTTTCCTCCCTATCTCCCTTGAGCTCTCTCTTTTTAGCTCCTTTCTTTCTCTCTTTTCCTCCCTATCTCCCTTGAGCTCTCTCTTTTTAGCTCCTTTCTTTCTCTCTTTTCCTCCCTATCTCCCTTGAGCTCTCTCTTTTTACCTCCTTTCTTTCTCTCTTTTCCTCCCTATCTCCCTTGGGCTCACTCAAAATAGGGATCTTTTCTTTATCTTTTTTCCTCCCTAGTTCTCTTTCGTTCTTTAGACGCAAAGATACAATACTGCGTAAGGTTCGCTTGATGCAATGGCTATCATCGCGAAGAAAGGAATCCGAGAACATTTAGATGCAATCGAAGTTTGTCTGGAAAAGATAAGATTCCCTCTTACTTCTCATTGACTATGTGTGATAAAATAGATTGAACTGGACCCTGTGTCTAACAAAAGATTTTGTTTGAGATTATGCATTTTTTAGGCATTCTTTTTTACTTTCTTCATTCTGTTATATGACTTCCATTTATAGCTGTTTATTTATCTGCTAATTTCGTCCTGGGTTTGATGATAAACTACATCCGGCAGCAAGGCCGCTGAGCAGAAAATGTTTTGAGTAGCATGGAATAAAAGTCTTCAATGTTGTTCTCAGGTTCACTGCGAGAATTGTAGAATTGGCGGTTGTATTTAGCTATTTCAGCAGTAAACGGATGGGACCTAGATGCCAATTTAGTACCACGCTTAAATTAAGGTAGTCGGAGCACCAAGGAAAAAAGGTTTCAGACCATTTGCCAGGAAAATATTTGTAGAAAAGACAGAAAGAAGCCATGTCACTTAGGTGAGAATGTAACTGAAGTTAAGATGCCTGTTCAGGATACCTGTGTTTTTTCATCAAGGTATGCAGACCATCATCTGGAGTGAGAAGAAACATGCAGGTACACGCAGGAGTCGTAGGACACGTAGATCCAATCAAATCAATCAAGGTCCCAATGTTTATCCGTCATATATACCTGATATATATGAAATCTAATGCTGGTCCACAGAGATAACTTTGGCGCTAATTGATGTGACGGGTATGTAGGCGACTCTCATCTGAGTAAGGTGTGACAATCTCCATGTTTGTATGCATTATTACACACAAAATCGACAACATCGGCAAAGACCAAAAGGACAGCCCGTGAAAGCGAGGGGTTAGGTGTCACATAGTTCGTGTGACAGAGTATGCCGATTAAATTCAGTTCTTCATAGCCATCTGCTAAACCATGTTGATGTTCTACCAATAGATTATAACATTATCAAAGTTTCAGGGACTTTTAAATGTGCAAACTATGACAGGGAGTGTCAAAGCTGCTCGGGATTTACAAAATATTTGAGGGCTCAAAAGTCAAGGTCCCCAGCCCATCCGGGATATCGAAGGATGAGATGGTATATATTGTGTCCCTTTCGGATTTTGGCGTTCATGGTTCTCCACAATTTTCTTTCCTTTGTAGCTTTTAATAAATTTTGTCTAAAACGTGTTCCGCCATGCATTTATTCAAGCTCACTAGGTAAGTTATGCGTTGTTTTATCTATCCTTCTTACCTGCAATCCGCCCTATGAGTATCAAGTATACCAAGCCCTCCTTCTTCATTATGTGCCCCATAAATTTAAGTGTTTCTTTCTGATGTTAAGTAGAAGTGTATTTTTGCTTCCAATTTCACTAAAACTTCGGCTTTGCTCTCATGCTCGGTCAAATGTATTTTCCATGACTTTCTGTTCAACCACATTTCTGTTGTTCCCAGTTTGTTCTTCATCTGGGAGATTATCCAATATTCACTGCCATAGAGGAGGACTTCTTAGAGCTTTGCTTAGTTTTTGGAGGGCTTCTTTCGATATTTTTCCTACTTCATGTCAGCGGGAAACGGTTGCTGGAGAAGGTGCCTTATAGAGTGGACTGGTATTACATAACAGTTGGGTACTCTTTTCTTTGTTTCAAGCTTAAGTTTTCTGTATCTGTCTATATTTCCGAGATGAGGTATAATGTACACTATTTACATTATTCGAACAATTATCCTCAATTTTGTTGCCATAATTATTACAATGTTTCGGCCTTTGTACGCTCCGGCCTTCTTCAGATGTTTGGAATGTCGAACTGAACCCTTTATTTCGCTCACTGGGGTAGACTGTTCTAGTTCCACGTGCCATGTTTAATGGATGTCAGTTATCAGTTGTCTCCTGTTAATTCCCCTTCCCAAGTTCCCCACTACCTTAACTGGGTATTGAACTCACACACTTTTGGTCCTGTCACTGAATCTAACCAACGCCTTTATCCACTGTGCCATGTGTCCTTGAGGACACATGGCACAGTGGATCCAATATTCACTGCCATATAGGAGGAGTTCTAAGTGTTTTGATTAGCTTTTGGAAGACTTCTTTCGCTATTTTTTTCACTTCATGTCAGCGGTAAATGTTTGCTGGAGAAGGTGCCTTATAGTGGGGACTGGTATTACATAACAGTTCGGGAACTCTTTTCTTTGTTTCAAGCGTAAGTTTTCTGTTTCTTAGTGCTTTGGTTGGATTTTAGGAGTCTTCTTCTTTCCCTATTTTTTGCACATCTTTCCGTTCCTTTTGCAACCATTGATTCAGTGTAATAATTTCGACTTCCTGTCAGCGGGAAAGATTTGCCGGTGAAGGTGCCTTATAGCAGGGACTCGTATTTTATAACAGCTTAGTACTCTTTTCTGTGTTTAAAAGTAAGTTTTCTGTTTCTCAATATTTTGCTTAATTTTTGGAAAACATCTTTCACTATGCGCCCTCAGATTTCAGTGTCGCAATCTGTAATGTGTAAGATTTACGGAAAATTTTAGGAGAATATTCCACAGAAGGGTGAAGAGAATACTCGGGACAATCTTGAAGGAACGAGGAAGCTTTAATGAAAACTTTAACGCCAGAAGGCGCAATGAGTCTCATTCCTTAAGGTTACTCTTACAAACAATTTGAATTGCTTCCGCTGGCTTTAATCACACGCAAAATAATTGCAACAAATATAGTTTGATGATAAGAAAGAATTTGAGAGAAAACTGTTATTTTCAGATCCACTGGGAGGATGACCCTTTGAACTTGGCAGATATCATTTATTTTAAATACGTAAAGTGTACCGTTTGGCAATCATATTAGAAAGGCTTAAAGAAGAGAGGGGAATATTTCCTTTTGTTTTCTGCAGAATTCACCTTCTGAGAATGCTGAGAAAATAGGCAATAACCTTCAGTGAAGACAATGATGGATTCTATAAATATCAAAGTAAGAACATTATCTTTCATTTGTTTACTTCGAAACAACATACCGAAATATATCTTCAGTTAATTGAATGATTTTATTCTGACATTTAAGATTTTATATTGAATATTTTAATAATTTACTACTTCTTAAGATTTATTTTTCTACAAATATTAACTTTTCAGTCTATAATTTCTATCTATCTATATATATATATGTGTGTGTGTGTGTGTGTTTGTATACGTGTGTCTGTGTGTGTGTGCGTGCTGTATATATATATATATATATATATATATATATATATATATATATATATATATATATATATATATATCTATACATATATATATATATATATATATATATATATATATAAACAGTGACACGCATAAGTATTGGATATATGTTATTTTCTGTTATAACTCTAGTTTATGTTCGTCATTTTGCCTAAACTTTAGTTTATGTTCAGCCATTCTTTACATATACATACATACATATCTATCTATCTATCTATCTATCTATCTCTATCTCTCTCTATCTCTTTCTCTCTATATATATATATAGAGATATATATATATATATATATATATATATATATATATATATATATATATATATATATATAGAGAGAGAGAGAGAGAGAGAGAGATAGATAGATAGATAGATAGATAGATAGATAGATAGATAGATAGATAGATAGATAGATAGATAGATATCTTAAACAGGACTCGCCAGCTGGTTTGTTCCACGAGTAATCAGAGGCAATGCAAGAACTTAAATGCCTTTAGTCGACACCGGAAGAGATGGTGGGAGTTGTAGTGGGTAAAAACTATAAAATAATAAAACAATGAAAAATAAAATTAAAGTAAAAGGGGGCAGAATTTGTAACCTTATCCTGGTTCGTATAGCCCTAAAATTCACTTCTTGACGTGTCTACACTGAGCCATGATCTCAGACATCCCATTCAACAACTCAATGCTAGTCTTGTATGTTGCAATGTTGCAATAGCAAGCTTCTCTAGCTGACACATCCTACACGAGTTTCAGCGTATATATATATATATATATATATATATATATATATATATATATATATATATATATGGGGCGATCGCTGTGTGTGTCCGTGTGTGTATTAATGTAATAGGAAAGAACGTTTAGATTATTAATCCAAAATTCTTTAGTATTCATGATTTTTTTAAAAATTGTGATAGATACAGAAGTAGAGTCTGTCTATATTTCTGAGATGAGGTATTATGTTCAGTATTTACATTAGTCGGACTATTGTCCTCATCTTTGACGCCATATTTGTCACAACGTTTCGGCCGTTGTACGCTCTGGCCTTCTTCAGGTGGTTGGACACATGGCACAGTGGATAAAGGCGTTGGTTAGATCCAGTGACAGACCCAAAGAGTGTGAGTTCAATACCCAGTTAAGGCAGTGGAGAACTTTCAGAGGGAAAATTAGCAGGAGATAACTGGTAACTGACATCCATCAAACATGGCTCGTGGAACTAGAACAGTCTACCCCAGTAATCGAAATAAAGGGTTCAGTTCGAAATTCCAACCACCTGAAGAAGGCCGGAGCGTACAACGGCCGAAACGTTGTGACAAATATGGCGACAAAGATGAGGACAATAGTCCGACTAATGTAAATACTGTACAGAAGTAGAGCTTAAATTATAATTATTCTTTTTAAAATACGAGTCGATCGCAACACAGAAATCACTATGTTTCGAAATTGAAACTCGAGTCCGAAAGTTTAATTTCAAAATTAAACTTAAAATTTAGAGCACAGTTTCATTCTCAAGTCATGTTTAGAATAACTGACCGAAGGAATGTTTTAGTCATTTATAGGTTGGAAATGGAGGTGTAATCTGGGGTTTGACTTTCATCATCAAAGAGTCTTTGCATTGATGAAAGTAAGAATGTTTATTATATGTCAAATTTTTGAAGTCGTGTAAGTTTGGGTAGGGGGATAATATATATATATATATATATATATGTATATATATATATATATATATATATATATATATATATATATATATATATATATATATATATTATCCCCCTACCCAAACTTACACGACTTCAAAAAAAAAAAAAAAAAAAATATATATATATATATATATATATATATATATATATATATATATATATATATATTAGATTAGGTTAATACAAATATAATGTTTGTCACATAGATGTTAAAATCACCATCCTGACTCTAGTGTTTCGATGACAGACCCACAAGCATTGGATCCGTCCACTTATCAGGGTCTGTCTATATCTTTGTTTCTATCTATCTATCTATCTATCTATCTCAACCTGTTAATATCTATCTATCTAGCTAGCTAGCTAGCTAGCTCATTGTTTCTATTTAATTCTTTTCAAATTCATATATTTCAGTCTATTCATATCTATCTATCTATATACCTATCTATCTATATACCTATCTATCTATATACCTATCTATCTCAAAATCATTTATATCTATCTGAAACTTCATTTATATCTATCTATCTATCTATCTATCTATCTATCTATCTATCTATCTATCTATCTATCCTTACCACTTTGATGCTAATTAACTTTAATGCGCGTGATGCTTTCCTCATTCTGCCAAATAAACTCACTTAATCACCTCATTTCTCCCCCACAGTATCCCTCCAACAAATAACTCAAACTATGCCTGACTACTGCAGTCGTATCCTTGGTTGAAATGCAGTTGGCGCGAACTTAATATCTGGATTATATTTTATTCTTCTTTTCGGCACAAAATTAGCAGTTATTCTATTTGTAATTATCAGGGAACTTAAATATTTGGACTTTCCTATTGAGGTTAGAGATTATCCGTTACGCCACGATTTAAATGAAAGAACATGCCTCAATAAGTATCCGATATGACAATAAAATCTGTTAGCTAAATCTTAATCGCAGTTATCTTTGCATGATAGTCGGTGTATGGATATAAATCCATATATCCTACTATATTAAATATACTAATACGGGGTACTAATAAGGATTTTTTAAAAATATTTTGTGTATATAATATTGTATCATTTATAAGCTGTGAACTAATAATTTCTTGCATTCACGAAGGTATGCATTTATATCTCTGATATTTGCACCTTTGTGCAAATTAACTGAAACAAAACGAATAATTCCGTTGTTCTTTACATTTTACGTATTTTCCCAATTTTTTTTTTTTTTTTTTTTTTAAGCGTATCACCCCAAGCAAGGCTGGAGGCCACTATCACGCATGGGGTTACAGAAGGGATGGAGGAAGAACAGATAGTAGTGGTAAAGGAGAGGATGTGGAGAAAGAGAAAGACGGAGGGTCGATCAAGCCAAGGGGGTTACAGAAGATTTGGAGCGAGAGCAGATAGGAATGAAAGATGAAAGGATGTGGAGAAGGGAAGTGGATAGATCAAGGCAACTGGAGATGACGATTGACGCTACACTTAAACCGTTGGAGATTGTATTTGTCAGGGAAACAATGAGACATGACACAGTGAACATGTCAGTACTTCGTATGTCCATTCTACGAAGTCGTTCCTTGCAAGTTGACCCCAGATTCCCGATTGGATTTAAATCAGGAGAGTTTCTGGGCCTATCTATAGTACTTTGATTTGCTCACTGGTAAAGCTTGCCAGTGTGTTCGTGCAGCGTTACAATTTTTGTACGCTTCCTTGGAATAACGTCCAACGCAGAAAATGGCCGTAGGACAACTAATCGACAGTCAAGACAATAGTGTCTGTGCGTGGCGAAAATCTGATGCAATCATGTATGACGCAATATTTTTCAAAGCCAAACAATTTTCATCATACACCCCGAAAATAAATTCATTTTGCTGCACGCTACTGCAAATGAGGAAAAAAAAAAGAAATCGATTACATCCTGTTCACCCCAGTGGATCTAAAAATGACCGTATGGTGAACGAAAGAATACAAAAAATGAAAACGAATGGCCTTATTAATGTGGAAAACCATCGTATGTATGAATGTATCTTATGATCCTGTCCTCCTGTAGTTTATTTAGAAAGTCTTGATAAAATTCAAAGAAGAATCAGCAAGGTTACGTTGTTTCGGCTTTAGTCATTTTTACACCACCATACTGTGGCTTCCCTATGCATTTTCTATAAATACTTTCATGGTTCCTTTTCGGATGAAATCTACGTTATAGTAACTGGACTTTATGCGTTTAAGCGCACCACTAGATTGACGACAAAGTCTCATCAATTCACAGTTGAATTAACTAAATATAACTGTAATTTCTATGATAACATTTTATTCTCTCGCACTTGTGTGGGACTCTGTTCTGGCTCTATGTTTTCCCGCCAACTTGGATTTTCAAAATTTAAATTGTTACCTACTGTCTTCTTTAGTCTTCTACCGTTCTCGCTCTTTAATAATGTTTCTGTTTTTTTTTTTTTTATTATCCTTTCACACCTATTCCGCTTTAGTGGCTTTACTCCCTTGCATTTGGCGATATCTGTGAAAAAATATTATATCCGTACTTTATTTTATAATAGATGGATGTAACGCATTTGAGGACGAAGGTGTGAAGCATGGTCACATCAAGTGTGATCTCTGAAGAGGGTGGTGTTTGTGAGCGCATGCTGTTATCGAGGGCAGGTTATGTAAAACACCTGATATGTCAGCATAACAACTAGACACAACCCAACTAGACTAACCTGCCTCATAATCTTGCCATGAATACCTACGTTGTTTGCTATGTGGTTTGCAGATCGTCTTCTGGACAGAGAAGAAACATGGGAGTACACAAGAAAGTTGCAGGACATGCAGATCCAATCAAATAAATCAAGGTTACAACGTTTATTTGTCATTGTTAAGATAATCGATATTTTAATGAAATTTCTGAGTTCTGGGATATTTGATGCGGTCGGCTGACTTTACAAGTGGAAGTCTTTTATCTGGTTTTTCGTATTCTTCGTTTGGCGACAAAATTAAGTCAGGTGCACTGAAAACGTCAGTTGTTGCAGAACTTTTCTTCTGAGTAGTCCGTTTGCTACAATTCGATGACATGATAGGTAAACGATACCACAAAAAAAAATCAAAAGAAACAAAAGAAAAACACTAATGTTAGTTTGAATATTTCTTCTAACTTTTTGCCGGAAAGCTTTAATGCTGTTTCCTTTTAAGCCACAGGCCATAATCACTAAAATTATAATAAACCCATTTTTTTTTGTTTACCATAAAACATAGGTGGTTTATCATCCTTCCCTTTACTCCTCTTTATCTTATTTCTTTTATCCCACAGGTGATAGTCATATATGCCTGATAACTATGAAATCGAAGACAAGAAACATCTGAGAAACTACGGATGCCGAAACGAGACGGAAACCTTTAAAACAGATGAGACATGTATGCAGCCGACTCTCATTTGAGTAAGATATGGTAATCACCATGTTTATATGTATCATTCTACTCAAACTAAACAACTTCACCAAAAAAACAAAATAGCAGCACGTAAAAGAGAGAAGTAAGAGCCAAGTATCCCATAGTTCGAGTGTATATCTATCAAATGCAGGTGATCGTAGCCATCTGCAAAACCATGATGATATCTTAACAACAGATTACAACAACGTCATCAATACAGAATCTTTTAAATGTGCATGGTGTGGCAGAGAGTGCAAAAGGCGCCCGGGATTTGCGAGACATTTGAGGCCATAAAATACGCGGCCACCAATCTAGCTGGGATATCAAAAGAATAAGAAAGAGTTAATATGTCGTGGAGGCGGCAAAGGACTGTCCATTGCTAGCCTCAAGACTCACTGTCGATCCCAAGGTTGACGCCACATTCAACATTTAAGTCAATGTTTTATTGTCAGTGATGGCAATGCACATCTGACGAGTAGACAGCCAGTATGTATGTTTGTATTGTAGCCGAGTGATTAGAACGTTCACTTCCGAATATGAGGAATTGTCCGAATCTTATTTCCAATCATGAGACCTGGTCGAATTTTCAGGAATGGAAATTCTTGATGTTATCGGCGCTGAAGCTTTGAAAAGTCCTTATAAACCATTAAGTTTTGCAAGTGTATTTGAGTAGAGACAACTGTTTTGAAGGCGCGTACTTTGTGCTAGCACGTAATCGAAGGTCATCATGGCTGTTTTTTTTTATTGGTTTGGTTTGTCTTGCTTACGGCATATCAACCTCAATGGATTATTTAATTCCGACAAGATATTTGTTGCTGGTACTTTTATTTACAAAAATGTATTGTTGGTAACATTATTTTTCAAAAATGTATTGCTGGTAATATTTTTTCCAAAACTGTATTGCTGGTAATTATTTCAAACTATATTGTGGATATTTTTTTCTCCAAAAATGTATTTCAGGAATTTTTTTTTTTTCAAAAAGTTATTGCTGGTAATATTTTTTTCAAAAAGGTATTACTGGTAATTTTTTCAAACTATATTGCTGATAATATTTTTTTCACCAAAAATGTATTGCTGGTATTTGTTTTCAAAAAGTATTGCCGGGATTTTTAAAGGTATTACTGGTATTTTTTTTTAAAAAAAGGTATTGCTGGTAATATTTTTGTCAAAAGGGTAATACTGGTAATTTTTTTTTCAAAAATTTATTAATGGTAATTTTTTTATCAAAAAGGTATTGCTGGTAATATTTTTTTCAAAAAGTTAGTGCTGGGAATATTTTTTTTTTAAATTTATTACCGGTAATATTTTTTTTCAAAAATGTATTGCTAGTAATTGTTCAGATTAGCCTTTCGCCATGGCGCCTAGTCTCTCTGAATTTAAATGCAGTACAAGACTGAGGTCGACGTCACACCAATATACAGTTGAGCCAGCTAGATGTAGCCGTAGGTTCTAGGCTGACAACTACTTTTCTCGCAATCGTCTTTGTGGAACTCTCTTCGAGCTAGCTTCATACTTTCCAGCCAACTTTGATCTTAAAAAAATTAAATGCAATGTTTACTGTCTTGCATGGGGCGAACTCGATTTAAAAACAAAGGGGTCATTTATCTAGCGTGTAGTCGTGTTATTCTCTCCAGAGCAAGATTTCTTAGGCATATGAAGCACCATACACAAAAGGGACAAGTGAGAATGCCTGAAAATTAACCACTACGTAGAACAACATGTGTGAACTCTATATTAATTCACCATTCACCAGTATTTGATCTAATGTGCTATACCCATCAGCTACAGAGAAAGCTTTTGTTCTGATTCCTGTTGGAGGACACATATTTTCTACGAAATTTCTCGGATATTCTGGCCGATATATGTAATTAATAGAGTTTATTATAAACAGAGCGTTTGCTTAAATATTTGTATAAACAGAAAATAATTATATTTTCCTCCCTCTTACTACTTTGCTTAGTTTATGAAAAGCAACTTTTGCTATACACCAACACATTTATAATACTAGCCATTTATATTTGCATTAAATACTTACTTGTATTTATTTGTTAATTTATTCATTCATGCAAGTGATTTGATGTCAGAACATGATCTTTTTTCTCTTGTTATTCAAAACACTTAGTCTGTATTTCTTAAATGCGGGTATTTTAATAATACCTTTTTTTTTTAAAAAAAAAAAGCAATACAGAACTTATTGAATCACTTTATCAATATCAAGGGAAAACAGATAATGTGCGTAAGCAATGAATCAATTCACTTAACTTGATTAGTGCTAACTTAAGTGCGCCTATTTTAAATATATCATTCATTTTGCAAAAAGTGTTTAGATGAGGAAGGGGGAGACAACCTATTATGTCTAATGTGCTACGGTAAAAGCCCAGATTACAAAAACGAAAAGGTTTCTTTATTGGTATAGAAGGAAAGTTAGCGACTTACAGTTGGGTTTTATCTGCGTTAGACAACTTCGTATTAATGCCAACATGAAAGGAACGAATCCACATCTCGCCTCAGCTACGGGTATTTTTTTTTTTTTTTTTTAACATTCCAGTTAAAGCAAAGGTATAAAACCACTAAGACACAAGGGGTTACATGAACCCATTTTCTTCCAGGTTATGTGCCGTCCTGAGTATGGCGATAAACTACATCCACGTCCTGGGTAAAACGATAAATTACGTCCAACAGCAAGACCTGTGATCAGGAGGATTTGACGAGCGTGGAACCACCTCTTAATTGCTTGTTCCCAGGTACATCTTGACCCGGATGATAGCACCTGTTAGAGTCACAACTATGGGCAAATAGTTGACCCTACCCTAAACTGGGATCAATACGCTATGAAAGTTTACATATAGGTTTTAATACCAAAAATACTTTGTAAAAATTATTACCAGCAATACATTATTATCAGCAATAAATTTTTGAAAACAATATATTACCAGCTATACATATTTTGAAAAAGAATACCACCAGAAATACATTTTCCAAACAAAATATTACCAGCATTAAAAAAATTATCGGCATTACATAACCCATTGAGGTTGATATGCCGTAAAACAAATCAAACCAAACCAAACAAGGTTATAGGTTAAATTCGGAGATATCCAAATATAGAAATGCAGTGGCGATAAATATATATAGAAAAGCCAGTGAAAAGTTGACCTACATCCGGCAACTCATATGACTAATCTACTTATAACCATCTTCCTCTGAATTGACTTTAGACTGAGAAAGTGATCAAGACAACGTGTGGCTATTATACACCATCGCACTGGCTTACGTATTGGTGAGGTTACTGCAAGTTCAATTATTTTTAATCATTTCATTCCAATCAAGGCATTAAAAATCTGCTAAGTTGTAAAATGCTACTTAATGTGAAAGAATAAGTGAAAAAGTAAAACATTACTGACGAGAGTGAACAATAAAGGAACAGAAATTAAACGACTGATATTGCATTTACATGCTCGAAGATCAAAGTTGGGCGTAAAGCAAGATGTCAAAAGAGAATTTGACACGAGAGAAGTGCTAGTGAAGAAACTGCTAGCATAGAACTTACGGTTATATGTATCCATTTCTAATGTAAAATGATGAAAACTGGCTATCAATTTAGTACTGTGTTCAAATACGTAAAGTCGAGGTAACAAAAAGGAAAACTCCCCAGAACAATTAACATACAAATTGTTATAGAAAATTTACAGGGAAGCTACATTACGGTTTCGGGACATATCAACACATATATATATATATATATATATATATATATATATATATATATATATATATATATATATATATATATATATATATATAGATAGATAGATAGATAGATAGATAGATATTAATAATATTAGTGGTGAACATATATATATATATATATATATATATATATATATATATATATATATATATATATATATATATATACATAAATTCCCAGGAGGATAGAATCCAGATAGAACTCAATGTCCAGGACAGAGTAAGAATATAATATAAAAGGCTCAAACACTAATATTCCATGATTATAATTTATTACATTGGAATCGTAATCACGATCAAATTCATCAAATAATTTAATGTAATTGTGTATACACACACACACACACACACACACACACACACACACACACACATATACATATATATATATATATATATATATATATATATATATATATATATATATGTGCACACACCCGCGCGCACTCACACACACGCACACACAACCCGCGCGCACTCACACACACACACACACACACACACACACACACACACACACATATATATATATATATATATATATATATATATATATATATATATATATATATATATTAGCATTTCACTCCAAGCAAGGCGGGCATGTCACTAGCACTCAAGAGGTTATAAAGAGTGAAAGTAAGAGTAAAGAGGGGTGTTTAAGAAAAGGATAAAGAGAAGGACGGGGATTACAATCAAGGCATCAGACAATGTCGATCGACATTACATTTAAATTTTTGAAGATTATAGTTACCAGAGAAGCAAGTAAGAGGAAGGGTGTTCTACTGCCGGGAAGTGCAAGGAAAGACGGTATTGGAGTAGAAGAGGCCATTATATTTAACTATTCAGATTGTGAAAAGGTGGGACCGAGATGCTAAGCTAGTAGCATGCTTAAATTCATGCAGTTAGGCAGTTAGGGTACCAGTGAAATTAGCTCGTCAGAGCAGATGCCATGCAAATATTTGTAGAAAAGTCACAGGGAAGCCGCAGCACGTCTGTGAGAATATGACTGTTGCCAAGATGCCAGATCAGGACCTATCACATTGCATATCCGTTTCTGGATTTTGTCAAGAACCTCGAGATGAATAGTGGGGGGGCACCAGACCATATATGGCAAGAACGAATGGTTGATTTGTAGACTTGAAGGATGGACTCAGACGAGAAAAAACTCCCGGCGCGAAACACAGAACCAATTTTCCTTGCGGTAAGTGAAGCTATAGATTCAATGTTGTTTTTCTACATCGGTTCAGTAGAAAACTTTGTTAAATATAACAGACAATGGAACTATATTATGTTTTATAATGAGCCTTTCCAAGCGTCGTATAATGGCTTACATTGTATAACAAATTATTAACGATGTGATAATTTTCCATTTGTCCAAAAACTAGACATTGGAATTTTACGAAATTTTCACAGAATGATGGCAACAATTATACGCGTGTCCTGAGCAAATAACTATAATGTTTTGCGTAAGTGTAAATAAACTATAGCCATTTGCATGAGTAACTCGATACTTCACTCTTCCAAATTATTAACGAGTGACCTCATAAACGTGTTATAATGGGTCGCAATTTTGACTTAACCGCTTCTAAGAAGTCTGTTATATCATCTGAACTTGCAAAATGTAAATGAACATTAAAATATCCAAAATAATTGGAAGACACACTAAACTATGAAAAGGTTTGTTGCAGTTCCTATGAAGGTACGTAAGAACGATAAAGGTAAACTAGAGAGTTGTTCTCTAACGTTCTCTGTGGAGAATTAAACGTGAAGCTGTAAATAACCCAGTTTTTACCAGTAGAGTAATTTTTAAGCTCATTGGAGAAACAACTGTGTCCAGAATTACTCGATGTCGTCTTCTGAAATAGGTCGGGAAATCATTGAGACTGATAACACTGACTCCATTAACAAAATGACACGTACAAAAGCGTCTGAAATGGGATACGATAACATATAGGTCTACATCTCGAAGGTTTTGTTCCCGGATGAATCTCGTCCTACCATTGATGGCCCTGACGGTTGTAGCAAAGGTCGTGTCGTAAACAGACGACATAGTGCGAACCTACTTACGCACGAACATATACATACAGACACAACATCACATGTACAATGCCAAACGATCATTGGCTAATAAATCACTAATACATTTTACAAATCGCAGTAATGCGACAATTTTTGAATCGCTTTATTTTTTTAAGTAGTCAAATTCGTGCACTTCTGTGAGAAGTGGCTCACAGAAGCTTCCTTAAGTCTCCCCAAAGCTTGCTCGCTGATTGATTGATGCCAATTATTCAGATAATTTGCATGTGAAGAATATTTTCCCGCGCAACGAATCGGAGCCTATAGTCGCTTATATAGTGAGACCTCAGCTGCTAAACGAATCTACGACAGTTGGAACTCCAGTTCTAACCACGCGCCAACCTTCTCACCCACACCCACATGCTGATGATAATTTGTACACCTTCACTAAAAAACTTCTTTTGACACAACAATACTTTTCAACAGTAATATCACAAGAACAAACATCATCAAACACTCATGAAAATTTATCCAGTGAACTTTAAACCAAATAATTATCTCTCACTGAACTCTTAAATTGCATTCAAAGGGAGGTAACTCTTGATTAATTCAACCTTTCTTACTTAAATGCATGTTTTCATTCACATCGTTGTTTGATATTGTACATCTTGTTAATATACATATATTTTATGTGCAAAAATGGCTTGTGGTTATTCTTCTTGCGTGAGTCCTGTTTTCTTATCAAAATTAAATGAATGTGGTAAAGTCATCCACAAAATCATCATCATCAACGCTTGAAACGCCAACAACGAAGAGTGGGTATCATGATTTAGGCTGCAATTGTTGGATTTATCATGGTTGGTCCTTGGAAAGTGCCTGACGGTATTAAAATGACAGCAGATGCTTATATAGCCTTCCTGAGTGAGCACCTTGGTTTAAAAAACAAAGGATCACGTTCAGTAGAACCATCATATTTATGCAAGATAATGCTTCCTCACATGCAGCGCATAAAACTACGGTGTACCCGCAACAATCATGTTTCTGCTGATCTCGGGAAATGAACTGGCCGGCCGAATCTCTAGACTTAAACCCAATCGAAAATTTGTGGGTCATTCTGAAGCGACGTTTGTACGAGAAAAGACGCCAATTTAGAAGTAAAGACTTATGGCAGGCAAGCTCTACTATTATTTTTCTTTTAACTCTATGAACTTGTTAATTTCTATAGATTTCATGTCGATTACGGTATATGCCTCCTTAACAATTTCTATATGAAGCAATTAAAGCGTAATTTTCTTGTTTACATGAGTTCTAATTACACGTCGCTAATCATTTGGAACAGTTACAATTTAAGTAAAGAGACTAAATGACCGTAGTTGCTGTGTATTTTTGCGGAACTTTAAACTTTTTACAAGATACCCTCCATTATTATGTTGCCATTATTCTGTGAAAATTCCGTTAAATTCCAACGTGAAATTTCCTCACATATCGATTTCTCCTGAAAATTATAGTTAATAAATATATTATTGTTGAAACTTGACTAATGCATGGAATAATAATGCAAACACAAATGTAGTTAGAATAAAATGTATTGAAACAAGAAAGTGTACACAATATTTACATATAGTCTTTTGTATATTCCTGGGAAGACCGTTCCTGGAGAATGTGTTGAATAAGTCGCAGTCGGGCAGAGTCTCTAGTTGGATCTCTTGATTTGCCTCCCTGTCTTCCGGTACCAACCATATTTATATCGTCGGTACTCCGCTATGCATATTAGGTGGATCCTACCACAACAATTATAAATATTTTAAAATGAGGATTTACTTTTCAATCATTTTTATATATAAGATGTCTGATCAAGAAGCTTCGGATCTGTTGCTATGGTAACACAGGCTTGGCATGCGATTGACAAACAACTGGTGATTACACAGTAAATTATAACATTCTTGAAAAAGACAAAAAAAAATAGCTAAGGAGTAAGTTTAAAGCGGATGAAAAACGACCAAAAGAATAAATGATCACGACACCTTACACGTATGCACACCCACGCAGAAGGAAGCATGGGGTCACGCGCGCGAACACACACACGCTATGAAAAGAAATCTTAAATCAATGATAAGCGCATATGAGGAAAACGACAGTCAATTGGTGATAAACGTGACGAGTGGACTAAATTCTGGATTTGGGATGATGAAGGTAACATCAATCAGCTAGCTGATAAACCTTTTACTGATATTAATTATTTCTCTCTCGCTCTCTCTCCCACTCTCTCTCTCTCTCTCTCTCTCTCTTTCTCTACATATATATATATATATATATATATATATATATATATATATATATATATATATATATATATATATATATATCTTGGATGTAACAGCAAAACTGTCCAAATCGTATAATAGCAGCGGATAATTGTCTATTGACAAAATGTTTAATACCTAAAAACAACAAAACTTATCGAGTTTCATTTTTCCAGGTTTTCAGATAAGAAGCTTAGCCATCTTGACACTATTTGTCATAAGAATCACTCAAAAACCCTTTTTGAGTTATTCGGTTAGGAATAGAACAGGTTAAAATCATTTTTGACAGCCATACTATGTCTTCCCAACTGAGAAATGGTGAGAGAAAAAGATCATTTAGGCCTTCAGTAACGGTACAAACATTCATACTGTTTTCCGTCTTCAAAATCCATTCAAGAACTATCAAGTGAACGGTAAATAATTTTAAAAAGGAGTGAACAGTAGAGAGGAAAAATGGATAAAGAGGTCACAGCAGCAAGTGAGATGATTATTTCACCTTAGACCTAAATAAAATCTTATTGTTCAAAATATAGTTCAATAGTGTCCTAAAAACCTCGGAGAATTCCACTAAGATATCTTTAATCATTTCATTTCCAAAGATACAACGGTTCAAGGCTTAATCAAATAATTAGACAATTTTGCTGTTACACCCGGTATATATATATATATATATATATATATATATATATATATATATATATATATATATAGGGTGTAACATCAAAATGGATGGTAGTATGTATGGCAAAATTACACACACACACACACAGATATATATATATATATATATATATATATATATATATATATATGATTTTGCCCCATACATAGGAAGTAGTACGTATGTGTTATGATAAAGACTTCATATTTATACAAAGAAATGAAATTCCACGTAATCCCACATGCTTCTATACATAGATATACTTGTGCGCAAACTTACGCCTACATATCTGCAGGCACACCTATCGTCCAATTAAGATAGTCATCTCGCCCCTAGCCAATCAAGTCAATATTGACGACCCACGTCTTGGTTTCCCGCCAAATCAACCTAACAAATGAAGACGCTCAAATCGACCAACCTAACGTACATTGTAATTAGCGATCACTTTAATTCTCGGATCGCTTCCATTCTTTTGTCCCATTTGCAACGAGATTTTGAATCACGTGAATGGCCATTCACTGTTTGGGCTTCTTTATTCTGTGCCACCCATTATCGAACTGTTTAGGTTTTTTTATGGTTTCAGTTTTAATTCTGACGTATGTCTCTTTACTAATTACTAAAAGCTCTGCAAATAAAGGCGAATTTAGACACAGAAAGAATGGTCTTGGAGAAACGCAAGTGCAAACGAAGACTGAAATTCTAGATTGGACTCAAATAAATTAGCTATTAGAAAGAAAAAAATCATGAATGAATGAGAGAACGAATGAAATCAGAAACAATGAGATAAAGAGAAGGAAAGAAAAAATGAATTAATCAAAGGAAAAAAGAAAGTATGTAAAAAGAAATTATGAGAAATAAAGAAAGAATAAAATAAGAAACTCAGAATGAAAAAATAATGAAAAAGAAAGAAAGAAAGGAAAAAAAGAAAGAATGAACTTGAAGTAAGAATTAAAAATGACATAATGAAAAAGAATAAATGAAGAAGAAAAGAAAGTAAAAATGAAAAAATAATTATGAAAAAGAAAGAATGAACACTGAAATCGTAGGACAAATAAAATATCTATTAGAAAGAAAGAAAGAAAGAAAATAGAAAACGAAAGCAAGAATAAAAACGAAATAATGAGAAAGAAATAAGAAGTAATGAGAAAGAAAAAATGAATGAAAAAATAAGAATGAAAAATGAAATAATGAAAAGGAATTAAAAATTAAAGAAAAAAACAAAGTAAGAATTGATGAAAAAGAAAAATTGAATGAAGGAAAGGAAAAAAGTAAGAATGAAAAAGTAATGAAAAAGAAAGAAATATTGAATAAAGGAAAGAAGAAAGCGTGACCTAAAAAGAAAGAAAAAAAAAAGAAAAAAAAACGAACAAAAATAATTACGGAATGAAAAAATAAAGAATGAAAGAAAAAAGCAAGACAAAATTGAAGAAGAATTAAAGAATGAAGAAAAGTCCGAATTAACAATAAGTGAATGAATGACGAAATAAAGAATGAAAGAAAAAGAAATATAGAAAGCATTGCAAAAGGAAGAATGAAGAACAGAAAAAATAATATATGAAAAACAAAGAGTGAATAAATCTAATGAAACCGGAAATAAATAATTAAAAACAAACAGCAAAAGTAATAGAATAATAAATAAATAATGAAACAAAGAAAGAATAAAATAGAATGAAAGTTAGGAATATTAAAGAGACGGAAAAAATAGAAGTATTTTATAAAAGTATAATGTTAAAAAGACTAAAAAGATATTTAAAGTAAAAGTTATGTTTAAAATAAGAAGAAGAATTCAAATAAAATGATAAAAGTCAGGAATCAAACATTGTTCAAATCTTTAAAAAAAAGTAGAAAACGGAAACAATAAAGTAAATGAAATGAAGAAAGAGAATAAAAACAAACAAACAGTGAAAGTCAAGCAGTTTTGCAGAGAAAAATAGACAAAACAAAGAAAGGAATAATATAGACCAATTCGAAAGAAATAAAGACAGATAGAACGAATAAGAGGTAACAGAAAATATAGTAATAAAAAAAAAAACGAAATAAAAAATACAAACGCGAATATAATGAAATTAACAAAAGCAAAAATAGAGAAAAAGACAAAGGAGACAATGGCCGACATAACGAACAATTCCCTGACAAAAGAACGTCGTTCAGTCCAGTGCATACAAAACAAGAAATTGAAAGACGACTGCAAACGACGAAACTTTAAACTTTACAAATTGATAAACGGGAAAGTATTGAAGTTTTCAGTCATAGCGTACTGATTCCACCTTTTGTACTAACACACGACAGTCAGAAATGTCTGCTGCATGTGTAGTCAGTCCTAAAATAAACAATTCGATTAGAACGATTGTAGGTTATAATTTTCTTTTTTGTACGATTTACTTGAAGGACATGAAGTGTACTCACAAGTATTGACAAATGAAAATGGTAAAATTTATTAAGAAAATTAGTCAGGTCGCTTGTGTTTAAAGAAGCTATTTATTTCTTATATACTTTTTGCACCAAGTCACTGTCGAAAATAGCGTGTAGTGTAGTGCTGTTGTCGAGAGGAACCACACAGAGAAGATTGAGATAACTGGGGACTTGAGTTCAATTTCATCGCCAGGAACATGTTGTCAAACAGACGTTTCTTTGTGGAAATCAGTCGATGGTAGATATAGAAGAATGATTTCCCCCAATGTAGCGTTCTTCCTCCCCTCTTCTTCAATATCTACACACATGATCATCACAATTTAGAAATGTTTTCCAATCGGGCGTAATTATGGCATGTCTTTGTAAAATCAAATGATATGTGCTTTTTTTTCATGATTCTCATGATCCGAATCAAATGCCTAACCCTTTTGTTAATCTCAAAAACTCTACTGGGTTGTTAATGGTGAAAATAAGATATAATGTTTCTCATACAAAATATTCATAATTTAGCCAAATGTATTGTGGACAGATGAAGCCAAATTTGAACTTTTCGATAGTACGAAGAGCCTGGAGAAAAATTGGAAAATAAAAGCAAATACACTGCCACTACTGAAATTTTATCATCTACTTAAAAAATATCTCATTTTAAGATTTTTTTAGTTTGTAGAAATAGATTTATATTCAAAACACTACTTTTGGGGGTATATCAAAAAGAGAATATTTTATTTTTTTATTTTAACACCTCCAAAACTAAAACTCTCTCTGTTAATCATCTGCGTGACCCCTCTGATTTCCATCAACATTGATGATGCTGACCTCCAGGAGAGAAAATCGTTTCACCTTCTCGGGCTAAGATTCTCGGCTAACTTGAAAAGGAAAGGCTATATGGAATTCATTGATATGTCACCTGCTAAGAAAGTTGGTTCACTCTGTCGTGCTAGACAATTTTTCCTTCCGGAATCTATCCTATACATCTATAAGTCTATCAGTTGGCTATGCTTGGAATATTGCTGCCACATATGTGTCTCTGCTCATGCTATATACCTAGAGATCCTGTGCCTTTTCTATAAATATTTTCATGGCAATTGTTCGGATGAGATTTTCGCTATGGTACCTAGACTTTTTGAATTTAAAAGCAGTACTAGACGAAATCTCAGTTAAGTTGGCTACATGTAACCGTAAATTCTATGCTAACAGCTTCTTTTCTCTCACTTATCGCTTGTAGAACTCTCTTTCCGCTACATGCTTTCCAGTCAACTTTAATGTGTACAAATTTAAATGCAATGTCAATCGCTATCTAGTATTTTCCTGATTACACTTTTCTCTTTCCGCTTATTATTAATATTTCTGTTCCTAATTCTTACACATACTGTAATCCTTTGTGTCTTGATGATTGCATGGGGCGAAACCAATTAAAATATAAAAAGGGCATGTTCATTTTTGGGAACAAGTGGTAATGAGAATTTCATGGTACTTAACTGTTTCTAAAATATAGTAGGATAAGTGATGAAAAATGGTTTATATACAACAATGTTCAACGCAAAGGATAAAACTCTACAACATTCCCCAAATCTGACGAATTTCTTTCATACATGTACACGAATTACTGATATTAGATCAATTCGTAAGTCTAGAATTTTACATATATATATATATAAGTTTACCAATTGCCCACGCTTAGAGTATTGCAGCCACATATGCTATTTATCTAAAGATCCTTGATAAAATCCAAAGAAGAATCAGCAATATTATTGGTCGTGACATGGTGGCTCGGCTTCAATCACTTTCCCATCGGCGTAAGGTTGCCTCTCTGTGACCTTTCGATAAATATTTTCATGGTAATTGTTCGGATGAGCTTTTCGCTGTGGTATGAAGAATTTATGAATTTAAGCGCAGTACTAGATTGTCCCCGAGATCTAATTTAAAGTTGAGATTGCTATATATCGCCGTAAATTATATGCTAACAGTTTCTTCTCTGGCTTGTGGAACTCACTTCCTACGACATGCTTTCAAGCCAAATTTAATCTGTAAAAATTTAAATGCAATGTCATTTGGTATCTACTGTCCTCCTGATTAGTCTCTTCTCTTTCCGATTATTATTAATATTTCTGGTCCTAATTCTTACACACACTGTAACCCTTTGTGTCTTGGTGATTGCATGTGGTGAAACTAATTAAAAAATAAAAAGTGGTCATGTTAATTTTTGGGAACAAGAGGTAATGAGAATTTCATGGTACTTAACTGTTTCTAAAATATAGTAGAATAAGTGATGAAAAATGGTTTATATACGAAAATGTTCAACGGAATGGATAAAAAATCCACAACATTCCCAAAATCTGACGAATTTATTTCCTACATTTACACGAAATACTGATATATTAGATCAAGTCATAAGTTTAGAATCTTACATATATATATAAGTCTACCAATCGTCTATGCTTAGAATATTGCAGCCACATATGCTATTTATCTAGAGATCCTTGATAAAATCCAAAGAAGAATCAGCAATATTATTGGTCGTGATATGGTGGCTCGGCTTCAGTCACTTTCCCATCGCCGTAAGGTTTTCTCTCTGTGCTTTTTCTATAAATATTTTCATGGCAAATGTTCGGATGAGCTTTTCGCTATGGTACCAAGAATTTATCAATTTAAGCGCTGTACGAGACTAGCGTCGAGATCTAATTTAAAGTTGAGCTTGCTAGATGTAGCCGTAAATAATATGCTTACAGTTTCTCCTCTGGCTTGTGAAACTCACTTCTTCCCACATGCTTTCAAGCCAAATTTAATCTCTAAAAATGTCAATGCAATGTCAATCGGTATCTATTGTCCTTCTGATTACTCTTTTCTCTTCCCGTTTATTTTCAATGAGTTTCTTCCTAATTATTCCAGATCTAGTAACCCCTTGCGTTTTAGTGCCTTTCCTACCTTGCTTGGGGTGAAATCGATTAAAATAATACACACGCAAAAATAATTTCATGGTGTTTTTTTTAAGGAATACAGGGCAGCTGCAAACCTTTTTATTTAGTGTAATAATTGTTATTCAGTTTCGCACGTGTTACCACCGTGTCACTGGTTGTTAAATTTGTCAAACATAGGCATGTTTTTAATACAGGGGATGATTAGAAAGAATTAAATAGGCAACGGTATTGCATATTTTAAAAAATGGATTACAAGCAATGGACACGTCAATTTGCATTACGGGTGCCCGGGTCCTCTGAAAGTCATTCATTTGATTATATAAGTCAGGTAGGTTTACGTCGCTTTGTTCTTGGTTGAAATCTGAGGGACAGTCCACCTCAAGTGTGTTCTGGTCGGCCAGATCCGTCCGGTTACATCTGTCTAGCTGGGCTGGTCGTCTGCCAGAGATGTCACTATATTCATCAACCATCTCTTGTAATTGATTGATCACTGTCGGGAGTAACAAGTAATGGACAAAGAAAGTAATTACTTGATCTATTTTTATCTTTACAGACTTTATTGATGTTATTATTATTATTGCTAGAAGTGGACATGGAAATTTCACGGTTTTCCTATATGAATTTTCTTATGAATCTTAATCGTTAAATTCTTCTTTTATTTGCCATGTCCGTTCAGGACGTTGGCGATCATAGCTTTCCACAGCTTCCTGTGCTTTTCCTCTTAATAGGTTTTGTATATTTGCTATTTCTACCAAACCCTGTTCTACGATCCATTGGCTCAAGCTCATTAAGTATGTTACGCGCTGCTTTCGTATGTCCCCTTTTACCACAATCAGTCCTGTGAGTATCATATTTTCCAAGCCTTCCCTCTTTATTACATGCCACAGAAATTTCAACTGCCTCTTCTTTACTAAATGATTTACTAAGCTCATGGCGAGTTCTACGACATTTTTTTTATGGTCTCTTTTTTTTCTATCACTGAAACCAAGTTACATTTCTGATATGGCTTTTGTCTTTACAGGCACTCAAAACAAAATATTTCATTATTTATGAGGTATAGGTAGGAGATGTTAAACACTTCTCTCTTCCCTTCTTTCTTTCTTTCTTTCTTTCTTTCTTTCTTACCTTTTTTCTTTATTACCTTATTTCCTTCTTTTTTTGCTTTCTTTTCTCACCTAAACCAAGTAGCATCCCGGATATATTTTCCGTTTCTTCATGCGATAAAAACAGAAATAGTCCATTATTTATGAGGTATTAGCAGGGCGTAATACTCGTGCTAACTAAATTAAGGGCAAGCAGTATTATTGTTATTGTTACTATTATTATTATCATTTTATCGTGAGCAATCGAATTCCTACACCATTCTGTGTTATACATAAAGACATTCATATAATCGCATCATGGTCATCTATCAGAAAATTCAACAGATTGAATCACCAATAATTTCTGGCCACTTTGGGTTTGTGATTTTATTTTCATCATAAATATTCATTTTCTCTTTGACAGAAATTCAGTTGAATATTAACAGATTCCAAATATGACAACATCGGCAACATTATTTGGTCAATTAAGATTACATCATATATATGTAATAACACAACCATTTCATAGTTATAAATGTTGTTACTTCAGTGGGTAGACCGTCATGGCCCTCCACAGCTTACTTTTCTTTTCAGTTTATGCACTTCCTACCCAGCTGAGGAAAGATAGTCTGGTGGTTTTCTCGTTGCTTTTCCTACGGTTTTGAATTCAAAGTTATCTTCTGTTAGACATCATGTCATCCAAAGTTGGTGCGCTTTGTCTATCCTGCTATTGAGTGGGAATGCCAATCCTACTACAAGTATAATAAAGCAGACAGTGTTATCAATTCTGAATAACACTGTTTCTGTTAATAATAATAATAATAATAATAATAATAATAATAATAATAATGAAGTCAAAATCCATATACTGCGAAGAGTTATGCTCATTTAAGTTTTTTCTCGTGAAAACAGTTTTTTGTTTAATTAAGTAGGAATAACGAAAAAAAAGTACCTCACTTGCCCAATGATTATGGTGGTGATTATAAAAAATGCTGGTTAAAAAGATATTAAGTATAATAATAATAATAATAATAATAATAATAATAATAATAATAATAATAATAAGTAAAATGAAGGAGAAGGTAAGAAACACGCCTGGTACTAAATACCGAGCTAAACTAAAAAAAAGAATATCAGCCATAAACACCTTGGCTGTTCCTGTGGTCTAATACAGCTTTAATGTCCTTAACTGGACCATAGCTGAAATTAAGCGAATGGACGCCAAAACGAGAAAGCTCCTCACTTGCTACAGCATGCATCATCCCAAAACTGATATTGATCGCCTGTATTTGCCCAGATCCGAAGGAGGCAGAGGACTAGTTCAACTAGAACTATCCTACAAAATTACAACAATTGGCCTCCAAAGATACTTGGAAAATACAGAAGACTGGATGATGGTATGTGTCAAAGAACATGAAAGTAGTAAGTGTCTTTACTCTGTAGTAAAGGAAGCCGACAAATTGAAAATGGAGTTTCAAATGGGCACAGAAATGCAAATACATCACTGTACACCGGCTGAAGCTGCAAAATACTTAAAAAAGAATGCAAAGACAAATGCGACTGACCAGATAAAGAAACAATGGCAATACTCTGCCCGTACCAAACAATATGACGTAGACAAAAACCGCACCCATCAGTGGCTACGTAGTGCAGGGTTGAAAGCTGAAACTGAAGGTTTTATAATTGCTGCACAAGACCAATGCTTGTTAACTAGGATTTATCAAGCACATATACTAAAATACTGTGTTAGACCAAGATGCAGATTATGTGATAAATATCCAGAAACCATTGATCATCTTATATCAGGTTGCACGATATTGGCACCCACTGAATATAAAACCCGGCTTGACAGAGTGGGCCAATATCTGCACTGGAAAATTTGCAACTCCTATGGGAAGGAAACTGAAAGAAACTGGTACGAACAGCACCCTGACACGGTTACGGAGATAGGACCTGTTACAATTCTATGGGACTACACAATACACACTGACAGAACAATCAAAGCCAACCGCACAGACATTGTTATTAAAGACCACAAACAAAATAAGTGCCTCCTTATTGATATGGCAGTCCCTGCCGACTGCAATGTATCTTTGAATATATTCGAAAAACTGTCAAAATACAAGGACCTTGAAATTGAAATCTCAAAAATGGGAAACATGGGAACATCAACAATCCCTTTTGTAGTTGGAACCGTTGGACTGGTTGGAAAAGATTCCAGTAGGCTGATTGAAGGGATCCCTGGAAGTCCATGCCTCAAAGAAATACAAAAAATTGTTCTGAGAAGTACAGCCCACACTTTACGAAGGGCTTTATCTATGTAATTATTTTTTTATTATATTTTATTTTATTTTATATATATATATATATATATATATATATATATATATATATATTTTACAGTGGAAAGTGTCATGATGCCATTTCTAACCTAAGGTCCCTGGGCTGGACCCGGAAAGAAATGTGTAAACGCCAGATATCAAAGGAAATAAAAATAATAATAATAATAATAATAATAATTATCATCATTATTATTATTATTATTATTATTATTATTATTATTATTATTATTATTATTATTATTATATTGATTTGATTGTTGGTGTATTTCTTGAGCATTTTCGAGGCAAAAAAACAAACACCGAAGATCACACATATTTTGTAATGTATGGGCGCTACTTCTGCGTTATATTTTGATAGTTTTTTGAAGATCTTCCAAGATACATTACAGTCGGCAAGGATTGTCATGTCAATAAGAAGGGACATTTTGTTTTTGCGGTCTGCAATCACGATGCCTGGGCGATTAGCACTGTTTATTCTGCCTGTGTTTGTCGTAAAGTCCCATAAAATTGTAACCGAGTTTGGGTGTGGTGTTCATTTTAATTTCTTGCAGTTTCCTTTCTGTAAAGTGTGCAGATATTCCAGTACAGATTTTGGCCCACTCTGTCATATCGAGGTTTATATTCAGTGGGTGCCAATACCATGCAACCTGATACAGTATACTCAACTGTTTCTGGATATTTATCACAGAATCTGCATTTTGGGCTAACACAATTTTTCACTATGTGTGCTTGATAATTTCTAGTTAACAAGAATTGGTCCTGTGTAGCAAGAATAAAACCTTCAATTTCAGCTTTTAACCTTGCACTACGTTGCCACTCATAGTTACGGGGTTTGTCTACATTAGTTACTATTATTATTGTTTTATTTCGTTTGGTTTATGGTGTATACTCATTTTCCCGGGTCCCTACCAGAGACCTAAGGTCAAAAATGGCCTCATGACATTTTCCGCTGAGAAGTTTTCCGCTGAGAAGTTAATATTTATTATTATTATTATTATTATTATTAATAATAATAATAATAATAATAATAATAATAATAATAATATTTCTTTTGATTCCTGTTGTATACTCATTTTCATTTCATTTAATATTTATTATTATTATTATTATTATTATTATTATTAATAATAATAATAATAATAATAATAATAATAATAATAATAATAATAATAATATTTCTTTTGATTCCTGTTGTATACTCATTTCTTTCCGGGTCACAGTCAGTGGCTTAAGGTCAGAAATGGCATCATGAGCTTTTCTAATGAACATGTTTGAACCTAAGAGTACCCCCATTTTACATTCGTACGGTGGGAGAACATTTTCGTATATTTATTTAAGACAGGCTACTAGAGACACAAAAGACAGAAAGCTGTGGAGAGCCAAAGACCATTATTTTCTTTTACGTTTATTCATTTGTATCAAAATACCTTTTCCTATGTCTCAAAATACCTTTTCCTATGTCTCAAAATACCTTTTCCTATGTCTCAAAATACATTTTCCTTTGTCTCAAAATACCTTTTCCTATGTCTCAAAATACCTTTTCCTATGTCTCAAAATACCTTTTCCTTTGTCTCAAAATACCTTTTCCTATGTCTCAAAATACCTTTTCCTTTGTCTCAAAATACCTTTTCCTATGTCTCAAAATACCTTTTCCTATGTCCCAAAATACCTTTTCCTATGTCATAAAGCTTTGTTTAGTTGCTGAAATGTTACAAAGGATAACGTGAATAAAATACTAATTACTAAGGAGAACAGCAAGTTTCCAATACATCCTTGTATATGAGAAAAAGAATCTTAGTAGAATTGTATTGATCTTGTTCAATGAAACTAATATTTTGCGCAACTACATTTAGAAAAACATAATTGAGCAAGAATCCAAATTATAAAGAAAGAGGAACGTCGTGAACTTGTCAGTAAATCAGCATGAATTTGGTTTCTGAAGTTGGGTTCTAGGCTCAAGTGATTACGTAAAGCTCTAAATATGTAACTACATGCAAGTAATGTCAAAAATATAGCGTGTTTATTAAGATTTAATATAAAAAATGGGTTAAGATGAAATAAAAAGAATGATTGAAATCCACTTTTTCTTTAACTTAATATCTAAAACTATTCGTAGTTTTAGAACCAACAAGAAGGAGATTAATTGAGGCAGAAGCGATTTCCACTTTAAATTCTATTCCAGAACGAGTCTGGAGCTTCACATTGATCTTCTCATGCATCTTATTTGTCTCTTAAGAATATCAACTTTCTATTTAAAATTTCGATCCTTAGGGAAAGTCTCGATTCATTTCAAGGTTACTAAGAAGGTTAACTATAAATCGATTAAAAGAAATTGTTACTCATGTGATAACTTCCGTTTTTTGGGGTTTTTTTTTTCGTTTCGTTTGTTTAATGTCATATCAATTCCCTATGTGTCATTTAATGCCGAAATTTGGTTTTCTTCGGTGCTTTGGCAATTATTTTACTATTAAAATCTATTGCTGGTATTTTTTTACAATAAAAATGTATTTTTATACTTTCATAGTGTTTTGACACCAGTTTTGGGGTTCATTATTTGCCTATAGCTGGGGCCCTAACAACTAGTATCACCCAAAGTCTGGATGGACCTGGGAAGAACAGCAATTAAGAGGTGGCCCGACGCTCGTCAAAACCTCTCAATCAGAGGCCTTGTTGCCAGTTGTAGTTTATCGTTATACCATGTACGGCCAATATGATCATCAACCTGTTGTAACGTAGAAAGGGTTACTGAATGAGGAATAACCAAAAAGGAGGTTGGAAATGAAATGGTAATCTTTATAACATCAACAAAATAGAATACTCGCTAGCGCCGTTCAGTAAGTAAACCACTGCTAATGGTGGATTACTTACACAGCATATTACCCCCCACTTACAATAGTGTCCAACGTATTTATGAGGATTGGGACATACCCATACTAACACTGTTAACCCCATAACTACCCACCAATTGCAACATCACATAATCCAACAAATTCCTTCAAATTTTAAATAGTATAAAACCAGCCCAAGGTATTTTAGCGTCACCCGATGTTGAAAATTTATTCACAAAACAAGCTCGTTGATCAAACTATTGACATAATCCTTAACTCCGTGTACACAAATAATTCCATTCCACCTTCATCCATAAAACCAAATATCCTCAAAAAAATATTACATGCATGTACAACAAAAGTCCCGTTCTACAACCATAATGGCAACAGCTACACCCAAACTAATGGTGCTAGCATGGGAAATCCGCTAGGCCCGTGCTTCTCGAATTACTACATGACCAACGTAGAAACCATAATATTTAAACTCGTCATTAAACCCAAAATATGTCAGCTACGTAGACGATATTTTTATTTTAGCGAAAAACAAACAAGAAATAGATAGCTTCAAAACGAACATTTGAACAAAAAGTATGTCCTTAATTTATGAACGGAGTCAAAAAAATAAACTCCCATTCTTAGACGTTCTCGTAGAATACAGTAATAACACTTTTCACCATCTCATTATATAAACTCAATAAAGCAAAACATACACTAATTAACAATGGTTTTTCTAACTACCCCATCGACCACCAGGTTAGACTATTTATTTCCAAAATAACTAATAACGATACTGAACATGCAGACAAAAACAATAACATTAACATCTACTTAAGTCAAATACACGCCAACTATAAGCAAGACGAATTTTCACTTAGAAATATCATAAAGAAATACATTACCCCAGTCGAGCGAACAAGAAAATTAATTTGTCTATTAAAAAACATTTAAAACAGCTAACCTTATTAAAAAAAATTACAACACCCCCTGCACATTTAAAACTACAACGAACCAACAATATTTACGCATTCAAATGCCCCTTCAGGAATTATTTTACTAACTAAATTTATAAATAATTACATCGGTTACACTACTACATGCCTATCCAGATGACTTACATTACAACTATGCGACCAGTTCAACTGAAAATTGATGAGACCTCGTCGCCGGTATAGCACTGCGCTTAAATTCGAAGAGTCCAGTCACCATAGAGAGTAGCTCATCCAAAACATTGCCATGAAAGTATTTATAGAAACGGCAAAGTGAGCTAAGTTTACGGTAGTGGCAATACAACTAAACCCGTGACGCCAGGTCGAGGCCAATGATATTGCCAGTTTTAATAGTTTCTAAGAAGGAGTAAAACGCATCCATACCGGCTTTGACCCAAGAGGAAAACTTAGTGGGCACATTCTCGATTTGAAGGTTGAAAATATTAGTCCAGTTGGCATCTCGAAGAAAATCAGGGAACTAATACAAATCAACACGCTGATAACAGAATGGGGTCTTATGAATAGGGGCGTTCCTGATTAACAGATGATTCGAACGAAATATCAATGGAGTTTACAAAAGGACAGTATTGCGAAGCTCGGGAAGAGCGAGGAGAGAATTTGAAAATAAATCAAGTAGAGAAGGCTTTAGCTTTGTTAATATAAAGAAACGGGTAGATAAAGGAAAAAGAGATAGCTATTAGTGTGTAATAATGAAAGGCGAAAGTACATGTAGGGTTTTGTCAGGGGCCACTAATGACAAGACCATTGCCATCGAAAGATTATCCCGTAAACACCAAGTCCATGCATGTGAATAAAAAATCTTTTCGCCAAATACGAAGATAGTCTGGATCAGAGAATTAATTTGTAGCAATTCCAGAATTTAAGATTGTTTCACAAAGTGCAAGGATATAAAACCACCGATCCAAGGGAAAAGATTCTATACTGCTGAAATTGGAGCGGATACCTCGAACATTGGGGAAAGAAATGTTGAAGTAGGTAGGTGTTTTTTTATCGATTATCTCGCATTTCATTTCGTTGTGTTGATCATCATGAAATACGTGTTGGGAGAAAAGGAAGTGGACAACATAATTATCACTACATGGCAATATGAACCAGTCAGAGCTGGATGAGAACGTAGCATAATGTGGTTTTAGGGTTGCCCACCAGAAAAAACAAGCAGTGATACCTACCCATGCGCGAGAAGGCGCTACAAATACCCTGATATTTGATCGGTGCAGGCTCCCAAAAGAGTCCGGACTCTTAACGACCAGTCGAAATCAGCAGCTAGCAATGCTAGCTGCTGATTTTCGGTACCCTCATAATGGAAACTGCCAATCCGGTAACCTCATAATGGAAAGTGACAGCCACTGAATAGTCAGACCGCCAGAAAGTTAAGACAGTTAAATAATTAAGACCCTGAAAAAAGAACCGGTTAACAGGGAACAAGGCACAATCACCTACCCCTGATCAATAAATGTGGAAGGATTGCAGGCTGGATGATAGGTGAGCCGATCTACTCCTATTTACCTGTTCGCAGCACAGGGGGATGGCCAATTTTATCGAGCCGCCAAATCTAGGAATTTTGCCAGATAAGGCTGTCGACCACAACCAGCCCGAGAGGGGATGGTCAGGTGATTAACTCATTTTGGTATATCATGAAACACTTTATGGTGAAGGAAAGACAGTATGACTAAATTATAAGATGATATATCATACTTAACTTTTAACTTATAAAAAGTTCTGATGTCTCCTTCAAAAAAAAAATAGGCAAAAGATTTATTCAATGTAATCCAGTAAGAATTACATTTAGAAACACAAAGTTAGTTCTTGGCAGTCTGAATCGAAAGTTCGGTGAATGCCGAGAAAATTTACTTCGATGCTTACAGAGCGAAATTTAAATTCCCCACGTCAGATCGGATATATACCACCTAGGAGAGGCAGGGTAGCATTTTCGACAGATAGACCGTATCGGCCAGAGACGTAAGTTACCAAGACAGCCTCGCAATTATAAAACCCGACTAAAAGACCTACTGGTGAAAAGCGAGATGTAAGTAGGTTCCGTGTGGGTTAGGTGTATTATAAATACACTTGTCAGAGTTACCAGGTAAGTGTTATCCGTTGTTTAGTAAGTTCATTGGAACCGGCTAACCGAGCATTAAGGTTCCAAGTGAAGACGGAGGGGAAGTTGTGAGCTAGTAGGGTGAAGCAGTATAAAATTGTAAGTTAGTATAAGTACGAATATCTACTCTTTTGTAATGCGCCTAGATAACTCACATTTTACCACGCAGGAAAAATTTCCATTAAAATTAGCGGCATCGAGAATTAATATTAAATTAATGCACAGATAATTAAAGCAGACGTGAGTACACATACACACACGCGCACGCGCACACAAACATATATATACATACATACATATATATATATATATATATATATATATATATATATATATATATATATATATAGAGAGAGAGAGAGAGAGAGAGAGAGAGAGAGAGAGAGAGAGAGAATATTTTCAATCAAGCAGGTTCGGTTAAATAATTTAAACTTATTATATATTTATTTTAGTATTAATACTTTCAAGTCCACGAATTAATCTCTTGGTGGGTGTAGGAAACTGAGCAAGAAAAATACCAAAATTTTCTTTGAAATAAATTTTATTTTCCCAAGTACTTTCCGTTTCATCTGAGACCATATTTAAGGGTTTAAAATATCTGTGGATGTCTATAAACTAGCTCCATAAATTCAAAATATTTTTTCACTGTTCATTTACAGCGTTTCACTTACAAAACTTTCAGTTATGTAAGGGAGGTAACTTTTGTATTTCTAAAAAAAATAAAAAGATTTTGTAATTATAATCTTTTAATATTTATATAATTATTTTAATTTTTAATTATAATTTATTTTAATTTGCATGTTTATATTTACATATTTATTTAATATGTTTACATGGCCGGTGCTTACTACGAGGAAATCAAGGCGAGGCTGGAGTCCCAAAAGGGCTAATTTCAGCAGCGTTTTTTTTTTGTTTTATTGTACTCTTTACTTTTTTTCTTACCTAAGTTATATTGTCAATCATAAACGATAATAATTGACAGAGCCGGTGCTTACTACCCAGATCCTCTTAACCGCCTGTGGGCCCCATTCCTGTTGGGGAGGAAGGCAGAATTGCTAATTTCAGTAGTATATTTTTTTTTAAATTGTTATTTCCTTTCTGAACAGCTCTTTTAAATCAATTAAGAGGTTAATATATCTTGATAAAAATATTTTTTTATTCCTAGATCATCCACTAAGGAGGATCTCTGATTTTTTTTTTTGATTTTTTTTTTTACTAATAGTAATACTAACCAGAAGTCAACGGTTAGTAATTAAAATAAAATTTCTAGTCCTTTTTTTTATATTCCTAGAAAGATAAAATCCAGAAAATGATCGATTAAAAAATAAAAATGTTTAAAGATTTCAACACATGAAAAAATTCCCCAAAAGCTGATACACTGTTTTTAAACAATTTTTTTAAAACAATGTTGTTTGGGTTGTGTTGTAATCTATGTAAAACATTTTTCATGTTTTTTTTTCGAGTAAAATTTAGTCTTGAAAATATTGGTGGTTATTACAAAAAAAAAAACAACAACATTTTCTCAGACTCAAAAAAAGAAATTATTCATTATAAAAGCAAATAATTTATGAATATGCACTGAAATTTTCATTTATATTGGATACTTCACTGATTTTTGGTAATTTAAAAAATCGCTGCCATTCCCCCACAATTTCACTTCGATGGTTTGTGACTCCCAGGTTGAAAAACTCTGAAGTCATCATGTAGAAGAGTGGTGAGCCCCCCATCAAAGTTTCGGTGGTGGGTCGTGAGGCCCTAGCGCCGACCCTGCCAGTAGCCCCTTCTGTCATAGTGGCATTATCGCCTTGATTGGATTGGATTGCAAAATAAGGAACTTCTTCGCTGCTCACTTGTTCACTTCATAGTATTATAAGCATTTGTCTGTATATCCAAATCAACGTTGTTTCGACATCTTCTTCCGTCTGGAAGTAAATTGCCCAAGAATCGCTGTCATACAAGAAGGAAAGACGTAGCAGTTCAGCACCTTTTTCTTTGTTTAATGAAGTTATGAAGATTAGACGCAACTAAATATAAAATAAAATAATGTAACTATTGGATGCTTTGTAATAGTGTCCTAAATAAGAGTAATCACCTTGACACCATTGTGAGATAGAAACACAGGTCACTTGATCTCAACGTTAACATTCTAAACCAGGGTTTCTGTTGGTCAATTTTAGGGTATCAAGGTGGTGGTGGGTGATGGAAAAATCTTTTAATTTTCTTGTTTTATTTTTATTTACTTAGTTTTCTTTATTGAATTTGAATACTCTGGTATAATAGTGAAATACCCTGGTATACTAGTGAAATACCCTGGTATACTAGTGAAATACCCTGGTATACTAGTGAAATTTTCGTTTATTGAAGTATGCTTCAGTGTCTTTAATTTCGTAATTAGTTTTGAATTAAAACAAATTACTGTACGTGTTTACAAGTTTAAACATCCATCAACATTTTTTTTTATTGCTATTAAACCTGTAAAATTCCCCTGTTAAAATAATCCATGTATATATATATATGAACGAATACTGAAAAGAATGGAGATTTTCGATAATATATACTATTATTATATTTTATTTGGAATGCACCTTTTGACTACGACAGACTTGAAAAGAGGAGGATGACATTTTGATTTATGAAGAAAAAGGTGCATTGGGCAAAAACGTCTGAGGGGCTCTCACTTAAGACGAAAGTAAATTATATATTTTAAAATTATTACTTTACACCACTTTATTCGTTATAGAATAGATTTTTAAAAAAATACTTCCTTTTTATTAATTCGCAGCATTTCTTTATTTTTTGGTATTAAAAATAAATTAGTTAACGATTAGACAGTAGTAGAATATACGAGATATTATTAGAACTAAATCAGGCACGTGTTCAAGATCTTCTTTTATTTTTTTACCATAATAGGGACTGATAGGAATACGATTGGGAATGCAACGGAATCATACTTATGAAATCATATGAGATAATCTGAAGTGATGAGACGATATACCGTCTTCTTAAGGAAAACGAACTCAAGAACTTTCCATATGAAATGTATAAATAATTAATTCATTGATTTTTCTATTCACAAGAAAAGAACTGAGTGGGCGTTAGCGGAGGTGGGAAAGACGAAGGAGCGAAAGAAAAATTCAACTTAGAAAGGGAATAAGAAAAATACGTTTGCGAGTGTGTGTGTGTGTGAGTGTGTGTTAAAAAAGGAACGAGAGAAAAGAGAGAGAAAATAGCTACTTATGCACTCAGCTTAAGTGAGTCTGACATAATGGCACAATAAATCAGCAACTAAATAAGGGTGAAATTACGAACACATTAGTTTTCGAGTCAAAGCAAAAACAGATATTGCGGTTGCATAGATAGATAGATAGATAGATAGATAGATAGATAGATAGATAGATATGAACAGAAGAAGTTAGTTAGATAGATAGATAGATAGATAGATATGAACAGAAGCAGTTAGATAGATAGATAGATAGATAGATAGATAGATAGATAGATATGAACAGAAGCAGTTAGATAGATAGATAGATAGATAGATAGATAGAGAGGTAGATATGAACAGAAGCAGTTAGATAGATAGATAGATAGATAGATAGATAGATATGAACAGACTCTTTTAGATAGATAGATAGATAGATAGATAGATAGATATGAACAGAAGCAGTTAGATAGATAGATAGATAGATAGATAGATAGATATGAACAGAAGCAGTTAGATAGATAGATAGATAGATAGATAGATAGATAGATAGATAGATATGAACAGGCTCTTTTAGATAGATAGATAGATAGATATGAACAGAAGCAGATAGATAGATAGATAGATAGATAGATAGATAGATAGATAGATAGATAGATAGATAGATATGAACAGAAGCAGTTAGATAGATAGATAGATAGATAAAGGGATAGCTAGAAAAATAAATATATATATAAGCAGGGGCACACTCACACACACACAAATATATATATATATATATATATATATATATATATATATATATATACATACATACATACATACATGTTTCATTAAAGACGACAGACAAGTTACTGCGATTAAGCTTTGTATTTAATTTTTCTTGTGTTCGTACAAGCGTTTTATTTTCTGGACATAGAGTGTGTAGAAACTGTCTAAATGTTCTCTAACTCCTAGTACTTTCTACTATACTTTTAGTCATTATCAAGGATGATTTTATTTTAGCTTTTTAGTTGAGCGTATAGGTTGGGTGTATGTATATAATGTTATAGTGATGTTTTATTTTCCGAACACAGCACATGGTGGTCGTCGTCGTTGTTAATATTATTGAGTGTTGACTTTATCTTTTATATTATTAATTTTAATCTTTCTTTTACATGTGGATGAGGTTATTATGTTTGTATTTTCTACTTGTATGTTTCAGATGGAGTTTAGTAAGTTTGTGTGTGTGTGTTTAAATGGTTTCTAATAGAGCTGTGCCCGGATAGGTATAATGTATAGCGTCTGGATAGACATACAGTAGTGTGGCCGATGGAATTATTGTTGAATTCTGTTTGATCAGGAATATAGTTCAAGGGGCATTTGAACTCAGAGATAATGTTCGTTCGTTGTAATTTTAATTTTTCTGGTGTGTTGTTATTTTTTAGGGTTAGCTGTTTTTATTTTTTGTAGTAGTAAATTAATTTGATTTTTTCGGGTAAATTGAGGCAGTGTATTTCTTTATGATATTCCGAAGTGAAGATTCATCTTATTTATAATTGACGTGAATTTTGCTTTTGTATAACATTTTATGTTATTTTTCTCTGTGTGTTCACTAGCATTGTTATTTATTTTGTGAAGAAATAGTCGAATTTGGTGGTTTATAAAATGGTTAGGGAAGCCATTGTTAACTTGTATCTGTTTTGCATTGTTGAGTTCTTTAAGGAAGAATAGGCGTGACGATGAATTCTGGTGTGCTCTTTTTATCACTGCTATTTTGTATCTTAGTGGGCATTCACTCTTTAAGATAAGATGGCAAGATTTTCTGCTAGTGGGTATTTAAACAAATGAGGTGGTAAAAGTCTGTAAATGATAAATTTTCGTCTAAATTACGCAAAAATTAAAATAACATTGACATCTCATTTTAACAGACATATTTAGCAAAATTATACAAAAATATTTTGAAATACTAAATAGTAAATTTATTTAATAAAATCACCATTGACTTTAACAATTAACTCCAGATGACATCGGAATCTCCTGTAACTCTTCTGAACGGTTTCATTTTTTGAGCTGGTGAATGCTGCCATAATCCATAGCTTCAGGTCATTTTTGGTATTGCAAGTAGATGTGTTGGTCTCTCGCTATACTGCGCCGCACGCATAATCAATGTGGTTGCAACCTGGGGAGTTAGGTGGCCAGATGTACGGAGCGATGTGGTCACAGAAAATTCTGACAGCCATGATTCGGTTCTTCTGTTTGTGTGGCCTGGTGCACAGTCCTGTTGAGAGACATAGGACTTTCCAGAAGTCATTCATTCGACCCAGGGCAGAACTACCTCCTCAAGGTACTTGGTGAAGGCCTCCATGTTGAGTCTGAAACCCTCACCTATAAATTCGGGCGTTCTTCTCTTATTAGAACTTCAGAGCTACCGTACCTTCGTCTTCACCATTAAACTCATCCAACTCTGCACTGTCCTCAGATTGAAACCCGAAATTTTCACAATGGAGCTTCCGGCGCGAATATCTAAGCAGTACAGAAAGCCGTTTCGAAATTTCCGGCGGGGTGAATTGCATGATGATGCTCGTTTTTTTCACAAACGGTACCCAACTAACCGTACTCTACTGTGCAGTCAACAAAATCAAAAACAAACAACGCGCATGCGCGAAATTTTAAAAAAAAATTGGCGTCAATTTACCAATAATACCCCGGATATAGGATAAGGAATAATTAGGAGACGTTTATAATTTTAACATATTTTGTGCTTATATGTGTCGGTTCTACGTCTGAAATATCGAAGAAAAAAGAAAATTATGGTATTTTTTTTATTTTTGTGTTATTTGTTTTTCATTGGTTAAGTGAACCTCACATTCCTGAGAGCGTTCGTTTGTATAATACTTGTGTGGTTTTATATCATAATTCTAGTTGTTCTATGCGGGATTTGGTTGATAATATCTGTGCTTACGTACGTATATGTGTCTAGTAGGTATTCTATTTCCGTATGGTAGTGTGCATATGTAGATTGGGTTTTTTTTATGTGGGAGTGAAAGAATTTAGGTTTTACCGATTGTGATTGTGGGTAGACTGATATTAGATTCTTTAATTACGGATTTTATAAACGTTGGTGATATAATGAACTTATTTTTGGCGTGTGTTCATCGCACACACATATTTATAAGGATTTATTCTAAGTATTTTCTACGTAATAAATTATAGTCTTTTATTATTAGTGCGGCATTTATTAAAAAGAAGATATAATCAGTTTTTTGGAGTTATGTGTATATATCAATATAACTACGTATCTCTGTCTCTGTCTCTCTCTCTCCATATATATATATATATATATATATATATATATATATATATATATATATATTAATATATATACACTTTTTCTTCCAAATCCCTTTCATGCACGATGCAATCGTCAGGTCCTGACGGAAAACTATAGCTCTGTTGAACACAATTTTATTAGCAGCAGTCCAGGATTATATATATATATATATATATATATATATATATATATATATATTCTGTTCATACGTTATTTTAATATAAAGATACAGTTTATTTTAGTAAATGATCTGTATTTTTATCGCTGACATTTTTTTAAGTCGAGATAAGCAAAGTCTACGTTTCGTCCAATTTCGCTAATAGATCCATGAAATTTAAAGATACTGATTTGCTTAAAATATTTTCACAAAACCCTATCTTACCGATTAATATATAATTTAATTTAATTTATAGCATTTCATTGTAAGTGTTATGGGTCCTTACCTATAACTACAGAATGAACTCTCCCTAACACTATGTATACTACGCCTCTCAAGAGAGAGGGACGAATCGAGTCGAGCCGATAGTAGTTCACTCAAAACCAGACTGACAGTCATACTAACACCTTCCACATCTTGTATTATTATTTCGTGTAATATATCTTCGTTATTTCTACTCTTGTGTTCGTGTTGTTCTTCCTTTTGTCGTAACCTGGACCATTACAGTGGCGACGAGGATATTCAGCGAATTCCACGCGGAGAATCTAAAAAAATAACAAAACTTTTTGCTATCGGTCGTCCATAACAGAGATGACGGAGGTATTGAGAAAAAAACAAGTTCTATGCGAAGCTAAAAAAAAAAAAGAAAACACTTTTTTGGACACCAACTTTAACACTGGTAACGAAGATACGAATTATTCCTGCCACCCAGAACAGAATCGAATTTTACACAGGAAAATTTTTTCGTACTAAGGTTCCAGAACAACAGGCGACAAAGACCTGAAGTCTACACTAAGAAAAAAGGAAAAATCGTTACACAAATTTACGGTGTAAACATGGTAGACTTTAAGGCAACCATATTGGAACTAATGAAAATGCAATTCGAGCAGCAACAAAAAAATGAGGAAAGACAGACTAGGCTGGAAGAAAAACAATTCGAAATTCAACAGAAAAACGAAGAAAAACTATTGGAAATTCAACAGAAAAACGAAGAGAAGCAACTCGAACTACAAGAATTACTACTACGGTCAGTAACAAATAAAGGACAACATTCTGGAAATGAAGCGGCATTCTCGCAAAATGCTATATGGAGCTCTATCAAAGACTTCACTTATGCACCGGACGAAGACAAAACCTTCGCGGCTTACTTCAAAAGATATGAAGATTCATATGAGTTTGATTGCGGGAATTGGTCAGACGCGAAAAAAGTACGTCTACTACTGAGGAAACTAGGGTCAAGCGAATACACTAAATTTGTAGACTACATCCTAGCGAGGAAAACGAATGAGTTGACTTTAAAGGAAGCCATGAAACTTTTAACGGAATTATTTAGTCCGAACACTTCACTATTCCACAAAAGTTGGAAATATTTAAATTTAACAAAAAAGGATAGCGAAGACTATATAACATTCGCTTCCGTATTAAACAAACACTGCGATGACTTTAAGTTATCTGAACTCAGCCCTGACAATTTTAAATGTTTGATATTCGTCCAAGGCCTGGTTTTGACTACAGATGCGGAGATCAGACGGAGAATTCTAACAAAACTTGAGAGTGAACCAGAATTGACGCTACAAAAATTGGCTGAGGTCTGTCAGAGATGTATAGCGATTTTCCAAGCATAGCTTAGATGTGTCACAAGGCCGAAATTATGGGGCACCCAGTGAGGATCGAACTCACTACTCAGTCGTAATTGTTCTAGCGAGACAAGCTTGCTAACCATTACACCCCCTCGAGGTGCCCCTGTCAGGGATGTATAAGCGTAAAAAAGGACTCGAAAGATATTATATAAGTTCCAGAGATTACCATTCGGGATCAAGGTCGCGCCGGCGATATTTCAGCAAATAATGGGCACTATGCTAGGCGGACTGGATTTCACGATCCAGTCCGCCTTGATGACATCCTGATAAATAGCAAAAATATTGAACAACACTGGGAAGACGTTCAAGAGGTTTTCAGGCAGATACATAATTACGGTTTTATGGTAAAGGAAAATAAATGTGACTTCTTTATGAAGGAGATAAAATACCTGGGCCATATTATTGACGAAGAAGGAAGAAGACCAGACCCAAAAAGAGACACGACAATAAAAAATGCCGGCTCCAAAAAAATTAGCCTAGTTACAAAGCTTCTTGGGATTAGTAAATTATTATCAAGAATTTATTCCTAACATGCACAAATTACGCTCACCCCTAAACGAACTGTTGAAGAAGGAAAAAGTTTGGGAATGGTCATATGAATGTCGGAAAACTTTCGACAAAATCATTAAGACTCTAAGAGAAGACTTATTTTTAGCGCACTATGATCCAAAATTGGAAATAATAGTCGCGAGTGACGCGAGAGCCTATGGTGTTGGAGCATGTATACTTCATAAAATGCCGGATGGGACACTAAAACCCATCGCGCATGCTTCAAGAACGTTGCTACCAGCCGAACAAAATTACTCTCAAATCGAAAATGAAACGCTGGGGATTATTTTTGCGGTTACGAGATTCCACAGATATATTTACGGTACATTTTTTAACTTACAGACGGACCACAAGCCGTTATTGACAATATTTGGATCAAAGAAAGGTCTACCTGTCTACACTGCTAATAGATTGCTAAGATGGGAGATGATTTTATTAAGCTATAACTTTAAATTGGAGTATCTTCCATCAATCAAAATCGGGCATGCAGATGGTCTTTCGAGACTAATACTAAAGAAAACGGAGCCATTAGAAGATTCCGTAATTGCAGCTCTACGATATGAGGAAGATATTAGAACTTCATTATGTAGTACAATTCGAAACCTCCCCGTCACATTACAGGAAATAAGAAACGAAGCAGTGAATGACGAATTTATAAAGGAAACGAAAACAACAATTGTAGGAAAAGATAAGCATATATCAGACAGTTTTTCGTTGTGTGATAATGTTCTGCAAATATAAGGAAAGAGTAGTAACCCCGAAAACGCTACAAAGGCGAATCCTCAAGGATTTTCACATGAGTCACCCAGGAAAAAATAGGATGAAATCCTTAATGCGAACGTACGTGTACTGGCCAAACATGGATCAATATATTATACATAATGGTGGACAAATGCAAGGGCTGTTCCTTAACAGCCAAAGGCACCTCCGATCACTCATAAATCATGGCCTAAGACAGATCGACCGTGGTCGAGAATCCATGTAGATTTCGAAGGTCCATTAGAGGGCTTCTACTACTTGATTGTAGTAGACAGTTACAGCAAATGGCCAAAAGTATTTCGTTGTAGAAAACCTACTTCTGAGACTACAATAAATTGCCTTCACGAGCTGTTTGCTCGTTTCGGAGTGGTTGATTGTCTAGTCACCGATAATGGGACACAATTTACACCTGCGGATTTTCAAGAATTTTGTGAAACTTTTCAAGTGAAACACATCAAATCCCCGCCATATCACCCAAGATCAAACGGGCAAGCGGAGAGGTCTGTAGATACATGACAAAGAGCACTAAGGAAAGCTTATGACGTACCAACAGAAAAGGCTTTACAACAATTCTTGCAAGTGTATAGAATTACACCGAACAGTACTACGCCATTGGCATTATCGCCGGTGGAAATGATGTTCGCCCGAAAACATAGATCGGTATTCGACAAATTACTGCCAAAACAGACAAAGCAATCACCAACGTCGTTTGTACCAAAAAGAAAATTTAACCCGGGGGGGGGGGGAGTTTTTTTTTAAATGTTTAAAAACAACACATCCTATTGGGAGCCAGGTACAATAGAGAAACGTATCGGGAACGTGATTTACATTATTCAGGCTCCGAAGTTCTCGCATAAAAACCTTAAGTGCCTTAAATCAGATCAGAAAGAGACTGTTAGAGGATTCTAACGGTCTACCTCACGAAGAGGAGGAAGTAATGGACACAATATTTGACACATTCAATATGCAAAGGCCTCAAGCAATTTCAGAACCACGGAAATCAAGCAGAAAAAGAAAATTTACAGAGCCTTTGATGATTAATCCGAAGAGGAAAAAAATATTAAAGACCCCTGCGAGGTAAAAGCTTGGGAAGGGGGTGTTTGGGTCCTTACCTATAACTACAGAATAAACTCTTCCTAACACTATGTATACTACGCCTCTCAAGAGAGAGGGATGAATCGAGTCGAGCCGGTAGTAGTTCACTCCAAACCAGACTGACAGTCATACTAACACCTTGTATTATTATTTCGTGTAATATATCTTCGTTATTTCTACTCTTGTGTTCGTGTTGTTCTTCCTTGCTCCTAACCTGGGCCATAACAGTAAGTAATACTTTTCTCATTTTTTTTTTCTGTTTAATAACAAAGAATAAATTCTTAGTATTTCTTACACTTGAGCATGTAACACATACAACTGGCCATGAGTAAATATTTTTTCTGGAGCCATATTCCAATTTTGTAAGTGTTTGGCCTCTTTATTTATGTATAGTCCTCGCAACCCCGGAATCGATCCTCCAAGTCTATAAATCGACCATTCGCCCTTGCATGGAGTATTGCTGCCATATATGGTCTGGGGCCCCTGCTGTTTGCCTCGGGGTTCTTGATAAGATCCAGAGACGGATAGGCAACGTGATTGGCCCTGATCTGTCATCTCGTCTGCAGTCGCTCTCTCACAGACGCGATGTTGCCTCGCTCTGCCTTTTTTACAGGTACTTCCACGGTAATTGCTCTGAGGAGTTGCGTTCGCTTGTCCCCAGGCCTCATAAATTTAAACGCCCCACCAGGCTGGCATCCCGCTCCCACCCCTACACCGTGGAAACTGTTAGATGTAGACGTCTCTTCTACTCCAATAGCTTCATGTCTCGCACATCTCGCCTATGGAACTCCCTTCCCTATTACTGTTTCCCTGACAAATACAATCTCCAACGGTTTAAGTGTAGCGTCAATCGACATCTCCAGTTGCTTTGATCTATACACTTCCCTTCTCCACATCCTTTCATTTTTCATTCCTATCCGCTCTCGCTCCGGATCTTTTGTGGCCCCATTGCCTTGATCGACCCACTGTCTTTCTCTTTCTCCACATCCCCTGCCTTGCCACTCCTATCTGCTCTTCCTCCAACCCTTCTTTAACCCCTTGCGTGATAGTGGCCTCCGGCCTTGCTTGGGGTGGTGTGATTAAAAAAAAAAAAAATGCAAGCGAACTGGGAACAGGATTCTTGAATATATAAATTCTTAAAGAAAAGATATGGAAAACTAGATTGCCTTTTTATTAAATAAATATTTGTTGTTTTAATCCTTAAATTCTTTTAAAAAATAGTGGTAGTATTTTGCATGTTAATTAATAAAACATTTTTTGACAATAAATAAATGATAATTTATTGTACTAAGCTATAAACCCTAGTAAAACCAATTGTACTATGTACCTCATTATCTGTTTGCACTTTTCCACAAAATTTGGTTATGATCTGTCAAAATATGGCTATTTCAGAGGGTGTGACTGACGGAAGGAAACTAATTTTATATTCATTGACTCGAGGTTGTATGGGCAGCAGCAATTCATTGAAACGAGAGAGATAGATCGTGTCAGTTTTCCGATACTCCTCCTCGACCTCTTCGTTTCTGTCTGGAGAAGTTGTTATGTTTGCAGGGTAGTTGTTATTCCGAAGGTTATTTTAACGCTGCTCATCTGGTGGTTTGTATATGGGTCGCTCTTTCCACCACGCTATCGTAGAAATCGGACGATTCATTTATTTCCGTCGTAAGGATGTTTGGAACCGAATCTAATATAGGAAAGTATTTTAACGGTGTTTCTTAGTTTTTGATTGTGGATATTTTGAACACTACGCAAGGAAATCCCACTGATTTTTTTTTCATTTCATCATCTTCTGTGAACTGCATCGAAAGTTATACTGAGGTCACATGGTCTCGTGATGATTGTACGTCTTCCTCGTAGGCCAGAGTGTGGTGGTTTCACTTGTGCATCTCCGGTGAACTGTTGGCTTCAAAGGTGGTATTTAATTTTTACTTTAAGTATACGTTTCCCACCGCTGATGACAACGGTGGACTCATAGCCAAGCCTTCCACTTCTTGGTACAGTGTAACCCGGATATAAGAGAGTTGTCGGGACCGGAGAAGAAGTCTTTTATACCCGGGTTTCTCTTATATCCGGGTTTGGTCTATTATATATACATTAATACAGGCTCTAATTTGGGACCAGAGAACGTCTCTCTTATATCCGGGTTTCTCTTATATCCGGGTTAAACTGAATATATCAGACGCCAATTACAGCACTTCGATGTGGTGTAATGGTTAGCAAGCTTGTCTTGCGGGATCAATTACGACTCAAAAGCGAGTTCAATCCTCACTTTCGGCTTTGTGGCACATCTAATCTACTCTTAGAAAATGGTTTTGGCCACCTCTATATGGTGCAATGGTTCTTGCTAGAACAATTACAGTTACGACTGGGTAGTGAGTTCGATCTTCACTGGGTGCCTCCTAAATCCGGCCTTGTGTCACATTTAAGCTATGCTAGGAAAATCACTATATCAGACGGCAGTTGGAAGAATATTACTTGTACACTCTCCATAAGATTGTCTTTGTGTGTGTCTAATACGACATCACTTTTTATTACTACAACATCTAGACTGATTAGACATTAAAAAATTCAACAAATATATTCATGAAACAGACATTATAGAACGAAGAACAAATAGAAAACCTTTATATGTTTAACATATTCCGCTTTTCATTAAGCTTGATTAGAGTTTTGTGAAAAAACTTACTGAAAAGTATACAAACTTACCAGACTCCATTAGAAACATACTAGTAGAAAACACAAATATATTAACTGCATCCACCTGTAAAAAAAAGATTAAAAATAATGGAAGCTTTAATAATAAAAAAAGAAAAAGCCAACTCTTAACAATATTAACTACGAACAAGGCCACAATGTGCTAACCGTATTCGGAAATTAAAAACATCCCTACTACACACTAAGACATACACATAATGCACACACTCAATTAAGCTGAAAAATGGAATCATTCTTTATAATGACTAAAGGTATAGCCGAAAGCCCTCGGAAATATAAAACATTTGGACAGTTTTTACACACTCTTTGTCCAGAAAAGAAATCTCTTGTTCGAACACAAGAAAAATTAAATAAAAAGCTTAACCGTAGTACCTGGTCTGTCGTTTTTAATGAAACATGCATAATCGAATGATTGTTCCATAAATATACTATATATATATATATATATATATATATATATATATATATATATATATATATAAGTTTAGGATTGGTATATACGGAGTGAGATCCAATAACCAACAATTAATATTCTTTAAAGAGTGCTCAATACAGAGTAGAGCAGATATAATTATTTATTTGAATATTACAACATAAACATGTTATAAAATCACGACAAAAGTAGCCATTTGATAGTGTCTTAACAAGTGACGATGTAGAATATAGAATCATTTATTCTATATTCTACATCGTCACTTGATAAGACACTAGAAGTGTTGAAACAAAATGGCTACTTTTGTCGTGATTTTATAACATATTTATGTTGTAATATTCAAATAAATAATTATATATATATATATATATATATATATATATACATACATCTCTCTCTCTCTCTCTCTCTATATATATATATATATATATATATATATATATATGCACGTCTCCCATGCAGAGAAATTATAACATATATGCAACAGAAAAAGTGGGGACCTCACTTGTATTATTTATCAAAAGGAAAACAGGTGTTAAGGTGATTTCTCTATGAACCTGATTAGGCCATGTGTTTTCTTTTTTGTCTTTTTTTTTTTTAAGACCTACCGCTGTAGCCTAGGTATATGCTTGTACTCTGGACTTTACACAGCAACACCTTATTTCGTCAATCCCCTGACGTCATTCGCCGGCCGTCACGTGACTCTCATGACTATCTGTACGAAAAACAGACAATCGCCGTTTGTATCCCTACAATATTAAATTTATAAACGTTTCTTTATTTTATCAATTGTCAGATCGAATTTTCTTTCCAATCCATACACACGAATATAAATATATCATTATTATTATTATTATTATTATTATTATTATTATTATTATAGTAATAATAATAATAATAGTAATAATAATAATAATAATTATTATTATTATTATTTTTATTATTATAAAAGAACTAAGAATAAAAGTAAGTGCAAATATCAATTTCACGTTTAGGGGCCTGTAGATCGACTAGGCGGGAAAACTGACATTTAGGCATGCTGTAATTCGTAATTGTATTTTATAGTTAACAGCTATGTTTGTTTGAAACAGTGTTTCTTTTTTTAACAACTCTACGTGATAACAAGATGCGCTAGAAATATATAGTATCATAAAGAGTTATATAAATACAAACAGTGAGGACATTAGCAATCTTGAGAAATATTAGAGACAGTGTAAAATTTTTCCTTTGAGAAATGAGAATTGCCAATTTTAGATAGAATATTATGAATAAACAAAGAAATATACGATACTTATGAACATACACACACGCATGGATATATATATATACATATATATATATATATATATATATATATATATATATATATATATATAGAGAGAGAGAGAGAGAGAGAGAGAGAGAGAGAGAGATAGGAATATACAGAGATAATGACAGGTAGGAATAGACTTAGCAAGTGATAGATAGATAGATAGATAGATAGATTAGGAACATACAAAGAGAGAGATAGACACATAAGAACATACAAAGAGAGAGATAGACAAATAGGAACATCCAGAGATAATGTCAGAGAGAACAGTCTTAGAATGTGATAGATAGATAGATAGATAGATAGATAGATAGATAGATAGATAGATAGATAGATAGATAGATATAAATAAAGTATAAATAGAGGAAGAGATAGATATGAATAGAGTGAGATACAGTTACGTATATTAAATTAATGTGATAGATGGACCCGAGTAAAGATAGATAGATAGATAGATAGATAGATAGATAGATAGATAGATAGATAGATAGATATGAAGAAACAGACAAATATATGATAGTTATGAAATGAAATGTATATATACATTGGAGAGATTGATAGAAAAATAGACAGATAATAATAAATTGACGAATATGCGTTAGTTACAAACACACAGACTCACACACACAAACACACACTCATATATATATATATATATATATATATATATATATATATGTGTGTGTGTGTGTGTGTGTGTGTGTGTGTGTGTGTGTGTGTGTATATATATACACGCACACATATAGTATTAAATGCTTTTTTAAAAGAATCCAATATTCGCAATGTTATTTCTTTTATTTCCTGTCTGTTTCCCCTCACCAGTTTCAATTATGCCAAAAAAGGTTCTACATTTGAGTTAATGAGACGTTACTACTCTATTTCCCAGTGCAAAAAAAATCTCAGCAATCTATTAATGAGATGATAAAATACATGAATAGAAGTTATTTCTGCAGGTATTCCAATGCGGCCCTCGTGCAACTCAGTACTTCAACGGTTGGGAACAGAAATAAAACTGGTTCTAATATTAGACGATGCTGTGATGCCTTCGGAAAACAGATTGTAAGAAGATGCTTATAAGATTCTTTGTGCCCCCCCCTAAGTATTATGTCAATTATATCGTGTGTGTATCTTATCTTTCCTGATCCTACCAGAACCGGTGTTTCAACGTGATATGACCATAAGCCGTATGGATATTTACTTCTATGTGACGTGTCCGTTTATCACATTACCGATACTGACTCTTCAACATTTCCTTTCTTTGTTGTTGTTAATAATTGTTGCTTTATTGTGATCTCTCCGAACCCCTGTAGGAATAGATAGGTTAACTTATCGTCAGGTTCACACTTTTCCTGCCCTTCATAGCTCTTAATAAGTTTGGTCTTTTTGCTAATTAAACAAAACCTTGTTTTGCTATCCATTTACTCTCGTTTCTTCTTCACGTGACCTGCACAATTCTTTGTCCTTTGCAGCTCTTAAGAAATTTGGTCTTTTTGTTATTTCACCTAAACCTTCATCTGCTATCCATTTACTCAGATTATACGTTGTTTTCCTCTGTCCCACTTCCCTCGATGTGTCCTGTGAGTATTAGATTTTTCAAGCCCTCTTTCCTCATTATATACCCTAGAAATATCAACTGTCTCTTTATAATATTATGTATCAGTTACCTGTCTATTTTTCTCTAAAACTTCATCGTTTCTTACATATTCGGTCCATGGTATCATCAGAAACGTGAAATTAGCATTTGTACATACGTTTCTTCTTAGTTCTTGCCGAATAATAATAATAATAATAATAATAATAATAATAATAATAATAATAATAATAATAACAATAATAATAATATTAATAATAATAATGAATTTGGAAATTGGAAAATTTGCAACTCCTATGGGAACGAAACTGGAAGAAATTGGTACGAACACCACCCTGACCCGGTTACGGAGATAGGACCTGTTACAATTCTATGGGACTACACAATACATACTGACAGAACAATCAAAGCCAACCGCCCAGACATTGTTATTAAAGACCACAAACAAAATAAGTGCCTCCTTATTGATATGGCAGTCCCTGCAGACTGCAATGTATCTTTGAAGATATTCGAAAAACTGTCAAAATACAAGGACCTTGAAATAGAAATCTCAAAAATGTGGCACATGGGAACATCAACAATTCCTGTTGTTGTTGGAGCCCTTGGACTGGTTGGAAAAGATTCCAGTAGGCTGATCGAAGGGATCCCTGGAAGTCCATGCCTCAAAGAGATACAAAAAATTGTTCTGACAAGTACAGCCCACACTTTACGAAGGGCTTTATCTATGTAATTATTTTTTTTATTTTATTTTTTTTGCAGTGGAAAGTGTCATGATGCCATTTCTAACCTTAGGTCCCTGGGCGGGACCCGGAAAGAAATGTGTAAACGCCAGATATCAAAGGAAATAAAAATGATAATAATAATAGTAATAATAATAATAGTAATAATAATAATAATATATGCGCGTTGTTTTTTTTTTATATTTTCCCGACTGCCCACTATAATAGGATCAGTTGTATACCGTCTGTGAAAAAAAGAGCACCATGACACAATTCACTCCGCCAGAAATTTGGAAACGCTATGCTGTACTGCTTAGGATTTGTGCCTGACACTCCAATACGAACATTTCAGAGTGTTTGGGTATCATTCTGAGGACAGTGAATATGACAGAGAAAGAGTTGGATGATATATACAGTCAACATCATGATATTTGGAGTGATCACTAGTGATGGCGACATTATGCCTGTCTTCATCGTTACACAGGGCCTCGTATTCAACACGGCGGCCTACAGCAAGTGCCGCGATGAGCTCATGCTGACCTGGGTCCAGAGTAAGGCTGCAGGAAGACCCTATACCTGGCAGCAGGACTATGCAACATGCCACACAAGCATGAAACCCCAGTCATGGCTGTCAGCAAACTTTTGCGACCATATCACCCCTTACATCTGGCCGCCTAACTACCCAGCAACCCCCTTGAATTGTGGGGCCCAGTTGAGCGAGAGACCAATAAAACTCTTTGCAATAGCAAAGATGAACTGAAGGTAAGGATTATGACAGCATTCAACTTAAACAATAAGACCGTCCAGAAGAGATGCAAGAGATCCAGAAATCGTCTGGATCTCATGGTTGAAGCTAATGCCGATTTTATTGAATAGATTTATTTCAAGATATTTTGTTTTAATTTTGGTAAATATATCAGTTAAAATGAGGTGCCGATATTATTTTCATTGTTGCGTAATTTAGACGACAATTCTTCCATCGCACCCACTATCAATTAGTCCTTGTTCTGCCATCTATATGCACAAGATTATTTCACTTTCTTCAGTCACAATTGCTTTCATTATATTCTGCGAGTGAAAGATTTTTTTGTTCATTATGTAGCCTAGAAATATCAGCTATCTCTTTCTGATGCTAGATAAAACTTCGTACAATTCTAAACCGGTTCGAGCTGGCAACACCACCCATGATAAAATCTACTCCCTACGCAAATCACTAAACCAGCAATAGTGTGGCCGAAACCCTAGACAACATAGGGCAATCTTCAGGGTTAACATGTAACAATATACATTTATCCCTTAATGTTTTCTGTAGTAAGAGTCACTATTTTGTGCTAGTTTGCAGAGAATGGAAAGGGCATTATTTCAGAAATCAATGCGGTAATGTTTTTCATTGCAGTTCATCGTCCTTTTGTGTCGAGTTTTCTATTCAGTATTGGAAAAAAATTGAGTATTGATTTGACCTGGCGACATCTAATAATCGAATATTTTCTCCGGTTATCTAGATTATATCGGTATTAGGATAAATGAATGTACGCCTCCATGTGCTGGGCCGCACTCAGTCAGTCATCGAAGAAAATTAGATTTATTTTTGCCATTTCGACCAGAGCAAAATGTGACTCGACAAAAAAAAATGTCAACCTCATTGTGTGTTTTGACAAAATTGGTCAGGCATCTTGCTCAAGCATGAGATATCAAGGAATGCTGGAACTCCGCAAATGAAGGACAACGAAGAATCACTCATGCCAGAAAATGACCTCTGGCTCGCCAGAGCAGCAGACTAGACACATGTAATTTGTTCGATGATAACAGGATTGTTTAGTTATTTGGTTCTTGTATCCAACCAACTTAGATTCAGTTGTATAGCAATGAGAAAACAATAACTTACTTAGAGGAAATGTACTTGAGAATGTCAGTATCGTATCTTGCCAAAAGATAAGGGTACACCACGTATGTTTTCAAATTTTATTCATATTGTTTTTCTACAGATATAATTTATTTATATCTAAAGTTTTTTGGCACACACACACACATATATATATATACATATACATATATATATATATATATATATATATATATATATATATATATATATATATATATATATATATACTTTACTAATCTACTTTTTGTATGAATGATTCATGTAATATAAATTGAACTGCACCACATATTTAATTTAAAAAGAACTGATCCGACGTACAAATTTTAGGGATAATAGCTGCGACATTCCTCTGTTTATTGAACAGTTCATGCCACATTGACTGAAAAAAAACTACTACAACAAAAAAAATATTCTCAAACTACCATATTAGTAAAAAAAAAAACAAAAACAAAACGTACTCTCTTAAATTTTCAAAAATTCAACCTTAGCGTTGCGACTGCACGGTCGATAAGTTTTTATCCGTTAACAATAACACATTTCTAACAAAAGCATATTTCGATTCGCATTTAATGCCCGCTATTACCTGGATCTACTAAAAAAAGAAAAAATGCCAGGCCTGAGGATGGCTGATTGTACAGCCGAAAGTACTAGCAGAATAAAAAAACAAGGATCATAACATTCATCGAGTGATTCGTAGGTTAATGTAACATTAATAAATTTATTTGCTAAGATGTTTTTCGCCATTTATATCATTAACTTTACTAATCTACTTTTTGTATGAACGATTCATGTAATATATATATATATATACACAATATATATATATTTTTTGTCATCCACTATCTCCTCAAGGCACTTGATGTGGGAAGATGAATACAGAAACATAATGTCTGCTGCCTAAATATACACAATTTAAACTACAGTATCCATCGGCTCGTCACAACACCAACACTTTGAAATTCAAAGGTTATCTTGCGAGTAGGCAATCTGAGATAGCCGAAGACAACATAAAAATTTTCCATAAAGAAATCACAAGAAATCCACAGAAAACTACAATCGAACACTACTCCTGAATAACTCAAGAAAATCCTATATAGACTTACAGAATTACTAACAAAAAAAACATCCCCCCAAAACTTAATGAACTGTACAAAGGTACTATACATCTCCCAAATAACAATGACAAGTTAATAAATTATGAACTAACAAACCATAAAAAAAAAAAATACTCAAACTCGAACACAATTGTCACCTCGACAAAAAAAAATATAGTAGACTGAATAAATAATAATAATAAAAAACTGAAATAGAAATGCTGTACCAAAACATACAAACATTTGAGGAACAGCAACTGATAAATACAAATCTAGATATCCGGGACCTACACAAGGCTGAGGCGCTGAAATATAGGTATGACAGAAAAAAAACACGTCCAGACTACTATCAAAACAAACAAGGAAATGTAGCGAAAGAACCAAATCAAAGAACGAAATCAAAGAACGAAAGAACCACGTAACCATACTATAATGGTTTTAAGAAAGCGGATAAAAGCAATATATTCGTGATTAAATCAATCGGACTATTGCTTACAGATGCAAACAATACTTGACGACCATACCATTTTTTTTAAAAATCGGAAAAAAATTCGATTAAACAATTAAAATAAATATGTCTATTTACCAAAACCAATAACGCAGGACTTCTAAAAAGAATTGGAGACTAAAATCCAGGATGGAAGGGATGGAACTGCAAAAATACATAAACCTAACTTCCCGCTCCGACCTATCATATCCGAAATCCCTACCCTTGTTTAGAAGCTAACCAAAGCTCTTAATCAGCTAATTACACCTTACATTCCAAATAAATACAGCATAAAGTCAACAATAGGAACTGCTCCAAATTCTAAAAACAAAATACCCAATAATGAAACGTTAATCTCACGGCGTTAAATGTTTATTTGACAACGTCCTAGTCATGGAAATATTCATAAATTATCTCTACAATATTACACCTCTCCCTCCATTAAAAATTCAACCTAATATTATAAAAAACTACGTTTGATGCGTACCACAGAAGTTACATTTTATGACCACAAAAATAACATGTACGTAAAATGAGATGGTGTGTCTATGGGTTCCGTCTTTGGGCCAACATTTAGCAACTTTTTATATGACTAATTTAGAAAATAATGAAATTAATACCACAAAAAAAACTCTATTTACCTAATATATGGAGTTGACATTCTCATGTTAGTCAAAGACATAGTTGAAATACAGGAGCTACAAGAAAAATGTGAAAAATCTCTGTAATTAAGTTCACATATGAAGTTAACAAGGACAAAAAATCCAGTTCCTTAATGCATTGATATACAATAAGAATTATCATACATTTACTACCTCCTCTTATAAAAAAACAACTAGTATAAACACATGTATTCTCAACTATAAAAATGAATGTTCCATTACAAAATAGCTTTTACAAGAAACTTAATAAACTGTGCAAAATCAATTCAAATCCTTCAAGAAAAAAGATTTTCTACATTGAATTAAAAAATATTAAACAAACCCTCATTAATAATGACTTTTCTAATTACATTGTTGATGAACAAATTAGACAAGCTATTAGGAATATTAACATGAATGAATCAAATAACTCTACGCATATCAAATCACTATATCGTAATCAAATGCATTCCAACTATAAACAGGGGGGAAAATTCTAAAAAATTCTAATAAACTTTAATATATCTCGCACTGAGTAAATAAATAAAATTAATTAGATACAATGCTAAATTTAATATAACCAACCTATTTGTCCAAAGCAATCTTGCGTTAATTAGCAACTTGTAAAAGTTTAGCATTGTATATCAATTTAAATGTCCTCTGGAGATTGTATGTCAACACGTACGTTGACTTTATTACGACGATGCTAACAAACAGGCTTACATTTCATTTGGCGGAGCATAGCTCAATAATTCTACATTTAAAGGAACACTCATGGCAACACAGACATATTAAACTGATATTAGTTGAAAATACATTACATAAAAACAATAATAAGCAAAAACTAAAACACCTTGAAGCCCTTTATACAGTGAATTAAAGTCCAAAATAAATAAAGTCAACTATGGTTATAGCAACAAAGTCCTTTAATGCTTATAAAAAAAAGTTATATATGTATGAGCAAAAATAGAAAAAAAGTTACTTCTCTTATACTGGAAAAAAAAGCAAAAAAAACACGGAATCTAGAACGCTGCATATGCAGTAAAAATGCTTTTAATTTACGGAAACACATATACATGCTCACTTAACCCTCTGAAGATGCTCTCAAATGAGATTGAAAATACTTGGGAAAATAAAAACTATTTAAAAGAAAATTTTGGTATTTTTCTTAATAAATTTTCTAAGGCTACCAAGAAATTAAACCGCGAACTTGAAAAGATCACAACGAAAACAATATTTAAATTATTTAAGCAAACCGCTTTCAGTAAAAATATGCTGCCTAAATATACATATAAATTTTCTCATTCAGTGTAGCTTTATACTTTCCGTTCTGTAACTTTTTCGTTTTTCTCAATCTCTTTCTTTTTCAATCTTATTATTCAGTATATTTTTCGCTCTTTACGTTGTCCGAACATAACGTTCTCTTCATTTTTTTTTTCATTATTCCCGTTCTTGATATTTTTATTTCATCTCTTTCAATATCAATAATTTTATAGATGTTCTTTCATTTCGTTGTGAAACTTTTCCTTTCATTTTATTCAATATACATAAACTAACAATTATGCCAGTGGGCCATATCTCCTTTCTTCTCATTCCGTACGTTTTTCATTCTTCTTATTTTCTGTTTCATACATTTTGTCCTTGTTCTTATTTTCCTTCTTCTCGTTTCGCATCTTCGTTCTTCTTTTCTGGGAGTTTATACGTCCATCCCATTCCGGATCTGTTACATTTTTCTTGATCATTTACTTTTTCATTCTTCTATTTCAGTTTCTTTCTCTTTCTTCAGTTCATATCTTTCGATCTTTTCCTTGTGAATGTTTTTTTTTTTTCATTTTTCTCCTTCATTCATTTTCTCATTCAGTATCTTTCTCGTTCTGTATATTTTTTCCTTTTTTGTTCAGGATGACCTTTCGTTTTATATGCTTTTCATTAATCTTGTTCAGTAACATTATCGGCCATGTTTTCTGTATCCTTTTTCGTTTTTTTCACATTATACATCATTATTTATTCATATTAAGTATATTTATTCATTTTTCTCGATTTGCATTTTGTCTATCATCCCAAATTTCTCTTTTGAAATATCTTCTTCTTCTTCTTCTTCTTCTTCTTCTTCTTCTTCTTCTTCTTCTTCTTCTTCTTCTTCTTCTTCTTCTTCTTCTTCTTCTTCTTCTTCTTCTTCTCCTCCTCCTCCTCCACCACCACCTACTACTCTTTCTTCTTGCTATTCTTCTTTTTATCAAAATGCATCATATTTATTAATCTTATTAAGCATATTTTTCTATCTTCTCGTTCACTAACTTTTAATTTTTTCTCCTATTCTGTTATTATACATTCTTCACATACTGCACTTTCTTTCATTCTCCCCAAACTTCTGTTTTGAGTCGTCGTCATCTTCTTCTTCTTCTTCTTCTTCTTCTTCTTCTTCTTCTTCTTCTTCTTCTTCTTCTTCTTCTTCCTCTCCTTCTTCTTCTTCTTCTTCTCCTTCTTCTTCTACTTCTTCTTCTAAAAATGCATCAATATTTATTCTTCTTTTTATTCATAATTGTCTTTCTTCTCGTTCGCTATCTTTTTCTTTTTTATTCTATTCTGTCATTTATCATTCTTCACGCCCTGCATTTATTTTCATTCTTCCCATACTTCTATTATATGTCGTCATCGTCGTCTTCTTCTTCTTCTTCTTCTTCTTCTTCTTCTTCTTCTTCTTCTTCTTCTTCTTCTTCTTCTTCTTCTCCTCCTCCTTCTTCTTCTTCTTCTTCTTCTTCTTCTTCTTCTTCTTCTTCTTCTTCTTCTTCTTCTTCTTCTTCTTCTTCTTCTTCTTCTACTTCTTCTCCTCCTCCTCCTCCTCCTCCTTCTTCTTCTTCTTCTTCTTCTTCTTCTTCTTCTTCTTCTTCTTCTTCTTCTTCTTCTTCTTCTTCTTTCGTTCCTCTCTATCTTTTAGTTTTGCTTCTTCTTATCCCCTTCACCCCCACCCCGATCTCTATGCTTTCATGCTGATTCCCATATTTGCTAAATGCTCTTTTTTATCTCTCAAGATATTATCTTTGCTTTCATCTTTCAAACTTTAACGAGTGCGAGGTTGCTTTTAGAAAAATGCTGAGGATATTTTTGTTGTCCAATTAAATTTTCAATATGCGATTTGATGTTGACACAATGAACTCTACTCACATCAAAAAGTGTAGGATTACATGACTCAGCATCTTTTTGGCCCAGTTCTATATATGTTACCGGCATCATTAATAAAATTGAAACTGGTACAGATAAAGAATAGCATTTAAAATCAATCTCTTTCACTCATTATCCTACTTTTAATGATCTTAAACTCACAAATATTTTGCCCTAAACGTACCTAAGAAAGCGAAAATGAAAAATAACCCTTTCGAAAAAAAAAGAAGAAAAATCAAATACAAAATCGCTGTTTAAATAAAGATCAAAGACATTCTCTTTTTCTTACTCTCCTTCCTCTTGTATTCCACCTACTACTGTTCCTCTGATCTCTTTTTAAGGATCTTTTTATCTTTCCTCCACCTTCAATGACATTGTCTCCTTTCCTTCTTGTTCATTCGATCTCTTGTCTATTTCTTTCTTTCTTGGTAAAAAAAATTGATTTTATCATAGAGCAGATTTTTTTTTCTCTTATCGGTTTTCGTCGGTATTTTATCTTTTTAAATAACAAAAAAATATATTGCATAGATGATTGAATAAAAACATAGTTGACCCAGATATATGTTTACAGCATTTAGTAAATTTAACTTGTGTAAATTTGCTTATCTCCCTTTTTTCCTCTTTTTACAATATATATTTAAATATTCTTATATGAAAGTTGGTTCATTGTGTCGTGCTAGAAAATTTTTCTCACAAGAGTCTATCTTACATTTTCATAAGTCTACCATTCTACCATGGTTTGAATAATTCTGCCAAATATATCCTGTATATATTTAGAGATTCTGAATAAAATCCAAAGAACAATTTACAATATTATTCGTCCTAATGTGTCGGCTCGGCTCCAGTCACCTTCCCACGGAAGTAAGTTTGCCTCTCTGTGACTTATAAATAATTTTATGGTAATTGTTCGGATAAATTCTTCGCGATCGTACCTAACTTTTTAAATTTAAGCGCAGTACTAAACATTCGTCGAGATATCATAAATTTAAAAATGAGCTGGCGAGATGTTATCTTAAATCTAATCCAAAAGTTTCTTTTCTCACACTTCTCGTTTGTGGAATTCTCTCCCGGCTTCATGCTTTCCATCTAGATTTAATCTGCAAAAATTTAAATGCAATGTCAATCGATATCTACTGTCCTGATTACTCTTTCCTTTTGCCGCTCATTATTAATGTTAATGTTCCTGATTCTTCCACACACTGTAACCCCTTGTCTCTTAATGGTTTTACTGTTTTGCATAGGGTGATAACGATTAAAACAAATCTTATATAAAAGTTGTTTCACTGTGACATGTAAAACGATTTTCTTACTGTAATTTATGTTACATATTCATATTTACTGTTCGACCATACTTTGAATACCTCTGCCAAATATAGTCTGGTGCTCATGCTAGATATTTAAAGATTTTTTATAAGAATCAGCACAATTATTGGTCCTGGCCTTCTGTCGCGTTCTCTCCGCCGATTTGTAGCTTCCCGGTGCCTTTACTAATAATACAGGATGCGATGTATACTTATCCTTATTACGCCACAAAGAAAATAACACTGACATCTCATTTTAACAGATATATTTACCAAAATTACACAAACATATCTAGAAATATTACAGAGTAAATTTGTTCAACAAAATCGCCATTGGCTCCAACCACGGCCTGAAGACGACTAAATAATCTCTAGCAACTCTTCTGGACGTTCTCCTTGCTTAAGTTGGTGAATGCTGCCATGATTCTTGCCTCCAGTTCTTCTTCGATGTTACAAGGAGTTATGTTGGTCTCTCGCTCAGCTACTCTCCACACATGATAATCAAGGGTAGGAGTTAGGTGGTCAGATGTAACGGGTGATATGGTCGCACCTATATACCGCAAACCGGAAAATGATCCGTAATATAGACAATAAAAATAACCAAAAAATTGAACAAATATATATCACTGGTATTTAACTAATCATTTAATTAATAAAGTATATTCTTTCCCAAAAATAGCAACGACAAATTGGGGAACACACTTGGGTACATGTAAGACAAATTTAGAAAATCAATTCAATTTGTAAAATTAAAAACTAATTGCGAAAGAACTCTTAAGAAGCACTAAAATTGGACTAGCACAAAAAATGATTAGTGTTCTCCCAAAAGAGGAAAAGAACGAACAAGATTCTCCTTTTGCCTGAAAACGGTTGGTCTTCTTTTTTTATTAGAAATTATATCTGTGAAACAAGTACGGATTTCTGTCTTCGGTTTAATAACTATGAAAAGACTGTCATAGACAACAACATCAATTTCACTGTAGCTGCCCATTCCAATCGACCGTACCATACTAATGATAACATTAGAAGCATTCTTTCAGCGTTTTCATTTACATGGCAACAAGAACGCCGAAAACTGAATTACATTTTAAAATCAATTCGCAAATTCTGAGTTTAAATACGAAATTATACATACTCTATGAATACAGATTTCACAAAGAATTATCTACAAAACCTATACAACCCTAACTGTATTTACATTATTCGGACTATTGTCTTCATCTTTGATGCTATATTTAAAACGTTTCGGCCGTTGTACACTCCGGCCTTCTTCAGGTGGTTGGAATGTCGAACTGAACCCTTTATTTCGCTCACTAGGGTATACTGTCCTAGTTCCACGTTTAATGGATGTCAGTTATCCGTTATCTCCTGTTAATTCCCCACTCCAATTTCTCCACTGCCTTAACTGGGTATTAAACTCACTCTCTTTGGGTCCTGTCACTGGATCTAACCAACGCCTTTATCCACTGTGCTATGTGTCCTTGTGTATGAAATTCTGGGTATTATAAACCTAATGTCTTCAGCAACCTTTTTTACGAGGGCTCATATTGCAATTTTTGCTGTTATTATATATGTTTTTACCAGAGCTCATATTGCAATTTTTGTCGTTATTATCACTTTTCTCTGGAACTCCTTATTACTGGTTCACGTATTGTATTCATTGCTAAGCTTGGTCGGCTCAGGAGATATTTGTGGCTTAGCAATGTGCTGATTCGTTAAGTTTACGAATTTTCCAACTGTGGCAAAGAACAAGGCACACACTAGTAGATTTTAACATTAATATAACATCATACAACCCAACAAGAAAATTGTTTAACTTTATTTTATTTCTCGTTGAAACACGACACGACACAATTTGAAGAAGGTCAACCAGCTCAAGCCCTATCGACAGGGGTTCCGTCTAGCCAATTTCACTCATAACCCGTGTCAACTTTCCAATGTTGCCGAATGACCCCTCCAGTCCAGTCCAGTCCAGTCCAGTCTAGTCCAAATAACAGGAATACTCCTTCCTGACAAATCGAGCATGGCGTGATTCGAACCTAGGTCTCATGGTCAAAATGCAAACGGTCTAACGTGGCATAAACCCCTAATAATATCAAATGAATATTATTTTATTATTATTATTATTATTATTATTATTATTATTATTATTATTATTATTATTGTTGTTGTTGTTGTTTTTATCTCTCGAATTTCTTTCATCGGTCCACTATATATATATATATATATATATATATATATATATATATATATATATATATATATATATATATATATATATATATATATATGTATGTATGTATGTATGTATGTATCTTAAAATTAAGCATAGATGCGGAAAAATGCTCATAACTTAATAAAGAATTAATCTTATATCGAAATATCCAAGTTATTATAAAGAGAAAAGTAAAAATAATTTTCTGATTATTAAATTATATTTTTAATTCTTTTTACTACCTTCAACATTTTTGTTAATTTATTTTTCTTGCGTCCGCGGGTGGCTATAAATTAGTAAATTAAATATTGGTGTTTTTTGCAGTGAAGATCACACTGAATTGGAAACTCAGTGTGTTCAGTCGGATTTTAATGAAACTTTCGTAATTCATTCACAAATGAATGAAATTAATTTAGAAACTTTTCTTTTGTAGAAAATCTTGGTAAAATCTTTTTTTACGTCTGTTACCCATCACTCATTTTATTTAATGAAAATTAGAAAAATCCAATTTGTTAGGCCTTAGTGTTTATATTAATTATAAGCAGAAGCTTTGGAGAATTTAAATCACCATTTTGTTATGTAAAAAAAGATCCCTACTTAGCTAAAATCTGTTTTTAATCATAAGATAAATAATACAATAGAACTAGAATATTATTTAATTAAAAGAAAGCGTTTAAATGTTTTTATGAATAAGAAATGTGAGTATTATTGTCTTAAATATTTTTGTTTCGATGAATAATGACTTTTTACGGGAATTGTTTTCATTAAAAAATGTATATTTAGAATAATTTATAAAGTTATATATCTTTTAAAATTCTGTATTAATTTGTAACAGTTGATATTCTTATAAATAAAAACCGTATTTACTAATCATAAATGGAGAAGCTTATTGCAAATCAGCCCAGAATTTCAAAAATAATTTTGCATGTTTTTCTGTGTGTTAGAACGTGCCGATTTTTGAAAATGCAGTCGTACATTAACGATATTATCAGAATATAAGAACGGTAACTAAAGAAAATTTAAATCCAAAGTAACTAAAATTCAATGAGCCCTTATATTACGAGGAATTTTTTCGGATGTTAAGATTACTGGGTACTTAAATAATTATAGAAAAAGGTGCTCACGTTATATTCATCAAGTCATGTTTATATATACACCGCAGAAAAAAATGGTTAAGTTTCCTAAGTATCAGGCTGTCAATAGAGATGTCAACGCATCCTAAAACACACCTAACTTCATGTTAATGATGTTTTCTGCGATAGGGTAAACATGCTTTCTGCGATATTATAAACAGAAAGTAATATTTATTTCAAATTACATTAATTAAGCTTTAACTCAGTTAATCTTTCCCAAAGGAAGTTTCAGAAAAGTATATTTTATTTTTGAAAGATTTTTAATAAAGTAAATTACGTTGTGCTGAGAGAATTTTAAATATGGCTAAAATAAGTGATTTTTAGCGATTTAAGAAAACACATATTTCATTCAATTTTAGATCTATTTTAAATACAGCAAAATATTTTGTTTATTGGGAATATTAATTTTAATCTATTAGCTTGAATTTAGTACATTTAAAAAAATTCATAACAATTCATTTTAAACCTTAGGTAACGATTATCTTTGGAGGTACATATATATGTCTTTGTGTGTGTGCATATATATGCATGTGTACGTCTGTATCTGTATGCCCATATGAACTCGTGCGCACTTTTAAAATTGCCAATATGAACAAAAAATGCATATAAAATTCACAGTAATCTGAAAATGTCTTGTGCGTTAAAAATATTTTGGATAGTTTGTGTGTGATGGAAAGGAAGAAAATTCCCTTTGATGTTTTTATGACACGGAAATACTTTTCTTTTGAGCTCTTTAGAAATTTAAGTTTTCAAAGGCCTACCCACGCAGTTTCCAATAAAGAAGAAAAACATACAAAAAGTTTAAACCAATAACAATCAAATAAAATTTTAAAAAATTATCGGTTATTGTTATTATAACTATTATTATCATAATACTGTTTAATAATTTGATTCGAAATTATACTAACAATGAAAAAGAAATGAAAAATAAACTATTTACCACAGATTTTCTTTATAAAATCAATGTTAAATTTCTCCCTTGAACCATGTAAAAATAATATTTTGAAGAGGGAGAATATTAACCTTAGATACACAGATGCCACTGTGTTGATGGTAGATACAGAAAGAAAACTACATGAACACCTTGAGATAGCAGTAAAGGAAGGCAAGACGAAAGGACTAACAACCAATTGTTAGAAAGAAAATGTTGTGATTGTCTGCATTTCTGATATAAGGTATTGTAATTATTTACACTATTTACATTGTTCGGGTTGTTGTTCTCATCTTTGTTGTCATATTCACGACGTTTCGGCCGTTGTACGCTCTGGCCTTCAGGATCTGTCTACATTTGTCATGCCCTGCCTCTTCCGGATGCCCCAGTTATCTCCCTTTAAATATTTTTTTTTGTTCAGCACTACAGTAGCCAAGTATTGAACTCATAAATCTTTTTTGGATCAAGTCACTGGATCCAACTAAGGCTTTTAGCCACTTAGGCATGGCACGTGGAACTAGAACAATCTACCCCGGTGGACGAAATAAAGAGTTCAGTTCGAAATTCCAATCACCTGAAGAAGGCCATAGAGTACGACGGCCGAAGCGTCGTGAATATGACAACAAAGATGAGGACAACAGTCCAACCAAAGTTTCAATGAAGAAAGCAGATGAAAACGTTATTTCTTTGTACTTCATTGTCCTCCGTTCTATCTCCAATTTTATCCACTGAATAACATTTTTCAGCGTCAAAAACCTGGGTAATCATAAGTAATTCATCACAGTCCGAGAAGTACCAAACATTTAGTAACTATTAAGAATGTAATAATTAGAAGAGAAATTAGAATGCCAATAGTATTCCAGCTTTATAGGGTCCTGGGTATGACAAAAATCTAACATCCGCGTCGTGGGTAAGACGATAAACTATATCCGCGTCGTGGGTAAGACGATAAACTACATACAACAGCCTGTGATCAGGAGGTTTTGAGAGTCGTGGAACCACCTCTTAATTGCTGTTGTTCCCAGGTCCACCATGACCCGAGGTGGTAGTACCTGTCAGAGATCCAGCTATGGGCAAATATTTACCACCCCCCTCAAAAAAGGGGTCAAAACACTATTAAAGTATAAAAGTAGATTTTAATACCAGCAATACTTTTTTTGAAAAGTTTTTACCAACAATACATTTCTGAAAAAGAAACATTACCAGCAATACATTTTTGAAAAAAATATTACCAACATTATATTTTTGAAAAAATATTACCAGCAATAAAAATTGTGTTGGCATTAAATAACCCACTGAGGTTGATATGCCGTAAAATGAAAACAAAACAAACAAGCAGCTTGATAACTTAATTTTTCAGTTGTTGGCGGGCTATTCTGTTGGCGCGACAATATTTGACAACATTAAATAACATAAGTGTGATTACTCAATCAAGCGAAGATACCAATCCTTTCCTGACGAAAGCGTAATATACATTAGTATAATTCTTAAAGTTTCTACTATAATTGATGCTGCTTTCTAACCAGTAGTTTAAGAAATAAAGAGGTTGGGAGGTGTCACTGTAGCAGTTTCCTGTTAAACGTCGATTTATAAGACGCAGGGTAGATTTTGGAGATATTTTATAGTAAAAACATGCGTCTTATAAGTAGCCATATACGGCAATAAAGAAAAGGAATCTGTGGGGATGTAACTTTGATGTTTCTGCCCATAACCGATTAATGGGAACATTCAAAAAAAATTTATTATAGACATTAACGTGTTAATATTATAATGTGATATTTTAATAATATTATTATAGACATTAACGTGTTAATATTATAATGTGATATTTTAATAATATTATTATAGACATTAACGTGTTAATATTATAATGTGATATTTTAATAATATTATTATAGACATTAACGTGTTAATATTATAATGTGATATTTTAATAATACTATTATAGACATTAACGTGTTAATATTATATTGTGATATTTTAATAATATTATTATAGACATTAACGTGTTAATATTATAATGTGATATTTCAATAATATTATTATAGACATTAACGTGTTAATATTATAATGTGATATTTCAATAATATTATTATAGATATTAACGTGTTAATATTATAATGTGATATTTTAATAACAACATAAAAGAAATAAAAATAAAAATAAGCAAAGGACTGTAAGTACTATGGAACTGATTATTATGATGAGGATATAAGTAATGATATTTTTAGAATAGTAAGGGCTGGCAGGTTGTATCCAAGTATTCTTGTCTGCTAGGGTGGCTAGCCAATCCCTATTGCAGACGCCTCGTCAGGCACATTTGTGTTTGTTCAACTCCCACAGAGCTCAGCTGTGTTTCATACTGCAACATGGCTGAGCGGAACTTAGAGTTTCTGAGTGAGAGCGCGTTATCTGACTTGATCAACAGTCTTGTTCAGGCAAGTACACTCAAACCCTCGGTCACGATACCATGAGAATTAATCCTAGCTCAAACCACGACGGCTCCTACATAGTTCCGTCTATTCAAATTCACTCACAAGGATTGGGCCAACCTATTGTGTCCCTTTTTTAGGCACTTTCCAAGGGTCCTCCCAGACCGATAACAAAGTATTAATAAAATGACAATCGAGACAGAGATGATTGTCAATTAAAATGATAATTTCGATTATGTATGGTAATTAGCATCCAGTAATTATTTAGTAAAATATATTGGAAACAGTGAACAGATGAAATTAAAAGTCAAAAAGGAGACAGCAAAGGTGAGACAGAAATGTAGGAAAAGAGAAGAAGAAGAAGAAGAAGAAGAAGAAGAGGAGGAGAAGCAGAAAGAAAGAAAGAAAGAAAGAAAGAAAGAAAGAAAAAATAAAGAAAAAATAAAGTAAATCAGAATAAAGGAGGAGAACAAGAGAGATGGTTAAAAGACAGAAAAAAAGCATGAGAATAGAAAAGTGGGAAATAAAGCCTAAAAAAGCGAAGGAATAGGAAAAAGAGTGAAGGTCAACAAGGAAGGAAAAGGTAAGTTTTAAAAAAGAATAGAGGGAAAGATGGCTAGAAAAAGAGAAGATATAAGAATAAGAAAAGGAATGAAAATAAGAAAAAAATAAAAAATGTGAGAGACAGAATGATTGATTGAAAAATAAAAAAGTTCAAGGAATAAAAAAAGTGAGATGATCGACAAGAATAGAAAGAAGGCTAGAAAAAGAGAAGGAATAAGAATAAGAAAACGAATGAGAATTAGAAAAAAAATAAAGAGTCGGAAATATTGATTGAAAAATAAAAAAGTTCAAGTATTAAGAAAAAGAGTGATGGTCAACAAGGATGGAACAAAGGAAGGGAGAGAAAGAAGGCTAGAAATAGAGAAGCTAAAAGAATGAGAAAGAGAATGAAAATTAGAAAAAATAAAATAAAAACGTAACAGGAAGAAACCCTGATTCAAAAATAGAAAAGTTTAAGGAATAAAAAAGAGAGATGGTCAACAAGGAAGGAAAAGGGGAAGTATTAAATAAAGGAAGAGATGGAAAGAAAGTTAGAAAAAGAGAAGAAAAAAACGAGCGTTTGAAAGATAAACAGAAAGAGAATGAATAAGAGTAAAAAAAGACAGAAATTCCGTAAAAAAAAAAGGTTTAAAAAGAGGAGACTGCTATCCTGAAAAAAGAAAAGAAAAGAAAGAGTGGTTATTAAATAAATAGAAGTGAAGGAAAAATCGCAAAAACTTATCCTGGTTATATGAATAAACAATGCGCCCTAAAATCCAAGAAATATATAAAATAAAAAAAAAAACATTCATAATGCCATAGCAAGCAAGAAACGAAATCATTTTATTAATTTACGCTGCCGTTAATCAATATTTGATTTAAGAAAAAAGTGATACGTTACTTCCGCTCTTTCTCCACCTTTCAAATGTCTACATTGTAGAAATTTGATCAAAATCAATCAATTAGGCGCCAAGTGCGAAAAACAGCTTTCGACCGTACGCATAAAAAAAAAACATTCGTATATATCTACAGACACACAGATGCGTATAAAGTCCAGCCTTCGAAAAAGACGTAGACATCCACCGTCACAAATACACACAGAATACTATGCAAATGTCTTCAACAATTCTAAACTAATATAATTATTCGTGTTTGTTTTATGCTATTTTTAAACCAATAAGATGTTCAAGTGCTACTTAAGATAGAGACTTAGTGAATGGCGTTGTTATAAAGAAATGAGAAGTGCAAATTATGAATAGATGTTAGGATCGTAGCGATCAGGGGAGCATTCTTTCGGGCGTTCTTTGCACAAAGTAATAATTCTCGGGAAGAAGTTGAGCTTTCTTCCTTATGAACGAAACTCAAGGAGAATGTGGGTGAGCCGACACTTTGTACGTGCCATGGCGGCTTTAAGTTGTAAATGTCTGAACAGGTGGAACTAGGATTTTACAAGCAAGTATTCGCTGCGGTGTACATTTGCATCATTTTAGAAATTAACAGGTGAGATTATCAATTTCCTTTCTTAGATAGAATTTAGTCAGAAAACAAACAAATAAATATAAAGAAATGTACACTTTGCCGTAGATTTTGAGAAAAAGCTCACCTCGAATTTATTCACAAATATTGTAGTGGGTCGATTTAAAAGGAAAAAAGGGCATGACCCGATAAAAGGCTGTTGAGGATATGATCCATTTAAAATTTGCGACAAATTACGAAGTTTTAGAGAATATGCTATCACTATGTATCATTATTTTTAAAAGATTTGGGCACATAATAAGAAAAGTTGGTTAGGAAAGTTCGGCACTCACAAGATAATATTGAATGCAAGAGTGACGGAGGAAAGCAGTGAGTATCCTACATAACGAGTTTGTGTACAAGGTTAGTAGAAAAGGGATTAGATGACACAGCACAAAGACAAATTTATTAAGGGCTACAAACGAAAGGAAATTATGGAGAGCTATGACGGTCCACGGCCTGAAGAAACAGAACACATAGATGAAAAATAATTTTTAAAAAACAGTATCGCTTATTTCTATTTATACATTGCTTATTCCTTGTCTTGAAGCTGTGATCAAAATGCTAACGTGTTTTCTACATATTGGACAGAAAATTGTTTTTCTTTAATTAACTAAGTAATTAGTTTCTAAAAACAAAATTTATTTAAAAATTAAATGATAGGTCATATTAGGGATATATAACAAAATATCTATTTTTTTAATTTGCTTTTTGATGTTTAGTATGCAATTTTTTTTTTACTTTCATTAAATCAGCAACCGGTTAGTTCGGCAAGATATAAAAAATATGATCGTAGCTTTTGTACAACTGCCTGCCTAATGTTAAACACACGTATATACAGATATTCAGTTTATATATATATATATATATATATATATATATATATATATATATATATATATATATATATATCAATTTAATAATATATATCAACTTAATATATATATATATATATATATATATATATATATATATATATATATATATATATATCAATTTAATAATATATATCAACTTAATAATAAATATATATTGCGCTCAGTACATACTGAGATCACCACAGATCAAATTCTCTTAAAACAACGGCCCCTTATTGACTTGAAATTTGATTCAAACCATCTGTCATTTCCTGGCTTGAATAATACACTACACAAGGGCCTGGTAGATTTTCACCTGTGCGCCACCACGCAACATATACGACAAAAGGTCAGATTAAAGTGTGTTTATCGTCAGTACCATTAAAAAAATACGCAAATATTCTCGGCACTTCCTCTATGGAGATGTCTCAGGCATCGCGCAAGAAAATCAGCCTCCTCCCGATGGAGAGGTAAAGCCTAGGGGAATGGACCTCTCCCCACGGTCTGATATCGACTAACCTTTTGGAATCGATGAATAAAATTCTGTTCTCCGTTCATTCCATTTATTGGAAACCTTTTAAAGAAGTTATTTCGATCGAGTTTCTTTAGTTCTGTGGAATATCCGATTTTTTTGTTTCCTCTCCACCTACAATTTTCAAAAATTTAAATGCGACGTTAATCGCCATCTTCTGTCTTCCTGAATCCTCTTCTGTCATCCTGAAACCTCCTTCTTTATTCTGTTTTCCTCGCTTCTCAATAAAGCTTTCTCGTTCACTTTCACTCCCTGTAACCCACAGCGTCTTAGCGGCATTATCGCCTTGTTTGAGGTGAGATGATTAATGAAAAAAAAACAAAAAAAAAACGATTCAATCGAATTTATTTTACAAATTCACACTTTCATCAGCGCATATCGAGTTTAGTCTTGAGTCAAAAAACAACAGATTCTCCTGGGAAAATGTCGACACAATTCTGAGCTGGTGTAATTGCTTCATAAACTATCAAGAAAAAAGAAAAAACATTTTTGAAAAAAATTACTTGCTGATTGATAACATTAACTCTAAAAGATAATTAAACACACTTCTAATTCAGGACGTAGACTATCATAGCTCTCTACAACTTCCTGTACTTTATACATTTTAGTAAAGTTTTATCTTTTTGTTATCTCCTAATCCTTGTTTTGGCAACGATTTACACATGATTTACCCTATCCACAAGGCCTCTTTCTGTTAACAGCATAGTAATTCGCACCCACTACGTGATTGGCACTCACTACGTGATTCGCCCTCACTACGTGATTTTCTTTGTGACGCCCCTCGGTCTGATATCTTTAAACTCTCTATTGAAAATTGCGCCACTGAGGTTTCTTCTTGGGTCATAGGCGACATGGACACGTTCATCCCTTCTGGGGAAAGACCAGATGAAACGACAATCCTGTACATGGTTCACACCAGCATGCTCGGCCGTTATATCAAACTGGAAACACTATTTCCGGCTATACCGGCGTGACGGCTCTCGTATCAACAGACCCATATTCTTTGCTGCTCGTAATAAATGTAAGCGAGACTTCGAAGGAGGAAAGGCCATGTTTACTGAGAGAATGAGGCACCGCATATTATCTAAAAACTCGCGATTATTGAGTATTAAATAAAGTTAAAATCTCTATTCTTCTCTTCAATCAATATGAAGTGTTATCATCCTCTGCTGATAAATCTGAATGCTTTGCCCGTAAATTCTCCTAAAACTTTACTCGAATCTCATCCGGAATATCCCTGCCTAACTTCCCTCATAGAATTGAGTTTGTTAAGTGATATACAAACAACGCCTTCGATGGTCTCTGCTATCACGTATAATATATATCCCCACAAAGCATGTGGAGCCGATGATATCTCTCCAATAGTCATTAAGAATTGTGCTCCTGAACTGGCTCCTGTTCTCTTTAAATTTTATAATAAATGCTTCCCTATCTCCTGCTGTCATGTCAACTAGAAGTCATCATCTGTTGTTCCGGTATTTACGAAATCTAATGAGTCGTTTGACCCTTCCAACTATCGGCTTATTAGACTTCTACATAGTTTTGGGAAATTCCTAGAGGCCCTAATCAATGCTGAATTGGTTCATAATCTCTTACCCCAGGGCTTTTTCTCACACAAGCAATATGGCCTTCGTTTTTCCAAGTAAACTGTTGATGTACTGACGATATATGCGGAAAGAGTTTATTATGCTTTAGATAAGAACGGTGAAGTCCGGACTTTGCATTGGATATTTCGAAAGCCTTTGGCAGGGCCTGGCATTCAGATTTTCTCTACAAGCTGTCTCCCAACAATTTTTTGAACTAGCCCAGTCTTTCTTATGAAATCGTGAAATGAGAGTTATCCTGAACGGCCAATCATCTAGATCCTTTTGTACTAACGCAGGTGTCCCCAGGGCTCCACCCTTGATCCTACTCTATTTTACATTTTCGTTAACGACCTTTCTGATGATATCAGTTCTCAACTTGGTATCTACGCTGAATACACAACAATTTATTCCTTCCTCGATTGTAAGGTTTATTAGTCAAAATGGCAGCCGATGTCCAAAACGACATAAAGTCTGTAGTTAACTGGTGCAAAAGATGAAGTGTTAATTTTAACGCCTCCTAAAATAAACTTCTCTCTATTAATCATCTAGCAGCCTTCCATCAGCATGGCTGATGCTATCCCCCAGAAAACTGATACGCTGCTCCTTCTCGGGCTCACGTTTATTACTAATTGTTGAGTCTTGACGTATGGTTCGTTCTACTTCGTCGCCATTGTTGAGTCTTGACTCAATGTTGAATCTCGCCTATTGCATGGAATAATAATGCAACACAAAATGTACTTAGAACAAGAATGTATTATAACAAGAAAGTGTACACAATAAGTACATATAGTATTTCTGTATATTTCTGGGAAGACGTTCCTGGAGAATGTGTTGACTAGTCGCAGTCGATCAGAGTCTCTAGTTGGATCTCGTGATTCCTTCCTTCCCCGTCTTCCGGTACCAACCACTATTTATATAGTTGGTAGTCACCTATGCAGATTAGGTGGATCCCACCACAACACTAATGTAAAGTGGAAAGAATATGGCGAATCTATTGCTAGGTCAGCTGCTAAGAAATTTGGTTCACTATGTCGGGGGAAACAATGTTTCTTACATATCTTGCATATGTATAAGTCTACCATTCGGACATGCTTAGAATATGCTGTCACATACGGTCCGATGCCCCCGCTATTTACCTTGGGCTCCTTGATAAGATATAAAGAAGAATCTGCAATATTATTGTTCCCGATCTGCTGGCTCATAGTCAGTCACCTTCCTACCGCCGTAAGGTTGCCTCTATATGTCGTTTCTATAAATATTTTCATGGTAATTGTTAGCATGATCTCTTCGCTATAATACCTAAACTTTATGAACTTAAGCAGAGTACTAGGCTGGCGTTGAGAGCTCATCAATTTACAGTTGAGCTGGCTAAATGTAGCCATACGTTCTATGCTAAGAGTTTCTTCTCTCGCACTTCTTGCTTGTGTAAACCCCTTTCGGCTCTATGCTTTCCAGCCAACTTTAATCTGCAAACATTTAAATTCGATGTCAATCGCTACCTACTGTCCACCTGATTATACTCTTCTCTTTCTGCTCATCATTAATGTTTCTGTTCCTAATTCTCCTACAACCTGTAACCCCTTGTGTTTTAGTGACTTTACTGCCTTGCGTGGATTTTTTTTAAAAATCTACTTTAAGTTGGTTATTTGTCGCCTTTCCTCCCTTGGCTTCAATAGGTTTTGTGAGTGTCAAATTCTTCAAGCCCTCATTCTTCCAACCGTACCCTGGAATTCTCTATTTTGATCGCCTCACTGTAAAGATTAAATATCACCGAAGAGTTCTATTTGAAATGTGAGTCTGGTTTTATAATGTGTAACTAACGTTCGGTGCGAAACCAAATTTATGCATAGCAATATTTATAATTTTTAACTAAATGATTTATTGCATTAGCGTTGACGAACAATGCTACTACTAAAGTTTTTATTCTTAATACTATAACCACTGTTAGAACTATGCTATCATCAATTTGGATCCCCTTTTTCGTAACCTCATTCCAGGTATGTTATTTAAGACTTGTGAAAGACAGGGAGGTAATTTTTGACAAACCAAATTTAAAATATCTCAGAGCTGTAAATAATGGCGCAAATTGTTTTAAACTTTGCCGAGTTATTCTGTTATCTGTTAAATTTTATTTAAATTTTCATTGAAATAGGAGCGAGATCAAACTGGAGAGCATTAAAATTAAATAACTCAAATTCTTCAATTCAATAGCTATATTTACAGTGCAACGAATTCACGCTGGGTGTACTTTTAATGTTTATGTACTGAAGTCATACATTATATCAGGTCATCCCATAAGTTCAGTCCGGATTTTGAATAAAGAAAGCAAGTGACCAAATGTTACATTTAATTACAGATTCAATCAGCAATGTATTTTCCCTGATTATCTATGATTCCTTCCATCTATTAACAAGCTTACTAATTCCATTACTGTAAAATTCTTTTGGCTTTGATTCGAAGAACTCACAAATGTCAGTTTTAACCTCTTCCTGTGTTACAAAAGCTGTTTCTTCCAAATGATTCTGTAAGCTACGAAACAAATGGTAGTCTGAAGGAGCAAGGTCGGGAGAATAAGGTGAATGAGGTATTTTCTCCCAACCAATTTTTTGTGACGTGATTCTTGCTGTGTGTGCTCGCGCATGGTCCTGATGAAACATCACCCGTTTTCGATTCACTAGAGCAGGTCTTTTTTCCTCAAAGCTTGGTTCAAACGCTCTAATTGCTACAGTATATTTGACCATTAATTGTTGCATTAGGTGGTAAGAATTCAAAGTGGATTATTCCTTGGCAATCCCACCAGATTGAAAGAAGAACCTTTTGCCCATGAAGTTCCCTTCTCGGCTGTGGCTGGGGTCCTTCCCCTTTACCAAGCCACTGCCTACGACGCTTAAGATTTTGATAAAAGATCCATTTTCCGTCGCCAGTTACAAGTCTATCCAAAAAAGGTGAAACAAGTTGGCGAGAATGGAGAGAAGAGCAGATGCCAACTCTGGATTTGAGGTTGTTTTCAAACAATTCACGAGGCACCCATTTTCCAAGTTTAGGAAATTTTCCAAGTTTAGGAAATTTTCCAAGTTGTTGAAGATGACGATGAACAGTTGTATGGTTTGAACTGACAACCACTGCCAATTCCTCAACTGATAAAGCAGGATTTTCTTCAAGGGCTGCTTCAAGAAGCTCTTCATCAAACTCAACTGGACGTCCGGTTCGATCTTCATCTTCAAGGGTGAAATCTCCACCTCTGAATTTTGCAAACCATCTTCTGCAAGTTCTTTCATTCACACATTCCTCTCCATAAACTGAGTGAATGTTTCTAGCCGTTTCGGCTGCTGAGTTTCCTTTCTTGAACTCATAAAGCATTATGTGCCTCAAATGATTCTTGGGTACTTCCATGTTAGCAGGGTTTTAATCAAACAAAATTTAATTTTATTGTTCTCTGAAATAAAATTTGATCAATTTAAATGCAACTAAACATAAAAATAATGTTCAGCTCCATTAGACATTATAAAATTCTCTTTAAATTTCATTCATTTTAACAAAAAGTTAAAATTCGGATATAACTTATGCGATGATCTAATAGATACTAATAGGCCGTTTTGTAGGTCCCCCTAGAGAGAATGTCGTATTATGGTGTATGGAGGATTGATTGGTGATGGACGAGTTTATATGGTGAATGTACAAATTGTAATGAGTGAATGGGTCGTGAATCGGATTAGCTAGGTATAAGATATTTATTGTGGACCAGCATTAACCCCTCACCTTTTTCGGCCTTGTGCCACAATTATGTAATTTTTAAATAATAAATATCTAGTTACTGATAGGCTAAAAGTAAGACGATATTTAATTTTGCAAAAATATACTGACGTCAGCAATTATGTAACAATAGTTGCATTTACAATCTTCACAATTGCCTTTAGTATAACGGAACGATTAATTTTTAAGACAGTCTATTTTAATTGTATAATCTTTGATTTTTATGATCACATCGCTTCGGTCGATGCACGAACGAAATAAGTTTAGGCTTCAAATGAACCATAACGTGTTGATTAGCCATAGTACAATGAAATCAAGCAAATAATCGGCCTGGAAAAAACCAGGTGGTGTATGTATAGATGTGTAATGCTTAACGACTAGGAATAGTTAAACGTTTCGTTATATTCACTTACGTACAAATATCTTAGGGTAAGGTATGAATCTACCTCTTACTCTCCCATCTATGGGTTAATTAGTAATAATTGTATCGCTAAATCGAACATGTCAAAGTGTGATTGAAGCTAAAGGGCTTCACACTAAATATATTTTGGCCGCCATGGGTTTTGCAGTAAATCACTAAATCATCCATAACTTTTGTATTATCCTCTCAAATTACACCAACATCTCAGACAATAACTATTAGTACAATATGTATTGTCTGTAAAAATTATAGAATATAAAACAATTTTGATAAAAACTTACACCTACTTTTCTGACGAAAACAATGCAGTTCTGAACATTTTGGCCGCAACTGTATCTTTACATAGCTCTTGCCATAATATAAAGTTTAAATTAAGGGTACTTACGTCATTCTTTTACAATTCTTCTTCTCCTCCTCCTCCTCCTCCTCCACCTTATTGTTATTATTATTATTATTATTATTATTATTATTATTAATTTATTATTATTATTCTCCATTACCACCACCTTATTATTATTATTATTATCATTATTATTATTATTATTATTAACCTCCATCTTATTATTATTATTATTATTAACCTCCACCTTATTATTATTATTATTATTATTATTATTATTATTATTATTATTATTAACCTCCACCTTATTATTATTATTATTATTAACCTCCACCTTAGTATTATTATTATTATTATTATTAACCTCCAGCTTATTATTATTATTATTATTATTAACCTCCACCTTATTATTATTATTATTATTATTATTATTATTATTAACCTCCACCTTATTATTATTATTATTATTATTATTAACCTCCACCTTATTATTATTATTATTATTATTATTATTAACCTCCACCTTATTATTATTATTATTATTATTATTATTATTATTAACCTCCACCTTATTATTATTATTATTATTATTATTATTATTATTATTATTATTATTATTATTATTAACCTCCACCTTCTTCTTCTTATTATTATTATTATTAACCTCCACCGTATTATTATTATTATTATTATTAACCTCCACCTTATTATTATTATTATTATTATTAACCACCACCTTATTATTATTATTATTAACCTCCACCTTATTATTATTATTATTATTATTAACCTCCACCTTATTATTATTATTATTATTATTATTAACCTCCACCTTATTATTATTATTATTAACCTCCACCTTATTATTATTATTATTATTATTATTAACCTCCACCTTATTATTATTATTATTAACCTCCACCTTATTATTATTATTATTATTATTATTATTATTATTATTATTATTATTAACCTCCACCTTATTATTATTATTATTATTATTATTAACCTCCACCTTATTATTATTATTATTAACCTCTACCTTATTATTATTATTATTATTATTATTATTAATTTATTATTATTATTCTCCATCACCACCACCTTATTATTATTATTATTATCATTATTATTATTATTATTATTAACCTCCACCTTATTATTATTATTATTATTAACCTCCACCTTATTATTATTATTATTATTAACCTCCACCTTATTATTATTATTATTATTATTAACCTTCACCTTATTATTATTATTATTATTATTAACCTCCACCTTATTATTATTATTATTAACCTCCACCTTATTATTATTATTATTATTATTATTATTATTATTATTATTATTATTAACCTCCACCTTATTATTATTATTATTATTGTTATTAACCTCCACCTTATTATTATTATTATTATTATTATTATTATTATTATTATTATTAACCTCCACCTTATTATTATTATTATTATTAACCACCACCTTATTATTATTATTATTATTATTATTATTATTATTATTATTATTATTATTATTATTATCAACCTTCTTCTTCTTCTTCTTCTTCTTCTTCTTCACATTCTTCTTCTTCACATTCTTCTTCTGTCTCGGCTGCATGCCAATGTCTTGGTCCTCGCGTGGTTTCTTGATGTGCTCATCCAGTGGGCGTGTATTGGACGTTTAACCTGGCGGCGGAGCTCATCCATTTCCAGTTGAAACCACAGCCGGTGTCCTCCAACGAGTTGATTAGCTTTTGTCGTTTTGGTTGTAGTGCATCTGGTGAACCCTGTCACTCTGGCCGTTGATTTGCGGAGAGGATGTCTTTCTCTCAGCGGAGCCGTGTTAACAACACATCACGTGAGTGCAGCCCGCCAGCTGAAACGGTTTTCCGGGGCATGGCAAATTGGATCCACCGTGCTAGACATCCAAGCTACCCCCACTCTCCAGAGTCCCCTACGCCCATATATATATATATACATTTTATACTTGATGTCGCAGTGAAGTGTTAGTCATCAAATGTACCACTTTAAGAAATATCATTATATATAAAATATCTAAACCAGCAATCCGTAGTCTTACCTTTTAAACTATTGCTAATAAACCAGAAAACATCAGTGAAATTGTTATAACGCCGTCAGAAAAAAAATGGTATCTACATACAGGGTGCGATGGATAAATTGACACCATTTTATATTTTAAGTTCTCGCATGAGCATTCTTTGTTTTAGTTTTTATCGACTTCATTGCTTAATGGTCACTGCCTGTGACTACTAAGCAATGTTGAGCACTGTCTGTGTGAAAAAGTGTCCCATGATGCAATTCACTCCGCCGGAAGTTTGGAAACGGCATGCTGTACTGCTTGGAATACGCACCGGAAGTTTCAAATCGAACATTTCGGAGTGTTTGGGTATCAATATGTGAGCAGTGCGGATGATTCGAAAAGAGTTGGATGAGTTTAATAGTGATTACGAAAATGTTTATAGTAATGACGACGTTATCCCGCCTCAGACTGAACACAGACGCTTACATCAATTGGTTTAAGGAGGTAGTGATACCCTGAGTCAAGAGGATGGCTGCTGGAAGACCCTATGTTTCGCAACAGGACTCATGCCACACAAGCAGGAGAACTCAGTCATGGCTGTCAAACAATTTCTGCGACCACATCACCTCTTAAATCTGGACACCTAACTGTAACCCCTTTGATTATTATGTGTGGAGTGCAGTTTAGATACAATCCAACAAAACTCCTTGTAACACCAAAGATGAATGGAAAGCAAGGATTATGGTAGCATTCCCCAAATTAAACAAGGAGACCGTCCAGAAGAGTTGCAGTAGATTCTGTATCGTCTGGAGTCTGTGGTTGAAGCCAATGGCGATTTTCATGAAGATATTTATTCCTAAATATTTCAAGATATTTTGGTGTAATATTGTTAAATGTATCTGTTAATTTGAGATGTTAATATTATTTTCTTTTGCATAATATAGACGATAATTTATCTATCACGAGGCCGAATGGTTAAAATGTTCGATGGGCACGTGGCCGAGTGGTTAGAATGTTCGCGATCCGGCCATGAGACCCGGATTCGTGTCTCACTATGGTCGATTTGTCAGGAAGACGACTCCTTGGTGTTATCTTGCTGGACGCGTCGATCTGAGCGTGCGGCACCATTGGAAAGTACCTGAAAACCAACCCACGGATTGACCCAAGCATTGTGAGATGAATTGTGTCCGTCGATAGCTGTGCTGGCACGAAATCACAAGTCATCGTGGCAGAGGGCTAGCTGGTCTTGTTCAAATTGTTGATCACGCTAGATAACACGCTCTTTGCCAGAAACTGTGACTAAGGTATGATCAGCATCGTTGCATTATAAACCACAGTTGGGCTCTGTGGGTATTGAATAAGCACAAATGCGCTTGAGCAAGCGTCTGCAACAGGGACTGGCGATTAACCTGGAATACGAGTGTCCAGCTATACATACCTATCCATCCCACGCTTTAGTGGCTGTCCCATAATAATGAGACGCATTTTAAGTGCAATTCTCCTGAATTATAAAAATGACATGGTGTACTTCGTGTGCGGTTACCTTAAGGATAAGGTGTACGCAGGAAAGCCCCGCACAGCTGCGGTATTAAAACAAAGCATCTCTAGAGAGATTGCAGCCATTCTTGTCGACATGCTAAGCCGAACTGAGCTTGAAACATGAAAACGAGCTCGTGCATATTTTGTTCGTGGTGGTGACAAAATTCGTGGATGTAATATTCAAATCTTAGATAATATCTTGAATTCTTGTATATCAGTTATGTAACAAATATATTTGCTACTATAAGACATTTTTATAATCCAATATACTTGCATTTAAAATGAGTCACATCCTTATGGACACTCTGTGTAAGTTATTTTATTCATACCTGTTATGTTGCATAATACTTTCCCTGATTTTGTATTTAGGTTTTTCGTTATTAATATTATTTTTATTATGTTTTCCTTCTTCCTACATCTGCCGCTTCTCTACACCTTGTTATCTGAAGCTTTCTGAATTGCTTAGAGACGACATTGTCAATTAATATTAATTTTTCACTAGAATTCTATTCATGTAATTTCATTTGACTCTACACCAAGTATCACCACGTTCACCAGGCTGAACTCGAGAGTCTGCGAGTACAGAAAGCTTATTATGAACACCAAAATTGCACTCTATAGGGCAGGCGTTGTCAACGTGCTGTTCTACGGCAGCGAGACTTGGAGTCCCTAGTCCAGACGAGAGAGACGACTCAGTGACTTACATCCTCGCTATCTGAGACGTATTCTGCGCATCAATTGGTCCGACCGAGTTACCAATGCCGTATTATTTTGATTCCTCAAATCTCCTTAACCAGCTTATTAAATCTAAACACACACAAGCGCCCGCGCGCGCCCGCACGCACACACACATATTGCAGCCTCTAGGGTATGCGTCGTCAATATGCTGGTCTACGGCAGCATGTCCAGTCAGGAGAGACTACTCATTACCTTTCTTATTAGCTATCTAAGACGTATTCTGGGAATCAATTGGTCTGACCAGGTTACCAATGTGTTAGTTTTTATCCGTTCCCAGGTAGCCAGCCTATACGTCCTTCTCCAATGGATCCGGCTCCCTTGGCGTGGGCATGTATACCGTATGCCGGATGGGAGGAAGGGTTACCTCATCCTCGCTTCAAGGACGTCTGCATAAGGGACGTGAGGGAGATGGACATAGACATCGCGAGGTGGGAAGACGTCGCTAACGATCGCCCACAAAGGCGTCGCGATTTACGCCGAGGGCTGGACCGAAGAGAGGAGAAACGAAGTCTTGCCACCGAGGAGACGCATGATCGATGGAGAGGGGAAAAAAAGGCGACATCGGGGTGCGGTGAACGTTTTCACAAGCATTCATTGAGACAGTCGCTCCCGTGTAAGCTTGTACAGCCATAACAGGATGCTGCACAACCATCAGCAGCTGAAGCTTAACTCTTTGGGCTCAGAAACCGATGGATGGCACACACACACACACACACACACACACACACACACACACACAAACACACACACACACACAAACACAAACACACACAAACACAAACACACACAAACACAAACACAAACACACACAAACACACACACACACACACACACTCACGCATCAAGTAGCAATGACATTATGTTGAACGGATTTCTTAGATTCAGCAATGGCTAATATTATTAGGTTGGTGCAAAAATAATGTCGTTTTTTGACGTTCAACTTCATGTGAGAAAACGACATTATTTTTGCACCAACCTAATAATTTGAACTCGTATTTATTTCATATTATTTCTCTGGCTTTTACACCGAGTAACAGTCTTAAGCTGCCTGAAATTTCTTAAATGAAGCCTTGTCCATTATTACACCAGTACACATTTTTTCGATCCAAATGTTGTTAGGAAACTGACACATGATTCTCGGTTATTTCTTCATGCTGAATCTGAAAATCAAGTCCATTTAACCCATCACATCACTTTTTCTCTCCTAGAACTAGTTGCCAATCCGGGAGACCTAGTTGCCAATCCGGGGGACCAAGTTGGCAATCCGGAAGACCAAACTACTAATTCTGAGAAACTTTGTTGCCATATGGTTGACATAGTTGCCAATCTGGAAGACCCTGTTGCTATTCGCTTAAACTCGTGAAATTGAGGTGCCAAAGAGGAAATCTCGTCAGAAAATTTACTTTGAGAACATTCAGAGAAGAGGCAAAGGGAGACTAGGTTACCGGTGTGTAAAAATGACTGAAGCGGAGATGCCAGGTGAGGACCGAAATCTTTGCAGATTTTTCTTTGGATTTTTTTTCAAGAATCACTAAATACATAGCAGAAGCACAAAACCAGACATGGCAGCAATATTAAATATACGTACGAATGGTGAAATTATAAATGTGCAAAATAGATTCTTGCGAGAAAAATTGTTTCACCCAACATAATAAAGCAAATTCATTTTATTTATATATCGCTTCATTTTTTTTCTTTTATTTTTAACTTTTTCTTTTTTTGAAAAGGAAAAGGAAAAATTAATGAAAAATGTAAAATAACAATCCTTCATCCAACAAATTCGGTAAAGTTAAAAGCTAAGTTTTTCTATAGAATAGTTTTCTTTTTCAGAAAGTGTTACTGTGTTTAAAATAATCAAAAAATGTTATCGCTCCTGACAAGATATTTCCTTGATTAAATCATATTGTTGGTAAGTTTGTTTGAACTGATAGCTTTTTTTTTATCGTTTTAGAAGATGTCCTGCTTATCAAATATTTCCATATGTCGATGTCTAAGAAAATGACTTGAACTTTTCAAATGAAAACATCCTTGGTTTTTGCTGATTCTGGAAAGGTTAAAAGTCGAAGGGAAAAGTTTTTGAACGATGTTTATGTGGGTTAGGATGGGCACTCGCGTCAGTAAAATAAGAAAGGCTTCTTTTTTTATATAGCACATTCTTTAAAAGAAAGTAAAAATAAATTTAAACGAAAATATAATACATTATCCCTATTATTTTTCTTGTTAGGAATTTCGTTTTCCGTGCAGTAAATATGACATATCAGCAGAAAATTTATATTTCACTAGACGTACGTCAGTGTATTGCTTGCCTTTTTATTTTTTGCATATTTTCCATTTCTCCATTCCCCACTCCTCTCCTTGTTTTTTTTTTTTTACTTGATCTCTCGCTGCAAAATAAAAACAGCTTTATTTTATTTTGCTTATTCATTGAAGGTATTTTGTAAATTGAATGATCAATAACTGAGATGAATAAAATAAACCAATTAGTCTCTATTGAATTTCAACTCGGTCGACGAACAAATACTCTACGTTTTATAGAAATACGTACCATATGCATACACACAAATGTATATACATACATACACACACATAAATATATCATATATATATATATATATATAAGTTTATATGGTATTCTGCTTCATTATATTTGGTCAAGGTGTTTTTTATTATCGCATTATGTTCTTTGAATTCGTTATTTAACGGTTGGATTTCATATTTAGCTGTTGTAAAACAAGGCTTTTTTTTTCTGAATGTTGTAGTGTTACGTTCCCATCTTGGGTACCGGGTCATGTAATTTAATAATTTAATAATTTTGTATTTGGGCAGCAAACCCACTTTTATTCAGGTTTCATTAAAAACAAGTGACAAGGTACTTACCCTTAATACGCACTTATTAAATTACGTGACTCAGAACATAACAAGGAAATCAACCTCTAACTCAGGCCACGCTTGCTCTACATATTATTAGACGTATTATACATTTTTGGAATCAGGATGATTCCGGAATCAAAGATATGCGCTTTATCTAGTTCTGGAACATCCTGCATTGGGACGTGTGCCCGGATGAGGAAGGATCGGTGAAAAATTCAAATTTTAAAATAAATGAAAAAATTAGTGATATATTTTTTTTAAATCCTTGTTTTATGACAAATAACAACAGCTAAAAATGAAATCCGACATTTAAATAATGAAATTCACTGACATGATTCGATATTTAAAAAAAAAACACCTTGACCGAACCCGAATATAATGGAACACAATACCATTGTAATGACAAAAGTACGAAGTGTAGACTTTAAGAAAGCTTTATTCCACTGAGAATACAAGGCTGGCGTATAGTGTCCTTTTATAGTCCCAGTAAACAGAGGAGTTTAACTAAACAAGGGGAGACCACTCTTGATTATTCATAACAACCATATCAACCTCAGTATTAATGATGATGAAATTAAACACAGACATATATTTACATGGCCATGATGCTCGTCCACTCATCTCGAGCAGGAGCGAAATCACAGAACATCACCCCCTTGCGGTCACACCCAAACGGACATACTAAAGGTTATTTTTAGCACACCCACGTTTCTACCGAATGTGTCACAAGACCGTGTTTTTAACTGCTGCCCAAGTTCCCCTTCAGCACTTCCCATTTCGTGGACGCCTCAGACGCTGGGCAATAAACACAGCCCTTCTCCCGTACTGCCTGGTCGTAAGACCCTCTGAGGCTTTAGTGATTTTCAAAGCATAGCATAGATGTGGCAAAAGGCCGAAAGTATTGGTATCAAGTGACGATCAAACTCACAACTCAGTCGTAATTGGTCTTACAAGACATGCTTGTTAACCATTACACCAATTGGTTAAGTAAGGCATCTGAAAAGCAAATCGGTATTGCTGATAAGAATATTTACAGAAAACCGTCTTCTTTCATCAAGACAAAAGACGTACATTGTAATCCGGATATAAGAGACCCGGATATAAGAGAGATTTTATCTGGTCCCAAATTAGAGCCTGTGTTAATGTATATATAATAGACCAAACCCGGATATAAGAGAAACCCGGATATAAGTGACTTCTTCTCCGGTCCCGACAACTCTCTTATATCCGGGTTAAACTGTATATATATATATATATATATATATATATATATATATATATATATATAGTGTAACCCGGATATAAGAAAAACCCGGATATAAGAGAGATTTTATCTGGTCCCAAATTAGAGCCTGTGTTAATGTGTATATAATAGACCAAACCCGGATATAAGAGAAACCCAGATATAAGAGAAACCCGGATATAAGAGAACCCGGGTATAAGAGACTTCGTCTCCGGTCCCCGACAACTCTCTTATATCCGGGTTACACTGTCCATGTAAAGTCATAAAATCATGCCCGGTGTAGCATAAGTGGATTTATAAACGATTGTATCGAATGCATTGCTAGGTGTGCTGCTTGGTCTAATGCTAGGACACATTAATATACAAAGGCAAAAATGGTATTGGCTTCTCAAAAGCTTTTTGTTTATGAACACTCATGAATATTCATCAGGTTAGGCGCAAAATCTATGCAAGCTATGGAAGACGCTCGTCCACTGATGTCGCGGAGGAGCGGATTCACAGGACGTCAACCCCTCGACACAATTCAATGTCTAATAATCGAAAGTGAGTAAATTATTTTCTTGGGTGTTTCTTTTAATTGCAAATTAGTGTTTAAATTATTTTAGTTTGTCATTAATTTGTATGTTATACAGTGTAACCCGGATATAAGAAAGTTGTCGGGACCGGAGAAGAAGTATCTTATATCCGGGTTTGGTCTAATTTATATACATTAACACAGATTCTAATTTGGGACCAGAGACAATCTCTCTTATATTCGGGTTTCTCTTATATCCGGGTCTCTTATATCCGGGTTACACTGTATTTCAAATAATGTAAAGTTATGAATTTACCCGTCTTTCTTTAATTTTTAAACATTTTTTATAGCCATGTCAGTTGGCTTAGGAAAGTAATAATTCTTTGAGGAATGGAGATATTTGAAAAGCACAGAGGGCTAATTTAGAAAAGGATAGCGGCAACTCTCGAGAATTTTCCGTCGAAGTAAGTTTCTTTCTCTTTTAATAAGCGTGACATTTTTTTTAGATGAAATTTGCGATTGAATTTATTTCTATGTATAATTAATGTATTTGATAAAGTGTTGTGTACAAGACCGCGTTTGCGTTTAGAGATACGTCTTTTGAAATTTCTGCAAGTTTCCACAATGTATTGTGAGGAGCAGTTCTGGCGAATTATTTCATATGGAATTGGTTTAGAATTAATATTTAAAATGGAATTGGTTCTGGAGATATCCATAATATGTGGGTGGAATTATTTTGATAATGGTAAGATTAAATAAATTGTTTTGAATAGTAGATGATAAGGAATTCGTAGGTAGTATTATATGTCTGTTTTTATGTAGTCTGTTGTTATTGTTGTTAACGTTATTTTGTTGTAGTTGTATATTCTTATGTCTTTAGTATAGTGGATGAAATAATAAGCATATTGGAGGTTTTTGAAAACGTTTTCTATGTATATTTATTCTTTAGATAATTGCTGGGGCCTTCAGATTCTTCGGTCAGTCAGTTATGTGCCAAGCGTTATAAACGCTTAGGCGATCATGTATCTTTCGATACATGACTGACGAGACAGATTTTTTTCCTGGATTAAGTTGCCATTTCTTTCTACGGTTGACCAGTTGCTATCCAAGGCAACCCGGTCTGTTCTGCTAATTACCCATGTGCTAACCCCCTTAGCACGTAAGTAATGAATTCGACAGGAATTCGAATTCGGCTCTCCGATTCCTCAATCCGAGCCGCTATCCATTACTCTACCGTGTCTTCTTAGTGATCTAATAGACATAATTATTCCAGATTTGATCCTGTTACAGTGGTGGGAAAAAAGTGGATGGTCATTTTTGTTGGTATATTTTCAGTAAAACTCGAAATGATGTTTATTATTAGTTCTATGTAGCATGATAGTTTTGGATGTGGTTTATTTTTATGTTGTTTAGATTGGATATATATGATGTTTATATATATATATATATATATATATATATATATATATATATATATATATATATGCGTGTAGTTCTTAACGCTTTTCTCATTGATTTAATGTAGAACGCAATTATGTTACCATTCTCTTCTTCTTTTGTCCGCTGCTTCCTCTGAGGATTCTATTTCCTTCTCCTGCATCAAAACCAAGCCAGTTTGCCTGCGTTGTTTTCACAATTTCGATAAAAAAAAAATCAATGATAACATTTCTCGTGTATTTTTATTTTTATTTTTTACTGACGCTATTTGATAGAAAATGTTGTTGCATTCTTTTGCTTTTTATTGTATTACTGGCCGCGCTTTCATTATATACGGGATGTAATTGTCTCCCCTTTTGTCTTCCATTTTGCTTTTATTTTTTTTTTTTTTTTTTCATTTTATTTGTGTTTCTGTTTGTTTTGAATGAAGATATGTGTGTGGGTGCATTAGTGTTTTGTCCAATGTTAAATTTTATCATGTTCTGCACTTAGTTATTTAGACATTTATACGTGTGCATGTGCATGTGTACATGATTATAAATAGATTATTTGCACTCTATAGTTTCGTACAAAATAATTTGTAAATTGCCGAGGAATTGGTAAAGTTGCTTCTTTACGCTTCACTTGTTTTATGCACCATTAGCTGTAAGAACTTAGGATGTCAGGCATTTTAGGAACCTATACCAGTGCCTATATCAATTTTATACGAATAAGTACCCACACTTATATACGTATATGCATACTGAATTTGATATATACGTGATGCACGTATGCATCGAGTTCAGGTTAAAGGCCTCTTATTAACTTAGTTTCAAGTTGCAATTTTATATAAATTTTATATAAATTTTACATTGGATATATATGATGTTGTTTATACATACACATACACACACACACACACACACAGACACACACACACACACACACACACACACACACACACACACACACACACACACACACATATATATATATATATATATATATATATATATATATATATATATATATATATATATATATTTGGAATTGGACATAGTCCGACAATTTATTAAAGACATTTTTGATATGTTTAACGTTCTTTTTATAGATACAAGTATTTAAGTAAATGCTCTGTTCCGTATAGGATACAGGTTCGATTCCTGTCGGAGAACGAAAATTTTCTATGAAAATTTCTCGGACATTCAGGCCGGTAAATGTTATTTAATACTGTTTATTATAAAACAGAGCATTTACGTAAATACTTGTATCTATAAAAAGAACGTTAAACATATCAAAAATGTCTTTAATATATATATATATATATATATATATATATATATATATATATATATATATATATATATATGCGTGTAGTTCTTAACGCTTCTGTCATTGATTTAATGTAGAACGCAATTATGTTACCATCTCTTCTAGCTTTCTTTCTATCTATATAAATTCATATCTATCTATCTATCTATCTATCTATCTATTTAATTTACAGCTTATATATCATACGTCTGAAAACATAGATATACAACAGGTATATGAAGACCTGACGGTATGTATGAGCATATATTCAGGTGTAGGTCCTTACTTCCTTATCTGCGCACATTTTCTGTATATTTTACCCTCTTTCTGTATATAAATCTATGCATCTATCTCAGTCTGTTTTTTTATATCTATATATCGTTGCTCATGTCTGACTGTCTATCTAAGTTCATACGTATTTCTTTAATTATATAAGTTCATATGTATCTATCTATGTTCTATATATCTATCTGTATAGGTTCATATCTATCTACCAATCTATCTATAACAATTCATATCTAAGTTGATATCTATCAATCTATATATCTATCTAAGTTCATATCTATCAATCTACATCTATATGTCAATCAATCTATCTATATGAGTTCATATTTATCGATCTTTCTTTCTATCTATATAAATTCATATCTATCTATCTAAGTTCAAATCTATCGATCTTTCTTTCTGTCTCACTTTGTTCATATCTATCTATCTCATTTTTTCATATTTATCTATCTATCTATCTCAGTTTTTTCTCATATGTATCTCAGTTTTTCATATCTATCTATCTATCTATCGATCTATCTCAGTTTTTTCTCATATCTATCTCAGTTTTTCATATCTATCTATCTATCTATCTATCTATCTATCTATCTATGTCTGTCAATTTTTATATAAGCCTATTCCAATATATTCATATCCAATTCGAAGTCATTTATCTTTATGAAGTGTCTCTCTTTTCTGTCTTTCTATCGTTGTTCTTTTTTTCATTAGTGCGTCTATATGTAAAGTTAATTATAATGAATAATCTAATAAAGTAAACGAATAAATTTAGTTTTAGGCGCAAAACTTAAACAACATTTAGCGCTACAATTGCCTGCACTCAAAAGACCTATCAATTTTCTGTTCGATGTGTGATCATATTACATTGGCAAAATTTCTACTTTCGTTTTCACTATCACTTTCCTTCTTCTGAGTAACGAATTAAAAGACACGTGATTGCATTGCATACGTTTAAAGCTGAAAAAATTTAATACAACGCTAGTATTGAATGTAGCACATTTGTAATTGTTCAGGTAGCAGACAAACTTTCCGTTATCCACAGGGTAATTTTTTAATCAGAGGCCACACATTAGGCTTTAATTTCCCACCGTTGCAATTAACAATGCAAGACTATGTCGCAATTCTTTTTCTTTTGCTGACCTCCTAATAATTTCTAACCCAATTAGAATATTTCCATCGACGTTGACTGCAAACATTTGGCTACGATCAATGGATGATATTAAATTGAAAATAATCGCTATTTCATACTTATCACTGTTTAAATGTCCTTAATCTGAAATCAATTATAAATATCTTTTGAAACGTGCTGGCATCTTTCGCAGGTTCTTTGACTGCTGAATTGATTGGGATGTGCGAGTGACGTGTTTCTCCAAGTTACAGCTAATTTGATACCGTTAAAAACATATATATATATATATTGATGTAAACGGAATGATGTCGGTTAAAACGAGAGAAGAAAAAAAATGGGGCATCTACTCATGAACAGTTTCTTCTATACAGACAAAAGGAAATCAATACATTATGTTAAAAATTGTCTAAAAATAATGTTATTTTTGCTGTTTACATATTTCGCTTATAAAAGCTTAATTGATTTTTAGCGGCGTATAAACCCGTATATATCATTTAATGTCGAAATGTAAATATGAAAATTCATACTTTACAATTCATTCAAGAGAATGGAATTATTTCAGGATTAATTTATAATTACTTAGCTGCATATTTTTTTGCCTGTTGTGTTGTCTTTCAGTCCATGACGTAATAATATTTCCTCTTGTGCCGACTGACAACTGACTGATTTACAGTCGTTTGACTTTAAGGTCATCTTGGCAAATAATCTTCCAAAATCAAACGAAGAGTGAAAACGTGTTTATGCCTACAAGAAATGAGATAAATCATAAATTCCTTTTAAAAATATATGCCATGTCTTCAGTTTTATTATAAAACTAGTTTAAAAGCAGCACTCTGTTAGGTCTTTTAAGCTAGCTCTTGCGTAGGGCTAATTGGGCCTCCAACCTAAAACTAAAGCTTGTGAAGCTTAGATAATTTTGGAGAATTAACTTTGAATTCCTCATTTAACTCTATGGAAGCCAAATACCTCACTTTAACTCAGATTCGGGCTATAAGTCCAATGCCTATTCAGGCCGAAAATTGAGTTCTTCAAATAACAAACTCTGCGGAACTTCAAACCCTCACGTCACTTTAACTCAATTCACAAAGTTTTGGAGATATTTTTAAGTCAATTTAAAATTTTTAAAAATGTAATTCACAAAGTGTATTTATACCAAATATGAATGAAAACCTTTTAAAATCGTTGGCAATTATTTTGATAAAAATGTAATGCTGGAATTTTACTATGAAATGTATTGCTGTTATTTTTATCATAAAAATATATTTTTATATTTACCTAGTGTTTTGATTTTAGTTTGGGGGTTCACTGATTTCTCATAGCTGTAGCCCTAACGGGGACTACCCCACCGGGTCAGAGTGGACCTGGAAACAACGGCAATTAAGAGGTGGTTCCAAGCTCCTCAAAAACTCTAATCTCCCAAAGCTTGTATGTAGTTTATCGTTATACCCTGGATGGTGTATATTTGAATCCCATATTGTTGATATTATTGTACGTGATACTCTCGGATTGTCAATGTAAATTCTACGCCGGAGCAAGTTCTCGACTGAGATATTTTACTAATTTATGAAATCTGAACGCTTAATTACTGGCGAAGATCAGATCACGATATTTGGAGACAGGTATATTTGGAGATCCTTGATTTCGTTTCAGCTATATGGAACTGGACAATCTCAAAGATGGGGAAAGAGTCTTGAAGCATCGGAACTATGGTTTTACAGAAGGACGATGAGAACGCCATAGATTGAATATGCGTGCAACGACGATGTTTTAGAGAATATGGGACTAAAAAAGAAAATTATACTTAACATGTGAAAGAAACAGTCGAAATTCCTAGGGCACATAAAATTAGTCCATTTATAGAAAACGTAGTCCGTGAAGCTGCAATGAATCACTTCGTTTGATTGTCAAAGATTTTGTAGTGAAATTACCAACAATACATTTTCACTAAAAAAAATGACCAACAATAGATTTATAACAAAATAAGCAACAATAAATTTTCATAGTAAAATTACCAGCAATATATTTTATAGCAAAAGGACAATACATATGAATAAATAAACGGCAAATTATGTCTGTCCGTCCGTGTGTCTGTGACCCCTCTAACTCAGGCCACGCTTGCTCTACATATTATTAGACGTATTATACATTTTTGGAATCAGGATGATTCCGGAATCAAAGATATGCGCTTTATCTAGTTCTGGAACATCCTGCATTGGGACGTGTGCCCGGATGAGGAAGGATCGGTGAAAAATTCAAATTTTAAAATAAATGAAAAAATTAGTGATTTTAAAAGTTTTTCATTCATATTCTGCCACACTGCCTGAAGGTAAGAGCCGCTATCTCAGACGATTTTAATGAAATCATTTTGGAGGCCTTAAAATTAACAAGTCATTCCTTTCCAAGTTAATAAAAGAAGGTAGATCATTTTTTTAGATGAGCTACCAATGTTCCATTATCGAATCTATCAGACTTAACATTAAGACTAGAATCAATATTTTTGTCAGCATAGATACAGAGTTGAGAAATGTTTCCACCAGGAAAACCGGTGATAAAAATTAAGACCAATGTAGGTCCAAAGATAGAGGCCTGGGCGACACATGCATAAATGCAAAAAGATTTAGAAGAGTGGTCGTTCCAGACAACTTTCATTTCGCGATTCGATGTGAAAGACTGAATAAGTTCAAAGTTTCCTCCGGAAATACCATAACCTTTCAACTTGTGAAGAAGACCTATATGTTAAACTCTGAGCTTCGCCATTCTTATCTAAAGCTATCAATCTTATATTGCCTAACCAATAACCGTTAACAATTGATCTAAAGTAGCGAAAGCCATATTGCTTATCTGAAGGAATACTCTACAAGATGAGATATTTAAACAAATTATAATGCAATTGCACCTTGGTCCAGTCAGCCATGCTTGTATTATAACTCACAAACCCGACTGTTAAGCAATAATGTCTGAAAGCAAATTTCTACAATTTAGAGTGGATCAACAATACCAAGTATACTTCTCTCATATCTTTGATTTCATCTTGTTAAAGATTTTAAGAGTTTTTGTTCCCTTCTGTCGAATTCTCAGTATATTTATAACTACTGCTATCTACCTGCTTCATAGATTCCTTATCCTGGCTCTTTATCCCGGTTCTAAAACCCTGTTTCCATCTCTTTATTTACAGTATATTTTTACATTTTAGCATATTCTCTCACAGTAAGTCCTTGCGTCTTAGTGGCTTTTTTACCTGGTATGAAATAATTAAAAATAATAACAGTAATAAAAACATAATAAAATCAATAGTAATAAAATCAATGTGTAATAAGACCACGAATGAGAAATCCAAACAGAAATGTGTGTGCTTATAAAATCCATAATTTAATTGAGCTAATCACGCTTCGATCGATATAATTCAATAACTAAATAACCTTCAAATCGAGAAAAAAATCTCATCCGTTAAAACAAAAAAATCTCCAAAACAAACCAGTGTCTTTTTTTCTCTCTTCTTTCATCCACTTCTTCCTATCTTTCTTTTTATTTGATCTTTTCCCTCAACTTTTATATTTTTTTTAAACAACTCCTGTTCTGTCGCACACATACGAGCACAATATAGAAACTCGTAAACGCACGCACGCAATTATTAATCGAAACAAGGACTGGGTGTTGACGATATCTCTCTCGATAGTGTCTTTATTAAATTATCTTAATTTTGAGAAAAAATTCTATTTGAGTATGGCGCCTTTTTTATGGGAAAGATAGAGCAATCATTATCCAACACACTTTGTTCCTGACTGGGAACGAGCTGTTACTTCTACATAAAAGATTGTGGTGTTAACCAGCGAAAAATTGAAATTTGATGATCACACCATTATCAATAGTAGTAACGATACTAACAAAAATAGCGGAACTGTCAGTGCTGATAAGAGCCAAGGTTATTGATATTATTAATTATAATATAAATTAGAATTATATTGATTCTAACTTCAGTCTTAACGATTATAATGGTTGTCTTGTTAGTAATAGAAGAGTAAAGATTATCACGACTTGTAGTTTGTGTGAAAATTTCACGGTTTTTCTATTTCAATTTTCAGATGAATCAGAACGCTCAATTTCATTGAAGAAGTTATCAGTGGAAATTCTTCTAATACATCGTTAAATGTGGGTGCTGAAAAATGTAAAGATAATATTACAAAAGACATCATAAGCATGAATGCTAGTCATTAAAGAAGTATGAGGTCACAAATAAAAAGATTCAAAATTGAGAAGGTTTCGATCTCACGGAAGTAAATGTTAAACGCGTCAAAGTGTTAACGTTTCCTCTATCTCCCCTTTTTACGTTCTATTTTTCTTTCTCTCATTTTTCTTTCTTTCTATTTTGTATCATGTACGCTTTCTTTTACACGTTCAAACAAAAACAGCGTCTCTGTTAGACAGGGTGTCCACAGAGATTTTAGACAATTTCAAAACGTCATTAAGAAAAAATTTAGGTGATTGGAAACTACAATTTTGTCGCGTGTTAATATTTTGTTAATAATAATAATAATAATAATAATAATAATAATAATAATAATAATAATAATAATAATAAGTAGTGCAGGGTTGAAAGGTGAAACTGAGGGTTTTATCATTGCTAAACAAGACAAATGCTTGTTAACATGGAATTATCAAGCACATATACTAAAATACTGTGTTAGCCCAAGATGCAGATTCTGTGACAAATATCCAGAAACGATTGATCATCTTATATCAGGTTGCACGATATTGGCACCCACTGAATATAAAACCCGGCATGACAGAGTGGGCCAATATCTGCACTGGAAAATTTGCAACTCCTATGGGAAGGAAACTGGAAGAAATTGGTACGAACACCACCCTGACCCGGTTACGGAGATAGGACCTGTTACAATTCTATGGGACTACACAATACACACTGACAGAACAATCAAAGCCAACCGCCCAGACATTGTTATTAAAGACCACAAACAAAATAAGTGCCTCCTTATTGATATGGCAGTCCCTGCAGACTGCAATGTATCTTTGAAGATATTCGAAAAACTGTCAAAATACAAGCACCTTGAAATAGAAATCTCAAAAATGTGGCACATGGGAACATCAACAATTCCTGTTGTAGTTGGAGCCCTTGGACTGGTTGGAAAAGATTCCAGTAGTCTGATTGAAGGGATCCCTGGAAGTCCATGCCTCAAAGAGATACAAAAGATTGTTCTGACAAGTACAGCCCACACTTTACGAAGGGCTTTATCTATGTAATTATTTTTTTATTTTATTTTATTTTTTTTGCAGTGGAAAGTGTTATGATGCCATTTCTAACCTTAGGTCCCTGGGCGGGACCCGGAAAGAAATGTGTAAACGCCAGATATCAAAAGAAAAAAAAAAGAAAAATAATAATAATAATAATAATAAATATGAACATCACCCAGGTCCGGTTACAGAGATAGAACCTGAACCAATTTTATAGGACTGTACAATACACACAGAGAGAATAAAAAAAGCTAATAACACAGAATACCGTGATCAAAGACCACAAAACAGAATGAGTTTTCTTATTGACAAGGCAGTCCATGCAGATTGTGTTGTTTGTTTGAAGATCATCAAAACCTATCAAAATACTAGTGGAAATCTAAAAACTGTGGCACACGAAGATATCAGTAAATCCAGTTGTAGTTGGAGCCCTCGGATCGACAGAAAAATGTTCCGGTAGACTCACTGAAGGGATTCCTGGTAGCCCATGCCTTAAAGAAATACAAAAAAATGTAATCACAATTACAGCTAACGCATAACGAAAAGCTTTAGCCATATAAAATGTGTGATCTTAGTTTTTTTATTGTTTTTCTTTTTACAAAAATTATTAGTGGAAGATGTCACGAAGCTTAGGTCACTTGTTGGAACCCGGAAGGAAATCAGTATACAACTGAATCTCAAACAAATAATAATAATCAGTAAGGTCAAATTATATATATTTTAATGCTAATATTCACTCATTAAAAGGCCCAACAGTCGCTCAAGGTAGAGGGTTAACCTGTGGGAGATATGAAGTTTAGGGACTGTTAACCTGTTAGGAGATATGAAATTTAGGGACTACTGTTTGATTTGTTGTTTATTTTCTAACGGCTTATCAATGTTTTCAACGTTATTTAAAGCCGATGTATATTTTGAGATTATAAGAATTATTTGGAGATAATAAGTGTAGTGAATACATCAAAACCTGAATGGAATTCGAACTCGGCTCTCCCAGTTCTCATCCCGAGCCGTTATCCGATGCACCACAGGTACATCCAAGCTTACAGCACACGGTATTCAAAAGCTCTCACCCATTTAACTACTGACCAAGTTCAACGTTCAATTATCGGGTGAGAACCGGTGTTTCAACATGATATGATAGTAAGCCTTCATGGGGTTAGGCAGGAAAGTTAACGGCTAATCCTAGACTTGAAGAGATCAAGGTGGTTGTGATTGGGAAAATAACATTTCTGCCGTTGTACTCTCCGGCCTTCTTCAGGTGGTTGGAATGTCGTACTGAACTCTTTATTTCGCTCACTGGCGTAGACTGTTTTAGTTCCACGTGCCACGTTTAATGGATGTCAGTTATCGGTTATCTCCTGTTAATTCCCCTCTCCAAGTTCTCCACTGCCTTAACCGGGTATTGAACTTCACACTCTTTTCAGGAGATAACCGATAACTGACATTCATTAAACGTGGCATGTGGAACTAGAACAGTCTACCCCAGTGAGCGAAATAAAGGTTACAGTTCGACATTCCAACCATCTGAAGAAGGCCAGAGTGTACAACGGCCGAAACGTTGTAATAAATATGGCGACAAAGATGAGGACAATAGTCCGAATAATGTAAATAATGTACATAATACCTGATCTCAGAAATATAGACAGATACTGAAGAAAGCCGGAGCGTACAACGGCCGAAACGTTGTAATAAATATGGCGACAAAGATCAGGACAGTAGTCCGAATAATGTAAATAATGTACATAATACCTGATCTCAGAAATATAGACAGATACTGAAGAAAGCCGGAGCGTACAACGGCCGAAACGTTGTAATAAATATGGCGACAAAGATCAGGACAGTAGTCCGAATAATGTAAATAGTGTACATAATACCTCATCTCAGAAATACAGACAAATAAAATATTGTAGGACCTTTTAGATTCAGAGTGGCATGATTATACAAACAAGAAGTCTGTATTTGTTTCCTGTGAACAGGAAAGTATAAGTCTGCCAGATCAAAGACGAGTCTGCGATAGGAGACAAAAGAACGACATAAAAAGAATATTAAAATGTTTTAAAAAATTGCAAAAACAAACAATATAACCACAACAGAAGTTTTCGTTCGACCGATTCCTTTAATATATGGATTACTGTGAAAAATCTCAAATAGAGACGGCATAGGGGGAATTTCAAATTTGCAAAAAGAAAGAGGTTATCTCCATTGTGTTAGTGTTGGTTTCGAAAAGGCGTCGTGAAACGTTTCGCTGTCACTTTGTATCTACAGACGACATCTATTCATTAGGTGTAAAAAGAATGTAACAGAATATAAAGAGCGAGGTTCAACCTTTAGAGGGCCCTGTGGCCACTTGAAGTAGAGGCTTACGTGTAGCGTCCATTTGTGTGTATAAGAGTGGAAGATAACCTGTTCAACGCTAGGGTTATCCGTTAAGATTGTAGGGATCGGAGAAACACCTAGTTGGCAGTCGGTTCCACAGGGCAGTGTTTCGAGGGTAAAAGCTGCTCGGGTGGAACCTACTTCTCACCGGTGGAATACGGAGGGGGTTTGAGTGGTTGGCTACTATCTATGTGGCATGGCGTGTTCTTATTGAGAAGGATTACCTCATTGAAACCACGGAATGTAGATCGTCCGAACACTTTCCGTGGAAGTAGCGGTAGATTAGGCTTGTCATATCCCACCTATTGGAGAGAGGTTGAAAGGTGGAGAATAATTTGTCACCCACAAGGGCTCGGAGACGCTTTTGAACGCTATCAAATCTGGAGACTGAGGTCTGGGCAGCTCCCGTCCAAAAGTAAAAACAGTACTCCATTTTTGGTCTGATCTGGCCCTTGTAAATGTAGAAGATCGCAGGAGTCAGGTAATTACGGAGGCTGTACAGGGAGCCGACCATTTTACCTGCATCCTTAGCAATGGGTTGTATGTACGACTTTCACTTGAGATCGGGGCGAGTTGAGGCCCAACAGTCTTTCAAGGCTCAGTGCTTCCCCGGGAGGATCTCCGTTCATCCTGATTGGTGGTAGTTCGAGATCAGATGGTCAATGATGCAATGTAACTTGCTTGGTTCAGATTTTACCCCAATAAGTAGTTTGTGCGAGATCGTAAGAGAGTTTGGTCGCCAACCCCTGTCCATCGAGAGTTTTAACAGTACGCCCGTATATCGTCGAATTACTGTGAAAAATCTCAAATAGAGACGGCATAGGAAGGAGCATATATGTTTACAAATGATCTGAGTATACTCTGAGGCAGATCATTTATGTAGATCAAAAAGTGGGTTGATCCGAGTAGTGATCCCCGGGAGACGCTTGCCTTGACCTCTTCTGATTCGGACGACTAGCCATTGATTACGTCCTTCAGGGATCTACGTGTCATGAAGGAAGGCTGATGAAGAGGAGAGAAAATATATGCATAGGATAATGATGCTAATCACAATTTCAAAAAAAACACAACAAAGAACCGTCCTGGGTATGACGATAAACCACATCCCCGTCCTGGGTATGACGATAAACCACATCCGCGTCCCGGGTAAGACGATAAAATACACCCAACCCCAAGGTCTCTGATCAGGAGGTTTTGAGGAGCGTGGAACCACCTCTTAATTGCTGCTGTTCCCAGGTTCACCCTGACCCGGTGTGATAGCACCTGTTCAGATCCCAACTATGGGCAAATATTTATCCCACCCTGTCCCCGCCAAATGGTGTCAAAACATTATGAAAGTGTAAAAATAGGTTTTAATACCAGCGATACATTTTTGTAAAATAATTATTACCAGCCATACATTTTTAAAAATAAATATTTCCAGCGATAAAAACTTTGTCAGCATTAAATAACCCATTGAGGTTGATATACCGTAAAACACATTAAACCAAACCAAGAATAAAGAAATGACTAAGAAGAAAGACAGATGTTTGCTAAATACAGCACATTTGAAAATAATATATAAGAAACCGTAGACGCAAATTAATAATCATTGATAATGTTTCATCGAGTTAATTCACATAACTTAAGTCTATTACTACAAGCTGTAATAGTAAGATAAATAGAAAAAAAAACAATTGGTTAAAATTAATAAAAATCGACAATGTTTCCCCTAGAAAATTGACACAACTTAAGATTATTAATACAAGGAAAAAGGAATAATTGGTAAAAATTAATAATAATCGACAATGCTTCTCGAAGAAATTCGCACAGCTTAAGATTAATAATACAATGTGTAAAAGCAAGAGAAAGTAGAGAGAAATAATTGGTAAAAATTGTTAATAATTTACGAAATCATACATAACAGACTTTAGATAACGTTAAACTATTACTGCTAAGTATGAAAGCAATATAAATAATGTAAAATTAATACTAGTCAAAAATTAATAATAATTTACAATGCTTCATCTAAAAAATATCATTTTGTCTCTATATGCAATATATCGTCTGATTCACCCGCTGTTCAGCTCGAGGTTCTCGACAAAATCCAAAGACCGATATACAATGTCATCGATCCTGACTTGGGGTCTCGACTTCAGTCACTTTCTCACTGACCTAATGTGGCTTCCCTCTGTCTTATCTATAAATATTTTCATGGCATCTGCTCTGACGAGCTATTTTCACTCGTGCCCCAACTGCATGAATTTAAGCGTGCTACTATTTTAGAATCTTGGTCCCAACTTTTCCCTGTCGATACATTTAAATATAACCGCCTCTTCTACTCCATCAGCTTCTTTTCTCGCACTTCCGGGCAGTGGAACTCCCTTCCTCTTAATTGTTACCCTGATAGCTATAATTTTCAAAAATTTAAATGTAATTTAATAATAATAATAATAATAATAATAATAATAATAATAATAATAATAATAATAATAATAATAATTACCAATACTTCATCGAAGAAATTCAGACAAATTAAGGCTATTATTACAAGGGTAAGTAGAAAGACATAACTAATGGAAATTAATAATAGAAATAAGCTTTATATAAGAAATTCAGACAAACTAAAACTTGGTTTAAAAGCGATAGACTTAAGAGGAATGGAATATTAGTTCAAAGCTAATAATAATCGATAATGCTTCTAAGGAATTGACAACACTAACATATTACAACTATGTCTAAAAGGAATAGAAATAAATAAGATGAAAGAAATACTACTCAAAAATTAATGATGATTGACAAAATTTTATCTAAGAAGTTCAGTCAACTTGAGAAAATGCGTTGTGTAAAAGCAAGAGAAATAAGATGAAAGAAATACTAGTCAAAAATGAATAATTATTGCTAATACTTCATCTAGGAAATTCGGGTAACTTAAGCCTTTTAAAATTTGGTATAAAAGTAACAGAAATATATCGAAGGGAGAAGTAGTCAAATAATACTAATTGGCAATGCTACATTTAAGGAATTCAGATAAAACAATTACCCAGTCAATTATATGCCATGCGTCTTTCGATACATGACTGACGAGGCATTTTTTCCCGTAGTAGGTTGCAATTTCTTTCTGCTGTAGACCAGTTGCCATCCAAGGCTATAGAACCCGGTCTGTCCTGCTATTTACCTATAGCTGAGGGGAGAAGAAAAGGATTCATATCTTTCCCACGGGTATTAGCACCTAAGTGAATATAATGGATTCGACTGGAAATCGAACTCGGTTCTCCGATTACTACTTGGTGTAAAAGGAACCGAAATAAGTTGAAAGAAATACTATTCAAGAATTAATAATTATTGAAAATTATAAGAAAATTTAAACTTAAGTTTATTACTAATAGTAACAATAATGAATTTAAAAATTTGTTCTGGTGACAAAGGAATAGAAGCAAGAGAAATAAGATGAAAAATAATACTAGTCAAAAATGAATAATAATTGACAATGCTTCATCTAAGAAATTCGGATAAATTAAGACTTTTACAACTTAGTATAAAAGTAACAGAAATATATTGAGGGGAATAGTAATCAAATAATACTAACTGACAATGCTTCATCTAAGGAATTCAGACAACTTAAGACAATTACTACTTGGTGTAAAATTAATAGAAATAAGTTCAAAGACATACTAGTCAAGAATTAATAATTATCGACAATTGTAAGAAATTTTAAACAACTTAATTTTATTACTCCTTCGTGTAAAAGCAAGAAAAATATGATGAAAAATATTAGTCCAGCTTTAATAATAATTAATAATGTTTCATCTAAGAACTTCAGATATATTAAGTTTATGGCAACTAGAAATGAAAATAAAACAAGAGAATACAATTTGAAAAAAAATGTCAATACGTAATCTAAGAATATTGAAAGCAAAGAATTGTTCTGGTGAAAAAGAAAAGCCTACGTTTGATTTGTTTTAAGTGTAGAATAGCAGAACATCAGATCGCTACTTCTACCATCTTCATTAGAATATAAATCCAAATATATTGAACAAGAATGCATTCATTCGACCAATGATCTATGAGCAATGATGATTCTTTCATTGTGATCACTGGAAGCTTTGACTATGACCACCGCTTTAACACCGAAGGGATTGGATGCAAATCAAAGTAGACACAAAAGTGGGTCTGATAATAGCTGTCATCTTTTATCACTTTCATCTGTTACTCCTACGCCTATTGGATCTACTCCAACTGCTTCTTTTTAATAATCATCAAAGTGTTTGTGAATTCCATTCCGAGTTGAAATTAGATTTGTCGTAACGGAAAATAACTTAGAAAGTAAGGTGAAATGAGACGGCCGTCAGAAAACAGCAAAGAGATGGGAATACAGAGAAAGACAGTAGACAAAAGGGAAGGTTGAGAAAAGTTAATTAACTGAACATTGGGAGTACATATGCGCACGCGCATATTACAGGTTTCCTGTCTTTGATATTACGCATTTTTATAGTAGTTTTAATAAAAATGTTTTTTTTATATACATATATAAGAAGACACACCAGACGCACATATACTACTACTACTACTACTACTACATAATAATAATAATAATAATAATAATAATAATAATATTAATAATAATAATAATAATATTAATAATAATAACAATATTAATAATAATAATGATAATATTAATAATAATAACAATATTAATAATAATAATAATAATAATATTAATAATAATAACAATATTAATAATAATAAAAATAATATTAATAATAATAATAATAATATTAATAATAATAATAATTATAATATTAATAATAATAACAATATTAATATTAATAATAATAATATTAATAATAATAATAATAACAATTTTAATAATAATAATAATATTAATAATAATAATAACAATATTAATAATAATAATATTAATAATAATAATAATAATAATATTAATAATTATAATAATAATATTAATAATAATAATATTAATAATAATAAAAATAATAATAATAATAATAATAATATTAATAATAATAATAATAATTATAATATTAATAATAATAACAATATTAATAATAATAATAATAATATTAATATTAATAATAATAATAACAATATTAATAATAATAATAATAATAATAATTATAATATTAATAATAATAACAATATTAATAATAATAATAATAATAATATTAATAATAATAATAATAATAATAATAATAATAATAATAATAATAATAATAATAATAATATGGCCACTCGTATTCGAGGATACCCGTCTACAGACACCGGCTCAGGCGCATATGTGATGGTTCACCTGTGGTTCATAATGCAAATATGCTGAGAAGATTTTCGCGAGGGTTTATAGTATGATCAGCAATCTGAACAAGTCCAGAACGTTCAAACCCTCTGTCACGATGACTTGCGATTTTGTGCTAACACAGCCATTGACTGCACCCAAGTGTTCCGTCTACCCAATTTCACTCACAACCTGCAGTATTGTTTTCGAGCACTTTCCAAATGTGCCCCACGCTGGTATTGCCCCCTCTAGACGTGTGTGTGTTTGTGTATTTAGGGAGCACATCTTCATTCAAACATCTGTCATTGAATAATATACATATATTATGTCTTTTTAAAAAAAATTTTTAAACCGATACTTACCAGTTATCTCATCATTTTAGTGGTGATAAAATGAAATTCAGTAAAGGAGGCGCCGTATTTTTTCATACCCAAGTACATTCAATCTTCTCCAAGATCATCCTCAGGAATGTATTACATAGAGAAACTTATTGCAACTGTGATCAGATCCGCATTTCGTTGTGATGGTGATTTCTAAAATACACGCGTGAACGCCTTCTGTTATATTCATTTACGTTTGTTGAGCACTTCGGCGTTCCTGTAATGGTTAGCAAGCTTGTATCGCTAAAACACTTTTGACTGTATAGTGAGTTCTATCCACACTGGGTGATCCGCACACTCAGCCGTGTGCCACATCTAAGTTACGCTTAGAAAATCATTAGAGCGCCTCGACGTGGTGTAATAGTTAGAAAGCTTGTCTTGCTAGATCAGTTACGATTGAGTAGTGATTTCGATCCTCACTGGGTGACCCATACTTTCAGCCTTTTGCCATATCTAGCCGCGCTTAGACAATCACTATTCATTTAAATTTGTTGAATTTATCAATTGTAGCTATGGAATTTTTGCAAAACAAGCAAGCTGACCAAAGATTGGTAGCATACAATATGGCATTAATTATATGCACTTCAACACGTTGGTGAAACACTCGTAATAATTTTTGTTCAGTGTTGCTTAGGTACATTTCATATAGACAGCCTCGAGAATTTGAAGTTTTTGTTTATTATTTTCGTGGTGTAGTATATTGGTGTTGTCAACAGGTAATTTCCTGTATTGTAATGCTGGACAGGTATTGAGTTTTAGAGGTTGCATTGTGCAATAGAACTTTTACCTGACAAATAATTATGAGACGTCGTGATATATATATATATATATATATATATATATATATATATATATATATATATATATATATAAATGTGTGTGTGTGTGTGTGTGTGTGTGTGTGTGTGTGTGTGTGTTCACACACACTCAGAGGCGACAGACCCTTTCATGATCAGTGCTGACTTTTTTTCTCGACGGGTCATTGGTGCATTGTGGGTAGTCTATTATAACGGTTATTTGGGCGGAAATGGTTTGTTAATTTGTTTCTTTTTTTCTTCATTTATTACGATTAATTTATTTTACTTGTTTTTTTTATTTATTTTATTTTATATATTTTTATTTATTCTTTTCGGTTTTCGATTTTTAAGTAACGTAGTAAATATTTTGAGACGAGTTCTGATCGTTTATTTAATAGTTTTCTCTGGTCTGTGAAGGTAATTATAGCTATTTTTGGATTCGTTGTTATTTTGGCGGGAGTGGTTTGTTAATTTGTTTATTATTTACGTTATTCATTAATTTATTTATTTAGGGATGAGTAATGATATATATATATATATATATATATATATATATATATATATATATATATATATATATATATATCAAGTATTTGGTGCAGTTCAATTTACATTACAATGAATCAGTCATACAGAAAACAGATATACAAGTTAATGATATAAATGGCGAGAATACATCTTCGCAAACAAATTTAATGAATGACATTAACCCCGAAACTCTAAATGAATGTTAAGATCCCTGTTTATAAATTCCAGTTGAATAAGGTCTTTTTTTATATATATTTACGAGCTTTCATCTGTTCCTACAGATATTTCCAGGTAAGAAAAATATTTGTTGTTTTATAATTCCAGGTAATAACAGGACATCGAAAGAGTAGTTTATAATCCGAAATTTGTTCTTAGAAATGTGTTATTGTTACTTGTAAGAAATTTTTCGGGGTAGATTTTCCTTTTAAAGTTTACTTGTAATTTCTACATTTTATTTCATTTTGATGAAATAAAATAACAACATTCCCTGATTTAAATACTGAAATTGTTTCGTTTTCTCATCAATATTTGGTCCAAATCTTGCAAAATCGTGGCTTTTTCAGTTAATTTTTTCCTACGATGTTTGAAGCCAAATGCTAAAAAAACCGTTGAAGTGACAAATCTAATTTTTTGTATCAGTACTTAATAGGTTTATACACAACTTTCGGCACATTGTTCTTTTCCAAATTTTAAAAAAGTGAAACATCAACCTACCCGAATATATATATATATATATATATATATATATATATATATATATATATATATATATATATATATAAACACATATTTATAAATACATATATATACATGTATATACATATGCATGCATATATGCACATGTATACAGAAATATATATATATCCATATATACATGTATATATATATACATATATACATACATGTATATATATATATATATACATATATACATATATATACATATATACATAAATATACAAATATATATACGATGTTTGAAGCCAAATGTTCAAAAAACCGTTGAAGTGACAAATCTAATTTTTTGTCAGTGCTCAATAGGTTTATACACAACTTTCGGTACAATATTCTTTTTCAAATTTTAAAAAAGTGAAAATCAACCTACCCTAATATATATATATATATATATATATATATATATATATATATATATATATATATATATATATATGTATGTACAGATATATATAAATACATATACATACATGTATATACATACATATATACACATATATACAGACATATATATACATATATATACATATATACATACATGTATATATATATACATACATATATGCATATATATACATATATATACATATATACACACATGTATATACATATATATACATACATATATATACATATATATAGATACGTATATATATATATATATGTACATACATATATATACATATATATACATACATATATACACATATATACATATATACACATATATATATGCACATATATAGGCATATAGACACATAAGTGACATATATAAATATATACACATATATACATATATATATATACTTATATACATATATATACGATTATACACCTATGTTCACTTATATACACATATATATACATATATATATACATATATATATATTTACATATACATATATATATATATATATATATATATATATATATATATATATATATATATATATATATGCACAGATACATAGGTACATCCATGTCATCGCTATAAAAGTATATAGCATGAAGAGAAGGAAGCCAACCTTGACGAAAACAAAATTTTGTCGTCTAAATGTTTATGTTATTATTAAGAGGAAAGATCAAAGTATTTTGGATGTATTTTTTCTATTTTTATTCGTTCCTAGCACGTCCGAATGTTAGTTAAAAATCTTTTTTTTTGAGTCAGCAAAAATTGCAGATAATCATTTATGTCAACCATTTTTTTCCATTTCAGAAAAAAATGAAAATCTTAGTTTGAAATTCTTTTAAAAATTAATTATGATTTTTTCAAAACTTATTTAAAGAAAATCAGAATTATAATGTTTAGTTAAAATATTTTGAAACAAGCATTATTTAGTTTCTGCGCCGAAAAGATGTAGTTTGAAAATAAAACGAAACAGGTCATAACATTTCGCGTCACTTAACAGTTGATGAATGACATATTGACAGATTACGTGAGGATAATTTATTCTAGAGAAGGAGCGAATTGAAATGATTTAAGTGAACAAATTATTTACCTTGTTATTTAAAAAGAAAAATTTCAGCTCTGTAATTTTTTTGTACTTAGCTTTCAACTTTACGTTTACTATGCTTTATGGAAAATATATTATAAAGAAATTAAAAGAAATGTTGATAGTGAAATTAAATTTCATGAGAAAGGTATCTAATTAATTTATAGGTACCTTTCTCATGAATTTTTATCAGAAGTGTACATAAAATACTATAATTTTATGTACATTTATTACATTTTACTGTGTTATTTGAATTTTCCTTCATTTTATTATTAATTTTGATATTTCATTTACGGAAAAATTTCATAACTGAGATTAATATTAAAATAAGATCATGTAAATTTAATAAAATGATACTGGTACTTGTAGGTACCCTTCTCAGTTGAAATTGAAAAATCAAATTAACTTCTCCACACGTGTTTCGCAAAAGTAAAGGCCTTAACAGCGGAGAACAATACTTAACTCAAATAACGTAACTTAATTGTATCCTCGATGGTCTTCCGTACTTTATAACTGCAGTCCTATTATAAACACAAATTTACATTTCTTAATTACTGCGGGTCTTCTGATTAGTCAAACGCGCTAAAAATGATCTCAAAAGGACATTTACGAAACTGAATGCAGCTTTTAACTAATTTTATAATATTTTAACAACTTAATGTAAAAATCTACTATAATTAAAGAAATAATAAATAATTGTATTAAAAATTCATTTTTCATCGAAAAATGTTTTTCCTTTCAGAAAATATTGTCCATATTCATAAAAACAACTAAAAGCAAAGAAAAGCATTTGAAATTATATAATATCTTTGTTTTATTGAGTTGTGTATGTTACAATTCAGAGCTGATTTTCAGGTAGGGGGGTCCAATTAAAAAAAATTACACGTTTTGCATTCCTCAAAGCTTTGTGCTTTTAACTAATATAACAAAACTGAATGCGATTGAATTTGTAGAGTTTTCATGAAATTAGTTATGGGGGGGTGTAATTAATATAAAAAGTATTTTTCCATGACTTTAAAAAAATGAAAACATATTTATAATAATTTCAATCATTTGTGAATATTTTCTGAAAGTTTCATTAACATCCGACAAATTAATGTCTGTCATACTAAAAAAAAATACGTGCTGAAAATTTATTTTGCTAATTCTCATGAAAGTACCTATATATACATATACATACATATATATATATATATATATACACACCCATATATATATACATATATACATGTATATACATTTATATATATACATATATATATACATACATATATATAAATATATACATATAAATACATATATATATATACACATATAATACATATATATACATATACATATATATATACATATATATGTACAATATATCTACGTATATATATACATATACATACATATATATACATACACATATACATATATACACATACATATATACACATACATATAAACACACACATATATATAAATATGCACATATATATATACATATACATATACATATTTACATACATATATATATATGCACACACACACACAATATATATATATATATATATATATATATATTAGAATTGGACATAGTCCGATAATCTATTTAAAGACATTTATATTATGTTTAACGTTCTTTTTATAGATACAAGTATTTAAGCAAATGCTCTGTTTTATAATAAACAGTATTAAATAACATTTACCGGCCTGAATGTCCGAGAAATTTTCAAAGAAATTTTCGCTCTCCGACAGGAATCGAACCTGTATCCTATACGGAACCATCATTTCGCGTGATGTGCCTTAACCTTTCGGCCACAGATGAGCAAGGTCGATTTTACTATCTTTAAACTTAAATCCTCCATGAATCTCTTCTATTCATATCTGCTCTAGCGTATCAAATGTAAACAAATGACGTCATATATTTTAGGATTGGACATAGTCCGACAATTTATTTAAAGACATTTACATTATGTTTAACGTTCTTTTTATAGATACAAGTATTTAAGCAAATGCTCTGTTTTATAATAAACAGTATTAAATAACATTTACCGGCCTGAATGTCCGAGAAATTTATATATATGAGATTTGTCAGAAAAGTAATAGGACTGGTGTCCAAAAAAATTATTTCTATTCCAAACAACAATCTACATGGTTTGCCCTTCAATTTATCCCCCTCCAGCAGTCTAACGCACTTTTCAATCCTTCTCTTCCATTCAGTGCTGGAAGGATTTTTCTCGGATACCCTTCAGCTACATCGCTGATGGCTTCTACACCTTCCAAACGGTCCCCTTTATGATCCCCTTGCGCTTGGCGAAAAGAAAACTGTCACGCGGAGCAAGATCAAATGAACAGGGAGCTTTTTTTCCAGGGCGTTGATGTTTTTCCCGGACAGAAACTGCCGGATGATTAGGGCGTTGTGAATAGGTGCACTGTCGTGGTGAAACAATTACCATTTGCCCTGCCACAATTATCGTTTCATCTCGCGGTCTGAGCTAACAGAAAAACGCCGCAGGATCTTTTTGTAGTTTTACTGATTGTTCTACCCTGTAACAAGAACGGACTTTGGACGATGCCTATCACATCAAAGAAACCGACTCCCTTTATTTTACACACAGATCTGGTAATTAGAAATGTACTGGAAACTATATATGGTGTTAATTGCTTTGTGTTTAAATTCCGTTGCAGCTCGAAACGATTAGATACTGTTCAATCTCACGCGAACATGTATTTGCTCTCTATAGCACAAAAACCATGTCGTCTGGATACAACTGAAATGAGATATAGGAAAGGACTTTCCCGCCAACCTCGACACAGCTTTCGTTGTCAAACCCCAAAATAAATTATTCATAAGTTTTTACTTATTAATTGTGTCAAATCGCAAAGGTATTGATACTGGAAATTCAGATTTGGTAAAATAAGCCATAAAGTGCTTTCCTTGGGAGAAAAATATAAAAGTTCTAGAAATAACAAGGAAAATAAAAGAAAATAGGCATATACCAACATATTTCATACTTTATTATATTATATTACGATATTTGTTTTATTTTAAAAATATTTCTTATTGCTAATCTCTTAATTAGTTCTGTAGCAATATTGTTATATTGTAACATATTGTTACAACTGATCTATTTTATTATTGGTTATTATTGCTAATCTACTGTAAGAAAATAGATGCGATATCTCAACACGTCGACAGCAGGAAAAGAACCATCTACACCGTAGATTCAATAAAGTGTTAAGTCAAAAATTTTATGAAGTTCATTTGGATCAAAAAACACCTAAAATATACGGAGGGTACAACGGCCAAAACAAAGATCATCAAATTAATAAATACATTATTATTAATATATGCACACACACACAAACACACACACGTATATATATATATATATATATATATATATATATATATATATATATATATATATATATATTGTACTTAGGCAACAATACCTCTTTTGTACTTGTTTAGTTAAAGCCAACTGATAAGTTACTGCGATTAAGCTTTTTATATATTTTTTGTGTGTTCGTACAAGTGTTTTATTTTCTGGACACAAATTGTGTAAATACTTTTCAAAGGTTCTACAAAACTTCATTTTTAATGAAATAGTAAACATTTACAAAAAAATTAAAAAAAACATATCATCAAAATAAACAACACACCTGCAAAATCAAAGCTACAAAGAAACAACATTATTTAGAGTTCAAATGCCCCTTAATGAAAAATGTTTTTGATCAAACGAATCTCATAAATAATTACATCGGTCACACTACTACATGCCTATCAAGACGACTTACGTTACGTCAATCGGACCACAGGTCCATTAAACACATAAGCACACACAAAAACCTACAAACTCCATCCGATAATACTAGGAGGAAATACAAGCATAATAACTTCATCTACATGTAAAAGAAGATTAAAATTAACGGAAGCCCTAATAACAAAAAAGAAAATTTCAAAACTCAATAACATTAACTATGTATGTTTTCACAATGTGCAGACTATGTTTGGAAAATAAAACATCCCTGTAATTCTAGTTACATACATAACACGACCTATACATTCAGTTAAAATAAAATAATCCTTGATAATGGCTATATTTGAGCCGAAAGTGCTTGTAAATGCAGAACTTTTGTACAGATTTTTACACACTTTTTGGCCAGAAGAGAAGACCCGTGTACGAACATAAGAAAAATTAAATAAAAAGTTTAATCGCAGTACATTTTCACCCGTCTTTAACGAAAGACACAAACACACCACGCACACACGCATATATATATATTTGTGTGTGTGTGTGTGTGCGTGCGCGCTCGCGCGTGTGTTTGAACTTTATTTCAATCCTTCGTGAACTTCCAATATTTAGCTGTGATTAATTAATGTTGAACATGTCAGTTTATGATCAATTTTATCACGATTCCTCTGATAAGCTCGGAGAGTAATTATACATTCTTATTGCTCGAGGCAGAGTTCAATAGCGTTTTAAAAATCTCGGAGAATATAAGTAAGTTCAGAGTTTAATCTAATTTTGGGACAATTTTGCTGTTACATCCAAGATTATATATATATATATATATATATATATATATATATATATATATATATATATATATATATATACATATATATATTTATAAATATATATATATATATAAATATAGGTAACTATACTCGTGTCGAAAAACCTTCGAATTCTTGACTTAACAATAGCCAAATCAATCACGAAGAAAAAGAAACAGCCAGGAACATGAAATTCTGTCGAAAATAATCGCACAGATACAGGTTCAAGGCCCAAAGAAAAAAAAACCGATACGAATAAACAACTAACTAAAGAGCTCGATACAAACGCAGGGCAAACCTAGTCAAACCTAACGAGCCAGACAAACCTACCAATATTTCACTTAGCCAGATCTACCTAAGTGAAACCTTGGTAGGTTTGTCTGGCTACTATCACCAAGCCGCGCCAACTGGATGCGCACTGCTGATGAGTCCCAAATATAGGACGAAACGGCCGTCCAGTGCTTTCTGCATTCTGTTGAGGTTTCAGACTCGATAAATTACTTAATTATATTTATCAAATCCTCCTAATTATTACTTATATATCATTGCTTGAACCGGCTTCTAATGCTCCAGTTGGCGCGGCTTGGTGATAGTAGTCGTGGCTCCCGGGGACACAGTCCTATGGTTAGAGAGAATCTCAGTTGGGTTCCACCACGGAATTTGTGAGTGAGCGGCGCTATATTGAGTCTGATTTGCTACCTCTTCGTCACCGAGGCCCGTAGAACAGTTGGTAGGGTGTTCGCTTGATAACCTAACTGTCAGGGTTTCAATTCTCGGTAGTGGATGCGCACTGCTGATGAGTCCCAAATATAGGACGAAACTGCCGTCCAGTGCTTTCTGCATTCTGTTGATGAATTACTTAATTATATATGTTATTGTGGAAGTCAATATAATTGGTATTAAGAAACAAATGTAAGTATAACTTTCAGAATATACGCATATTTACATGGCCAATATATCGTCCACGTTTAAATCAATCAGGTTGTGTTATTTAAGATTTCTAACTCACATCAATTTTATTTAATATCATTTCGATCATATACCCTGTTCTTCTTAAGCTCGATACGTCTACATAATTGGACTGTCTGCTCTAGGATGGGTATAATTATTGAGACATCACTAATAGAGCTATATATATCTTTCGCTGGTTCCTAGGCCTCATGAATTTAAACGTCCTACGAGGCTGGCATCCCGTTCCCACCCCTTCACCGTTGAAACTGTTAGATGTAGACGCCTCTTCTACTCCAATAGCTTCATGTCTCGCACATCTCGCCTGTGGAACTCCCTTCCTTATTCCTGTTTCCCTGACAAATACAATCTCCAACTATTTAAGTGTAACGTAAATCGACATCTCCAGTTGCCTTGATCTATCTACTTTCCTTCTCCACATCCTTTCACCTTTCATTCCTATCTGCTCTCGCTCCAAATATTCTGTAACCCTCTTGCCTTGTTCGATCCACTATCTTTCGCCACATCCTCTCCTTTACCACTCCTATCTGCTCTTCCTCCAAACCTTCTGTAACCCCTTGCGTGCTAGTGGCTTCCAGCCTTGCTTGGCTGATAAGCTTAATATATATATATATATATATATATATATATATAGTATTTGTGTGGGTTGTTCCGTTCTTTAGACCTTAATCGGACTAAAATGATGTTTACAATGATGCCACTACACATATGCATGATGGAGATGAGAGGATGCTAAATTGTGAAATTTTTCAATTCTAACTTTTTTAAATATTTGTTCGGGCATTACGGGATGAAAGCCTCGATTCCAACTTTAATCCAGGAGGAAACCTCGGAAGCACATTCTTGAACGGGGAGCGTAAAGACAACATCCCAGGGGACATCGCGAAGAAAATCCCGGAACGACTCCCAGTTTGCTCGTTGATAGCAGAACGAGGTTCTAGTGGTGGGAGGTTCTTTGCATGGGGTAGAGTTGAAGGTGATGGTGACAGACACTACAGTATGTTCGGAGTTGCCAAGTGAGCAGAGCTGCGTGGCGCTACAGCCCTCTGGGATGGAGGTAAAATATAGATCGAGAAGAGAAGCCTAACGGTCCAGATTGTAGGGAAAACGTGTGAGGAAGTCAACTATTTGCGTGAGGGATTGAGAAATAGTTAAATTAATGGTCTGCACACACACACACACCCACACACACACACACACACACACACACACACACACACACACACACACACACACACACACACATACACACACACACACACACATACACACACACACACAAATGGCCCGCATCTGACAAGAAGTTCAAGCCGACAGCTGAAGAGATACTTACCAAGTGATGGGAATGGGATTTTATTTTTATTTTTCCTCCTTCCATTACATTAAGTTTTAACTTAGTATAAGTCCCATTTTCCTATCCTAAGAACAAGTTCGGATATCCATCATTGTGGCTGTGGTTTCCCTGAGGTTTCTCCGATGTATTCCTTGTGGCAATTATTACAGGTGATAGAGTAATTTGCTCCTTGCTTCAAGTTTTACTTTATCGATATTTTGTTTTGTATTAATTAAGTTTTTTATTGTATTAAAAGTATTTAAAACAAATTTTATTTTGGGTAAAAATAGTTTCTTCTTAAATGGATTAGAGACAGACTTGCTGGGGTAGAAATATATGTTTTAATTCAATGGATACATCAGAAGCTCCACTCGTCTATTTTGAAATATTTTACGAGACTTCCTTATCGCGTTCAACATAAAATAATTAAGGCATCGGAGCAGCTTAAAAGTATTTTTAATATATTTCCCCTGTACTTATAAATGTAGATAAACCACGTCAAAGGAAAATGTTGTTTTTTTAAAAATCTAGTTTGTGGTTTCCCTAAGTTTGGTCTAATTCATTAATTAATATATACATTATATATACATACATATCTATATCTATATATCTATATGTCTATATATATGCATGTGTGTGTGTGTGTGTGTGCATATATATATACATATAAATATAAAAGTGAATTTAGAAGTCAACATGAAACAGACTGTCGCCTCTAAGTGTTGACTTCAAAATCACTTTTATATTTACACACGCTCTATCTCTGATATTGAGCACTTTATCCAATAAATATAGCACACTTTAAGACTATATTACTTCATATACATATAATTATAAATATATAATATATATACATACAAACATATATACATATATATACATACATAAAATATATAAACATATATATATATACATACAAATATATATATATATATATGCATATACACATATATAATATATATGCATATATCTACATGTATACATATATACAGATAAACATACATACATATATAAAGTAATATCTATATATTTATATATACGCATATATATACATACCTATATATACTAATATATATATCAATATACACATATATATGCACTTCTTATATACAATATATAGCAATATATATAGATATATACCCATACATATATCAATATACATACATATATATCTCAATATATACACATATATATACAAACATCTAAAATATATATATGCACACACACACACACACACACACATACACACACACACACACACACACATATATATATATATATATATATATATATATATATATATATATATATATATATATATATATATATATATATATATATATATATATATATGAGGCACGGTCGAGTAATGGATAACGTCTTGGATTGAGGAATCGGAGAGCCGAGTTCGAATCCATTACATTCACTTACGTGCTAATACCCTTGGGAAAGGTGTGAATCCTCTCCTTCTCCTTCCAACTATGGGTAAATAGCAGGACAGGCTGGGTTCTATAGCCTTGGATGGCAACTGGTCTAGGAGAAGGACAACTCTGAATTCAAAACCTGCGGAGGGTCGTTTGGGGACCTTGTGGCATTCGTTGCACCAGGTCCCTGTATTCGTCCCTCCAAAAAGTGTGGATGGCCCTGCACAAAGCCTTCACCACTATAATAAAATCCTATGTGGGTTTCGGGCTTTCAGTTTCTGGGAACTGATCTGTCTGAGCCTCATACGTCGAGTTCGACGGGAGAGTCCATCATATATATATATATATATATACATTTATATATACTATGTATATTTCGGCAGCAATTCTTTTTCATTAATGCACGTTTCATGCTTGTCTATATTATTCAATGAAACATGCATTTATATATATATATATATATATATATATATATATATATATATATATATATATATATATATATATATATATTATGCAGTCTTCATTTTATTATATCTTCATTCTTCTTCTCCCCATAGATATTCTAACTTTAATCTTCCTTTCATTTATTTCATGTTTTACATTTTTTTCCCTTTTCATGGCTCCCTTTCTTTTTTGTTTTCATGGCATTTTCCCTTCAAAATGCTCTGAGATGAATTCTTCATTCTATTTTTCGTTCGCATCCCTTTTCTTGATTTTTTTCCTTTCATTCTTCCCTTCTGAACACATTATCTGTACTACGACCCTCGATATGACACATACTCACTGCATCCTTTCCTGTTATTTTCAAACATAATCATTTCTGATTTCTACGTTTTATTTTACGCAGCTTTGATCCCATCAAGAACTTCTAGTTGGAAAAAGCCCACCATAAAAGCCGAACAATCTAGGCACATATGACAACGACAATATTCGCAAGAAATGGCATCATAAAAATCTCATATGTTGCATTCCCCTTTGCTTCCATTTGTGTTTTATAAACTCCAGCATTTCACTTTTATTGTTGCAACTCATAGTGCATGTTGTAATATTCGCAAGTAAGACGACAGGATTGGATAGTGACTTTTTTCAGCAGGCAACTCTCACTTAACCTAAAAATAAAGAACTTACATCATTATCTTTATTGTTATGTCAAGAAGATTATGTGCCTATCTATCAGTTTGTTCATACATCTCTATCTATATATGGGCGAGTGGTTAGAACGTTCGCTTTCTGACCATGAGTCCCGGGCTCGAAGCTAACAATGGTCGATTTTATCATGCGGCACCTTTAGAAAGTCCCTGCAAACCATACCATGTGCTGGTGTTGTTCAGATTGTTGATTATTCTAGATAACACGCTCTCTCTCTCTGAGAAACTCTAACGAAGGTCTGCTCAGCATAGTTGCAGAATAAACCACAGATTTGAACAAACACAAATGTGCCTGAGCGAGAATCTGCAATAGGGATTGGCTAGCCGCCCTAGTAGGCGGGTATCCTCGAATACGAGTGGCCAGCTAATATGTATCGATCTCTGTTTATATATATATATATATATATATATATATATATATATATATATATTTCAGTTTATTCATATGTATCTGTTTATCCATCTCAGTTGCTTCATATCTATCTCAGTCATAAACACGCTCAAACCACAGGATAGCTTATTCCTAAATTTTCGCTTAAGGATGAAGCGGGGCTCGATACCTTAATTCAACTTAATTTTAATAATTATATTGAGGGTTTCTGGCTCTCGCTTTTGAAACATGAGAACTCTTATGTAGCGAAGGAATAATATTTTTTAAAAAAATATTATAATATAAGCTCAACTTCTGTATGGAGCACTGTCTTTTTAAAAATAAAAACAAAAATACTAAAGAGCTCTGGATTATTTACCTAACGTGTTCTTTCCTGTTTTTCTGCTTACCTGCATGTGTATATATATATATATATTTTAGAATTGGACATAGCCCGACAATTTATTTAAAGACATTTATATTATGTTTAACGTTCTTTTATAGATACATGTATTTAAGCAAATGCTCTGTTTTATAATAAACAGTATTAAAATAACATTTACCGGCCTGAATGTCCGAGAAATTTTCATAGAAAATTTTCGCTCTCCGAAATTTCTATGAAAATTTCTCGGACATTCAGGCCGGTAAATGTTATTTAATACTGTTTATTATAAAACAGAGCATTTGCTTAAATACATGTATCTATAAAAAGAACGTTAAACATAATATAAATGTCTTTAAATATATATATATATATATAAATATATATATATATATATATATATATATATATATATATATATATATATATATATATATATTCCGGTATTTTATAGTATGTAATGATTATAAGAAAATGGTTACATATAAAATATTTGATGCATCCGTTTTCTGAGGCAGTCAAGATATGTGACGTCACTTGCATGTAACTAGTATATTTGAATTTGAGATGTAGCGTTACAAAATGTTGCGAGGGTGTAGCCAATAATATCTGGTCTAACAGACTGAAAATATTCACTTTTTGATAATGTCTATCCACTTCCCCGTACATGAACAAAAATTAAATGTTCTAAGCATCACAGATCAAAGATGTTTTTTTGCTTCATTCTAGTACTTATGAGACACCTACGTTTCTTCATAATGAACAAAACCCTGAAAGGTTCCGGATCGAAAACAGTCGGGCATCAACTTCTCCGAAAAGTGGAAAAATAACTAAAAAAACATTTTCTCTGCTGAATTTAACAACACATATTTACATGAATTCTTACGACAAGAAAATACTTCAAATATATATTAAGGGATACATATATATCAAGGGATATATATATATATATATATATATATATATATATATATATATATATATATTAAAAACGACTGACAAGGCGCTTTTATTTAGTTTTTTATATAATTTCTCGTGCAATCTAATAAAGTTTTTCTTTTCAGAGGATAAATTATATAAAAATTGTCCGAATGTTCTTTTCCGAGCGCTTTCGGCTATACATTAACCATTATCAAGGATTATATTTCAACTGTTAGAATTAGAAATAGTTTGTTATGTGTATGTTTTATAAAGTGATTCATTTTTTTGTTTCAAAACACGGTCAAGGTATTATGTCCATGTTCAAAGTTAATATTATTAAGTGTTGGTTTGTTTATTTTTATAAGTAAGGCTTCCATTATTTTAGCCTTTTTTTGCAAGTGGATGGTGCTATTAGTGTTGTCGACAAGTATATTCCGAATAGTGTCCGGTAGGTCTCCATGAATATTTAAATGAGATCTAATTGAGCTATTGTCAGAAAGGTGTAGGGTTAATCTGCGTGTTAAACGATTTGTAGTGTGGCCTATATAATTATTTACGAAAGTTGATTCTTGAGGAATACAATTCCTTAATGGACATTTGAATTCGTAAATAATGTTTGCTCTATTTAATTTTGTTCTAGGAGGTGAATTATTATTTTTAACTATAAGGTTACAAGTTTTAAATTTTTTATAATAAATAATTAATCTAATTTTTTTGCTATTATCAACTGGTGCTATGTATTTTTTTATAATGTTATTCATTCGGCATTCATCCTGTTTATAATTATCGTTCATCTGATTTTATTAAATCGCACAAGAAATTATATATATATATATATATATATATATATATATATATATATATATATATATATATACATATACACATATATATGTACACACACACATACACACATATACACACACGCATATATATATATATATATATATATATATATATATATCAAGGGATATATATATATAAAAGGGGATACATATGACTTTGCCATTCCTAGATCTGACGTTAGGATACCTGGTTCTCTGTTTCGTGCTAAGACATTTTCTTGCCAAAATCTGTTTTGCATATTTATGAGTCTACCATTCGTCCATGCATTGAATATTGCTGTAACACCTTGGCTAGTGCTTCTGCCAGGTATTTAGAGATTCTTGATAAATTACAAAGATTCTACAATGTCATCATTCTTGATCTTGGCTTTAGTCATTTTTCCTGTAGCTTCCATGAAACGTTTCTATGACTATTTTCATGGTAATTGTTCTTTTGTGCTTTCTTCTTCGGTACGTAGAATTTCTGAAATTAAGAGGAGTACTACATTATATAGGGTGACCCAAAAATACAGGAACTTTTTAACAATCCAATAAAACCAAGAGTGATGGAAGAAAAATATTTAATTCATAGTAATTGAAACCTTAAAACATGCCATTTAAGAAACAATGATGGGATTTTCATTTTTTTAAAATGATGTCCTGTAGATGGCGTCCTCCTGTACGAATGCATTCTTGAAATCTGCTGTTGAGACCCCTATTTACTGATGCAACATCTCAGCTGGGATATTGTGAATTTCATCCTTGTTACTTAAATGGCGAAATGTTTACTTGCTCAAGGTCACTGTCTCGCAGTTTTGCCACTTGCTCTTTTCTGGCAATACGCACTTCAAAAATTCCCGTTTTTTGGGGTCACCCTATATAACACCATAGTTTTTTTTTGTTTTTTTTTTACCTCCACAGATTAAACAAGTTTTTTGGCGAAAGAAGAAAGAACTGAATTATTTTTCTGTGATATAATAAAAGAGGTGTACTCAATGAATATCACACATGCAACACACTTGATTGAATGCATAAAGTTTTAACATGCTAAAATTGACGCCAGTGTGGAATTATTGCATCGAGTTCACGTCAATCTTGCAAAGCGTTTCAACATTTGCATCACACATGATAGATTATCATATTGGAAGATGTTATTTGTTTATATTCCAATTCAGTAAAATATTGAAAATTTCATTTCTTGAAAATATTCATTTTTTTCTTTGTTCAGAGTTTAGGGACATCGTGTAGATTGGTGGTGATGTCTGACACTTAAAATGGTTAGATGTAACCTTAAGTTCCATAGTAACTGTTTCATATCTCACACTTCTCTCTTATAGAAATCTCTTCCAATTACTTGCTTCCTTGTCATCTTTGATTTTCAAAAAATTAAATGCAATTTATATCGTTATTCCTGTTCTTTTATTGTTCTCCGCGCTTAATATTTTGTGCTTCTCGCATATCACTTCACAGTCACTAATCCCTCGGTCTCAGTGACTCTATTGCCTTACTTGGTTTGAAATGATTTAAAAAATCTAAATACGTTAATATAATACTCCTTGCAAACACGTACGTACACGTGTACTCACACACACAGTCAGTCAGTTATGTGCCATACGTGATATACGCTTAGGCGATCATGTATCTTTAGATACATGATTGACGAGGAAGATTTTTTCCCGCAGTAGGTTGCCATTTCTTTCTGTAGCAGACCAGTCCAAGGCTATAGAAGCCGGTCTGGTCTTGCTGTTTACCCATAGCTGGGAGGAGAAGAAGAGGATTCATACCTTTCCCACACATCTATACTAGCTTAAATTCCGCCCTGTTGGGCGGCATTTAAGTTAGCTCCTGCGGAGGATTCTTGATTGGGCCTTCATTGCAAGAGACGAGTAGATGCGATAGGAAACAACTGAAGAAAAATTCAAATTTGAGCGCTAACCTTTTAAAAGTTTGACGATAATTCTTCAGCCGCCAATTAATTTAAAGACAATTTAATGTGCATAGGTCGTTCCTTTTTTTTTTCTTTTTTAATATTTTTATTCCATGTGTGACTTTTGCTGGATTTCGCAATTAATTTCGATTATTCGCGAAATTTATTCTCAATTAATAAAAGTGTTATCGTACCAAAAGATCGTCACAAAAAGTCTCTCAAAAAATCGACGAAAACAATCGCAGTGATGAAAACTTGGCAATCAAAAAATTAAGGATTGCGGTGTTGGATCCAGTCCAGAATGTTTATAATTTGTTCACAAAGTCGACCTGATTCCAAAATGGTATGATATGTTGGGCTATGGCCTCTCGGAGTAAAGTTGAAAAAGTGTGACATACTGATATTCGCATTTGTAATATATATATATATAAATATATAAAGACATTTATGATATGTTTAACGTTCTTTTTATAGATGCAAGTATTTAAGCAAATGCTCTGTTTATAATAAACAGTATTAAATAACATTTACCGGCCTGAATGTCCGAGAAATGTTCATAGATTCAGGCCGGTCAATGTTATTTAATACTGTTTATTATAAACAGAGCTTTTGCTTAAATACTTGTATCTATAAAAAGAACGTTAAACATATCATAAATGTCTTTAAATAAATTGTCGGACTCTGTCCAATTCAATATATATATATATATATATATATATATATATATATATATATATATATATGTATGTATGTATATATATATATATATATATTAATGCATGATTCATTGAATAATTTATATATTATACATATTGTGTCTATTTATTTCTATACTGATCCTTTGCAGTTCTCTTATCAGATTCTTGATGTTAAGATGAAATTCATCAAGCAAGGTGCTGCAGATTTTCTAACCCAATTTCCTTCGATCTTTTCCAAGTTTATATTCATAGGTAAATTACGAAGACAAATTTCTTGTAACTGCAATAAAATCGGCATTCCATTGTGATGATTCTTAACGTGCTCTGTAATTAATTTTAAATTTATCAGTTTCAGTATATATATATATATATATATATATATATATATATATATATATATATATATATATATATATATTGAGAGAGAGGTGAATATTTTGAGATAGATAGATATTATTAAGCTTAAATTGATAGGTTAGGTAGATAGCTACATATTCGTAAAATTCTAGGCAATTTTCCCTTACATATATATTACAATTTTCTAAACGCGATTGCTATGTTCTCTTACGCCATTCCACGAATATTCTTTGTTATATAGGTTCACCATTGTTTTTAATATACTTGGCTCTCTTATCCCCACTCCCTTTTTTCACCTTCGTCTCTGGCATCACTCTCCACCTGCTTGACGTTTCCGGTATTTTTCCTATCTACCGGATAAGCCCTCGCGTGCTTACTGAATAGGAAAGCACCACGCTCTTCCACAATAGTGACATACACCTGTTCGCTAATGCACTCTTATCAATCTCCTCTCAGTGTCCAGCCACGCGGAAAGAGTCTGCTGTGGCGAATAGTATACACGCGCCGTCGCACACCATATAAAATGGCCGGCAGACAAACCTTCATGGAATCGCGAGTGCTGTCCACAGCAACTGGCTTACATTTACTGCTCAAGGATCCTTTCATCGTATGCCATGTGCATAGTTCTCTCATTTCCAAGGCTTCCATATCGAACGTATCCATTGAGTTTGATGGGTTTTTTTTCCGGTAAGATAATAGAGTTGAAATACAATGGCAGACCAATAGCAAATCAATGGCCAGACATGCGATTGTCTCCAATTTATCATAAGAATTTTACTTTTTCTATCATAATTTATACATACAGATTTATGTCATGTGCATCATGTATGACTATATATGTGTATATGTAGGTGCGAAAATATTTAAAACTTTAGTTATAAGTGTATCCGATGTGTGTTCTAAAAGTAATCGAGACTGAAGCGATAAACAGATAAACTATAACGAATAACAGTTCGGCATTTAATCCTCTCCAAATTAGTCCCCTTTTGAAGACACACTTTTTTTAAAAAAGTCGTTTACATTGATGGAAGCATTCATGAAACTCATTTTGGGGGAAAGCGAACAGCTGCCACGTCTAAGAAAAAAAAGGAAAGAAAGAAAAGAAAGAATGAAAGAAAGAAAGAAAGAATGTAAAGAATAAAAGAAATGAGAGAATGAATGGAATGAATGGAATGAAAGAAAAGAAAGAATGAATGAATGCAGGAAATGAGCGAATGGAAAGAAATGAAAAATGAAAGGAATGAAAGAAAGAAATGAAAGAAAGAAAGAATGATTAAAAAAAGAACGAGTGAAAGAAAAACGAAAGAAAAGAAAGAAGGAAAGAAAAAGATGAAGAAAAGAAAGAAGGTAAGAAAAAGAAGAAGAAAAGAAAGAAGGTAAGAAAAGGTAGTATGAATGAAAGAAGAGAAAGAAAGAATGAAAGAAAGAAAAGAGAGAGATGAAAGAAAGAAAAGAAATGAAAGAAAAGAAAGAATGGAAAGGAAAGAAAAATTAAGGAAAGAATGAAAAGAAAGACTGAACGAATGAAAGAACGAATGAAGAAAAGGAAGAAAAGTATGAATGAGTGAAAGAAAAGCACGAAGGAATGAAAAGGAAAGAATGAATGAAGTGTGTGTGTGTGTGTGTGTGTGTGTGTGTGTGTGTGTGTGTGTCTGTGTGTGTGTGTGTGCGCGCGCGCGCGCACGCGCGTGTGTGTGTATTTAGGCAGCAAATTCTCTTTTCGGCATGTCTGATTGAATAAATTACTGACATTATATCTGATAATTTTTAGCAAAATCCGTTCATAACCACGAATAACCTTTCGTCTATTTATTTTAAATTTTGAGAGAAATGTGCTATAGCTGTTTAAATTTCTTTTATTTTCATTTCCCATGTACTTTCGATCTCCTCCCAAAATCATCTTCAGGGGTGCGAGTAGTACAAAACTATATGTTGTTCAAGGGTACAGGTATTTATACAAAGCTGTGCATTGCTATCCATTACCTTAATTTTTCATTATACTTATAAACGCAAAACGGTTGACAATGTGCTGAGCGTTCATTAGAACGTGAAAACAATTATCAGTTATGGATTTTTTCCTCTATGTTATAATGTCATGGTGATGCGCGCATTGAGTTATTCAACTAGAATGAGAAGATTTTCAAACTGCGTAATTGTGCGAGGCAAAAATTCATTCAGGTCTTCAGTAATGCTACCAACATTCATAATCTGGCTTCCGTTTTCAAAGTCTATTCAAGAACCATCAAGAGAATGGCTAATACTTTTATAAAAGAGGTAAAAGTACAGGAAAAAACTGGATCAGAAGGTCCCAACAAGAAGAGGGATCATCATTTCAACTTAGATCCAAAGAGATCAATTAGAAAAGATCCAACTTAATTCATAAGACGTTTGACGCGTGAGAGAGGAATTTCAGCTATGACAGTTTAAACAGCAGTGAGAAATACTTGAAAATGAAATCGTATAAAGCAACTTGTCATTCCAGCACAGAAATTTAGAAGTTTAGAGTGGGCGACAATCATCTTGAATGTCGGAAAATGATCCCGGAATAATATCTATCTATCTATCTATATATATATATATATATATATATATATATATATAATATATATATATATATATATATATATATATATATATATATATGTATATTTGTGTGTGTGTATGTGTGTGTGTGTGTGTGCGCGTGTGTGTTTGAAATTTATTTCAATCCTTCGTGAACTTCCGATATTTAGACGTGATTAATTAATGTTGAACATGTTAGTTTATGATCAATTTTATCACGATTCTTCTGATAAGCTCAGAGAGTAATTATACATTCTTATTGCTCAAGTCAGAGTTCATTAACGTTTTAAAAATCTCGGAGAATATGAGTAAGACATCTTTAATCACTTCTCAGATACAACGGTTCAGAGTTTAATCTAATTTTGGGACAATTTTGCTGTTACATCCAAGATTATATATATATATATATATATATATATATATATATATATATATATATATATATATATATATATATATTATTGTGGACGTCAATATAATTGGTATTAAGAAACAAATGTAGGTAAAACTTTCAGAATATACACATATTTAGATGGACAATATATCGTCCACGTTTACGTCTATGATATCAATCAGGTTGTGTTATTTAAGATTTCTAACTCACATCAATTTTTTTTAATATCATTTCGATCATATACCCTGTTCTTCTTAAGCTCGATACGTCTACATAATTGGACTGTCTGCTCTAGGATGTGTATAATTATTGAGACATCACTAATAGGGCTACATATATATATATATATATATATATATATATATATATATATATATATATATATATATAAATATATATAAACAGATTTTTAATGCGACACCATCTAAATAGTATTCTTAAAACTGGGAACATTTTATAAATAAAAAATTCCAAGAGAAAATTAAGAGGGTCATTCAATAAATAAGGTGAATTTTTCTGTATAAGGACTTCTAATACAGATAGAAGCTTACTTTTTGTATTATTTTTTAACGTTGTCTCCCAGCTCTGTTACACACTTTTGCCATCTGTGCACAAGCTTCCGTATTCCCTCACCGTAAAAATCTTTCGACTGATGTCTCAGCCAGTCGCTCACAACACTTTTGATTTCATCGTCACTTTTAAACTTCGTGCCTCTCGTGAACGATTTCAAGACACCAAACAGGTGAAAGTCTGAAGGGGCAAGGTCTGGGCTGTAAGGGGGATGACGGAGCATTTCCCAGCCCAGTTCGGTGATGGTCAGCACCATTTGTGCTGCTGTGTGAGGCCTTGCGTTGTCATGATGCAAGATGACTCCTTCTGACTGATGACCCCTGCGTTTGTCCCAACAGATAAACTCAAAGTCCTTGCAATGTCATCCACTGTCACCCTTCTGTCAGGCTGAATGAGGTCATTGACTGATTCGACCACCTCAGGATACCTCACTTCTGTAGGCACCCCCAGGCCTGTCTTCATCCTCAACACTGCTCCGTCCTTCTTTAAACAATTTAGCCCACTTGTAGATATTTTTTGACTGAAACATGTGGCACCATACACAGTTGACATTCTCCTATGAATTTCAACTGGTTTGCACCCTTCAGCAACCAAAAACTTGATAACTGAACACTGTTCAATCCTGGAGCATGCTTCCTGGTCGCTAAGCTTTGTTAATCGCCAAAACTCTCAAAATTATTTTTAATCTGCAAAAGAAATTAAATCCATGTGAAAAAGAAGTAAAACAAAAAAAATAAAAAAGCTATCTGTATTAGAAGTCCTTATAGCGAAAAAGTAACCTTATTTATTGAATGATTCTCGTATATATATATATATATATCAATTAAAAAAAGATGTTTTAAGTTATCTTTAGTCCGACGCTTTGTTAGAAGAAATATCGTCTGAATTAAGAAAAGCTACTGAAGGGAAACAAACCTTGCAATAAAATAATGAAATAAAATAAAATCAATAAAATTAAGAGAGAGAAGTGGGAGGGGAGGAAAAAATTTAACTTACCCAGAACAAGGCAAAGACACACACACACACACACACACACACACACACACACACACACACACACACACACATATATATATATATATATATATATATATATATATATATATATATATATATATATATGTATGCAAGTATGTATGTATATATTTCGCTCACATATTGATATATATATATATTCGTGTTGTAGTTGTCGGTCTGTGGGTGCATTAATTTTGTTTAGCTGCAGATCCAACACTATGCACTTCATCAATGCCGAAATTTTATACCTCCAACTACAGACTTCATTTGTTTTTTTCCGGAATATCATTCACTTTATAGGACATTTAATACCGAAATATAATTTGCTTGGGACATTTGGAGTAATACATGTTATTCTGCTTTCACAATTGAATACATGGTAGATGATACTCAGATTTTTTTGCATATGTATGTTTGTGTGGACATAATTTCAAGAGGGAGTGATATGTGTGTTTTATATTTTGTTAAAGTTATACTTTGGCATGGATTTTGATTTAAGATTTTGCTGGATATTATATGGATTAATGTAATGAAAGTTCTTATTGTCGATATCTTTCATATAGAGAGTATTGCTAGTATTTGTACTATAATAATATTTTTATACGTTTATGGTGTTTTGTTTCGCTTTAAAGGTTAAGTATTTGCGCATAGCTTGGACACTATCAAGTGCTACCACAACGGGTCAGGGTGGACATAGGAACAACACCAATTAAGAGATGCTTCCACACTCCTCAAAACTCCTATCTCCCGATCAGAATCCTTGCTTCCGTTAATCGGCATATCCAAGACTATTCCAATATTAATTTTTTGTACACAGTTTTTAGACTTTCAAGTTAAACCTATGTTTTTTTTAGATATATAGTTTGAAGATAAAATTTATTGTCGATAATTTTTTAAAATGGTAATTTAAAAATAAAAGTGTATTATTGTTATTTTAATATAAAAATGTACTGTTGATTTTTGTTTTGGAGTTAACTATTTGGCCATAGATGGGACCCTAACAGGTGCTACCACTCCGGATCAGGGTGAACCTTGGAACAACATGCAGTTATACGATTCTCAAAGCCTTCAGTCTCCCGATCAGATGTTTTGATGCCTGATGTATCTAATGGTCATAACCAAGACGGCATATGTATATATATATATATACACACACACATATATATATATATATATATATATATATATATATATATATATATATATATATACATATATACATATATATATATATATCTACATATATACATATATATATATATATCTACATATATACATTATATATATATATATATATATATATCTACATATATACATTATATATATATATATATATATATATATATATATATATATATATATATATTTATATACATATATATATATATACGAGGATCATTCAATATGTTTTTCGGTAAAAGGACTTCTAATACAGATAGAAACTTACTCTTTTTTTTTGTTTTACTTCTTTTTCACATGGATTTAGTTTCTTTTGCAGATTAAAAAAAATTTTTTGGCGATTAACAAAGATTGCCGACCAAGAAGCATGCTCCAGGATTGAACAGCGGTCAGTTATCAAGTTTTTGGTTGCTGAAGGGTGCAAACCAGTTGAAATTCATAGGAGAATGTCAACTGTGTATGGTGCCACATGTTTCAACCAAAAAAATGTCTACAAGTGGGCTAAATTGTTTAAAGAAGGACGGAGCAGTGTTGAGGGTGAAGACAGGCTTGGGAGGCCTACAGAAGTGAGGTCTCTTGAGGTGATCGAATCAGTCAATGACCTCATTCAGCCTGACAGAAGGGTGACAGTGGATGACATTGCAGGAACTTTGAGAATATCTGTTGGGACAAACGCAGGGGTCATCAGTCAGAAGGAGTCATCTTGCATCATGACAATGCAAGGCCTCACACAGCAGCCCAAACGGTGCAGACCATCAACGAGCTGGGCTGGGAACTGCTCCCTCATCCCCCTTACAGCCCAGCCCTTGCCCCTGTTTGGTCCCTTGAAATCGTTCACGAGAGGCACGAAGTTTAAAAGTGACGATGAAGTCAAAAGTGTTGTGAGCGACTGGCTGAGACAACAGTCCAAAGATTTTTACCCTGAGGGAATACGGAAGCTTGTGCACAGATGGTAAAAGTGTGTGACAGTGCTGGGAGACTTCGTTGAAAAAAAAAAAAAGTAAGTTTCTATCTTTCTCTCTCTCTCTCTCTCTTATATATATATATATATATATATATATATATATATATATATATATATATATATATATATATATATATATATATATATATATAATTATGAGAGGCAAGAAATCATTCAGGTAATAGGCAGGTTCGAGTCCTGGCGGAGGGTATATTTTTTTATATAATTTCTCGAATATTCACGCCGCTAGGTGGAAATAAATGTATCTAGATTGTGAATAAATGTATCTAAATTTGAAGTCTCGATTTGAAGAAGCGATTCTAAAAATTCAAAAAAATTCAAAAAGCATAGTGTACGCAGTCGAGATGATCAAAATGCTTAGGTACTTTCCTAATTTTCCCCATGAGAGGAACCACGGTAAGTGATGGGAATGAGAATTCTATGATATATACTCTGAATCCATCATTTAAAATTCAGAATATGCAAGTAATAATTCTAATATCTGTTTATTTGTTTTGGTTTGTTTTGATTTGTTTTACGGCATATCAAAACCTCAATGGGTTATTTAATGCCGATAAAATATTTATTGCTGGTAATATCTTTTTTCAAAAAAGGATTTCTAGTTATATTTTTTCTTCAAAATATGTATAGCTGGTAATATCTGCCCCCCCCCCCCCACCCCAATATATTGCTGGTAATAATCTATTGCTGGAAATAAGTTTTTTACAAAACTGTTTCTGGTATTAAAACCTATTTTTACACTTTCATTGTGTTTTGACACCAGTTTTGGGGGTTAACTACTTGCCCATAGCTGGGACCATAACACGTGCTACCGCCCCCAGTCAGCAATTATGGGGTGTTTCCACGCTCCTCAAAACCTCCTGATCAGAGGCCTTGCTATTGGACAGTTTATCGTCTTATCCATGACGGTAATATCTGTCTATATCGCTGACATGGTATATTTTAATTATTTACACTATGTACATATTTCGGACTGCTGTCCTCATATTCTTTGTCATATTCTCAACATTTCGGCCCTTTTACCCTGCGACCTTCTTCAGGTGATAGGAATTTCGAACTTAACTCTTATATAAATTGGGTGGCAGAATATGGAAGGAGTGTGATAGTAAGTGTAAAAATATTACTTAGGCGGATGGGAAGTTATGGACAGCTATAATCAATTCCGGAAAGAAGAGTGCCCTCAAAAGAAGATAGTGAACTTGAAAGTGTGTCGGTTTTATCTGGTATCCACCAATTCTTGCGTGCAAGAGACGATGGCATTGTCTGCATGGTAACATTCTTGTAGAACGAGGTTGATTCGTCCAGCCTTTTCTCTTTTGTCGCTTCCATTCTTCATTCGGCCAGGTGATAATGTCACGGTTTTGTGTCTCAAACGATTTAGGCTAAGGTCCAGTGAATTCAGTGCTCTTTTGCGTTGGTCCTTTTATCTTCGAAGAGAGCAACCCAGTTGTCTTTTGCATAAAATGTGCAATTCCCTGAAAAAACACTTTTAAAAGAAAATATTTTTTTTTACATTTCGACCGAGACAAACAATAACTTTTCGATCAATGAATGTTGCCTGTGGGGAAACGACTTTTCTTTTCCTTAACATTCTAACTGTGTGATACAACAATCTAATTTCCTCCGTACAACATTTTCAGGTGTCTTGTTTGTTGAATGACTTCCATAACATGATTCGATTTTAATGGATTCCTGCCAGCTATATTTGCACAGGAATATTAAAATGTTATTTGAGATTCATTGATTCATTTAATTTTATATTCAGATATTTTTCTGTAGACGAATGTCCAAAAGCCAAGCGAATCTACACGAATATGGTGCAAGGTTTAATTATCATTCTTTTACGCAAAAACTAAAACCACACTATACAAAGTTAATTAGATTATTTAGTCATGCATTTCTGATAACCGGTTGCATTATACACAGGTATTTTTTTCTGGTGGGGTTTAATTCATGCCAAAAATATTAAGGGGTCGCACTATACACAGGTAATTTTTCATGAAGTTATAAATTATGTATTTCTAGTCACCGCTTACATTATGCACAGGTAATTTAATTTTGAAGAGCTTCAGATTAATGCATAAAAATTTCAGGAATCGCAGTATACAAAGACATTTTTTTTTAAGGAGGTTATTAATCATTAATTTTTTGTGATCGTTTGCGCTATACATAGGTAATAGTTTTTTTTTTTTTTTTTGGAGTGGTTAAAATTTATAAAAACAAAATTCAGAGGACATACTATACACAGGTAATTTTATTTCTAGAGGGGTTAAAATTTATGCAAAAAAGTCAATTGTCGAACTATACACAAGTAATTTATTATACGGTTTTAAATAATTCATTTTCGGTGACCTGTTATACTATACACAAGTATTTTTCTGGGAGGGTTAAATTAATACAAAAGAAAATTTTGGAGTCGCATTATACATAGGTATTTTTGGGTGGGGTTATAAAATCATGTATTTTCGGTGACCGTTTGCACTATATATAGGTATTTTTTTATGGATGGTGTAAAATATATGTAAGAAAAGAATTCAGGGGTCGCAATACATATGAAGTCGGCTCATAAGGAATTCAGTATGAATACGACTATCGCAATACAAAAGTTTACTCTGTTTCACTGTCGATTGATTAGATTCTGGAAAATTGCTAGTTGTTCATCTACAGTAACGTCTCCTATGATTGGTGACCAAGTTACTTCAGGTCTTCAAAAACGATTTTCTAGTCAAAATCTCTTCCTAGGACATGCACAGTGTATCTTTTTTCTTTCAGTATACAAAGCAAAATGGTTTCTTTGCAACTGGCGTTACTTCTACATCATTTTTAACAAATATTGTTCATCGTTTTAATTTAATCTCATTTTTACAACGCACTCTAAACTACATTGATTTGAACAAATTCTTCCAGATTAATACGTATTGTTTCTTTTACGGCTTTCGATAAAATTGGACAACGAAAATGTTCAAATCCAAACTCAATGGGTAGTGAAAGGATAAATGGGCGTCTTCGAAAACGAACCTGCAACATGTGCGTCATTTTCCAAAGAAGGGGAAAAAAATGTAAAATCCAGCAAGAAAAACAATACAACTAGAAACGCTTAACTGAATAAACAACGTTGGTCTTTTCAAAACAAAAATGAAGCGCATGGCCTGTATAAACTCGGTATTGTCGCCCCCAGGGTTTCATATGAGGCATCCCAGCGTGTACATCAAGGCAAGGGCAAAAATTGCCCAGCCCCTGCAACCGTGTGTTCGCTGACATCGTTATTTCTAGTGATCACCCTCTTTAATGCAATGAGGTGGTATTGCCTCGGGCAGCTGTTCTCCGGGACCGGGAAGCTGTCAATATTTTTTCAGTTGCGCTCTGTCCGCAGAAAGACACAACTAAGAGTTGATAAGAGCGAGCCGGACAACGTACTGCCGAACACCCATTGTCAGCGTATCGAAGGATATGTAATTTCTGAACGTGATTCGCGTTGCGCTATGCAAATTAAGTTCAATTAAACGGGTAGCTATAAAAATATATATAAATAAACCCATGACGTGAAGTGTGAGAGAAAGAGAAAAAAAGTGAGTGCCTGTTGGGGCTCGCTGTCATTTGCCTCTAGCTCCTTTTTTTTCTTTCTCCTCATACTCATTTCATTTTCATTGCATATTCTGTTTTTTAATGACATTAAAATCTCCTGTAGAAGCCTGAAGAGCGGGAGCGAAACCGGTTGCTTCCCCTTTTTATTCTTTGCTTTGTATTTTAATATGTCTAGTAATATTAAGCTTAACACCCATCATTTCTGTTATAAAACTTTGTACCTACAAAAATATCTTTAAATATATATATATATATATATATATATATATATATATATATAGTCAAACCTAATGAGCCAGACACACCTACCAAGGTTTCACTTAGGCAGATCGTCAGGTTAGTTGTTTCATGTTCCTGGCTCTTTCTTTTTTTAAAACCTTTTTTTCCTTCGTGATATATATATATATATATATATATAAATATAGGTAACTATACTCGTGTCGAAAAACCTTCGAACTCTTGATTTAACAATAGCCAAATCAATCACGAAGGAAAACAAGGTTTTAAAAAAAGAAAGAGCCAGGAACATGAAAGTCTGTCGAAAATAATCGCACAGATACAGGTTCAAGGCCCAAAAACCCCGATACGAGTAAACAACTAATCTGACGATCTGCCTAAGTGAAACCTTGGTAGGTGTGTCTGGCTCATTAGGTTTGACTATATATATATATATATATATATATATATATATATATATATATATATATATATTACAGTAAGGTTCACTCTCTACAAGGCCCGGGAGCTACCGAGGTATAGGGTTAGGTTTAGGGGTAGTTTTATATGGATAGGATGGGAAGAAAACAATTAACTCTATACATTAAGTTAG